>OX459096.1:32669159-33314478 GCA_949775045.1 Metridium senile | reverse complement strand
ATGTAAGATTTTAAGGCTCTTTTTGTAAAATTTTCCATGCTTAAAGGCCCTTAATGTAGTTCGGGAATCATGGATTCCTTCAATATAATTTGTTTAAACGTTTTCTACATAAAATATGACATAAAATTATTATAAGTAATACCATGTTTATGGTATTACTACAATAACCAGCAATATCTTTACTCAAATCTTACGACAGATTCTCACAAAATAGGTATTTTACTATTGTTATCATATCTTTTAGCCTTTGAAAAGCCAAAGATTTGGCTATTTAAAGATCGATTCAACGTATTACCAAGAGTCAATTTTTGGTGGACCGCATGAACCTACAAAAGTCAAAATTACTATGGAATACGCTCGAAAACGATATTTTAATATTCAAAAAGAGTCATATTAGCTGAATGTGAAAAAGCGAAAACAAATCGGGGGTCGCGCTATTTAAGGCGCTACAAGAGAAAAGAGCCGGTAAAATACAACAATTCTGTTATTTTCTTGAACAAGATGTGCACGATCATGATATGATGCGCAGTAGCAAGTCCCGAACTACCTTAAGAGAAGTAAGAACTAATCAGATTGGAACCTTACTAACCTTATTCAATGATCTTCACTCGAAAATGTATAGATCATAACTGGGGCTAAGCCATCAATTGTCCGAGTTATTATATGAAAAGCTAGTACATGAATTAAATGTTTTGTTACCACGGTAACAGTTCTATGGAGCAATTATTTTTCAATTTAACGAAATTTTTTTAATAAGAAGTTATTGCTCTATTTTTAAAATAGATATCGTGTAGTAGAAATTACCCGGGGGGTGGCTCCCTTAAATATGGATAGGGGTGCTCGACGGACATTTTAGGATCGAAAATAGGACCCTCGCGTACCTTTTAGGGTCTCGAACTGGCACCGTACAGCTCAGTTTTCTTACTTAAGATTATACACATATACATCAATTTTCAAGTTTTAAGATAATGTTAAATGTGGTCGTACCTTTTAGGGTCTGAAATCAGTAACCGAGTTAATTTATGCGTACATTTAAGGGTCATTTTCAAAACCGTCCGTCGAGCACACCTATCTATTTTTAAGGAAGTTCCCCCTCCCCCCCCGGAAGAGATATATTAAGATCACACTTATCCCCCCGTGCACCCTTGTATTGTGTAATCTTGTCGAGGGTTTGGGAAGGGAGGTAGTATAGGGTATGCTTTTCGAGATGTCAAAAATACCGTAAGTCCTTTTATAGCAGTATGTGTGACTCAAGAGGTGTACAAGCTACGCCTAATGTTTCTTTACGACTACTCTCTTGCTCTACAGTTTCCAGCCTGTTTATATCACAGAGCTACGCCTAATGTTTCTTTACCACTACTCTCTTGCTCTACAGTTTCCAGCCTGTTTATATCACAGAGCTACGCCTAATGTTTCTTTACGACTACTCTCTTGCTCTACAGTTTCCAGCCTGTTTATATCACAGAGCTACGCCTAATGTTTCTTTACGACTACTCTCTTGCTCTACAGTTTCCAGCCTGTTTATATCACAGAGCTACGCCTAATGTTTCTTTACTTCTCTCTTGCTCTACAGTTTCCAGCCTGTTTATATCACAGAGCTACGCCTAATGTTTCTTTACGACTTCTCTCTTGCTCTACAGTTTCCAGCCTGTTTATATCACAGAGCTACGCCTAATGTTTCTTTACGACTACTCTCTTGCTCTACAGTTTCCAGCCTGTTTATATCACAGAGCTACGCCTAATGTTTCTTTACGACTACTCTCTTGCTCTACAGTTTCCAGCCTGTTTATATCACAGAGCTACGCCTAATGTTTCTTTACGACTACTCTCTTGCTCTACAGTTTCCAGCCTGTTTATATCACAGAGCTACGCCTAATGTTTCTTTACGACTACTCTCTTGCTCTACAGTTTCCAGCCTGTTTATATCACAGAGCTACGGCCTAATGTTTCTTTACGACTACTCTCTTGCTCTACAGTTTCCAGCCTGTTTATATCACAGAGCTACGCCTAATGTTTCTTTACTTCTCTCTTGCTCTACAGTTTCCAGCCTGTTTATATCACAGAGCTACGCCTAATGTTTCTTTACTTCTCTCTTGCTCTACAGTTTCCAGCCTGTTTATATCACAGAGCTACGCCTAATGTTTCTTTACGACTACTCTCTTGCTCTACAGTTTCCAGCCTGTTTATATCACAGAGCTACGGCCTAATGTTTCTTTACGACTACTCTCTTGCTCTACAGTTTCCAGCCTGTTTATATCACAGAGCTACGCCTAATGTTTCTTTACTTCTCTCTTGCTCTACAGTTTCCAGCCTGTTTATATCACAGAGCTACGCCTAATGTTTCTTTACTTCTCTCTTGCTCTACAGTTTCCAGCCTGTTTATATCACAGAGCTACGCCTAATGTTTCTTTACGACTTCTCTCTTGCTCTACAGTTTCCAGCCTGTTTATATCACAGAGCTACGCCTGTTTCTTTACGACTACTCTCTTGCTCTACAGTTTCCAGCCTGTTTATATCACAGAGCTACGCCTAATGTTTCTTTACCACTACTCTCTTGCTCTACAGTTTCCAGCCTGTTTATATCACAGAGCTACGCCTAATGTTTCTTTACGACTACTCTCTTGCTCTACAGTTTCCAGCCTGTTTATATCACAGAGCTACGCCTAATGTTTCTTTACGACTACTCTCTTGCTCTACAGTTTCCAGCCTGTTTATATCACAGAGCTACGCCTAATGTTTCTTTACGACTTCTCTCTTGCTCTACAGTTTCCAGCCTGTATAAATCACAGTATACAGACACAAGCAGACGTTATACATTTCCTAAAGATATTTTTCTAATTGAATGGAATATTAATTAGAAAAAATTGTCACTCTATAAACGTGTTACCATAGTAAACTGATGAAATACGAGAAACTTCGTTAATTGAAGATTTTACAAAGGGTTTTGTGTTTTCGTATGGTTATTTATTATGCGAATTTCTCTTGTATTATTTGACAAGGGAAAGAAAACAACTATAATGTAATGTGTTAGGGAAATATAAGCACCAACTTTCCACGAACTTTCTTAACTTTTAAGATTTAACAAACGCTGGTAAATCTCCAATGGTTTTATTGTAAACACGACCGTCTTCCCATTGTGCGCCGTGCGTTTTTCACCCGTGTCATATTGATGTGGTGTAGTAACAATTAATAGATCTTACCGACTTATTACTGACAGTTATGCTGGACCAGATGGGATACCATCTCATATCTATTTGAACAGACACGTTTCATCACCCTGTATTGATTTTATTAATAACCAGCTGCACGATCGCATAGAAACGGTTATTTTATTAATAACCAAGCTTTCAGGCTATCAGCTAGCTAGGATAAACTATGAGAGGGCTTTGTCGTCACAGCTGTGTTACGCGTATGTAAAGAGCGCGTGCGAAATTCTTAATACCACAAAGCACTATATTGTATACATGTGTATACAGCTATTTCAAAAAACGTAGAATACTGAATACTGAATAGTGCATTGCAAGACCGAAATGCATTTTGGGTCAGGCAATAGAGTACAAACATTAAAAGCATGAAACATAAATAGTACTAAATAGTGATATTTTGTGCTAATTCTATTGTTTTCTATTGTTTAATTAGCACTATTTAGTACTAATTAGTACTACTTGTTTCACCGGTATAATATTTGTACTCTATTGATTAAAGTAAACTAAATAATAATTAGTTACTTTATTCTTAGTGCATTCCATTCAAAATAGTATACGAGTTATTTATGGGGAGTAAATATCGCTGTATATTCATTTTTAATGTTCAAGCTAGTGAGACCCACAATGCCCTTTGGTCTTGGAATGCACTATTTAGTGTTCAACATTTTTTTAAAATAGCTGTTTTCTCCCTTACATACAAGTAAACGAAATCTCACGTTTAGCACCGGAAATATTACCGTTCGATATGAGTCAATGAAAAATAACACGCCTTTAGCTTTATTTGATGGATGTTTCTTAATACCGGTAAGGGCCAGGGAGCTGAAGGGAATACATCGATATTTATAATATGATGATGGTTATTTAATTTTCATTTAACCGATACAAATTTCTCTAGGAATTCTAGGTAGACCTTCTTTTGCGCTGAAGAAGCTGGCACAAAATGACCTACAAGTAAAGGAAAATTAAATAAAATTAGGTTTGATGTTTCGCGCACGGTATCATAATAGACACGGTAAAAGCGCACAAGAAACCACACTTGAGAACTTTACAGTTCACATGTAATAATATAACAGCTAGTCATTGTGTTTGTCTTACGCCGTCCACAACAGTTTACCGCTAATTTATTGAATTTATTGAATTTCAATGACTCAATAATTGTTCTGATAAATCAATATAATGCTTTCCATCAAAACTGAATCTCGCGGTTTGTTCAAGAGCAGCAGTAAATATAATTAAAATAATTAGATGCACCTACCGCCTGGGTGGTTTAATATCACTGGATCGACAAAGTGTTTGACGAGTTCCTCGCTGTTTTCTATAAATAATAAAACAAATATCGAAATGTTACTATCCCTACCAGCATGCACAGCGCGAAAGATCGAATTTTGTGCACCATCACATGAAAATCGCACACTGATTCAGCCATTTCTATATGGTCACACAATCCAATTATTCATCCGAGGAAATAATCGTTTACGATTACGATTTGGTCAATAAAGTCACTGTAAGAACAAACACACGATTATAAAAAAGAAGATCTTTGGAGGACTGGGGGGGGGGGGGGGGGGGGGGGCATGTTAACCTATTTTATTTTAACGTGTTGAGATTTTGCAAAATACCAAATAACTTTAATATTTTCTCCATTTATCTTATTTATATCAATTTTATTTCAATTTCGCTATAGAAAACATTTTATTATTATTATTTTAAGAATTAAAATTCTAACTGGCTCTTTGACATCATTGTAGCCAAAGATCTTTTTAAGTATTAGAATTAAATTTACCTTTAGGAATGACTCTATCAGTGTCACCATAAACATGTAATGAAGGACATGTGATCGGTTTGTCATAATGGACTTGATGTGCAGATGATTTTGACTTGAATGATGCCACCATGATAGCGAAATCAAACTGAAACACTCCTAAAAACAACAAACATTATGCACATCAATGTTGTTATGTATTATTAAGAAATCCAAAAACAACACATACAAAATGTTATGGCTAATTTCAGTTCAGACACGAACTCGATCCTTCGCTATCACTTCCTTCACGAACGATTCCCCGTAGCCGGGGAGAAAGCCATAGTGTTAGCAAAAACAACACATACAAAATATTATGGCTAATTTCAGTTTAGATGCGACCTGGATCCTTCGCTATCACTTCCTTCACGAACGATTCCCCGTAGCCGGGGAGAAAGCCATAGTGTTACCAAAAACAACACATACAAAATATTATGGCTAATTTCAGTTTAGATGCGACCTGGATCCTTCGCTATCACTTCCTTCACGAACGATTCCCCGTAGCCGGGGAGAAAGCCATAGTGTTAGCAAAAACAACACATACAAAATATTATGGCTAATTTCAGTTTAGATGCGACCTGGATCCTTCGCTATCACTTCCTTCCTGACCGATTCCCCAAAGGGAGAAAGCCATAGTGTTAGCATAGAACCCGTTCGAAAATCAGGCTAAATGGTTGAGTACTAGAAGACACCTTATTAATTCATGCGCGCACAACAACAGGAGGCCACTGACTTTTTGTATTGAGATATTTAGAAAGGCTAATAAACAAATAAAACAAACAAACAAACATACAAACGTATAAATAAATAAATAAACAAACGAACGAACGAATATATATATAAACAAACAAACAAACGAACAAACAAACAAACGAACAAACAAACATATAAACAAACAAACGAACGAACGAACGAACAAACCGGCAAACAAACAAACCGGCAAACAAACAAATAAACAAACAAACAGAAAAACATACAAACAAATATACAAACAAACATACGAACATACAAATAAATAAACAAACAAACAAACAAATAGATGAATCATCATCCTTCTCATAATTGCACTGTAATAGCCATTATAATAATCATATTATTATTATTGTCAATAAATAAACAAAGAAATGGAGAAATAAAAATGAATGAATGAACGAACGAATGAAAGAGTTACCTTGATCTCTTAATGCACATATTATTGAAAGAAAACTTGCTCCTTGACTGAACCCCACCACACCTGTGAAAATGACAACATAGTTACATACAGTGCAGTGATACAAGTAGCAAACGAAGGGTTTATAGATTTATAACACCATAGGTAGTCCATTTCATTGGATTTCATTGATTTTGCATCAGTTAACAACAAAAGTTGTATTATATAGGTGTCTTTTTCTAACTAATAAGGTAAGTTTTAAGGTAAGGGTTTTTTTAGGTATGAAAAATATATATAAGAAGAATATATAAAGAAGATTGATGTGAGTAGCTCACAGCTGGGATGTAACAAAGGTGTGGCCCAGGGAAGGGACGACTCAGTGGTCATAGTATCGGGCTTGCTCGTAGCTAGTATCCCTTAATGGCATTAAAAAAGTGTTATGATTACACCTTAAAGGGAGTTATTTTAATGGACGCATTTGATCATATACCCATGTTAATTTGCGCCTAAAACTTAAAAGTAATACATTTTTATTAAAATTATTATTATTAGTTTTAATGGACTCTTTACTAGGCTGTTTTTACTCTATTTTATTATTGGCACTTTTTCTTGTTTTTTTTTTAACTTTTCCATAAGGAATCATTCACGCGAAAATGTTCAATTTTAGACCTTTTGAAGCTGAAATCTACACAACCAGTGGGGAAATAATCCCATATTCCCTACATGTAATATATGTTTTGTATTTTTAGATCTAAGTAAATCCTTTGTAACCGAGCCTGCACGGTAAACCACAAAACTTGTTAGCATTTAGCCCGAGCATATCTGCAATGCGGTTGTACGCAAAAATAATAATTATTTTATTTTTTATAGCGTCAATATCCAGTTGTTCAACAACGCATTACAAATTTGTTATAAAATAGATGCATATTAAAAAAGACTTTATTAAGAATGTTTGTTTTCATAATGATATAATGCAGTCGAAATATTTTTTTACGCAAGACACACGTACGGCAGCGCAGCGGAGTGAAAAGCGTGACACCATGGCAACATCATGCCTCTAATTAGCATACTGAAGCATACCTTCATGCTGGAATGTGAGCTTGCAAACATCAACATGAACCTAGAATCTTGAGCGCAGAGTTACACAGCATATGCTCAACTTTGGAATTTTATTTGAGTACCTTAAAAAGCTTCAATCAAGTACGCGCTTGGACAGTGTATTGTAAATATTCTCAAGTTTAACTCACGGAAGTTAGAAAAAAATCATTGGACGGGTTTTTCTTAAAGTTCATTGAGCGTTTTTTTCATGATTTTTGCTAAAAATCAGCCCAATTTTGTGTCTACGTTGAAGCACACTGACGGTGATCCAAAGCACCTTCCGACTTGAAATTTTGTAGACAAGTAGTCTAAAGTTGGAGCAAAATTTGTGCAGTCGAAGGGATTGTTAGGATGTTTTTGGATGGCAAATAAGAAAGAGTGAATTTGCAGCTTAAAAAATTGCCTCTCAAATTATTCAAAATCGGCTTCTACGATTTTCTCCAAACTTCGTATACTTCTAGGCAAACAGCCATATATTAGCACTGTGAAGGTCGGTTTTAAAAGTTTAGATCGAAAAATGCGTAAAATCGCTGCTAATCAAAAACCGTGATGTCATTGTTTCGTCGCTATGGTAACGCCGATGTAAACAAAAGACACACCCTCACAAACTTCAATCTTTTATGTAACAAGTTGGCAAAGTGTGAAAGCTGTGTTGTTTGCATATCAGATCTACAGACGTTTAAAGATGACCGGTCAAGCACTAGAAAAACTGTAGGAAACCTCCTTAATTAAATGCGTTGTTTTTAGTTTAAGGACGGAGCCTACTATTGCCACTGCGCAGGCTACTGCGCATCTTGAGGTAAAATCATGCCTGCAATAAATCCAGCGATATGACGGCGAGCGTCGTATTAAAAACGAGCGAAAAGTAGTAAACAAATGTAAAAAACATTTTGAAAGTATAAGTGGAATATTAAGCTTTATTTTTTTCCAAAACACTGACAGAATTAATTCGATAACCGACTGAGATCAAATTAAAAGCTACGTGGCGAGCATTGGTTGTTTTTGCAAACATTTTGACAAGCAAAAGTTGAGAAAATCAAATCAATA
The DNA here is from genome assembly GCA_949775045.1 of Metridium senile. Lineage (NCBI taxonomy): Eukaryota > Metazoa > Cnidaria > Anthozoa > Actiniaria > Metridiidae > Metridium > Metridium senile. The sequence continues at coordinate 33,306,176 of OX459096.1, read as the reverse complement.
TAATTACAAAAACTCACGAGAGAATACACGAGAATACACAAAAGGCTGTAGTTTTTTTTTTAATTTTCTAAAGAATATAAAGCTCGTTCACATACCTCAATAATAGTTGAAAAATATACTTGCAATTTTTATATTTCCTTGTAAACAACGTGGCGGTTAATTGAGCTATCAGTTTGATGAGATTTATCGTTTCTTTTCAGTTACTTTTAAAATGCTATAAATTCACGAGAAGTTTATCTACAAAGTTTACAACGTTTTTGAAGTAAGGTAGTGTTCTTGTCTTTTTTTTCTGCATAAAAAAGGTTAAACAATCCTGAATAAGGTCGATTTGCTTGATTCAAAGTCCTGTCAGCGATCCTAGTGCTTTTATCTTTCATCTTCTTCATAAAGTTCCACACAGACAATTTAATTCCTTCACCAGTTGACGGTGACTACGATTAAATTTCTTATTTCTTATTAATTATCGAAAAATAAGCTTTAGTAGGCTTCCACAAACGTCCACAAGACCGACGAATTAGAACTCGTTTCAACATCCATCGTGGTTCACTTCCAGGTTGTTTGTGCATGTCAGCTAAAATCCTTTGTAAAACTTGTTTTTTGTTTCTTGACTTTCTTTGATGTTGAGATATAAACAAAACCTTTTGTCTTAAAACAATCTTTGTTTTGAAATGATGAAGAAAACTCCAGTAATTTTAATATTTTGGCATTAAAATTTCCATCACATGCTGAATGAAAACCGGTTTCTGAAAACCCGCTCTTTTTCAGTAAAACTACTGGGAAGCCATTTGAAAGCAACGCGCGTCGTAACTATCAAAAACATTAATAGAGAGAATAAAAAAATAAATAAGTTATTTACCAGCTAGAGGCCTGTCTGTATAGTGAAAAACTAAGAACTCGAGCAGTTTTTCACTATACGGACCTCCTAGCCGGTAAATAACATATATATTTAATTTTCCGATACAAGAATTAATTATATAATGAACTATATAATCGAGACAAGTTCTGGAAAAAGGAATGCAAAAACTGGCCGCTTTGGCAAATTTTCGTGCAGTTATAATAAGACGAAAAAAACAGACGAACGATGGTAGACGCGACGATAGCCATGTATATAAAAACTGTCCCATAATGCACTTATGATGACGAATTTCTTTACTTAGTAGGGAGGGGACCGGAAAGAAATTGTCTTACGATCTTCGGCGGCAAAGTTTACTACGCGATAACTTTTTCAATCGCCCGGTGACCCCAATTTTTTTACACCTGTAATTATTAAGAACATGTTAAACAATCGTTTTGATGTAAAATTTCGAAAAAACAACCGATTTTGGAATAGAAAATCGACAAAATTTCGAATTTTCTGAACCTCGTAAAATACAAGTCGCGATGCTAAAAAAATCATATTTCATTACTAACTTTTGAAAATACGTTACAAAATATATATTCCTATTAGAAAATTACTTGTTGATCCTTTACCGCTATCAAAGAGATGTTTCAATGAAAAGCCTTTGAAAAATATTTTTATTTGTCGATGCCGGTAAAATCGTGACTTCAGCGATGTTTAAGGCTTATTATTTCTCTTAACTGCCCGGTGACCCCACCTTTTTTAGCCAGATTTGAAGAACCCTCTAAAGGGTTAAAACAACTCACATAGTTGTTTGAAGAATACATTAATTTTTAATTAGTAGGCCCCGTCCTTAAGTAAACCCTTGAGTGCATGGGTGGCGCTTACAAACTTTTACATGCTCTTTAACTTTAATTGCTTTTTTTAAGGGCATATAAGATTGCACGTTAAATTTTGAAAATGTTCAACTTGACTCAACAGAAGAAGTGTTTACCGTTTCCAACCCCAATTACCGGGCCGGTTTTTGTGGAATTGAAAACAACCAACTACTAAATCCACTGACAATGGTTTTTTTTAGTAGAAGATTGTTAAGTGAACGGTTTTTGACACAGGAAATGGTCCTTAACAAAACCAGTTTAGAATTGGACGTAATGACTAGAAATTAACAATTTATTATCTTCTCCATTAAAACTACAGGAAACTACGACTATTTTTCGCTATGACGTCTTATTTAGCTGTTAAAAATGCGCCCCAACGAAGACCAATTCAATAGTCTTTATCAGACTTCAGTAATCGCGAGTCGACATATTTTGTCATTTGCTCGAAAGTTTCAATTTTACATTTCTACAGCAATAAGCCATAACTTCATCATACTTAACTCGTCTCGACTACAACGTCACAACGTCACAATGAACACATTCAACAGCAATGTACTCTTAGTCAATGGAATCGTACTTCTCGTCATTGCCATCGGGTCTGGTCTTACAAACGGCACTCTTTTAGTCACTATATATCGTAATCCACTACGGTGTTTCAGAACCAAAGGAGGAGTACTCATCACTGTTTTAGCTGTCACAGATCTCATGACTGGTGCTATCACGGCGCTTAATGTGGGTATATTCAGTATCCTTAACTCTCAAGGCATACCATCTATCAGAATACGAGGTATTCTACAAGAAAAGCTCGTTTCTCAGTTCACAGTAAGGAGTGGTATTATTTGTATTACAGCGTTCTCGTTTGACCGACTCATCGCCATCGCAGCTCCTTTTTTCTACCGTAACCATATCAAAACCAAGTTATTGAAACGTCTGGCTTACATTCTTTGCCCGTTGGCGTTCCTCTCAAGCTCAATGGAGGCGTTTTTAGATCCACTTGTATATTGACAAGCAACAATCTACTGTGTTTTTATCATCCCTTTCGTCCTTATCACTCTAAATTATACAACCACTTACATCGTTTTGAAAAGACATTTGTCCCGAGTCCGCAGATACGTCCTTCCACAACTAAACCTGAGAAACGAAGAACTGAAACGCTTAAAGAGAGAAGGAAACCTTTTAGTGACCGCTTTTTTTGTTCTTGCTGGGTTTGTGATCTCGTTCAGTCCGTGGCTAGTTATCCTTGGAATCACATCTTACTATCCAGCATGTACTAAACAAGGTTGGTATTTTGCCTTGTACAGATCTACCATTCCGTTCCTTTATCTTAACTCTGTGTTTAACCCGCTGATTTATGCCTGGCGTATTAGAAGGTATCGTAAATCGATCATCAAGGCAGTCTTTAGACAAAAATAATTGCATTAACACAAACGAGAAACAATCAACAAACTCTACTTCAAAACGTATGGAACTGTACTTTAATTGGACGTTGAAAACAGGACATACCGACTCTCAATGTCCTTGCCGCAAACTACAGCGTTTGCATTAAGTAATGTATTATTATCGATTATTATTAATAAATTATTATTAATAATGTATATAGATGGGAAACATATAGGATGTACATAAGGGAAGAATAAAAAAATCACCACTTTAAAAATGCATGACAATACACTGAAAAATTGAGTAGATACAACTAAGTATATTGAGTTAATCATGCATACAGGATGACACTTTATAGTGAGTAAACCCAACTCATTATTAAGAGTAAACATATATGTAGATGTGCCATTGAGTACAATGTATTCAATATATATTGAGTTTAACCTCACTTTTACTTACCAAAGAGTTGGGTTTACTCACTATAGAGTTGGGTTTACTCACTATAAAGTGTCATGATCCTGAATCCATGATTAACTCAATATACTGAGTTGTATCTACTCAGCCGTTTTTGCAGTGTATCTACGCTATTAAAATCGTAAAACTAATGTTTTTCAAATCCAAAAATCTTTTTCATATTCAATGAATCTTTAGATCATTTTTATAGTTTTTTTAACTGCTTTATAGTTTATTTAAATTAATACAAATGATAAATATCTGATCCTTTTCTCTTTTGACAATCATTTTCACTGTCGTAACTCGTGATTACAGAATCGGTAATCCGTGAAAACAGGATAGCTTTTCATATAAATGGTTGTGTAAAATGAGACGTTTATTACTAGCAGTGTTATTCTTTATATATCTGTTAGATCCAGTTAATATTGATTATCTATCCAACAAGCGCAAAACATTGCCTAGTAGAAACATTAGAGTTAAACATCGCGAGTTCTAAAACTGTGGTTCGTGAAAACTCTTTACGTGATCCGTGAAATCATGAAAAAAAACGGCACGTGATTCGTAATTGGTACCCACTCTTCCCCATCCTGCTATATCTATCTCGGTTAACTTCAGTTTAGTTGTTATATTCAGCCTGTACCTACTTCCTGGTAATCACTTGTAATATATATGTAAAAAGAGTACTTAAATATAGTATATGCCTATGTCTATTTCTATTTCTGTATGTTTATGCTATGGGTATGATTTTTTTTTCCATTAGTAAAAATTGTCGTGAATTAAGACGTTATGTTGCTTTTTATTTTGTTCCGTGAGTAGCAAAAAAATGACGTCCACTCTTTTTCGTGTGACCGATGATGCTTTTGTCTTTGCAATGCATGGTTCTGATTTTGGAGCATCACAAGGTAGTTTTAAGCAATTCTATAAAACCTCCCATATATCGTGATATTCAGTTTTTTCCTTAGAAGCGTTAGAATCCAAGCTAAAATAGTCCTCTATGAGAATATCTTCTGATTCATCACACAGTACTCCGACAAAAGGGCTAAAACAATGTTAAGGTATAGTTAATAGAAACCGCCCGCCGATTTTTTCCGATAAAATTCAAAACTCAACACATTTACCATAACAATATTCGCCATAAGGTTGAACAAAGAGATAGTTCTTTGAAATTTACTGGGTTTTCTAACCATTTCCATCTATTAACTATGGTTTATTTAACATTTTTCACGGTGTTTAAAATTTCATTATATTGCCTACTGTCAGTATACATACCATCAAATGGTCCCTATAAGAAGAAGAAAGAAAAAACAAAGCATAAATAACATGGTTATTTCATGTAAAGAGAGAAAGCAAGCAAAGTGAAAAAGATTGAGAGGCTAGTCAGTCCTGAACAATCAATAGTTATTCAAACTGTTTGCAATATTTTAATTCAGTGTATGAGAAGCAAGTCAGTCTAGAACAATAGTTATTCAAATTGGTCACCATATTTTGATTCAGTGTATGAGAAGCAAGTCAGTCTAGAACAATAGTTATTCAAATTGGTTACCATATTTTGATTCAGTGTATGAGAGGCAAGTCGGTCCAGAACAATAATTATTCAAATTGGTTACCATATTTTGATTCAGTGTATGAGAGGCAAGTCAGTCCAGAACAATAATTATTCAAATTGGTCACCATATTTTGATTCAGTGTATGAGAAGCAAGTCAGTCTAGAACAATAGTTATTCAAATTGGTCACCATATTTTGATTCAGTGTATGATAGGCAAGTAGTCCAGAACAATAGTTATTCAAATTGGTTACCATATTTTGATTCAATGTATAGTATGAGAGGCTAGTCAGTCCAGAACAATAGCATATAGGTCATCAAACTATGATTGGTTGTAATTCCCTTATAATCTTTGATAGGATTACCTGTTCTTTGAATGTCTTTTTAACAAGCTCAAGAGAATCATCAAACCCTTTGCAGATCTCTGTAGGTGCTAGAGGGTCATATGAATCATCTGGACTGGAGAACCACCAACCACAATCTTGAGACAAATTAATAAAAAAGTATTAGTGAACAATAAATGAACAAGCATTAGCCAAGGACATGGTAAAAAGTTACTGTTACTCGATTTTCTACTTTTACATACCCACATAGTTTGTTCTTTATTTGTGCGGGGGGGGGTAGATGTTGTAAGTCAAATTGGTTTGATTGAATTATTATAGCTATCTCAACCACCCCCCTCCCCTCCAAAATAACCACACGCCATCATGGTTATTGTGAAAGTAGAGAATAGATATTTATTGAGTCAATAATTGTATATATCATCTCATCGCTACAAACAGCCTCACTGTATAAGTGATTATTACAAGTACTCGTTCTACCCAAGAACCATTGCTCAGTGGAACAATCTACCACAGGAAATTATCATGTCATCCTCCTCTTTATTAAGCTTTAAAAAAGCTATCTATAATTTATAAGAACACAAATTTGTAAACTGTACAACCAACATTGACCAATTCTATTGTTATATTATTTATTTTTATTATTATATTTGATCTTCTTTAATTTTAATTGTTTAATGCAGTATGTAATACTCTACTAAGAGTGAAGACTTATCTGGTAAATAAATACTGCAATAAATAAAGAATTAACATCCTAAATTCCATTGCTATTTCAAACCCATTTTATATTAATAGTGTGTAAGTCAATAGATCTCTTTACCTCAGGCTACGTTTACACGGTACCGGACAAATTTTTAACCGTTAAAAAAACATCCGCTTAGGGGTTCCGTTCACACTGGACCACGCTAAACAAGCAATAATTTGGACGCCAGACCGCTCAAATTTCATCTGAACAGAGCGAAAATAGTTATCGGTTCTGTGTGTACAGCATGTCCAGGACAATCTTTTGACCGGTCAAAAAAAATTTTAGGTGCTGTGTAAACGTAGCCTCAGTATGCAAATTTCCCATTTCAGACCATGTGTCATTCCCTTGAGAATTGTTCTTTTATGATGAATGTGTTATATCATTTACATGTGAAAGAAACAAGGGTAGCATCACATGATCTGAAATGGGACAACAAACAAGGAAGGTAAAGAGGTCTATTACTTACTTACCAAACAAAATGTCTTACATACCATTTTCTTCTGGACCAGCAACCTCACCAGTAATAGTTGTAGGAATCCTATTAGGTGCTGTGATATATTCTATAGTTATCAACATACAAACTGTATTAATTTCGATATCAGCTTTCTTTCATTTATCCCACATCATATCACAGCCAATCAGAATGCTTGAACACTGCTGTATTATTTGTGGTATTCAACTGCCTCTTCCATGAAACATTGTGCGTTATCTTTGTTTTATATGATGTGGGATAAAATATTTATATAATGAACTTTCTTGTGTTTCTGCTATCTTTATCACAATCAATCATTGATCATTGCCTTAATTAATCATCATCATCAACATCATTGTCATGTTGGGACTAATATTAAAATAGTCAGAAAATAGTCATCTTCAAATTTGAAGGAGGAACAGTCATCTTCATCAACACATCAAATGTCATATCATCATATCATCATATCATCATCTCAATTATCATAAGTATCATTATATTTATTAAAATCAACATGATCATTATCAGTAGCATTAGCGATTATTCAGATATTTACCAAATTCTAGGGGTAATTTCTTTATAGTTTTCCTGAATGCTCCAAGTTTTTCTCTGCATGTATTTGCATTTTGCCTGCAGTAATTAATAAAGCATCAAAACTGAAATTCATTTAAAATAGAAAATAAATAAAAAAGGAAATTTTATGTACTTTAAGATACTAAACATTAGTTGAAGTCAGTTTGGCAAGTTTGAGCAGATGTAATAGGGGCCTCACATGGCTGTGCAGGAGGCTAAGATTATTGGACCCCCTGAAAATCCCAATTAAAAATAAATCAAGAATTGAGCAGAACGTACTGTGGAAATAAAAAAATAGAGTTACAATCATCCAATTAGTTTCAACTAAATCTACTTATTAAACATACCTGTATCCATGGATACAAAGAATCTGCCAAAGAGTAAAACAACTTAAGTAAAAAATAGTGTGTTATAATTCAATATTAATACTATATTATATTTTATATAGTTTCAAAACTATTAATTATTATTTTTGCCTGATGAAGACTAGAAGTTGTGTAATTGTGAGACAAACAAATATTCTCTACTAATGTCATATCCACGATGAATAACCGTTGGCTCCTTCTCTATGTACCGGACACAGTCTACATAGAGGGTCCTGAATGGGGGCCCGAATACCATTTCCCAGTTCATATTTGGACCAAATCCCAGTTAAAAATCACATAATCCCATCAGTTTTGCTCAAGTTTTCAATCCCATTCCCATTTTCTATTGTTCTTTTATTTGTAAAACCCAGTCCCAGTGCATCCAATCCCATTTTCCCAGTCAAACATAAAGCCAATCCCAGCTCCCATTTTACCCCTTCAGGACCCTCTACGTAATTCAATTTAAACAAAGAGCGAAGCTATATGACAAAGAATACAATAGGTTTCCAGTTCAAAGAGAGTACAGTCATGTCATTCAATAACAACAACAAAAGACTACAATTTAAACAAAGACCGAAGCTATATGACAAAGAATACAATAGGTTTCAAGTACAAAGAGAGTACAGTCATGTCATTCAATAAAAACAACAAAAGACTACAATTTAAACAAAGACCGAAGCTAACAAAGAATACAATAGGTTTCCAGTACAAAGAGAGTACAGTCATGTCATTCAATAAAAACAACAAAAGACTACAATTTAAACAAAGACCGAAGCTAACAAAGAATACAATAGGTTTCCAGTATACGCAGAAGGATCCTAACCGTAACGTACCATTATAATTTTAGTAATTTTCTCGTTGGGATTTGGTATGGTACTTTTGTATTTTCATCTATGAATGATTATGTCCCTTTAAAAACATTCCTTTTCCGAATTGACATCATATTTAAGACACAAGAATCATCTCAATACATGCATTAATATTACAAGCCAGAACAGCGCATACAAATTCATATGCATTTATAAGAAAACATTTATTATATACCTTCAGCACTTTTTTGGCTGCTGCGTCCGCCATCTTGAATTACCGCTGGGTTTATACATTCTATTGCGGGCTCGTTTGAGTGCAGTTCTTCCCAGACTCCCTCGTCGTAGTTTTCAAGATGGCGGTCCAACTAGTTGTGTTTGACATGGCAGGAACAACTGTAGATGACACTATCAATGGCGTTCCTTTGGTTGCTGTAGCCATGCAAGAAGGATTCAAACATCATGGGCTTGTTGTTGGTATAGATGAAGTTAACCAAATAAGAGGAATGGAAAAGAAAGACGCCATTAGAACCCTTCTCATGAACATTCAACATCCAGACAAAAATAACCTTATTGAACCAGTGTTTGCAGACTTCAAGAAATCATTAAATTCTCATCTTCAATTTATCAAGAAAGAAATTCCCGGTACAAGTGATGTTTTTCGAAAATTACGGTCGAATGGTATCAAAGTGGCTGTTGGAAGTGGGTTTCCTCATAGCGTAGTTGAAACTATCGTACAAAACTTGGAATGGACAGAAATTGTTGATTATGTCTCTAGTGCTGAACGAGAGGGCCATGGACGACCTCATCCAGTAATGATACACGCTGCTATGAAGTACTGTGGTGTTCAGGACGTTCGTTGTGTGGTAAAAGTGGGAGATACTAAAGCAGATATCCAAGAAGGAAGAAATGCTGGATGCTGGACTGTAGCAGTTTTAACTGGGACTCAAACACGACAAGATTTGGAGGACGCAAAATCCGATTTCATTATTGATAGTATAGCAAAACTTTTTGATGTGTTATCACAGATAAACTCAAACCCAAAGTCCTTATAGTTGGGTATTGGAAAAGTAGGTTAGTGGAAGGTTTGATAATTCCAATAAAAATTTGTATAAGATATTACACATAATTACACAAAACAAGTGTTTATAAATAAGAAAACAAAGTAAAATAACCAAGTACAAAGACTAAAAGGGCAAGATTTTAACTCCTTTTCTGTGTAAAGACACAGTCTAGTGACAAAGTTCAATAGAAACAACACACCTAAAGTTAAACAACAGAACAAAAAATACAATAGGTTTCATTCCAGTACATGGAGAAAAAGCAAATATTTTGTACACTAATTAGTACTAAATAAAACAAATTAAAGAGATTTTGGAAGATTTATTTCCATACACATGTTATTATTTATTGTTGTTCACAAAATCATTTCAGGGATTTAAAAAAGGCAGGTCAATTGACATTTGATAGTCAAAAAATAGATTTCTGATTAAATAGTCCCATTAACAGTTCCCTGCACCATATTATTAGGCCCCTATCATTGCAAACTCAATGTTCATCTCACTTTGATGCAAAGGCCTGGCTAACTTTTAACACCTTGCTTGACAATTGTTCATGTGCCTCTATCATTGCAAGCTCAATGTTCATCTCACTTTGATGCAAAGGCCTGGATAACTTTTAACACCTTGCTGGACAATTGTTCATGTGTCTCTATCATTGCAAGCTCAATGTTCATCTCACTTTGATGCAAAGGCCTGACTAACTTTTAACACCTTGCTGGACAATTGTTCATGTGTCTCTATCATTGCAAGCTCAATGTTCATCTCACTTTGATGCAAAGGCCTGGATAACTTTTAACACCTTGCTGGACAATTGTTCATGTGTCTCTATCATTGCAAGCTCAATGTTCGTCTCACTTCAATGCAAAGGCCTGGCTACCTTTCAAGATGGTGCAGGGAACTATGAAGGGGACTTGCTTTGTCTGGTCAAATCCTGGAGTGGCTGGACCTCTTGATGTAGCTGGTCAGTAAATATGGTGTCCAAGTAAAATTTGGCATGAACAGATAACTACTATAGCCAACAAGATCACAAATTATATTTTTTCTTATCTATTTTTTTATTCCACCTAATCAACATTATTCTAATTCAATAATTGCACAATTTACTCTTTTATCTACAAAATATATCTATCCCTCTCAAAGAAGAAAAGTTGTCAATAATTTTTTTGAGCAAAATCCAGGGATTTGTTTTACTTTTATTTTATTTATTTGTTTATATTTTCTCCAAATCAATCAAAAGAATGTGATTTTGACTTCAAGGTATTAACAGAACATTGATGTGTGTATTGCATTTTATCACATATCATATCAAGTACAGCCAACCAGAAAGCTTGTATTCAAAAGCCTCTTCCCATAAGACATTACGAGTTCTCTTTATTTTATACCATGTTGGATAAAAGAGTATATAATTATCTAGGCCTATAAAGGAAAATGTGTGCTTTATTACTGATTTAGAACATGGATAATTTTGTCTGCAGTAATTTCTTTGTGAGGACTACTTGCTGTGATGAACTCTGTTAGTTTGCATTTATCAAAAGCATCATGTTCGTTGATTCCTTGTAGCACGGTAAGAAGTAGAAGAGACACAAATCCATTCTGAATGTCAACACTTGGTTTTAAATTCTTAACATTCTGATGTTGCTCAAGCAGCTTGTTGTCCATGTTTTCACAAGGTTTGGGCTTCCTGTGTTTTTGAGTTTCTTGAATTTTCTTTGCAATAGCAGTAATCCAGTGTGAATGACTGTGAATACTTTCAGTCTGAAGAGATTGCAAAAATCTTAAAAGACCATCTCCTTCGATTTTGTTGTCGATGATTTCTTCAATGAAAATTTCTGGGGGGCCAATTGCAAGTGTCTTTTCAGTAAATAATGATGGTTGCTTAGATATGCTTTGACTGATATCTTTAATTAGAATAAGCTCCATTTTCTTTTGTGTATTTTCGGCGCAAGAATTATGTAATGTTGCATTCGGTTCTGAGGTGGGTCTTGTCTTTTCTGTCGTCTCCTTGAGAGGTTTCTCACTGCAGGAATTATCTAAAGTTGTACACGCATCTTTAACGTTTTGCGTCTCTCCTTTTGTCCACTTGGGAAAGTTCGTCTGGGCACAAATATTGTCTAGTATTGTGCTCGGCTCTAAAATCAGTTTTGATTCTCCTTCTACATCCTTTGAAAGGTTTACCTCGGCGCTGTGTAGAATCTCTGTTAGTTTTTCACAGTCTTGTTTCACCAAGTCTCCTAACCCATCGGGAATGCTTGCCCATTTCGACATCACGTCAGTCAGTCGTTTGTGACTCACCAAGTTTTCCCAAGCATCGCTCGTGTTCTTGATCAAGTCGTCGCTAGTAACGGCTATAAAAGCGCTAGATAACGAAGCTTTTACAGAATCAGCCTTGTGTTCTAGGGAATTTACCACATCATCAACATACGCCATAGTTGATGGATCGATGTTATCGCCAGACGGACTCTTAGGTAGGCGTGAAGACAATCCATTTACAGTGTGTTTTAGTTCTTGCATTGTTTGGTCCATGTCATCGACAATACCGTGTACTTTTAGAACAATTTTAGCAGTGAATTTCAGCGTTATTTTCAAATCTCTAAGGATGACTTTTAAATCTCGAATTGTGCTAATTATGCCTCCCATCTCAATATAAATCGATTCTGTTTGAGATTTTCTTTGCCACAAGTTGTTGGGCTGGTCCTTTGATGTTGTACAGCTATTGTGCTGCACAGCAAAGACCACTGGGTCTATTCAAACCGCCACAACTAACAACTTGGATAAAAAATGTGTCTACCGTAGGTTTTGAACTGTAAATATCATGTTACAACCCAAAGGCCGCACCCTTGACTATAGGCGTGGCTCATAAAATACGAACAATAATTTATAAGCTATAATAATATCATTGAACAAGGATTTATTTGGCTGAATATCTCAAGATATGTTTTAAAAATCGAACATTTTCGGCGTCGTTATTTTATGCTTATATATAATGAAAATTAAGGGTAACAGAAGACAAAGTTCCGGTTTACATTGCTATATATAACGTTGTATTGTGTATTTAAGGGGTTACGTTTCCCTTCAAAGCGACGTAGTTCAAAATAAAATCATCATTTCTGATATAGTCAAAAAATAAGATGAAATATCAAAAAAATGTACGATGATTTGCTAAAAGAAAATCGAAACTTGTGGCATATTTGAATGAGAGTTGTACCAGTCGCTTTTTGTGACTATCAGTTTGGTACCAGTAATGATACCTGCTGTAAATATAAACGAACAAACTAGTCTTGATTGTTGTTTGCTTTTACAATAAAATGTACATCTCACATATGGTGACGAGTTTTACGGTTGTAAAATCTCTTTCAATCTTTAAGCCATTAATATAGTATTCTCCATTTCTTCTAATATAAATAGGATAATAATATATCAATATATAGTCTTTTTTCACTCCTTTTTCTTTTTGTCTTCATTGTTGTTTTTTTCCCATATTTATTCTAATAAAATAACTTTTGTATCCCCTATCAATTTTAATATATTTATAAAAAGCTGATATATATTTGTAAATACTAAGTTAACACTACCCGCCTCGACTAGCTCCGCTATTTGCGGCTATGTGTATATTAGTTTTGTAATTCTATGTTGAAATCAAAATAGAGTCAAAGTCAAAGGTTGTAATTATGATACGGTTGTAATACTCGTACTTTACCAAGAGGAAATTTCAAACCTTGGAAAAAATATTGCAAGTACCACAACAAAAAAACTAAAAGGATATCGTACAATTCGAAAAAAGTCCTGCACTGCCTCCAGGTAAAAACTGAATCACCATCAGATATCATATACCAAAAAATGACCCCACTTTCCCCTCCCCTACAATATGTAATAATCAGTCTCTAAGTTTATTCATCATCCTTTCATGATGATTTGATTAGCCGAATAAACCCACAACGACTCAGAGTGTTTGCTCGCACAAGAGCTTCAGTGTTTTAATTGCAAAGTGCAACTGATTGATTCACTGGCCGTCATCTAGTGTTTAAACATCACATTACATTGTATTTTTTGTAAGAATGCATCATTACTTACAATGGCGTCTAATCTCCTCCTAACGACGTTGACCACCTATATATAAACGGCTTTTGCAAAACTGAATATCGCAATCAAAGCTACAGTCCACATTCTGAAGCCTGCAAAGGATGTCGGCATTTCTTCTCTTGCTATCGATTTATACTAACAAAACATATTTTGGTTGTACGTGTGCACGTGTGTCAATTAATATATATTATAACCATAACAAGTTGTTGCAGTGATAGATGATCATGATGACACAAAGATTTATTTAAAAAACAAGTGATAAATTAACTGCTCTGACTCAGTTAAGCTATAAATATAAAGATCGAACGGATGAAAACAGAGAATGGACAAGTAATGGCTACAAAAAGGCGTCCAAATTGTTGAGAAACTGCGCGCGCTGGCTACTATACAATTGTAAGGATTTTATTTCCACAAATTTTATAGAGTATATATAATAAAATAATTACTATAGAAATAAGTGGAGGGTGCTTGATAAAAACCCGTAGGGTTAAAACTAGACACAAGCAACCTTGTCTAAATACAACAAATGATATTTTACATGGCACATGGTTGTTACGCTTTAGACAGATTATGTTGTTAAGTTTAAAACAAAATTTTCCATTCCCCCTAAAAAGCTGGTCTCAAAAATAAAAGCTCAAAAATAAAAGCTCAAAAATAACAAAAAACGGACAACATTAAGCTGGAAGGCGATCGCGAGGCAGGGGTGACTCTTATTATTAGCCATATCGTAGACATATGTGTACACCAATATCAACGCGTGTTGAGCTTGCTGTTTCGAGAAAGATGAAGTCTGCGGTCAAACTTTCACTGTAACACAGGGAGCCCAGTAAAGGAAAAGTACAAGGTCACCTGAGTCAACCTCGTTCCCAGGGCCTTCTCGGCCGACTCCAATTCAAGATGACCGCCATCTTGAATTGGAGTCGGCCGAGAAGACCCTGGGAACGAGGTTGCACCTGAGTCGGTATTTCAAATGAATAATGATATGCTTAGGTAGAAAAGTATATAAACAAAGAAACACAAACAATAGATATCACAACTAGGTTGACATTAAGGAAGATTTTAGCCCGTGTATCTTGTTGTAGTGAAGTGATAATAGCCATTCTTTGTTGGAACTCCAGTTCTGCTTTCATTGGTTCTTTTTGATCCATCTCGTAGCCACAAAACCAGCTTAGTACCTTCTTTACATGTGATGGTTTAAGTACTATGGGAACAATATAAAACAATTGATAGTGAACACAAGTTTGCCCTAGACTACAGGGAATTCTCCAGGACATTTTTCGTTATTATGATGATTTGCGATAGTATCATATACCTCGGTATACGAATATCGGTCATGGTAAAACTTTTAATATAAAGCCCCTTGAACTCAAGGCACCACAAGCCCCATGATAACACCTACCTCCGTCGATGACGTCATCTCTAGATTTACTCTGGTCAGCCTCCTGGTCAGCCTGCTGGTCGGTTAGTTTAGTTGTTATAACAGATAAATCTACTTCATCCCTGGAAACATCAGAATTATCTTTACAAGTCCACCAGGTTAACCTTCTTATCTGAAGCACAATAAATGGGAGATCATATAATTAGACATGATCATTCAGACACAAGTCAGTCAGTCATTCAGCAAGTAAATTAGTCATTCAGTTAGTCCATTCAGTTAGTCAGTTAGTTACCCAGTCAATGATCAGTCAGTCAGTTAGTCAGTCATTCATGATCAGCCAGTCAATTAGTCATTCAGTCAGTCAATTAGTCATTCAGTCAGTCAATTAGTCATTCAGTCAGTCAATTAGTCATTCAGTCAGTCAATTAGTCATTCAGTCAGTCAATTAGTCATTCAGTCAGTCAATTAGTCATTCAGCCAGTCAATTAGTCATTCAGTCAGTCAATTAGTCATTCAGCCAGTCAATTATAGTCATTCAGTCAGTCAATTAGTCATTCAGTAAGTCAATTAGTCATTCAGTCAGTCAATTAGTCATTCAGTCAGTCAATTAGTCATTCAGTCAGTCAATTAGTCATTCAGTCAGTCAATTAGTCATTCAGTCAGTCAATTAGTCATTCAGTCAGTCAATTAGTCATTCAGTCAGTCAATTAGTCATTCAGTCAGTCAATTAGTCAGTCAGTCAGTCAATTAGTCATTCAGTCAGTCAATTAGTCATTCAGTCAGTCAATTAGTCATTCAGTCAGTCAATTAGTCATTCAGTCAGTCAATTAGTCATTCAGTCAGTCAATTAGTCATTCAGTCAGTCAATTAGTCAGTCAGTCAGTCAATTAGTCATTCAGTCAGTCAATTAGTCATTTAGTCAGTCAATTAGTCATTCAGTCAGTCAATTAGTCATTCAGTCACATATGGCCAAAGATGGTGTTTATAATTTCAGTGACATTTATATTGAAAACTTCACCTTTTCCTTCGGCGGCGGATCGGTGAAGAAGCTGATAGTGACAACAATAATTGTCGTAATCCAGAACAGGATCATAGCAAAGTACATGTAGTGAACATCGGCGATTACACTAGGACGAAGATCTACCTCACCACAGCGAGGGGCTTGATAACTAAAGTCCATCACCATTCGAATAGTACCAATCACAAACCCAATCATCATGCCCCAGAACACCCCCTGAAAAATTAAAATGCTTTTCTTTTTTAGGGAATTCAGGCATTTTCTTAATTTGAACTGTCACAACCAATGCTTCTTTGCAAAGCATTCAGTTGACGTGCTTGGAAACCTTTTATTACAATTTTATACTGTTTATATATATTTTAAAATTAAGCACTTGAGTTTTACTCAATGTGAGAAACAATTGAATGGTCAACTTGGGAAGGGTTTCCGTCTTAAATACAAAATTAACTCTGCAAAGTCAAAACAATTAATTAATATATTGAACAAGAGAATATTAATTACCCCTTAGGAGAGATGAGTTTCCTGATTAATTAAATATTAACGTTAACAAATAGAAAAAGTCAAGATTACTATAAACCAACCTTTTCTGTAACTTTATCCCATAATATTGCAATAAGATAAACACTGGCTATAGGTGGACAAAAGTATAGCTGAACTTGTTGAATATAAAGAAACAACTGTCCTCCCTGGACATTCTGGACGACAGGAATCCACAGAATACCAATACCAGTCATTACTGCGATCATCAATCTGTATAAATATGGATAGTATACTGTTATGGTTAAAAGAATGACTAGTGAATGTGAAGAAAGGAGGAAGGACTCCGAAGCAAAAGGTAATTTTGTAATGTTACTGAATTTGTCTACGCACTTTAAATAAAGTTTGCATGTATGTATGCTGGTATATAGAGAAATGATAACAGGAACGAAGTAAGTTTAAAACGTTTACCTTCCAACAATCATAAGTTCCTTGTTCGTTGCTCTATTTCTTATGGTGCCATAGACATCGATGGTAAAGAGTGTACTAGCACTGTTAAAGATTGATGTCAAGTCGCTCATTAATGCGGCCATCATCACCGCCATCATTAAACCACGAAGTCCTGATTAAAACACAAACATACATCAGAATAATAACTGTAAACATATGTATAGCATTATAGTAAAATAGTAGCAAACATAATTGTGTCTTTAGTAAAACATATCTATTAAGTGATATTTAAAGGCATCAGTCTCGTAAGAGGCGTGGGTCATATCCCACCACTGTCATTCTTTTGCATTTCCTAATTCGGACAAAGAGCTGATCTCAAAAGAATAGACGTTTAACGTGATTATTATATCTGGTAGCGTGGCCGAGTGGTCTAAGGCGCTGGTTTAAGGCACCAGTCTCGTAAGAGGCGTGGGTTCGAATCCCACCGCTGCCATTCTTTTGTATTTCCTAATTCGGACAAAGAGCTGATCTCAAAACAATAGACGTTTAACGTGAATATTATATCTGGTAGCGTGGCCGAGTGGTCTAAGGCGCTGGTTTAAGGCACCAGTCTCGTAAGAGGCGTGGGTTCGAATCCCACCGCTGCCATTCTTTTGTATTTCCTAATTCGGACAAAGTGCTGATCTCAAAACAATAGACGTTTAACGTGATTATTATATCTGGTAGCGTGGCCGAGTGGTCTAAGGCGCTGGTTTTAGGCACCAGTCTCGTAAGAGGCGTGGGTTCGAATCCCACCGCTGCCATTCTTTTGTATTTCCTAATTCGGACAAAGAGCTGATCTCAAAACAATAGACGTTTAACGTGATTATTATATCTGGTAGCGTGGCCGAGTGGTCTAAGGCGCTGGTTTAAGGCACCAGTCTCGTAAGAGGCGTGGGTTCGAATCCCACCGCTGCCATTCTTTTGTATTTCCTAATTCGGACAAAGTGCTGATCTCAAAACAATAGACGTTTAACGTGATTATTATATCTGGTAGCGTGGCCGAGTGGTCTAAGGCGCTGGTTTTAGGCACCAGTCTCGTAAGAGGCGTGGGTTCAAATCCCACCGCTGCCATTCTTTTGTATTTCCTAATTCTGACAGAGTGCTGTTCTCAAAACAAGGAACGTTTAACGTGATTATCATCTGGTAGCGTGGCCGAGTGGTCTAAGACGCTGGATTAAAACATTAAAAGTTGAAACATTTTTCCATGATATATCGATATATATATATCCCGGTTTTACACAAAATGTTAACAAATGAAATATGTTTTTCGTGCAAACTTCTTTCGCCTTCAACACAAAACGAAAATATCATTGTAACAAGCAATGAGCATGCATAGTATGATTGTCCAACAATGTACCTGTAGGCATCAGTTTTAATACTAGTTCAGGAAAAGCAATGTTGGTACAGCCAGCCTCGCTGCCACAAATCTCCATGCATTTCTCTGGAACACTACAAGCAACACGATCTAAAAACAAGTCCATCATTTAAGTTAAGCTTACTATACAACGGTGGTTGTTTTGTTGTTGTTCTTTGTTTGCATGTTGTTTGTCAATTGCTCTATATTAGTGTACTTTTGCTCGCCTTTTGCTATTAGGGTTCATTAAATCAAATTATTTTGCTCGTTAATAGTTTTCAATCATTGTCGTTTATTTGCTTGTCGGTTGTTAAATTGACTGTACATTAATAATCTGTTTGTGTGTGTGTTCGTTCGTTCGCTCGCTCGCTCGTTTGTTCGGTTGTTCGTGCGTTTGTTCATTTGTTTGTTTAATTTGTTTGTCCATAAAAGTTCGTTCATTTGTTCTTTCTTTCATTTGTTCTTTCTTTCTTTCTTTCTCTCTTTCTCTCTCTCTCTCTCTCTCTCTCTCTCTCTCTCTCTCTCTCTCTCTCTCTCTCTCTCTCTCTCTCTTTCTTTCTGTCTGTCTGTCTGTCTTTCTTTCTTTCTTTCTTTCGTTCGTTCGTTCGTTCGTTCGTTCGTTCGTTCGTTCGTTCGTTCGTTCGTTCGTTCGTTCGTTCGTTCGTTCGTTCGTTCGTTCGTTCGTTCGTTCGGATCGTTCGTTTATTTGTTTGTTTGTTTTTTTCTTTAGGTACATGCAGATGAATTTTGTTTGCAAAATTTCGAACCAACCTGGTGAAAGTATTCTACTGATCATTCCTGGCATTACAAGTGTGAACAGTGGCAGTATCTTGATATAACCAGCAAATATAGAACCCCCCTGTGCATGAGATAGACTTTTAGCTGCTAGGGCTCGCTGAACTATTACCTGGAAAGTTTTTGCAAATCAGTATCTTATATATCTATATATTTCAAAGAAATGTATAATAAGTAACATTTACATTTATTCTACACTCGCATAACTTCGTACAATTTTTCACTTTATCTTCTGAAGATGTCGGCGTCCGACGAACCTCAAACCTACTCTAATAATACTTTTCAAAAATGCTACTGAAGGACAACTTTAATATTCTCCTCTATAGAGCTTTTTAATAATCTTTTGAATTTGTGAGGTTGCCCTTAGTTTTACAAGATTTTTGTTTATTTGTGTTAATTTGTTGGTTGGTTTGTTGGTTTGTTCAATCAATCAATTGACATACAGTAGGCTTTTCGAAATGGATATCATATATATAAGTATACCTATGTTTCTAAACAAAGTTGTCGTTCATGCGCTCTTCCATATACAGTATAATCACATTCATATTTGTTAGTAAAAACAATCAAACAATCAAAGATCCAATTCACAAATATTTGAAAATCTCTGGCTGAAAAAAGAACGAACGTCAACAACAAATTGATATGGAGCTTTATCACAATGCAGACAAGGAGCTTGTCCTTTGAACTATATAGCCATAATCACATCGATATTCCTCTAACAAAATACACTACATTCTAAAATATGAAGAAATAGCTGTACACACGCAGTGGGTAGTGGAAATAAGCAAGATTAACCAAGATTAACGTCTGTTTCCACTATAATTGTACGGAATGCCAAATCTTATAGCTTGTGTATATATCTCAGCGTTTCTTGATTTGGGAACCGAGTATCGATGTATTTCACAGAGACGTTATTTCTATCAGTATTTTTTCGTAATACCTGATCAGCACACCAGTACCATACACTTGCAATAGACTGACCGAATATAAACCCAGGCCATGGTATATCAGACTTCAATGGATCCCTTAACATTATGAAGGAATCACTTGGTGGTCGACCACAGGTACTGTTAGAAAACATAGTATCGTTGGACACTGCTTGCATGTATTGGTCACGTAGATTACTGTAGCCACCTATCTCTTTGAATCCTGAAAGAGACGATGATGGTTGATGATAGTACATAATGATGATAAAAATGATTATGGAGATCGGATGATGAGTTGGGATAATGAGAATAAAAATGATGTTGACCATAAAAATGATTATGGAGATGGTATGATGCGTTGGGATAATGAAGATAATAATGCTGTTGATAACAATGATGATGGTTTTGATAGTGATATGATGTAGAAGGTTATATAAGAATCATAATACTAAGAATGATGGAAATGATGATGATTATAATGGTGATGATGATAATGATGACGATGATAATAACGATGACATATGACAATAAGAATACTAACAGTGATTGGAATGATCGGCTGATTATCATGATGCCGATGATGATGATGATGATAATAATGACGATAACGATAGCTTATGAAGATCCCGGCTTTGATAGTGATGCGGATGATGACAATGATGATGGCTTATGAGAATGCTGCCGACAACTGACGCGACAAAATTAATGAACGATCGATGATGATAATAGAGACTATAAAAGTTAATCGTTTTGTTTATGAAGTATACACCTATTTCAATTAACGTTGTCCATCTGGAATGGTTAATCTGAGACCGATAGGAATTGTGGGAGTTCATTAAATTCCAAATACATTGTTTTAAGGTCTATATTTGAGAGGAAGTTAGTTTTTTTTTTCTATTAAAATATAACAAAAAATCTATCTGAGATATGAAGTAAGTTTGTTAACGAAGTAACTCTAATGTACGCACACAACGAAATAAGATGAAAGAAGTATATACTGCAGTGTCAAGCGAGATGATTTCGTTAATGTATGCCTTAAAATTGACTCGTTACTGCATGAACTGAAACATGTTGAAAACATACAAGATGAGAAGTGGACATAATAAGAAATAAGAAATAAGAAGGGTAAATTGCAAGTGAGAGAATTAATATATCTTTACTTACAGAAATTTTGGTGAAGACATACAGGATCAGAGCAAGAACAGACAACCAGATGCGCAGTCGCTGTCCTCCAAACCTCTTGCTGATGTA
Organism: Metridium senile; assembly: GCA_949775045.1. Classification (NCBI taxonomy): domain Eukaryota; kingdom Metazoa; phylum Cnidaria; class Anthozoa; order Actiniaria; family Metridiidae; genus Metridium; species Metridium senile. Next base: position 33,284,949 of record OX459096.1, on the reverse strand, counting down.
TTCTGGCATAGTGCAAACCTATACGAAGAAAAAACATCAGCAACAAGATTCTACTATGGGATGCATCATAGATAGTGATATATTTAAAAGAAGATAATTTGCATAATTGTGTTCGACTGCATAATACACTGAGCAACATGCACCGTATACACTCTTTCGTTGAGTGGGAGGAAAACTGTGCTTGCATGTTTGATTTTGATTTTTTTGAATTTTTTTGCATTAGTGTTCAGTGTTATATGAGTGTTTGATAATATACAGTGTTTTTCTTACCCCTGACGCGATGTAGACTGGTGCAAATACCCAACCCAACAACTGAATCATTATCATAGCCTGAAAATAATAAGACAAACTGTTTGTAGCATCTAGCTCATAACACAACGAATATTTTGGATAATTATGACTAAAATAGAAATAAACCTTTTCACGTACGCGCGAGTTTGAAAAGATGGAGGAAGAGGATGGAGGAAAAAGCATATTGGGAATAACTTGGAAAAGGATGAATATTTATAGTGTCGTCTGAGAAGAGATCGAGAGAAACGCAACATAATGAAGGGAAGCTATAATTCTAAATTGCATGCGTTCTTCTTATTTCCAAAGAATTCAGTGAGCTTATTTTGAAGGAAGATTATAATGCATTTTCATTCTATTTTTCGCCATATTTTGATTCGATGTATATAATGGTGTGAGTTTGGTTAATTGATTATTAATTTCCATACATTGAGCTCAAAAGCGCCAACACCGATTCCAGCAGCGGCACCAGAACCAGCCAAACCAATAAAGTGTTCACTACCAATGTTACTGGCAAAGATGGATGCTCCAACCTGTAACAGAGCAATACGTATACCATCTTATTGAATATAAATATTTGAAATATTGAGAGGGAAGATACACCGTATGGATCAAACCGTCATACTGTATTTGTGTTAGAATTCCTATTTTGCAGGGTATTGTTTCGGTCCTTTTAAGATTTTTGCTCTTGATTATCGTATGCAAGAAAGCCCATGATACCAAACCCCTTTTATAGTGGTTGAAATCAGTTGAAATTGGATTAGGTAAAATAATATACAAACTTCACCCACTACTGAAGTGAAAGATGGTAACTTTTAGGGCGTTTGATTGTGAATATCGTACCCCAGATACGATTATGACAAATACCGTCCGGACTGACTTTAGACCTAATCGAAATATGGCGTCGATCGTACAGTTTTAATAACTACTGTTCTTTGGCTCGTATGCATGTTGAAACACAATGGAATTTTCACATGTATGCGAGGTAAGCGAGTCAAGAACAATAGTTATTAAAATTGGACGCAATATTTCGATTCAGTGCTTTGACCCACCCATTGACAAGACACACCTGTTAAACCAAAAGCGAAGGGGGAAGGCCCTGGGAACGAGGTTGCTTTTAAATCTAAAAATAGATAGATGAATAAATGACGACATCTCACCGTTATCCATGTCATTCGTCGTCCAGCCAGGAAGTACCCAGTGACAGTAGATCGACTTGTTTTGAACATAGCCTACAAACATAAGAGTTTTATACGATGAGCTAATATGTTGATTATATAGACCCTTTTAATAAGTCCCGAAGTGTTGTGTTTTCCGCGCTTGACGTCAAATTTATTCTTTTGAAATTTGTATAATATGAAAGGAATTGAAAAGAATAAATTTGACGTCAAGCGCGGAAAACACAACACTTCGGGACTTATTAAAAGTGTCTATAAGTAGGCCTTTTATAATTAAGACATGTGTCCTATGTACCAAAATGTCACACTTATTTCAGGGTATTGTTATTCATAAACGCAAGAATGGCAAAGAACAATGTTATGTCAAGTATTGTTTGGTAGGTGTTTTATGGAATGCAATCATTAATTTGCTTTCTTTTATTTGAATCATATCTGACAAATACATGCAAACAAAATATTTATTTTTCTACAGGTTTAGAGTTGTTTTCATTCGCCCGTAAACCCGTAAAAGGATAGCTCGCGTCTTTAATTCCGCTATTTAACAACGACAAAAATAACAATGCATTTTTATGGTAATATCCATGCTGCTTTTACTGCTCATTATCTTTATACACGTGCCTTGGTAAGTAGGGCGTACTGGTACATAGGACATATGTCTTATTTATAAAAGGCCTAGTGAGGTCGAAGCGCTTTATACGACCAAAATAAACGAATCGGCTTAATCGATGTCAATCGATGTTAATCGATATTAATCGATGGTAGTTTTAGACCCCGTCTGCACGGATCCGGATACTTTTGAAACCACATACTTTTTGATGCGAATCGGCCTATCGTCCACACGAATCCAGTGAATCCGGTCACCGAAACCGCGTACTTTTACTTGAATCCTCCGGATACGCGGATTCGTGTGGACGCAAATATTTCTATGCGGTTTCAGCCGGATCGGATTCGTGTAGACGAGGCCTCATCCATCGATTACTAATCGATAAAAGGTCACAGATTTGTTGCTCATCGATTAGTCATCGATTTCCAATATTAATCGATTAATTAGTTCATCGATTATCGGCTTCATCGATTAATTACTCCGGGCGCGATAGCATGGTCTATATAAAAGTCGTGCTAAGCTAGGTGAGGAATATCAACAAAGACAACAAACAATAGAAATACTACAATTATTCCCCCATGTATTAATGAAATATACATGCAATCGAGTGTATTTTTGAAAAAAGAATAGTCATGCATGCACCAAAGAACTCGAAACTGTTGGTTATTTTCATTGTATCAAATACCAAAGTTATAAAGTCTGTTACAATGGTAACTAGACTACAAATAATAATAATTAGTGTGTATAATATTATAATTATTACTGAACGGTACTAAATAGTTTTATACTTTTTTTATCTAATTAGCGCGATTTTGTACCAATAAGTACAAAATTTAACACGCTTTTAAGTTGTTGTACTCTAGCTAACCCAAGCATTCTACCATTGTTTAATTGACTATTTACAAACTCAGTTTAGATATTATTACTCACGTAGAAGCCAATTCCAACTACAACCATGACATAGACGATCAAAACCACCAAATCCCAACCCTGGAGTCCTCGTGCAAGATGTTTACTGGCTGACATTTCTAATTTATAACCACAAGCATAGAATACTATGCTCACAAACACGAAATATTTTGGATTTTAGACTAAAAGGTCAGATAGTTTATATCTTGAAAGGCATAGTCATGCAATCTGGTCACGCACTACGGCTGGTCACGCAACCGTTATGTAGCATTTATAAGCCGAGAAATTCCTGCATATCTTCGTAAAACTATTTCCTTGATATAAAATAGAAATAATGACCGATTTTCTTTCTGAGGAACGCTGTCTTTGGGTACGAGATTAAAGATTAACGAAAAGGCTGCAAATTAATAATGTGGGGTTCCTTTGGTTAGAACCTATTCTCCCATCAGGCGAAGTTTTCAAAATGGCGGCGAGGTTTCCAACTTTTCTTGCTCAAAGATTGCAAGGTTTGTTCATACAAAATGACAACAAATCACATCTTTCTGTACAATGTTTTAAAGGTTTTTTTCTTTTTAGGTACATGTTCGTTCATTCGATGTGTCAACACTCAAGCAAAAGGAAATTTTCGACCAGCTTCGTCCAACATGGCCGCACGATGTAAAGCGGGCAGGAATAAAGTCCGAACAGTAAAGGTATGTATCTGATGTTTTTCAGAAATTAAACATCGCCCGACTTGACGATAATAAACGCACGTTCCCTAATTTACTTATTACTTTTTCAGCCTAACCCAAAGAACCTAATGATAGCTTCAAATGTCAAAAACATATTTGAGAATAACAGCATGGTCGCTGTCTTTCAATATGGTGACCTTAGCACTATCGAATGGGATGAGATTCGCTTCAACCTTTCAAAGAAAGATATTGGATTAAAAGTCTTTCCTAACAGAGTTACTCACAAGGCGTTGGAGGATTCTGTATACAAGGAAATATCACCTCTGTTTTCGTGCACAGCCTGTATTATATACTCCAAAGAACCTCAAGTTAAAACTATGATTGATGTAATCAAGAAGCAGTCGAAACTGGAGCTACTAGGAGCTAAGGTTGAAAATAGATTGCTTTCTAAAGCAAGTACACAAGAGTTTTCTAAGCTTCCTTACTTGAAGGACTTGCATTGTCAACTTGTTCAATTGTTGCAGAAACCAGCATCTAATTTGAATTATCTTGTACAGCAAAACCAAAGACAATTGTCAGGGAATTTAGCTCAGTTTGTAAATCAAAATCAACAGGAGTAGTTGTCATGTTCTAGTAAATAAAAGTAACATACAAGCTTACAAGCAATTTGAGTCTTTACTGCTAGTATTAGACATGTGAAGTTATTATGTTGCTTTGATTCCTGTGAATTTTATTGCCATCACAGTTGTAGATTCAGGGGCCGGGGGATGATTTGGGTGAATATATATCACCTTTCATATTCAGTCTTTTGTGGTATCACTTGTATAGTCCATTCATTTCAACCTTTTTGAAACAGGCAGTTTATTTATACCACAGGTAGCCCAAGCTATGCATTTGTATGTTTTTTAGCAAATTATACAATGAAATATATAAAATGCAATAAAAATAAACATCTCTCTCCTATAAAGACGCTGGGGAACAACAGCCATAAATCACTCAATATTGAAGCAAATGGCCTGAAACTTTATAGGAATGTAAAGAAAAACACAACACACAGGTAGAGATTTTATTTTTATTGCATTTTATATATTTCGTTATATAGCTAAAAAACATACAAGTGCATAGCTTGGGCTACCTGTGTTTATACAGAACACTACAGCTAGACTCGTAAACAGATCAAAGAAATCAGAACATTTAACTCCAATACTTCATAAACTTCACTGGCTACCTATCAAACTAGAATTGACTACAAGATCCTACCTACTACCTACATGGCCCTGAATGGCATACCCCCAGACTATATCTCCAACTTACTAATTCCCTACAAACCAGCTCGCTCTCTAAGATCAGAACCTATTACTTATACGAAATTCCAACACTGCAACTTATGGGGACAGGGCATATTCAATCTCAACCCCTTAACTATGGAACACATAGCCCCAACACAAAAGAAACACATACAACATCTCATCATTTAAATCCAAACTCAAAACTTTTCTTTTTCAATAAGTTTATTTTTATTGTTTTTTTTGTACGAAGATTGAGCCTTGATAATTATTATTATTTTTTTGTCACAGTCATCAGATTACTTTCGCCTTGCCATTTTTTTCTAGTCTACCTGTCGCCTAATGTATACTATGCAGTAGTAGTATAACTACTTATCTTAAATCCCCTAAAAATAGGCTAAACAATTATACGTATATTTGTTGTGCATCTTAATGAGGTATAAATGATTAAAAATGCATCAAGTGCAAGAACACTAGGATAATTATATTGCAAGGCAATCAGATATTGTTTTTTTTTTCAGTTAATTTTTGTTCTGCTTTTTCCCATCTCAACCTTTCATTTTTGCTCTTTTTTATCTTGTGGAAGGAGATTCAACTCTTTGCAGATTATTGACAGCATGACTTCATCTGCTCCACCTCCTATAGAAAGCAATCTGAAATCTCTGAAGTATCTACTGATGTCAACTTCACTGGTGAATCCCATTCCCCCCCAGAACTGAAGGCATGTGTCAGTTAACTCTCTTGCCAAGCGACCTGCTTTTAGCTTGAGCATGGATGCAAATAGATTGGCGTCTATCCCTCGCATGTGAAGATCTACAAGTACATAGAAGACTTTGTTTAGTGATCATGACAAACTGATTTGGTAACAACAAGTAAATATTATTTCTAAGTCCTATTATTCACTTGTTGGTAAAATGTTTGTTAACACTGTTTATAACAAGGTTTTTACATTTTACATCCTGGTCAATGTTATCAAGTAAATGTCAAGAATTTCATCACTGTCATCATTGTTATCACCATCAATAACATCACCTATCCTTAAAAACATCGCCAGCTTTATCATAATAATGGTTGTGATATTGATTTGTGATGGTGAGGATGCATAATGACTGATTATGGTGATGATGATGATGTGAAAGATGATACTCACTACATATCACCATGACTATAATGATAATGAAATATTATAATAATTAATTTAACAATCATAATTACCATCATCATCATTATTATCACTATCATCATCATTATATCATAATTATCATTATCACCATCATTTCTATCAACATCATTATATCAAGATCATATATCAAGATTATTATCATCATAATCATCATCACTACTGTCATCATCATCGGGATGAAATGATACATACATGTTGTTCTGTATACCAATGACCTTAATAACTCCACTTCCGTTTGTAATTCAGCTAGTCTGTAGTGAACATACTGATTGTGTAGGACAGATTTCCCAAAAGCTTTACGGTTGCGACAGTATTCAGCTGTTTCAGAGATAATTTTTTCCATGGATACCAAGACTGAAAACAACCAGAATTATCAGAATAATTTCATCACAGGCAATCTTTACCTTCCTTGTTTGTTGTCCCATTTCAGATCATGTGATGCTACCCTTGGGAATTGTTTCTTTTGCATGTAAATGATATAACACGTTCATCATAAAAAAAAACAATTCTCAAGGGAATGACACTTAGTCTGAAATGGGCAATTTGCATACAGAGGTAAAGAGGTCTATTGGATGCAAAATATTGGGATTATAATAATGTACATGTATGCAATGACACTGAATTATAATACTATTGATAAATGTAGAAGCTCATTTAATCTTTTAAATAATAGTAATAGGCAAATGTAACAGAAATCAGAAAACTGAAGAAAAACACATTTCATTAAAATTATCATTTCACCTCTTCAAATAAATGCTTTAGTAATATCTTTATTTCTTGATTATAGATATTACGTGGATGGATGTAATACAAATATCAAGCTATACAGAACTGTGAAGCTGGCTCATAATGGACAGGTTTTAATCAAATGTATAAATTCATGACTTTTTGTTGAATAAGAAATAAAAATGTATCATTTGACGTTCAGTTTACTGTATTCATTCATGAATATAAATGTATATGTTGAGCATCTTGGTAAGACCTTGTAAGATCTTGCAAGATCTTGACAAGATCTTTTCATGATTCCAAATGATTTCAACAAGATCATGCCTTGATCTCATAAGATCTTCCCAAGGTCATGCCACAATCCTTAAAGATCATGTCAAGATTATGGCAATATCATGCCATGATCTCATAAGATCTTCCCAAGGCCATGCCATGATCCTTAAAGATCATGTCAAGATCATGTCATGCTCTTGTCAAGATCATGCTATGATCTTGATTAGGCCCTGGCAAGATCTGTAAGGATCCTGCAGGAACTTGCAAGATCTTGCAGGATCTTGTGAAAGATCATGCCAGGATCTTGAAAGATCATGCCAGGATCATGGAAGATCTTGATCGCCTCTTATGGAGGCGGCATTACACATTGCACCAACTATCACCAACGCCGACTACTTGAAAGCTGGTACACCGGCTTAGAACAAAAGCCACTTAACCGTTGCATAACACTACCGGCTTCCTACAATTGACTCAATAACGACTTCAAGCTTTCCGCTAACACAATGACTAACACCTACCCATGCATCAACAACAACATTACCGACGAACCAGACACATAAATAACACCGCTGTCTTATCATTTTCTTTACTCTGAAGATGACTTCCGCTCAGGTTGTCGAAACGTCAGACATCAACACCATCAGTCTTTCTCAAGACTACACCACCCCGGACGATCATGCCTCATCTACATCGATTACACCTGGGATCAGACCATTCACTCTTAAAAAATATAGGTCTTCAGTAAGAAAACTTAACCTATAACCAAATGCTGGAATTAGTGGTAGTTTTAGCTGTAATGTCCGTCACGGTCCTTTTGTCGAAAATTATTTCTGAAAACTTTTTTCATGCAAATTGTAGACAAGGTTCTAAGACAGTTGTGTGAAAAAATAAATTGTAAGATAATGCAACTGTGTATGAAACACAAGCTTATTTAGGTCTGAGAATGTAATGTCCGTCACGGTGGAATGACCCTAATACTTTTTAAAAGGGTCATACCCGAAGCACCAGCAAAAACTCTCTCATCCACAAATTGTAGCATCTGGTACACAAAGCCTTTTCCTTCTTCGCCAATTCTGTATGATTGTGGTACTCTGACATTTTCAAAATAGAATTCTGCAGTGTCTGAGCAGTGCATCCCAAGTTTATCAATAGCTCTTGTTCTCTGGACACCAGGTAAGTTTAGAGGTAAACAGATCAGAGATTTGTTATAGTGAGGATGACCCTTGCTAGTATTGGCCAGTAAGCACATCCAGTCAGCCTGAATACCATTGGTTGTCCACATCTTGCCTCCATTAATGATGTAGTCATCTATAAAACAAACAAAACATATGTGCCATACATGTAAGTGTCTGTAATTATAGTTTAATAAAGGAGCACGACTGTGCTTTATCAGGATTTAAAACCACGAAGCGATGGATTTATGAAAAATTATTAGAAGAATTATTAGAGAAAATTCATTTTAAAGTTTACATAAATTAGGGTGAATCATCACGGTTATGATTTCTTTAGTCAATTTCTCATGAATTATTAATGAGTTTTTGAAGACTAGATGATAATCTTTTCTTTACTCTGAAGTTGATTTCTGCTCAGGTTCAAAGGCAGTAACCTATTTAATAAAGAGATTGTTTTGAGTGATTCTCAAATGAATTGAATAATTTCACATTGTGTTTCCTCTTTTCTTTCTTTCATTACACACTTACCTCCATCTTTGACTGCAGTAGTTTTAATACTTGCAACATCAGAGCCTGCACCAGTTTCACTGACACCAAGACAAGCCACAAAATCTCCAGCAATAGTTGGAACAAGAAACTGCTGCTGTAAGTCTTTGCTGCCGAACCTTAGCAAAGCTGGTGTAGCCATATCAGCTTGCACACCAAATGCCATGGGAACACCTCCACATCTTATATGACCTATATTGCATTAAAAGTGACAATTGTTAATATAAATAATCATTTTTAATATCTAAGTCTTGTAGACAGTTAAAAGATCCATATATAAGCTTTTTAAACTCCATCAGCCATCACAGATTTTGAAAGCCTGCTTCACACGAACCATCAACAAACTGGTTGAGTCTTAGCTACTTTAAAAATAAGTAAAGTAGGACCTATTTCAAAGAAAAACAAGGAGATATTGATTGAATGCATTCTGGTACTGCTAGTGTATGACACCTGAAAACAGGCCAAAGTATAGGGTGCGAACAATATATTGTTGAAATAAAAGAAATACTATTTAGCTCAATCTTTTGCAAATTGTATTGTTTTCTATAATTTGTTATATTATTATCCCTATTTTGCACTATTTAGAATTTGTATTTCAAGGACATGCTGTTTTCACTCTATCTGGAGTTACCAATCGATGAACTTGATCATCGGAAATTCATTTTTGATATCGATTGGTATTCATTGGTATCGATTGTTATTGATTATCGAATTCGTCGATCGGATACCCCGGGATTGTTATGCAATTAATTGATCTTACCCAGTTCTTCGGTCAATGCTACAGTGTACGAATAGTCCAAACCTTGTCCACCTAATTCAACAGGTTTACTGACGCCTAGATAGCCAGCTTGTCCAAGTTTCTTGAAGAGTTCATGAGCGGGAAACATTTTGTTCTTTTCCCATTCGTCGACAAAAGGATTGATCTCCTTGTCGATAAACTTTCTGAACGCATCTCTTAGTTCGACATGCTCAGCCGAGTATATTGGCTCGTGAGAGTAGTCATATGGATCAGGGCGAAGTTTTTTAGCTGGCTTACTAGAGGAAGTTGAGCAATAAAGTCTTGAAAATACACGAAAATGCCATTGACGATGAACAGTTCTCAAAGCCGCCATATTGAATTCCTCTAGAGAATTGGGCTTCCTGTGGATTGAAGATACCGCTGACATACCACAGGCAGCCCAACTATCTTATTTGAGAATTTTTTAAATGAATAAAAACAATTTTCAACGCGCGCCATAATGAAAAAAGATATATTTCATTTGTTATTATACATATTGTTTACTATCTAGAATTGGCTAAGAGCATGCAAATTATTTTCTCAATCAGACAACCTACAGATTAAAAAAAATGTTGAATTTGCAGCCAGGATTCATATTAAAATACAAATTGGTTTGACTCTTGCCTGATTTTGGTTTAATTTATTCAGACATTTCGATCTACACTTAGACATTCATCAGTGATCGTTACAAACTGAGTGATTCGTTATAATGTATCGCGCCCAGATTAGTGAAAAATAATTGTCTAGCAATGCATTATTCGCCAAAATATTAATTTATTGGGCACTGTTTTCTTGCTAGAAAAAAACTTGCGTTTAAGGTGACTGGTTATTACTTTTGGAAATAATGCTACATTTTTCTTTAAACTACGATTTTTAAATTTGTGATCTATATTTTTGATAGGTACCGAAAAAAACTTTGACAGTAATTTTTCAGTTCATTACATGGGAGAGCTCATTTAAAACAACGGCTCCCTTACTAATATTAAAGCCATTTTCACTATAGTGGTGAGCAGTATTCGTTAATGTAGTGAAAGGGGGTGGGCCCTGTGTGGCATTGCATTTCATGAAACATGTAATATAATGTCCCAGTTACTGGTGTTACTAGCATTAAGCGGGTTAAAATCCAGCCCAAAATTGCGCTGCACTCACGAAAATCAAACATTGACATACCATGCAACGCTATGATAACAAAATGAATTCTCTTTTTATATTGCTCTTGGTTATTGCTCTTGCTGTACGCGTATTTTCTCACCACGTACAATCTTAAAAACGCGTATATATGCGTCTTTTTGCGTGTATACGCGATATTTTGTGGCACACTTCGATAAATTTAGCGACCGCGTATACGCATGTGATTGCAGAACAAGTGTACGCTCGAAATTAAAAGCGATCACAATCATGTCCCATTTGGAACCACATCTGTGCGGTACAAAAATACGCATACAAAAAACACGCGTATATGCGTATATGCGTTCGTTTTTTATTAGTCTCCAGGCTCCAGGAGCTTCTTTAAACCTGTTTTATTTTATTTACAACTTGAAGCTGGATAAAAACATGGCGCCGTTACAAAGATGTTTTTTGCAAATGTTCACAGCCTTCAGGAAGAAAATTGGACAGTTTTTCTACGCATGTTTTTGGCTATTTGGACTGTTTAAACAGTGTACTACTGAGATCGATTCGCGCACTCATCGTAAATGATAATCTTCTACTTCAAATTGAACGAAAAGTACATGGAGGTTGGACGATTTCAAAGGAGATGTATGGCAAATTGAGGGCTTACATATGAAAACTACCAACAGTATACTCGTTAGCCTATCGGTAAGAGCCTTAAGTTCCGCATGATTCGGACAATCGAAGGCTAGTATTTTCTCGGCTTTTTTCAAATCTTGTGTGCAGTGGACTTTGTACGAGCCACGCACTGACTTCAATTTGGCGAGTTCTGCCATTGTCCCGGGTTTCGGCACCAATGTTGTAATCACAAATACAACATAGAATTACTGGTCCTGGTTCATTGCGTTTATTCCAGTTAACATGATGTGCTCGCGCACATTATGACGTATACAATTACAGGTAATTAGATTCTATGACAAGGAAGGAATGCTGCTGTTTATTGTGAATCATTTTTGCAGTGAGTACAAAGATTTATATGTACTTTCATAGTTTTCATTCGCGCACCGAGTGCAATATGCTTACTTTGTCCACAAATACTCAAAATATATTATTTGCTATACATTTTCTTATAAAAAGTGGCAGCCATTTTGTTTATTTTGCGTGCTACAACGCATGCGCGTCGCCATCTTGACCCAAATTTCTTGCAATGTGTTAAATTCGCCTTATTTACAATGATTGACGCCGAAGAAACAACGGAAGAGAACTGGAAAACGAAAGTGGAGGAGCTTAAGCGAGAAAAAAGAAAGAAGAAAAGCGTTATTACGAAATTATTGAATAACTTGGCCGAGAAAGTACAAGATGGCGACAACGAGGAAATCAAAGTTATTCTGACACGTCTGGAAGAGTTAAAAGACACCACCATCGATCTGATAGACGAACTTGCAGCAGTTTATAAAGAAAACAAACAAGGACAATGGACAAAAGCAGGAGAAGAAGCAGATGAGCTTATGGAGCGAATCGATAAAGAGGCGTGTATCGCTCGCTTGACGTTGACGACAGCAACGAAAAGAACCCCTCAAAACAACGGATCACCTGAAAACACTTCTACCAACGGAAAAAAAGTAGCAAGTGGGATTAGCAATTTGGAACGTATTAAAATTCCCAACTTCAGCGGAAATAAAAGTGAGTTCCCACACTGGCGTGCGACATTCCTTAGTTGTGTTGATCAGACGTCGATGACATCTCAATTTAAGATGTTGCGACTTGAGTCATGCCTTACTGGAGAAGCATTGGAGACTATCAAAGGACTTGGCTATTCAGAAGCAGCCTATGACGTGGCAAAAGCAAGATTAGTTCGAAAATATGGCGGAAATAGAAGAGAAGTACAAAGTCACTTGGAGGAACTCTTGAAAATGAAGCCAATCAGAGAGGAAAATCCTAAGGCCCTTGAACAATTCGCAGATATATTTGAGAGAGCCGTAGTTAAGCTGCAAGAGAATGACCGGAAAGCTGACTTAGAAGTGGGAACCCTGTACACCATCATCCTCGAGAAAATGCCTGAAAAGTTAATCACCCAGTACTACCGGTGGTTGAAAGAAGAGGGGAAAGCTGAATCTCTCGTAACATTAAAAGACTGGACTACGGAGGAGGCTGAATATCAGATGCAAGCAGCAGAGTTAAAGTATGGCCTAAAGGCTCCAAGTACCCCTTCTAGGCCCCCAAGACAAACCAGCAGAGTATATGGAACCACTCATACAGATAAAAGACAGCAAGATGATGACAAACGGAGAGGGTGTAAGTGTTGTGGCGGACCGCATGGACTATGGAATTGTGAAACTTTCAAAGGCAAGAGTAGTAAAGAACGATGGACCACAGCGAAGAAACTTGGCGTGTGTTATAGATGTTTATCTTATAGACACTTGGACAGCAATTGTCCAAGAAGCAGAGTATGCAATCTCAATGGATGTACTGACAGTCACCATAGGTTGTTACATGCAGATAAACCAAGTGAGAGTACAACACAAATGCATCAACCAGGTCCATCACTCCCATCGTACTCGTCAACATATCAGTCTTCAAATCAACAATGGAATGGAGCATATTCGCAAGGTGGCCAATACACACCCAACATGAGTAGCTCAGTGTTAACGCCATTGAGCCCTGGTTTGGACGCAACGAGGTCCACATTTCAAGCACCAAGTCAAAGTATTTTTGGAGGTAGTCGAACCACGGAGGGGGATGCCAATACTCATGCTGCATCACGCAAGTTGGAAACTCCTGACGACATAGCATTACGGACCATTCCTGTCATTTTAAAGAATGGTAACAAGAGACTGTTAGTGAACTGTTTCCTTGATGAAGGAAGTGATACAACGTATGTGAATGAGGATATACTTCACGAATTTGGAATACAAGGTGAAAAAGAATGGATAAAGGTCAATGTTGCCAACAACCAACAAGTACGATTTCTCTCAATGACCTTCAGTATCGGATTAGAAAGTGTAGATGGTAGTGTTAGCTCAGATATCAAAGCAAAGACGCCTGGAAATATTTGTGGTGGAATGAAGCCTGTCGATTGGTTAAAGATGAGAAAGAAATGGGATCATTTAAAGGATATCCCATTCCCACAACTAGCAAACAAAGGAACAATTGATATTTTACTAGGAACTGACAACTATAACTTGATGTACCCAATGCAAGAAATCATCATTGGTGGACTGCACGAACCCTATGCACGACTTTGTCCTCTTGGATGGACTGCGGTTGGCCGACTAGCTGACAACCATACTCGATTCAAATACCATACAAGGCGGTGCAACACATATAGTATACATGGTCTGACCACAGAGACGTCAGCTGATTTGAACACAACCTTGAAGCAATTTTGGGAATTGGATACAATGGGTATCATACCATCAGGACCAGCAATGAGTCCAGATGAATCAGCAGCAATGCAGAAAGTGTCTGAGTCATTAACTTACAACAATGGACATTATGCGGTAGCTGTTCCATGGAAAGATGAACAACCAGAACTACACAACAATAGACCGTTAGCTGAACAAAGATTGAAATCAACAGAAAGGAAGTTGGCTGCCAACCCAGAGGTAGCATGTGCATACCAGGAAGTCATTGACGAGTACTTAGAGAAAAAGTACATTCGCAAAGTATCAGCAGAGGAGCCGAAACCAGACACCGAATGGCTACTACCTCATTTCCCAGTTATTCGACAGGATAAGTCAACGACAAAGACTCGAATTGTCTTTGATGCCTCAGCAGAGTTTAATGGCAAGAGTTTAAACCAAGCAGCACTTCCGGGGCCAAAGCTGCAAACTGACATTTTAGACGTACTAATTAGGTTCCGCAAGGAACTTATCGCTCTAGATGGTGACATTAATCAAATGTACCTTCAGGTCCTACTACTACCAGAAGACCAACCATTACATAGATTTTTGTGGAGAGACATGAAACTGAACAATGAACCACAAGTGTACGAGTTTTCAAGACTTATCTTTGGAGGATGTTATGGCCCATTTTGCGCACAATATGTATGGCAGAAGCATGCCGAAACACATCAGAAAGAATATCCTCTGGCAAGCGAAATGGTTAAGAAAAGCTGCTACGTGGATGATGTCATGTGTTCTGTAAAGTCCATTGAGGAAGCAAAAGAAGTAAGAAGACAGCTAACAGAGCTGGATTTCACATCCGCGAGTGGCTTTCGCAAGAAACTGAGGTAATCGCTGACGTACCAGAGGAGGGTCGAGCTAAGGAAATGAAGATTGGAGAATCTCAATCGACTAAAACTCTTGGAGTGTTGTGGACTGTTCAGGACGATAAGATGTCATATAACTTCACACCACCTTCAACTGAGTTTGTCTTCACAAAGCGCAATGTTTTAAGAAAGATTGCGACAATATTCGATCCATTTGGATTTTTAGCACCATATATTGTGCGTGCAAAAATGCTTATGCAAGAGGGATGGATGGATGCATTTGGTTGGGATGAGGAACTCCCAGATCATCTTAAAAGAAAGTGGAGATTATGGTTCAACGAACTAGAGATGCTGGACAAGATCCAAATACAACGATGCCTGAGAGATGACCGAGCAGTGAAAGACATAACAGTACATACATTCAGTGATGCATCTAGCAAAGCTTATGCTGCAGCAACCTATACACGACATGAATATGAAGACGGATCAATCAGCACCCAGTTAGTTGCAGCAAAGAGTAGACTTGCTCCTGTGAACGCTGTAAGTATTCCACGCTTAGAGCTCATGGGGGCACTGATGGGTCTACGCTTAACTAAGAAGGTATGCTCAGCACTGGAACTTACTTTGAACAAGGTTACCTACTGGGTCGATAGCGACAATGTTCGATTCTGGATACAAGGACAGAGTCGCAATTATAAGCCATTTGTGTCACATCGAGTAGGCGAGATTCACGAGGAATCTAATCCAGACTAGTGGAGATATGTCCCGACCAAACTGAACCCAGCCGACAAAGGGACAAGACTGAGGACTACTAGTAGATGAATTAGCTAATGACAACTGCTGGTTTCATGGCCCAGCTTATCTACAGAAAGATGAAGATGAATGGCCAAACCGGATGTTCGGAAGTGCTCCTGATGCACAGAAAGAAGTGAAATCAAAAAAGAGAGAGAACCTCGCCCACCAGTCTAACAATACGGATAAAGAAGCACGATTTGCCTATTTTGCAGCTGACAAGAAAAGATACCGGATGCAACAAAGTACTCCAAGTGGTACAGGACACATCCAAAGAGAAAACTTGAGATTGGAACCTCACTTGTCCGAGATGTGGCTTGGATAAATCGTTTTGTTAACAATGCACGTAAACGTCAAGAAGAAAGAAAGACCAGTCACGAGTTGACACCAGAGGAACTTTGCATTGCAGAGAAGCAACTTATTAAGTCTGCACAGAAGGAATGCTTCCCCGAGGAGATTGAAGCACTATCACTTAACAAACCACTACCAAAGAAGAATACTATCTTAGCCATCACACCAATATTAGTTGATGGAATTCTTCGTGCAAATACAAGACTGCGTTATGCAGAGGAATTACCTGAAGATGTAAAGTATCCCATCATATATACTCCCAAAAAGACACGCAGTTACAAATATGATTGTGAGGTATCATCATGAACTAGAAGGACATGAGATGGGAGTAAACTACACATTCAATCATTTGAGAGAGAAATACTTCATAATTCATGGACGACAAGATGTCAAGAGATGTACTAAAGACTGCGCAGAATGCTCAAGACGGTACAGAGGAAGTGCAGCGCAACAACAGATGGCACCATTACCACGTATACGCTTAGAAGTAACAGAGAGATCATTCACCAATTGTGCTACAGATTTTGCTGGACCATTCTACACCATTCAGGGACGTGGGCGACCGCGTCTAAAACGTTATCTGTGCTTGTTTGTATGTCTACAGACACGCTGTTGTCACTTAGAGATGGCAACATCTCTAGAGACAGACGGATTTCTGAATGCCTTCACAAGAATGGTGGCTCGACGAGGATGGCCCAAACTGATGCTTAGTGACAACGGAACCAACTACGTTGGCGCAGCTCGAGAAATCAAGGAACTAGTTGATGAGATCAACCAAGAACAGGTATAACGAATGACCTGCAACCAAGGGGTTAAATGGATGTTTAATCCCCCATCTGGACCTCACTTTGGAGGCGTGTTCGAAAGCATGATAAAAGCATGAATGCTGAATTATCTGGAGCAGACAAGTGGTTTCTACCTACAGAGAATCTGAAAGTGGGAGATATTGTGCTAGAGATCGAACCCAAGACGCCTCGTCGAAAGTGGAGAATCGGATGCATTGAAGAAGTCTATCCAGGACAAGATGGACTTGTCAGAGTGGTGGATATACGCATTGGAGGACGGGTGATGCGGCGCCCAATCCACAAATTGTCACCACTGGAAGCCAATGTTTAGTCATGTACAACATTAGGAACACTGAGAGAACACTGAGACAATATCTAGACTGTTATCATGGACTATGGTTTTTTTTTTGAAAAAAAAAACACACTGTTTTTTGGACATTTTATTGTAATCTCGTTTATTTCCTATGTAAGGAATTGTAAGATATACAATCCCGGAGGGGGAAATGTTTCAGCATAAAATCATGTATTTTTGGGTTCCTGTGACATTTTAGGTCACGTGCTTTTGAGCACATGGTCGATGGAAAGAAGAGGAATAAATCGAGTCGTGAATCGAGTTTTTAGTGTTTATTTATATGAGCTATTTCTTCAACGAAACAGAGGTGTTTTATATTTGCATGTTTTTTCCACTCGTTTATTTAAAATACGCAGACAACCTATTTGTAAAAGTAAAGCTGAACAAATGATATTAACTTACAATGGCTTAATGGTGACCTTTTACTGTGTGACTGACCATATTAATGTGTGACTGCACATGCTGCTCACGTAAGTAGAATTCACTTGATTCGATTTGTACAATAAGATTATTTACTAGTAAAGTTTTCGAGATAGTTCGGTGAAAACCACATAAGTTGTTTTTCCTTTTAAATGTTAATTAATTTCTTTTTAATTTTCTTTCATATTTCGCTAGATTGATGATAAATATTTGTTATAGAATGACCAACAAAAAATATTCTAAAATGTTATAAATAAATAATATGTTCTGGCAGTTTGGTGAAGTACTTTTAATGTGCTTTTATGTATATTTGCATGTAGAAGTTTCACAAAAAATGTTGAATTGTGCATTCCAAGACTGAAATACATTGTTGGTTTCAAAGGTAGCAAATATAGATTGATTTGCATTTCATATGAAGCTAAATAATATACAAAACATAACTCTAATACACTGTACTGACATATAATGGTATAAACTGCACAATGCATTTTGGTCTTGCATGGAATGTACTATTCAGTACTTATTCACAAGTCAACCTCTTTCTAGACTAGTTATATATTGTATATATGTATGACTTACATCCTATTGCAGAAGGATTTGAGCACATATTTATACAAAAATCTAAATTATTTAATTAACATCCAGATAAACTAGTAGAGTGCTTACACTATGTCCATGAAATACAATCTAAATAGTTACTAACTAATAGTTTTTATTTAGTGGCTATTAGTCACTATCACTCAACTGGAACAGCTTTAGTAACAATACACAATGAATAAAGTATTAACTTTCTATGGTTTTGAGTATTTGATTTCCCTTGTGTCTTGTGGTCTATTGTTACTAAAGCTGTTCCAGTTGAGTGATAGTGACTAATAGTCACTAAATAAAAACTAATATGTAGAAGCTATTTAGATTCTATTTCATGGACATAGTGTAAGCACTCTATTTTGAGTTTTGTATCTCATTTATATCTGACGTATATTTGACTGTATAAATGTGTACCACAATCATTCTGTACTTGAGGGTATGTATGTATAATTACTTTTATACTACATATTCTCAATTTCAGAAAGGTTGTAGTTTATGTATATATAACTATACCAATACCTTATTATTCGGTGTATCTTTTTATGATTTTTTTATATTAACGGGACATTTTTCTACATTGTCTGTGAATTTCAACAAATTTAGTCCACGGGATGTTTTTTGGGAAAGGATATAAAAAAAGTTTGTCACTTTTTGTGCAAAACTTCTAATTTTTACTTCTGAGCACGCTTACGAAAAAATCTGATAGATTTTTTTTATTTTTTAGCTATCAAAAGTTCACCATATTTTCAAGTGCGCCTCTAAATTTTATAGTGATTGAAATATTTTGAGGCGGTCAAATAAAATTCTGAACGTGGGTATATTTGCCTTCGCTTTGCAGCGGCCGGTTTGTTTTTATTTCACCTTCTTTTGCAGGCTTTTACGTCACGCACGCGGACTAACCAAGCGTGAAAATTTATATCACACCTCGCAAAACTTTGATTATAAGGAAAGCTAGAATATTATTAGTTTATGCTCACTAATGTTTGCACGTGTATAAATCTTCGCTTGATATGCAATAAAAACAAGCAGAAAATGGTCAATAATAGCAAATCACGCAAACGAAGGGCAGATATTTGTTTGGCTAACAGAGAAAATATAAAAAGAATGAAACGTGGAAGAGAGAAAACAGGTTCTGTGATAAGTTTACTCAATTGAAGTTTTAATAGCTTCTGTAAACTTTGAAATGTTGAATATTGAATATTGAAATATTGAGGAGATAATTATTTTCCTCTCTAATCATTATGAATGTTTGTAATATTTTTTTCAAATACTAGTTTCCATGAACAAAATCACATGGAAATACTCCTAAAAATAAAGAGTAGTTATTTATTATCTATAGATAAATATACGTGTTCTCTTCAGGTTTAACAATATATACTGAAGAGAACACACGTCAATTTTCGTTCAGGTTTCCGATCTTGGCGTGATAGACGGTGTGATATAAATTTTCACGCTTGGTTAGTCCGCGTGCGTGACGTAAAAGCATGCAAATACAGTATGTACTGACTCGAAGAAGGCGAGTCATCGAAACATCGTTTAGGATTGGTTTGAATAACAATAGAGTCTTTCCAAACAATTGCCCTAAACCTAACCAAACAATACACTGGACGAAAAATTGGATTCACAGCAATGTGAATGTGTAGTGAATGTGATGTGAATATCATATTCAACCACATTCTATCATATTCACACCAAAGCGAATATGATCTTCACTACGTATTCACACCATTAAGTGAAGACGTTGAATACCTTTTTCCCAATGCATTCAAATATTAGTGAATATGATGTGAATATTGAATTCGCATCATATTCACCCCATAGGTGAACTTATTGCAAACACGGTTTTCACTTCATATTCACTTCAGTATAATTTGATGCAAATATCATTTTTACTCGTATTGCTTTTTCTCGTGAATATGATGTGAATGTTGAATTAGCATTATATTCACCCCCGATATGTGAAATTGTTGTAAACACTGTTTTCACTTTACATTCACTTAAGAAAAATGCGATGCATATATCATTTTTACTCGTATTCTTTCTCACGTGAATATGATGTGAATGAATGAATCAATCAGGTCGGATATAGCGGATAATACTTTATTTCATAAAACCATAATCAGTTACAACTTTAAATTAAGACACATGAATGGAAACTAGAGAGTAAACTAGTATAGGCTGCGAGTCTAACAGAAATATACATGTCTAACAGCAGTTTAGCCTAACAGACATTTGGCTGGCGCCATACAACGCCGTTCAACGGTAGAAACATTGTCGAACAAATCTACATCAAAATTAAAACTACTTAACCCTAAACAGTACAAACAAGTAATATTAACCTTCTAGTAAATCTTTGTCCCTGCTTAGTGTGAATTACGGTGAGTTTAACGTTGTCTTTTAAAATTCGAAACGTGTTGACTTCTTGTCGTTGCCTTCAGCATCCCTCAATAACAGCAGTTTAGTCCTAGATTTACTTCATCTCTGCCGACTCTTCTCACTCTAAGCAACTGCTGTTTATGTCCTACCGATATTTAGAGAATTCGCTCCGCTTATTAAAAGATAAAAGTTCTTTTACGAGCCGTACAGCCGTAGATCTGTTGAAGTGTTTCTAACCGACGTCGCTGAACAGACGCGTGACTAAGCCTCATATTCAAAATTGGTTGCATAACAAATCACTCGCGCCTGATTGGCCAATATTAAAATACGGATATTTGATTGGTAGGTTGATGTAGAAGCAAAATTAAATATATGTTCTATTTGTCGTTATAATATAGCTTAGATAGTACGTAAGATCTGATTGGTTGATTCACTCAAAAAAGCTATGCTCTATTTCACCGGTAGAGACATGGTTTTTGATTGACAGCTCACAATTTTAATAAAAAAATTTCTGTAAGCTATTACATTTATTAAAAACGGCTATTAAAATGTAAAGACTTTCCATCTTATGAACTTTCTGTTAATCTTAACCCTCAAGCCTACGGTGCAATGACATGCAAACGCGACAAAAATCAGAGACATGGTTTTGAAAATACGCCGCCTTTAGACAAACTGTAAAGTTGGAAGTCAAGTTGAATCTGATCAAAAACAAAAACAATTAAAACAAAAGGAAAACAGCGTTTCAAATTGGCAATAATTTTTACTTCAGTTTATCCTTGAAATATGAAGATAATTTTTAAGATAATTTCATAGTGTAGAAGTGAGATTTTTTTGCAATTGAACTCGATTAATCTTGAACAAATAAGCTTACATGTTGAATTTATCGACGGCAAAATATTATATTTTGTTTTATAAAAACAAACAAACACATAATCAAGTACAGAATTATAAATGTGCTTTCTAGTTTTTTAATCTTATAAATAAACCATGTTTGAAAACAAGCAATGTGAACAAAAAGGCAGATTTACAATTATCGATCTTTCGTCAAAACTGATAAACCTTAGACCTGCAAACGTTTGATTAAAAGTAAATAAATACATACTTTCAGCAGCCTAAGTAATCTTGTAGATGAGGTCTTTGTTCTTTTTAACTTCAAAACGTTGTACACAGCAAGCTTGTCTTGTTCAAACTGTTTTTTTTTCTCAGTGAATAAATTGCTGTCAGTTGGCTCGGCTTTCACTACTCAAATAAAATTCAATTTGCTTGAATTGCTGTATATATGCCAGTCTCCTGCAAGAGTTCAGCTAAAGGTTTTTGTTTTTAGGTACAGAAGTAAGCCATATCTATGTTTTAACGGTTTTTTTCAGTAAAATTCCTTCTTTTCAGCTAGCAAAAAAACCCGGGAAGAAATTGAACAACACCTTGGTCACTTTTTGGTCAAGATTGCTCAATAGTACACTGATTACGATTGGTTCATTTGCCAGTGGTGTTAGTTTTGAGAATTGCAATTTTAATCAGCAAATAAAACTATGTTTTTACGGGAAAACCTGCATTGCTATATTATAAAAGCAATAGAAGCCAGTTCCTATAACTCTACAAGTGAAATAGAGCACTTGGGATGTTGTTAGAAACACTCGAAAAAGTTATAAAATCACTCGCTTTCAGCTCGTGATTTTATAACTTTTCTCGTGTTTCTCCCAACATCCCGCGTGCTCTATTTCACCGGTAGAGTCATAGGAACTGGCTTCTATTGCTTAATTATAATCTCGACTATTGTAGTTCTTTATGCTATTTGGTAACTAGAATTTTAACGATTTTGTATCAATTTTAGAACTCTTCAACAATTAAATTGCTGTTATCTGACGAGTGGATAAAAATAATAATACACTGTAACGAGAATGATCCCGGCGAATGATAATTAATACTTATTTAACGGTTAGCTCAAACGATAAAAATAGGATATCTGTAAATAAGGAATAGGTAAGTTTATATCATATCAATGCCAACGTTACTATATTGTTACTTATTTTCGGCGAAACGTATCGGTAGTGAAAATCTAACGAGTATATTTTGCGATGTGGGGAATAAAACATTCACAATTGATTCACTTCAGATTCACACTAGTAGAGAATTCCATATTCTCATCTTTATTCACACTTCGTGAATGTGATGTGAATATATGTATATTTGCATATTCAGTTTCGCATTATATTCACACATGGTGTAAATATTATTTGCGATTTGGGCAACAAAACATTCACGATTGATTCACTTCAGATTCACACTAGTAGAGAATTCCATATTCTCTTCTTTATTCACACTTCGTGAATGTGATGTGAATATGTATATTTGCATCAGTTTCGCACTATATTCACACATGGTGTAAATATAATTTGCGATTTGGGCAACACCACATTCACAATTGATTCACTTTAGATCCACACTAGTAGAGAATTCCATATTCTCTTCTTTATTCACATTTTGTGAATGTGATGTGAATATAAATATTCGCATCAGTTTCGCACTATATTCACACATGGTGTAAATATAATTTGCGATTTGGGCAACACCACATTCACAATTGATTCACTTTAGATTCACACTAGTAGAGAATTCCATATTCTCTTCTTTATTCACACTTCGTGAATGTGATGTGAATATATATATTCGCATCAGTTTCACTCTATATTCACACATAGTGTGAATATCATGTTCACTGGGGGTGTGAATATGATGCGAATATAGTTCACCAAATTCACACCATATTCACACATGTGGTGAATCCGACTTTTCGTCCAGTGATAGTAGTATATCCAAACTGGCCATTGTTCCACGGATCGATGATTAAGAGTTGGGAATTGAGAAACTCCATTGTTCCCGTGGGGGAACAATGGAGCAGATCCGGAGAGACAACGGCCAATCAGGACTCTAAGAAGAGGGAGGGTGGGTGGGTGAAACAAAACTACTGCTTGCTTGTAGACACTCTCCTATTCAGCGAATCTCTTTTTCAGCATAACACCGAAAGGCACTTTGGACACTCGCTGCCCTGTGCCCTCCCCCCCCGCCCTACCATTTCATCAGTCTATCCGGTTCGATGTTGTTCGTTTCGGCAGTTTGAGCAAATGACAATGAATTAATTGCATGCCCCTTGTTATATAGTCTTGCATATCATTAAATCATCTCCCGTGGGAATATATGGCCATTTTGGATAGTAGTATATCCAAACTGGCCATTGTTCCACGGATCGATGATTAAGAGTTGGGAATTGAGAAACTCCATTGTTCCCGTGGGGGAACAATTACACAGATCCGTTCGCTCTCACTTCCATCATCACTCCATCTCACTTCTCCCTCGCGAAGGACCCATCTAATTCATTCCCCATACCTTAATACCCATACCTTAATACCCATACCTTAATACCCATACCTTAATCCCCCATACCTTAATACCCCATACTCATCTTATCCATACCCCACTCCCAATCTTATCCCATCCTCATCTCAAGCGTGTATTGGTTCCCTTTGGCTTTCTCCCAATCTCATCTTGTTCCACTTCAAACCCGGCCGGAATTGTTGCCGACCACCATTGGTCCCTCTATAATCGCTTAGGTTAATAAGTTGTGTCTTTTAACGATTTTTTTTTTTTTTTTGAGACATTTTACAGGCTTTCCTGTTTACCTCCAACAGTATGAATAGAGAGACCAATGGCGGCCAACAATCCCGGCACAGCTGCTAGAGCCGGGCACAAAGGGTTTCAGTGAACCCCGGGAAAATTAGCCACCAGAGGATCCCAGTCCACACCGCGCCACAGTACACATACACTCACATTGCTCTTCACAATCTCATCATTCTTTTGGACAATAGCTCAAACAAAGCCGGTAATGAACCCAAGTTTTTAAATCACGAAATGCATATACACGTGGTGTCTCAGTATCAGTATCAGTTTTATTCCACTATTAAACGATTAGTTACTCAGTGGGAACATATTGCTACAGAGAAACAAAATTCTGTTGTAGTAGTCCATTGAAGGCTTTCCTGTCTTGCGTAGATCTTTTAGCTTGTTCTTTATCAACATTTAGCAGTTTCTCTATTTTATCCAAAGGATCTCTAACAAATTTGGCTGATGCGTTTATGAATAGTAATTGTTTCGTCAAGTGCGAGTTCGTTCTTCTGCACACATGTGCGATATACTTCAAATATCTTATGTATATAAAATCTCGTATTGATGAGGTTCCAACAATTCTCTCCAGACCTATGTTTCTGTATTTAAGTGCATACGTTTCTTCTCCTTCACTGTTCGTTTTGTTTTCGTTCCCATCCATTCCTTACCATTCTTCTCAGGAAACCATACCAACACGATTCTAACTTTTTCCTATCATTTTCTTTCGGTAGCTGAGCCTCAGTACAGTAAGTAAGTCTTGATCTAATACAGGATTCAAGCAATTTTTTTTTTTTTTTTACGGGTTTTCATTGACACTTTGTGATCAGTCAATACGTTCTTTAGTTCATGAAATTTCCCATTTGCACTAAGCATTCTATTATCCACAAACGATTCCTTCACGTCACTATAAAAACATATGACCAAGGTACTTAAATTCTTTCACATTTACAATTTCATTCCCAGCAATTTTCAGAATACTCCTTTCATTCATAAGTTCTGTATCGTTAAATACTGGCTTCTCTCACATGGGTGTCACACAAACTAAATCCCCGCCCATAACATATAAACTGCCGGCGAGCCCGACGCTCGCCCCGGGTCAAAAATGTGGTGCAAAATGTGTGGTCAATTGATTTATTCTCCCTTACTAGTTAGACACTCATTGTAACGGTATCCCAGTTTTGTATGATAATCATGTAACACAACCATTTTGACATGTCACGTGTTGTGATGACAACTAAGTAACTTGCCACGTGCTTACCGCTGTCTCACAATAAACCATTGGAGTTCATTTACACATCACTGGAAAGTCATTGTCATTCAGGCTTTTTGATAACAAACAATCCTAATATATTCACCTAACAAGTTTCTGCATTCCTTAGCGTGCCTGGACCACAACAAAAGTCCTAAAACAAAATGAACTTAGATTGGACAAGTTTCCACCGCACTCCAAAATATATTATGTGCACAAGAGACGCCATCTTGTATGACAAAGTAAGCCAAAACTATGCCGAATCATCATTATAATTGCTGTGTTCCTGGATGTTCAAACAACTTCAGAAATAGTCTAAATCTACATTATTACAGAATACCTAAAGATCCTGAATTGAGGAAAAAGTACAAAGTATTACTACGAAATGAAACGCTAAAACTAGAATCACTGCATACAAGAATATGCTCAGCTCACTTCGAAGGTGGAGAAAAACTTAGCAGAAACCACTTGCCATCTGTGTTACCCTGGACAACAGAAAAGGCCCAAAGAAGAGAATTAAAACGATTAAGTCCTGAAGAAGTAGCTGAAGTACAACGAAGCTGTAAAAAGCAAAGTAGACCGTTCAGAACTTGCGAAGGTCAAGCTCAACCGCAAGCATCAACAACAAACGATGATTCGATCAACAATTTAGTATCCTCTGTTGATTCAAGTGCAATAGAACCATCAAACACTGAATCTACAGAAACAATTCATGCTAATAAGGAATGTCAAACTGTTATTACAGCTGAAGATCTAGCTAAACTTCAACTAGAACTTTACCTGCTGATTAACGCATCCTTTCGTCCACTTGTTTTCCCCCCTCTACAAAGTAACCAACGTTTTAACTGTAAAACGTTACATTCTTCTAGGTAGTTTTGCGCCAGGAATATCATTTTCTGTGAGAATTTGTGTTGTAGTTGTTGAATGATTGGAAGCCATCTTGGAATGCTGTCCTTTCAAACAATCCCAAGCACCAGTGCGAGTAAAAACTCGAACCCAGTCCCCAAATCTATTTGTTACCGGCGAATTGTATATCTTACCCGGTCAAACTGATCGGAACAGAACATATCCGATGTTAACACCCAGTCACATTAAATTGCAAAACTTATCGGCACTCGAAATTATACTCAATATTTGTGCCCGTTCCGATGGACCAAAACTGAACGAGGTTCGACGGAATAACATTCCACTATATTTACCGGCAATTGATACACATATCGGCACCTGACAATATACTCAGTGTTCGTGCCCGGTCCAAAGGACCAAAACGAAATGGGTTTTCACAGAATAACATTCAATTATACACCGCCAGCTTACACACAAGTTTATGGACACCTGACATTATATTCAGTGTTCGTGCCCGGTCCGAAGGACCAAAACTAATGGGTTTTGACAGGATAACATTCAATTATACACCGCCAGCTTTATTAATACACACAAGTTTATCGGCACCTGACATATATTCAGTGTTCGTGCCCGGTCCGAAGGACCAAAAACTAAATGAATTTCGACGGACTAATAACATTCAACTATACACATGATACTGAACGGAATTCAGCCACCGCCCACTACAAACTTATCGACACCTGAAATCCCTATTCAGTATTCGTGCCCGGTCCGAAGGACCAATTAAACTAAATGCATTTCGACTGAATTATTCAGCCCCCACCAAATACAAACTTATCGACACCTGAAATCCCTATTCAGTATTCGTGCCCGGTCCGAAGGACCAATTAAACTAAATACATTTCGACTGAATTATTCAGCCCCCCACCAAATACAAATTTATCGACACCTGAATCTATTAGTATTCGTGCCCGGTCCGAAGGACCCACTAAACTAGATGAATTTTGACTGAATAAATAGAATTCAGCCACCGCCAAACACAAACTTATCGGCACCTGAACTCCTATTCAGTATTCGTGCCCGGTCCGAAGGACCAACTAAACTAAATGAATTTCGACTGGGTTATTCAGCCACCGCCAAATACAAACTTATCGACACCTGAATCACATATTCAGTATTCGTGCCCGGTCCGAAGGACCCAATAAACTAGATGAATTTTGACTGAATAAATAGAATTCAGTCACCGCCAAATACAAACTTATCGACACCTGAATCACATATTCAGTATTCGTGCCCGGTCCGAAGGACCCACTAAACTAAATGAATTTCGACTGGGTTATTCAGCCACCGCCAAATACAAACTTATCGACACCTTAATCACATATTCAGTATTCGTGCCCGGTCCGAAGGACCCAATAAACTAGACGAATTTTCGTTGAACTATAGGCTCAACCAGGCCAAAACAAATATATACAGTGGTGACACAGACTCAACCACCTGAAACTTTGCAAGAAAAGAGCTGAACTAGGGTAACAGTACGTTCACGTTGAGGCGCTTTGTTGCTCGAAGTCTTCCAACTTGAGGTAGTCCTTTTGGTGTGCTTACGAAGACACGTGTTCACCAACACGTCGCAGTCGATACACGAGTAGAAAGCCGAACACTTTTGCTTTAAACAGAAGACGCTGCCACTAGTAAGATGCGTTCGTCTCAGGGAGCTTCGTTGTTCGGTTAGCTGTCCAACGTGGTTGAAATCTACCAACAGGGTCGATGTTGTTCGTTTCGGCAGTTTGAGCAAATGACCATGAATTAATTGCATGCCCCTTGTTATATAGTCTTGCATATCATTAAATCATCTCCCGTGGGAATATATGGCCATTTTGGATAGCGGTGCTGTCTAACTGGGGCCAATAAAAACGCAGCTTTCTACTGGTGAAGTCCAACCCCGGGCGGGCGAACTGAAGGTGAAATAAAAACAAACCGGCCGCTGCAAAGCGAAGGCAAATATACCCACGTTCAGAATTTATTTGACCGCCTCAAAATATTTCAATCATGCACTATAAAATTTAGAGGCGCACTTGAAAATATGGTGAACTTTTGATAGCTAAAAAATAAAAAAAAATCTATCAGATTTTTTCGTAAGCGTGCTCAGAAGTAAAAATTAGAAGTTTTGCACAAAAAGTGACAAACTTTTGCCGATTTATATCCTTTCCCAAAAAACATCCCGTGGACTAAATTTGTTGAAATTCACAGACAATGTAGAAAAATGTCCTGTTAATACCTGGCTGGAAGGATTTTGATTTATCTTTTCAAAGTCCGTTGTTATCGGTAAATATTATAAAACAATGATTTTTTGCACGGAAAAAAATTGTGCCGTTTTTATTCAAAATCGGTGAGATGAATTTTGTTAAAACTTTGCCAGATTGTTGTCCTAGGTAACAGCTTTAAAGTAGGCTATGTGGTTTTAAAAGTTTAGGTCGATTTTTCCCAAAAATAGGCTACATAGAAATTCGGCGGCGTTATCATTTGTCGGCTAATATATTGTCGATTTTATTAAAAATAACTTTTTAAAAAACGTTATTCTATATTTATAATATAGCTTAGATAGTACGTAAGCTCTGATTGGTTTATTCACTCAAAAAAGCTATGCTCTATTTCACCAGTAGAGACATGGTTTTTGATTGACAGCTCACAATTTTAATAAGACTATTTCTGTAAGCTACTACATTTACTAAAAACGGTTATTAAAATGTAAAAAGACTTTCCATCTTATGACCTTTCTGTTAACTTATAAACCCCTAAAGCCTACGGTGCAATTCAATGACATGCAAACGCGACAAAAATCATAGACATGGTTTTGAAAATACGCCGCCTTTAGACAAACTGAATTTGATCAAAGCAAACAAAAACAAAAGGAAAACAGCGTTTCAAAGTGGCAATAATTTTAACTTCAGTTTATCCTTGAAATATAAAGATAATTTTTAAGATAATTTCATAGTGAAGAAGTGAGATTTTTTTGCAATTGAACTTGATTAATCTTGAACAATTAAGCTTACATGTTGAATTTCTCGACGGCAAAATATTATATTTTGTTTCATAAAAACAAACAACCAAACACACAATCAAGTACAGAATTATATATGTGTTTTCTTGT
This sequence comes from Metridium senile, assembly GCA_949775045.1. Taxonomy (NCBI): domain Eukaryota; kingdom Metazoa; phylum Cnidaria; class Anthozoa; order Actiniaria; family Metridiidae; genus Metridium; species Metridium senile. Next base: position 33,255,445 of record OX459096.1, on the reverse strand, counting down.
TTTTTTATTCTTATAAATAAACCACGTTTGAAAACACGCAATGTGAACAAAGACAAAAAGGCAGATTTACAATTATCTTTCAATTGTCTCGTCAGAAACTGATCAACTTTAAACCTGCAAACGTTTGATTTAAAGTAAATAAATACATACTTTCAGCAGCCTAAGTAATCTTGTAGATGTGGTCTTTGTTCTTTTTAACTTGAAAACGTTGTACACAACAAGCTTGTCTTGTTCAAACTGTTTTTTCTCTCAGTACTTTCAGTGAATAAATTGCTGTCAGTCGGCTCGGCTTTCACCACTCAAATAAAGTTCAAATTCGCTTGAATTGCTGTATATGTGGCAGTCTCATGCAAGAGTTCAGCTAAAGGTTTTTGTTTTTAGGCACAGAAGTCAGCCAAAGCTATATTTTAACGGTTTTTTTAGTAAAATTCCTTCTTTTTAGCTAGCAAAAAAAACCCGGGAAGAAAGTAAACAGCACCTTGGTCCCTTTTGGTCAAGATTGCTCAATAGTACACTGATTGTGATTGGTTCATTGGGCACTGGTGTTAGTTTTGAGAATTACAATTTTAATCAGCAAATAAAACTACATTTTTACGGGAAAACCTGCATTGCTATATTATAAAAGCAATAGAAGCCCGTTCCTATGACTCTACCAGTGAAATAGAGCACTTGGGATGTTGTTAGAAACACTCGAAAAAGTTATAAAATCACTCGCTTTCAGCTCGTGATTTTATAACTTTTCTCGTGTTTCTCCCAACATCCCGCGTGCTCTATTTCACCGGTAGAGTCATAGGAACTGGCTTCTATTGCTTAAGTAGAGAAGTGTTAAAAAATATTGTCAAAATACCCTCTGACGCGGGAACTACGGCCTTTCAAACGTCGCTGGGTGAGCGCGAAAACTACTGACTCGAGCCTCCTTAAAGGGGCGAGTCTTCACCAACTCGAAACATCGTTTAGGATTGGTTTGAAAAACAATAGAGTCTTTCCAAACAATTGCCCTAAACCTAACCAAACAATAGCGGTGCTGTCTAACTGGGGCCAATAAAAACGCAGCTTTCTACTGGTGAAGTGCAACCCCTTAAAGAACACGTTACAATGAAGAAACAAACAGTTTACGTTCATCTACTCACACATAGTAGTACTCCATCTTTAAACGACATCTCCTGGGAAATACTACACAATAACATCAATACTGTCCACACGCGCAAGATCATTGAAGCGCGTTAGAAATATGAAAACACAAGAGCAACATCATTTTAAAATGGTTGTATAGGACGCACATTATCAATAGAATAACTGACAAGGTTCAATGAACCCTAACATAGGCTTTTGTTCTAGTTTACGTTATCTCAATGTAATCGAAAATTAATATCATTTCACTGACGTCGAAGCTGTAATAGGCGAAACGTTTGAAAATAAACCAAGAAATTTTGCCTTAAGAAGTCATCTATTTCCTAGTTCATATATATATATATATATATATATATATATATATATATATAATTATACGCTTCTTTATAGATATTTGAATGAATATATTTGTGTTTCAAAAGTTGCTTAACATTAATATCTCGAGGATGAGGTTTGATAATCAAGCCTCCTCAGTCATCATGTCTAGATTTAATACTAGATTTAATAATTTTTTGAGTGATAGTTATGAAATAGTACTGCAAATTTGTAAATTAATGTAAGTGCTTTTTAGATTATAATTATAGGTGCTAAACATAAAAAGAACGGGTTGAGAGTGAGACGAGACAACACGAGACAAGACGGGAAGAGACGAGACGAGACAATACGAGAAGAGATAAAACAACATAAGAGCCACAATACAAAGATATTAAAGTTAAATTTAGACGACTTCAACATAAAATTAAACAACTATGATATGAAAGATAACAAAGTTTTCACAAAGCTTCAATACAAGAGATTAAAGTTTTTTGCGATTGTTTTTCCGATCATAATACCTCATTTAGCAAAGTTACAACTGGTGTCAATAACCCTGAGGTCATAACGTAACTTTAGCAATGGTTACGACCAGCCACATTCATGAAAAACATTAAACCTCTTTGTCAGCGATATGAAATCGTTTCTACTGCTTTTGGTTGGATTAATAGTAAACGGACAATCTACAAAGCTTTATGACGTGAAAAAGAAGTTCAGTTTTGATGATCTGATTGTGAAAAGCCACCGCCCTATCATTGGTAAGTTGGCTTACTAGTTGTAAACAAATGTACCTGATAGAACCCTTTGTAGCAGAAAAAGCAAATATTATATTGATAGGTAATTTAATGAAATGTGTAACACCGTATAAAATGTTGACTTTACGTTTCGAGCTTTAGCCCTTCGTCGGAGTAAAAAAAGAATATTATGTATTATTGATTGATGAAGAAAAAACTTAATGATAATCAAGTATATAGAGGAAGATATGGCATTTATGCACTAGGGCCACATAGATAGTTGAATTGTATGAAAATGAATTATTTTACTAACAATTAATAAACCACAATGAAGAGTATGTAATGTCTGTCACTCAGCTTTACCTCGTGTGTTGTACTTCTCTTCCCGAAGCCCCAAAAAGCCCGATAAATAGATAAAACATTTGAAAACCCGAACGATGACAAAACGGACTACACTTTTTTAAGGGAATGTGAAATTTAAGGCTGATTCTAAAAAGAAAAATGGGGTGTCCCGAGCTTGTTTTGGAGATATAAATCAGCATTTAATTGATGCCTACGCGCGAGATTTTGCAGCAAATATTGTTGAAGAAAATAGTGTTTTTTTCATACTATATAAAGCAAAAATACCGGCTAGTAAATCATTCTACAATACAACATGGATATTTATGAAAAGAAGACAAAGAAATATACTTTTATCTGTCATATTTTGTATTTTCAGTACTTTCAAAACTCGCATAGTGTCGAACAAAAATTCCAACGTAAATCTATTTTTTCTACGTTAGAAAAATTTAACTTTTTAAAAATATTTGCTATAACGTAGATTTTTTTAGGTTCTTTCAATTAAACGTATACAAATTCGAGAGTTTTGTCCTGTTGAAGCTCAAATCGTGTATGGTCCCTACTTTTTGTATTTTATTCAGCGGTTTTTGTGCGCGTGCGCTCAAACGTTCTAAAGTAGCCAACATCCCGTCTACATTAGAGTTACTATTTACTAGTACCAGTTGCTAAATGCAATGTAGCGTCACAATCAATCTATTTCACACAAAAAAAAAATAATAGCAACACAGGAGATTAATAACTACACATTCGTTGTTTTCTTGCTAAATGAAAATTAATTAAATTGATAAAAAATGATAAATGCACGTTTTACCGAAAAAGAAACATTAATTTAAATAGATTTTAAACTTATAAATCCCGTCTCACTGTATTTCGTTTTATCGATCGCTACCGACGGTCAATCCTAAAAATGAACATGTTTACTGATTTATAAAATCGTTTTGTTTTTCGTTAAAGTAGTAATAGTTCTAAAAGTTAATTTCAGTTTCAAGCAATGAAAATAAACTTTAAATTGGGACGTTAAAAAACCGACTATTCTACAAATCTCGATGCAGTAGCGAGGTCGATTTGAACAAAAATATCCAACAAAATCATAGAAAATTAACTAAAAAATCGATATGAAGTCGTATGTATGGCTAAAAAGAGGCTAAAAGTTTTTCAATTAGTTAAAAAATGAATTTATCTGACTTTGAATCGCTTTTCTCCTCCATAATTCCATCGCAGACTGGCGTGAAGTCGAGCAGTGTAAAAGTCAAAAACGAAATTCAATGCTACTAGAAATTGAAAAAAGCCGGCTAACTATCATAAAATATAACGTAGAAAGCGGTAATTTAGTTGAAAATTCTAGTATTTTACAAAAGAAAAAGGTGGAAAAACGACTATAAAATAATAAAAATAATAATAATATTTATTTATACAGATATATATGTTTACACCATAGCTGATGTGGTCGTGTTTTGTATTCACTCTCTCACTTTACATTTTACACTTTTACACTTAACATTTTACACAATATATCTATTTTTATCATGCCAAGTTTAGCCTCTGCCATTAGTTCTTATGCCTGGAGCCGGTTTTGTCGCCGTCAATCCGACCATGCGGCAGGTGGTACTGGGCTACAATGTTACCAGTAGCAGAGTCACCAGTAGACCCTGACCTGACTCGATGTCAGTGAAGTTGTAGTTTTGCCCTTAGCGACGGAATGTTTTTGCTAAATGTTTTTTTGTTGTTTTTTTTTGGACTAAATTTGACTATTCAATCTACTGCATGTCAAATGATTATATTGATTATATGTCATACTGACTCATTCAATCGTGTTCACAAGGTATTTTAGCCCAGGAAGTCACTGGTAAACATGAAGTTTTTGGTTTTGGTCAATACGTCTCATCTTCTTATGTGAAGATGGTGGAATCGGCAGGTGCAAGAGCGGCACCAATATTGTATCCTTTGATATATCTGTCATATTCATATGCCGTTCTAATTCATTTTTAGTTTAAATATTGTTGTAAAGGAAGAAAATTAGGAAAATTCTATACACAAATTAGGTTGTGATTTATTGCATACTTGGCGCTATTCAGTAAAATTGGCCGAGTGACCATAGTAACTAGCAGGTTAAGGCGTGCCCAGGAAACGTTTTTCTATAAGCAACCTGTTGCAAGTAATTTATAATTCACCATATTCAACACTTTAGTCACGCGTATCATGATCTCTGATACAGCGTTAAGACCAGTGCTAAAGGTGACTTGTACCCGTTTTAAGGATCGCCTAACTTTCTAGTTATAGCCAATACACGTCCTTTTACATTATCTCATGTTTTTAGCAGTTACAGTCTGTGTAATCTTTTCATTGGTTCTTTAATTGTACGCATTGTAATTCTACTTATTATTTATGCATAAGTTACCTGTGCAATAGGATGACAAAAGAGTATTGTATGTAATGTTTAAAGTCCGACAATGAGGACTGGACGGGATTTCAAGTCCGCGCAATTAGTTCCAGTCCGAGGCGCAGCCGAGGACTGGAACTAATTGCAAGGACTTGAAATCCCGTCCGGTCCGAATTGGAGGACTTTGAACGACTTCTCAAACTCAATAATTATTTGGGAGGAATCTTCGTCTATAGATATTTAGCCATTTTATTATAATGAAACTATTATCTTATAGTTATGCATGCATGGATAATTTCTATAACAGTTTAAAACATTCCGTTCTGGTCAGCGAATTAGCTTGTGGCTTAATGGTAAGCAATAGGAATTAGTAAGTTAGTGGTCAGAAGTTCGAGTCTCGGTACTGGTTACTATGAAAATATTTCAAGAGTCTTTTAATACTTTAAAAAGTAAAGTTAAATAAGGAACTATGTTTTTTCTGGGCTAATATTTGTGTCACTATATAGACCGAATCGAAATATGGCGTACTCTTATTGTTTTTGACTGTCTAGCCTCGTGTTCAAGTTGGAAAACAATAGAGTTTTCACATGTATGCGAGGCTGGACAGTCAAGAAGAATTGTTATTCAAATTGGCCGCCATATTTCGATTCGGTGTATAAAGCGTTAACAAAGTATATTAAATAATTTCCAAGTACGGCGGACTTTGAAATGATTTCAAAGTACTTTGGAGCGGACTTTGCTGTGTGCTAGAGACCACCTAGCGAGAGCTAGAGCAAGTCCCGTGCTGTCCACAGGGAGCCCGGCTTTGTGTCGCTTTTATATGAAATAAATTATACAATGAAATAAAATCTATTATAACCATGAGAGCCTTTGGGTTCAGTCCTGTGATGTATTTAATCCTTAGAGTTTCCGGTAATGGATTAAGTAACTGACCTGTGTGTGCCGTTGGTAACTAGACTTTCACAAAGTCCCTTTTAGCGCCCCTGCACAAGGGACTTTTCCTACTTGCAGCGCGCCAAATTTACCGGTTGGTTTTTCAACCGGAGGCGTGGCTTATAACGTATCAAAATCCCTCCAATCACGAAGCATTCCTCCTTCATGCTTGTCAATCATTCTTCCAAGTCAAATACCTTTAGGTGTTGTGCAGAGAGCTCAAATCACAACTGAGCTAAATCTAAACAATTTGTAGTAGTTTTTGTCGAAGAATTTCTTGTATTTAGAAGTTACTGGAATACAAAATTGTCCTCAGTTTCTATATGTATATATTCTGCAGTTCCGATGGAGAAAGAAAGCTAATTGTTTGGTGTTCTAGATTCTTCAGAGGATTAAGATTTGGCGAAGCTGTTGACACCGCGTCCGTGGTTCCCCGACTAAGTATTTTCCTTATAGCGCTTTTAAAGTTTGTTCTTAGGTGTGTTTTACAACGTTTGTATTTTACATTGTATTTTACAACGTTTGGTTAGAAACTTCAACTCTTTGATATGTTTTTGTTGACGTATTATCTTCGTTATCAATGTTTTGAGAACATTCGTGACTATATGTCAAAGGTCGTGTATAATGCGCTCCACTCCCTGAAAGACGATCGCCATAAATTTTCGCGCCAAAAGTTGATCTCCCGATTCGATTTCCTGCAGGTGAAACAAGTCGAACTCGCCTTGCGGCTCGTAGCTCGTTTCGCGCTTCGCGCTCAACTTACTGGCTCGCTTCGCTCGTTACTGTAACAAACTTCGCTCACTAGTCCTGTGATAAACGAGTTCGACTTGGGCAAGTCTAGTTGGTAACTTGAGAGCGCATTAGCGTAACGTATTAGCGTAACGTATTTAAATCCACCCGCGTAATTCTTCTTCAAATTAATGACTAAAGGACCGTATGATAATCAAATTTAACGACAGCATGGTTTGTTTGTTTAAATATATCGTCTGGGAGACATAAAACAGTGATATATATAAGATGCGCTTTAAAAATATGTGGACCAGCAGTTGATGGGACCAGTTGGCTCTTGAAGCGTGTCTTGTCTGTTGAATATCACTTTACAAACAATAGATTTCGACAGATTTCTGACAGTTTAAAATAAAAATACCGTATTATGTTTAATCGCTTGCCGCTATTCAGCGCTGATACAGGCGCTGATAATTATATAAATCGATATCAGTTTAAAGTTTATCAAAAGTTTATTAAAACCCAGCAAACTGTCATTGATTTGTGCATTGCTGGGCATTCGAAATTGCTCACTGGACAAGGAGGGACAGGCAAGACCTTCACTGTGAAGGCAATTCACAAAGAACTATCAAAGCAGAAAAGTTTACGTCCGGTCCGGCATGTAGTACTGGAATTGCTTGCACAACAACTCTCCCAACTGCCCCTTGTGCACAATAATTATGATGCATATTCATAAATGAATATGCATTTGAGTCGATACGATGGGATGATATTTCTCCCCACTCTGTACAGCCAATTAACACTGGTCCCATCAACTGCTGGGGCACATCTAACGATAAACTCGCTCTGTTTCATCCCTTCTCTATTTCTGGGGTCGCGATAAAAAGCTGAAACTGAAACGGCTGAAAGAGCTGAAAGAGCTGAAAGAGCTGAAACAGCTGAAACAGCGGAAACAGCTGAAATACTGCACATGTTTTACATTTTTTAAATAATTAGTATAATTATAAAACAAGCAGTATATAAATGTGCATATAAATAAGCAAATATAAATAACTTGCATATAATAAGCAGTATATAAATAGTATACAAACATGTTCCCGAGTATCATGCTTTTCATATGTTGTATATCCACAAATTGTCCATCCGTTAAAAATTATGATTGCTTTTCAGAGCTGCCAAATCGCTGTTTATAACTTACGCGCGAGTTTGACATGAAAGGTCAACGTCACGCTCATTTCAGATCTTTATTGAAATGCTTACCTCTCTTCCTTTCTTGTTTAGAGATTGTTCCACACTCTTATATTTCGTTCAATTCCTTTCGTTTCCAATGTAAATGGGGATTGAAATAATACTTAGTTTGAAAAATTGTACACGATTAGTGTAATAAAGTGGCCTTCATCAGTTGTTACATGAAAGAAAACTCCGCGCGCTGTTTTCTTCAAAACTTTGTACAAGATTACTTGCGTATATATGATTAAAAAAAGATAGCTTTTGTACTTATTCTGCGTTTTTAGCTATTTGGATGTCGCATATGGCGACAAAATAGGGAGAACTATAATCAAACAAAATCAAAATCATTTTAAAGTTAGCGAATAATTATACGAGTAAAACCTTTTGTATGTGAAGGCTGACTATAATCTAAATGAGCTGTAGATGCTTACACGCCATACAGCAACCTCAACATATACAACCATTTCACCTAAATAACATTAACATTTGATAACGATAGTCGATATTTGTGTGAATAGTATAAATCATGTCGGTGAAGAGAGCTGAATAACTGAATTATATAATTTTTAAAACGATCATATAGGAAGCCGGAAATTGGCAAACAACTTCGTGTTTATGATATTTTTGAAAAAAATGTAAAACATTTGGGGTATTTCAGCTGTTTCAGCTGTTTCAGCTGTTTCAGCTCTTTCAGCCGTTTCAGTTTCAGCTTTTTATCGCGACCCCTATTTCTGTGTGTTTATTGGGTGTGCGTTACACTAATACGTTAGGTTTGAATTTCAAAGTGCTCTCAAGTTACCAACGGCTACACACTATACTGATTACCGGAAACTGTAAGTATTAAATACAGCACAGGAAACCCAAAGGCTCTCATGATTATAATAGATTTTATTTCATTGTATAATTTATTTCAGATAAAAGCGACACAAAGCCGGGCTCCCTGTGTGCTGTCCCGCAGGGTAGTTTTACGGACCCACGCTACGCGAGTTCGCTACTACCGAATGCTAATCCTTCCCAAAGGTTCATTGTAGTGCAACCAAAATATTCCCGTAACACTGTTCTCATTAAACACTGTTGAAGGCGACTGGGTGTGAAAATAAAAACTTTGCACGGAAAGTTATACAAGTACTTTGTCAGCCGTCAATCAAAATACTAGGAACTAGTTTGATCCAATTTGTATCACTCGGTCAAACTCGTTTCTAGTATTTTGATTGACGGCCGATAAAATGCTAGTTTGTAAGTGAGACATGAAACTTCCGGGGTCGTATTTCAACAATAATGGTATAACCTCATATCTATAAAGCATTATCCATTCCTTGATGATAGAACTAGTATCGATCAAACACCAGAGCAGATTGAAAGGTTATTCTATTCAATCAATGGGTAAATATAAAAACTTGACACTATAAAGATAAATAAACAATTTAATAAATAAGTTAAATGAAACATTTTGTATGGAGCTCATGGCGAAACAAGACATTTTGGAAGGGAACGGAGAAGCAAATTGAATCCAGAAGATGCACAGGTAGCCCAAGCTCACTATCTGTTTTGATTTACTTTAGAATATATGGGGATTTTTCAACGTACAATTGTTTGCCTTAATTCTTAATAAAATAAAATGAAACTCTTACAGTGTCTTTTTGTTGCTCTCATCAACCGTCTGACTGACTTTCAGCGATTTTCGTTCGAATTTAGCTGCCTTTCCCTAACGTGTAGTAAGAGAGAGAAAGGTAGGAAGCGCCGGCCCCAAAACGGCCTTTACTTCGAACTGCTGAACTAATCGCCAAATAATTCGTCGAAAAACGCTTCTAGTCCAAAGCTTTCTACACAGCAGTTCGAAGGGATAAATATGCCACGCAAAAATCCCAATGGATTAGAATCAACGGCTTTTTTGAAGCAGCCAGCCTCCACGAAGTTCGAATAAAACCGCTCGACGAACAACCAAAATACCCGTGTCTGCTGAATAGTTGGGACAGCCGAAGCCGTTAAAAAACAAAGAGAGACTGGACCGAGGAAAAACAACCACTATCCGTGGGGTGCAAGGGTCGAAAATTGTACGACAAAACTAGGAACCGCCCCCGCTCCCAGGAGCGAATTACTTGACAGCTATTGTACTTCGTCGGTCTATCACTGACCGCGCTGAACACGTTGACATTCAAAATTAATGTTAAGCCCCGTGCAAACGCACGCAACATTGTTGGCCAACATCACGCAACATTGTTGGCCAACATCACGCAACATTGTTGGGCCCAACATGTTGCGAGCGTTTGCACACCATGTTGCGTGTTGTTGCGTGTTGCTGCAACATGTTGGATGTTGTTGGATGAAGTTTGAAACTGGTCAAACTTCAAGCCCCGTGCAAACGCACGCAACATTGTTGGGCCCAACATGTTGCGAGCGTTTGCACACCATGTTGCGTGTTGTTGCGTGTTGCTGCAACATGTTGGATGTTGTTGGATGAAGTTTGAAACTGGTCAAACTTCAGAGCCAACAAGTCCCAACATTTCTTTTGTTTCGCGGTCATCGAAGCGTAGCCCAACAACGTTGCGTTCGTTTGCACAGCACATCCAACAATGTTGCGCTGGTGGCCCATCGTTATAATAGGGAAATATCAGCAAAATCAAACTAATATGGAGTTTTTCCTTAATAAAATACAATAAAAAATTCAAAAAAATTCAAAAGAAAAATATGTATTGCTTAGAAAAAGCAAATATAAACAAATAAAATAAAAAACATTAAAAAACGACTTGAAATTCAACAGTGAGCAAGATAGTCACCCATTATTCAACAAGGCGCCCCAACAAGCAGTGGTTTGTAGGGAGTTGTGGGTATTTGTGTCCCAGAATCCTTTGTATTATCACCGGAGCGCCCAACATGTTGGGACTTGTTGCGAGCGTTTGCACACACCCTCCAACATCGCGAAAAAATCACACAACAATGTTAGCCCAACAATGTTGGATGTTGTTGCGTGCGGCACGGGCCTTTAGGGAAAAAACCGACCGTTTCTCTCTTTCAGTGTGGAGTTTAATCAAAAGTAATTCGCCCCTGGGAGCGGGCCTACCTTTCTCTCTCTTACTACACGTTAGGGAAAGGCAGCTAAATTCCAACGAAAATCGCTGAAAGTCAGTCAGAAGGTTGATGAGAGCAACAAAAAGACACTGTAAGAGTTTCATTTTATTTTATTAAGAATTAAGGCAAACAATTGTACGTTGAAAAATCCCCATATATTCTATAGTAAATCAACACAGATAGTGAGCTTGGGCTACCTGTGGAAGATGGTACAAAATTAACAGCATATTAAATGCCAGAAGATGGATACATTTTTTTATTTTTTTTTTATAACAATTCGCAAATAAACAAAGATAATAATCCATGTTAAATGAAATACTTAAAATTGTTTATAGTTTTCTATCTTTATCATTTTGTCTGATAGAGTTATTTTACCTGGAGGGCATGCTCAGCTAAATGGGTCACAGTACGCGGCAGTTGGAAAACAGATATTTGAACTGGCTTTAAAGGTAAGCCATAATTAAGTCCCGAGGGGGATGGGGGTAAGATTATGATGCCCTTCATATCTCTCATAGTCTCCCCGCAGCCGTTTTTTGTCTCGTTCCACTCCCCTATGGTCCACTGAGAGTAGTGGACCGTAGGGGAGTGGAACGAGACTAAAAAAGGCTGCGGGGGAGACTATATCTCTCATGGCTTTAAAAGAATCCGCAAATTGGACACTTTTTAAAATATTGAAATTTGTATTTGGGCATTTCTTGGTATCTTTTAGGGTACCGAAAAAGGCAAAGCCTATCGCTTTTCATATTCATTTGCCTGCGTAGCTATGCATCCCCTCGCCTTCTCCCCACCCCCTCTGACTGAGCTAGCTCAGTAAGAAGACTGCATATACAAAGCCACACTAGTTTTATGTTTTATGTTAATTGTTGCATAAAGAAATCTCTGCCAAGCAGCGTGAAAAGTACTATAATACACTATGCAACAATACCAAGGACAACCTGTGTGTCCGTTGCCAGCATATTTTCACATCAGAACTTTGTTATTTAGTCCAACAAAGAAGGAAAAGTGTTTCCAATCTGGGCAGAATGTTTAGGTCTTGAGTTGATATCTCTGATAGCTGCTGGTATTGATCCAGACACAGGCGATGGACAATACAATACAGAACTGTTTATTCCCACTAATGCAACAAAATACAGCACCAACATGACATTTTATGGTAAGTACATCCATAATAAAAATCATAATGACCGAATTCCAATATGGCCGCCGCTTCATTATCATATATTTTTAAAATTCATATTTCAATTGACCACTAAATCAAAATTATAGATTAGAATGACTTCAACAAAGGTAAAAAACAATGAGAAAAAAATATATAAATTCTTGAGAAGTTATGACAATTTCAAAAGTATATATGAAGAAACATCTCAACGACAAAAATTGCAACGAGGCTAGCAAGGTAACTCTTTCTGATGGTGGTGCATATTTTTTATGATAAGCTTTTTAGTTTTAATTTTTTGACAGTCCGGTTTGATATTTTCTATATATATACATTTCTAAAATTAATGACTTTAATTAATGACATCGTTTATTTACACTGGACAATAACTAACTCAGGGTCTGAATGGGGTTAACGGTTAACTGAGAAACGGCTTAAAAATTAACTGTTAACTGAGAATTCCGTGTCTTTTTAAGATAACTGTTAGCTGATATTTTGTTTTTAATTAATAAATTTGAAAATAAATATTTCTTTGTTTTTAAAGAACCGAAAAATTTAACTGATAACTGAGAAAATTGCTAACATTTAGCTGTTAACTGATATTGGAAAAACAAAAAAATGGTTATTAACAGTTTCTCTTTTTTAGATATGCAAAAAAGTACATTATTCAAGAACACTCCCAACAATCTTGTCAAGTTTATGCAAAAAGTACCATTTGCTTACAACAACCACAAAATAGGAATATCACGTAAGGTAACACCACTTTGTCACTATTCCTTTATGTAAAACTACCGCTTCACTCTATTAATATATACCCTGTTATTATATATATGATTAGGACTTTAAACGACACAAAAAACTCAGCGATATGTTTCGTGTTACATCTACGAGTCTTGACAAGAATGGAACAGAGTTTATAGCCACATTGGAAGGTAGAATATTTTGATAGTTGAAAATATGAATATTATTCATTTGCTCTGCTCTGCTCTGCTCTGCTCTGCTCTGCTCTGCTCTGCTCTGCTCTGCTCTGCTCTGCTCTGCTCTGCTCTGCTCTGCTCTGCTCTGCTCTGCTCTGCTCTGCTCTGCTCTCATACATATATGTTATTGAAGTGCTCGTTTTATAATCAACGTCGTGAAACTTTCTACAATTTAATCCAAAATGAAATCTTGATCAATGACAACATCGAAGAAAATGATTTAGTTAATAGATTAATTAATGACATCTAATGATTGTAAAATTCAATATTGCTTTTCAAAATTTATTCATAAATGCATGACACTTAGAAATGAACTACAACAAATAAAATCATATAGTAATTTTGTAGACATTTATATACTTTATTATTTTGTTCATGTTATATACTCAGTTTAAAGGTCATGCCAATAAAGCGAATTCAAAATTAATAATAATGATAATAATAATAATAAATCCTTATTGGGTAACAAATAAAGCAGAGCTTTTTTCCAATCTGGCCCATGAGTTGCTCAAGCAACCTCGTTCCCAGGGCCCTCTCCCTTCGCTTTTGGGTGGGGCGGGAAATTTCCTGCCCCACCCATAAGCGAAAGGAGAGGGCCCTGGGAACGAGGTTGTTGCTCAAGTTGCTCAACTCAAAAACCTTTCCTCTCCTCTTATCTCTTCTGTTTTATTACATATATATATTTCTTTTTCTTTTATTGTTCCAGGTCGAGCTTATCCTTTCTTTCTATTTCACTGGCATCCAAGTAAACCTCAATTCGTGTGGGTTACAAGCTTGGACATATTTCACTCGCAGTATTGTGTACGTGTTGCCCAGCAACTGATGAATCGTTTTATGGAAATCGGTAAGAAATACAACACCTTCCCTCTCTTTGCCATTATATTATCTCCCTCCCCCCTTCTCTGTCTCCCACATAATTGGGTCGCGGTAAAGAACTGAAACTGGAACGGCTGAAAGCTGAATAAGCTGAAAGAGCTGAAAAACCCCAAATGTTTTACATTTTTTCCAAAAATATCTTTAATTAATTTCAGTTAATGATAAGTATAATTATAAAACAGGCATATCAACCCGTATAAATAAAAAAATGTGTTCGGACCCTACATTTTCAAATTTCAATCTATTTTTATATTGTTATTAATGTGTTTCAGCTGTCGAAAACGACCACAAGTTTGCATCAAGACCAGAAGAAGATAACGCACTTATTTACAAGTATTCTCCTATTTACACAGAACGCTTTGGAACCGCAATGAAAGTCTATTACTTTATAAATCGTGTTCCTTATCAAACAACGTTTACAATAGGCGAGCAGTTGTATGCTAAAAGAGGCAGGAAAAAGCTAAATCAGAATTATATTAAAGATTATAGTGAAGAAGTTATAAAAATATTAACTTCTTCGCCCAAAATTGCCAGTCACAAGCGAACAACTAGACCTCCAAACTAAAACAAAAACAAACAAAAAACTGTATTTTCCAGGGAAACAAAAACTAAAATGTCTGCTTTGCAAATCAGCGATAAACGTCACCGCAAGATCGGCAACGGATAAGTTTGTTACTTGGAAATACAGTTGATTGACGTCCACCAAAACTCTATTATTTTTTCACGTGTGACTGAGAACCGTATTAAGGTGTCCTTTTTTGAACTTTAATAACGATAAACATTTGACTTTTTTAAAAGCTGAATTTTACCCTGAATTTTACAGGTGTAATCCTGTAAACGAATGTAAGCTAGCCCGGACGACACCAGTCTGGTCTTTCGTGATAGTAAAAACTGATCACAAAAACGGGTAATTATCGATTGTAATTGAATGGTAGCGATAGTTGGCGATAATCGATAATAAATCGGAACAAAATTTGCGTTGGTTGATATTGGTTTCTATCAACAGGCATTTATTGATAGTCATCGCTAAATAGGTTTCAATCAATCTGATTGTATACTAGTTTTATCGGCTATTTTATCTTTTTTCTCAGATATCGATTGTATCGAGAGATGTCGCTTGATGGCAATCGATTTATTCCGGTTATTATTAATGTTGATTAATGTCACTTGCATGTTTTATTGATTATTCTCATATTTATCCGATTGGCGTTGTTGGGTTGTCATATATATGTCAATCAATTAATCAATCAATCAATCAATCAAGTGATTTATTTAAATATATAGCCTAGAGTAAAATAATCAGTATGAAAAAGCGCACTATTCGTAGTTATGATCAAGAAGGGAACAGTGAGATCGAGAAAAAATAAATAAGCGCCGCGTCGCTTATTCGAGTAAATACCTTATTTCAAACATCGCTGTCGCAATCAAATCTACAGTCCACATTCTGAAGCCTGCAAAGAGTCGGTATTATAAACAAATTATTTGTGATTTATTGCACGTTTTTAGGAACAAGTGTAGCTAAGTTGGTTAGTGGACGGCTTTTGGAGCGAGAAGTCACGAGTTCGATCCCCAGTGGCCTCACACTTGTTTCGACTTCTTTCCATTCTGTGTAGCTTTGAGAAGCTTCAAATACCCGTAAAACGGAGCATTGATGGAGATAGCGGGAAAAGAGCGCACCGACTGAAATACCGACATCCTTTGCAGGCTACAGACTGTAGCTTCGGCTGCGACAACTATTTTCGATATCATTACACAGTTACTGTTTTAATTTACATGATTGTCAGTCAGTATATGGTGATTTGTTTTGAAAAATGTTTAGTGTAGTAAAGATATGTAGCATTTTATCTGGCTATGAAATGCTATGTTTTAAATTCTGGGCCCGGTTGTTCAAAAGCCCGATTAGTGCTAATCCAGGTTTAAATAGCCTAATCCAAGTTTAAATTTTAAACCAGGATTAAATCCCGTTGTTCAAAGCTGGATTAGTGAATCTAATAATAATGATAATAATAATCTTTATTTATAGAGCGCCATTTCCAATTATCACTGTCCAATAGCGCTTAACAATAAGAATAAAATTTGAGCATCACAATTTAAATGCACTTACAATAAATTATATAATTATGAATAATATTTATAAATGACAATCAACTCGTGGTGAATTAGCTAATTAAGAAAACCACATAGCAAAAACAAAAAACAAAACAAAAAAATATATATATAATCTATATCTAAATCTAAACTGTGATATAAAATTATTAAAAAGTTAAAGATTAAAATCATTAAAATATACTTAATATAAGAAATAAAATATTTGGCAACAGCCTATATTAGTAGCAACAATTAGTCATATGCCTTTTTAAAAAGAAATGTTTTCAGTTGCTTCTTAAAACTAAAAAGTGAAGTGCAGAGCCTTATATCTTGTGGCAGAGAGTTCCACAGTAAAGGCGCAGAACACGAAAAAGATATATAGCCATATGTACGCAGATTGTAAGCTGGAACTACTAACTGATTTCTCGTGGCAGATCTAAGATTACGTTTAGGAACGTATGTTGTAATTAGGTTAGCAATGTATGGCGGTGCCATTCCATTTAAAGACTTAAAAGTAATTAATAATATCTTAAATACTATACGTTGCTCCATTGGCAACCAGTGCAAATCAAATAATACGGGTTTTATGTGATCATATTTATGGGTTATGATATTTATGATATATTTATGATTTACATAACAAGTCTCATTGATGACGACCTCTTGATTGTTATGCAGAAGTTGTCTTTCTGCCTTTCAGGCATTTCTTTTCCCTATGGACAAGTAAGGCATTTGCTCCTGCAATAACTACAGATATATATTGATATCAATAATTTCTATTTTTCTGCTCCCGGCTAGAAAATGTGAAACAAACTGCCTGACGCAAACCAAAGAAGAAAGCATTTGGTCAGCGCTGTCCATCAAAGCGTGCCTCGACACCCAAAGAAGGGTCATCTATATGTTTGAAACAATTCCAGAGCATAGATTTTTCCCAACTTTTCTACCTGCTGCCAGGGCAAAACTAACCAACCATCAGCCAGAGGCTAAATTACAATGTACCCGACAATTTAAGGTATCAGGACTGGTTATGGATCCCTATGTGCGCGACCTCAAATTGTGCTCAAGCTTTACAATATTTTGTTATAGAAGTATATACCACCATGAATATGACAGAGATTATTAAACGTTTTTCGATTTTCGCGTTGTGTAGAAGATTTTTAAGTAAGATTTTTGATTTTGTGAGTAAACACGCCAGAGATGATTCAAGTATGAAATCACATGGGGCTCATATTGTTGCCTGGCAACCAGCTTTCGATGACAGATTGCTAATTAGCTGTTGACATGATAGTTCCGGTCAAATTTTGGTCACGAATTTTATTATTAGCAATTTAGCTAAAATGGAAAGTAAAAACGGCATTTTTTTAAAGAATATGTTAGATAATATCACAATCTTACTTATAGAAGGAAAAAAAAATTTGAGCAGAAATTTGTCCATAACCAGTCCTGATACCTTAATTAAACCACTGCAGAACCTGCAGAGCAAGTTGTCTGCACACAAATTAGAAGGTAGGTGAGTTTATATTTTATATGACACATTTATTTTCATCTTATTATATTGAATCATAAGCTGCCCTTGAATTTTCTGTTCTTAAAGGTTATTTAACAAAGCACCGATAATATACCAAATTAGAGTTTGCCTTGTTTGAACACAAAGTGAACATTGAAGAGAGTACAAGAGGAACCTCCTAAGTTATCTATGGAAGTAACTCTAGTATATGGTCTGGTACTAGTAAGAGCAACATTTCTAAACTACAGTTAGTGCAAAATTTTGCAGCTCGCATCTTGTCAGGAAAAAAGAAGTACGACCACATAACACCTACATTGAAACAACTTAAACTTTTGTCTTTACCTGTCCTGGAAACATTGCATTTACGTGACGCTATGCTGATGTTCAAATGCATGAATTCACTTGCGCCAAAATACCTGTCATCTATGTTCGTCAAACGCTCCGATGTTCATACAAGAAACACACGGAATTGTAATACTCTTCAAATTCCGAAATGTAGAACTGCAACAGCACAACAGAGTTTTCCCTGCAGAGGTACGAAGTTATGGAACGACCTACCAGACTTCCTCAAAGACTCTAAGTCCATAAAAGCTTTTTGAAACTCTTTGAGAGGATCGATGCTAGAACGTTGGCTTGGGATCACTTAGGACATTTTTTAATTATAAATATGAATATATAGATATTAGTTGTTAAATTTCATTAGATTCCAAATTTTAAATTTCCTATTATTGTAAATTAGATTTTTTTTCTATTAATATATTATATTTTCACTTGTAAATTGGCCTGAAAAGCTCTATGGGGAGCTCCAATAAAATGTATGTATGTATGTATATGTAACTCTTAATCCAGATGAAGACCAAGACCCAACTGTATTTATTCTTTCGATAATTGATTATTTGACTAGATAAAGTAACAATTTGCTTGTGTATGTGTTAGTGCTTGACACACGATCAGTACACTTGAAAAAATATCAATTATGTCTTTGGTTATATACATTGTACATCAAGAGGTTTTCATTAGGATTTTTTGTCACAATTATTCCTTGTAACTATCCTGATGTGATATGTATTATTCATGTCGTTACCAGAAGCCCTGATAAATTATATTCAATTCTCGTATCACTGTAGCTATTATAATCAAACTTACAGCAGTGCACTGGCTCTGAAAATACATGCCAGCCTTGGTTATGGTTGCTAAAAGGGAATTGGATTTAAAAACAAATATAGCTCATATTTGTTATTATATTGTTATGTTTGCTTGAAAGATAATCCCTAACAATATTGACTTCATTTCAGAAAGAGACGCATACAACACAACTGTACTGATTTTATAAATTTTCCTTCTTATGTAGAGCGATTTCACTGTCTGTTTGATCTGCCAAGATTTGGAGAAAAGAGTAATTCAGTTGAAAAACAATGTGAATGTCTGAGATGCCATCTTAAAGAGGTGAAGCACTTAATGGCTTGAAAAAGCCTGCTATACAGTATCACAGCTGTGCTGAACCATTTAGCATTGACCGTAGATAGAAAATGTAAGGCAATTGATAAAGTTTTGACCTACAGTTACCAATACAATCTTAACATAGCAGGCGTACCACTGTTGAAGAATGCAGTCGAAAAATAACTTCTGATAAACATGGAATGTTTTTTCAATGCACTACCAGAAAGCAACACATCTCAAACTATGTGTAGTAAACAGAGCTGATGTTCCCCATATAAAATGTCATTCTTTTATTTATTAGCACACATGTTAGTAATACAACAACTTTTTCAACAACTCAAACACATGTATTCAACTATTTCAAGAAAGATTCATTAATGTTGTAACTACGTACGTCTGCCTTGACAATAACCAATAAGATTTCTGTTGTACATGTAGATCTTTGGGGTGTTTAATGTACCTAAAATGAGAACATGCCTTTATTAGTATCTATATTCTCATTGGCTAAGAGTTTGCATGTTTTTTTTTTCACATTCAGACAACCTGCAGACTAGTGAATACGAATTGGCTAGTATGAAGGTTGAGCTAGATTATTTAAAAATATTACTTAATTGTACATTTCTGTTGTTTTATTGTTAAAATAATCTTCATGCGTGTTTTCTCTCAAACAATGTAAAAGAAAACAATAATTGAAATCGTTTCTTTTGATATCAGAGTGATCAAGGTCTCGACCTCTGGCTTCGACAAATTACAATTAGCTTTACCCTGATTATTCTGGATATATGCACAAATGTCTCAACCAATAATTGTTTATTATCCTATGCACATCCACTAGATATGTGAAATCGTATGCTCTGATTGGTTACTCTACAACTAGGCTTATAAATGTAGGTAGTAGATGAGTAAACAAGATGATGTCTTGTTTTGTCGAATATTAAATGACATGGGAGTCTAGATATTCCCCTGCTCTAGCTTTGTGCATAAAATAGAGTTGGTATCCGGTCAATACTAGCACTATAGCTGTGAAAATTAACCCCCAACCTTTCTCATCAACCCTTGCTTTCATTAGACCAAAGAATGTCTATGAAATGCCAAATATCTAAAAAAGTGACTTAATAATAATAATAATAATAATAATAATAATAATAATAATAATAATAATAATAATAATGGTTTATTGGATGTTCCACTAGGTGGCTCTTATACAACCAAATCTATCTAAAATAAATAAATCTACTATCTAAAATATGTACAATATCAATAAGATAAAAAAATATTAGAATGGAATATATACAAAACAATACTTATATACTATAATTATATAAAGAAATTTGGTAATCCCACCCTGAAATCCCACCCCGTTTTACATTCCCAACCCAACCTAGTTAATAAAATGTGTTAATAAAATGTGTTTCCCCCCAACCCGACCTATAGCTAGTTACTATGTGTAATCTACTTTAAAAGTCTTTCACTAGATAAATTGAAAAGATAGTTTTTCACTTCTTTGGTAAATGTTCTAAAGTTGATACAGTTTCTTATAGTCTTTGGTAGTTTGTTAAAGGCTTCAGCGGCGCTGTCTTGAAAGATTCCTTTGATCAAAGGAATTGTTAGCTTTGTTTCACTAGATGATCGCAATGTTCTGACATTAGTGTACTTCTCTAATTGTACATATTTAGGCCAGTGTTCGTAATATAGTGCTTTAAATGCTGTGTTGAGAATGTGTAGTTGTCTTCGTTCTAAAATGGGCAGCCAACCAAGCTTTAAACAATCCTCTTCACGTCCATAACGACCATAAACAAAACCAACGCACACATTCTGGACTCGTTGCAGGCGTTTTAACTGATATGATGGTAGTGGATAAAACACAGTACACGAATAATCCAGTTTCGACAATATGAGAGTTTCCATCAGTAACTTGCGAACGTGAAAGGGTGCGAGGTTACGCAGTTTCTTTAATAAAAAGAGATTCCAGATAAATTGCCTTCAAATTAATAATTAATGGTTTCAAAATAAACTTGTCAACGCGCTCTACTCCCTCAAAATACTCAAGCTCAAAATACCGTATCAAAAACAAGCTAAGCCTCCCGAAACACAGAGTAAATACAATCAATAGTATATTATTGTTATCTGTTATCAATTAACTTGATAAGACGAACGCAAAATTCATCATTCACCAATGATGAACATGAAACCATGGACATGATATGATTGATTGATTGGTCGATTGTGATATGCTGCGAACAGCGAAAAACAATGAATATTTGTTAAAACTCTCCTAACTCCAACTACAATTTGCTTCAATGTGTGATTATCAACTTTAACATTTACTTACTTTGTTTAACCTGTTAGAATTTAGCCCAGTAAAGCAGCATTCAGCCTTAGAAAAGCAATAACACTTCACACCTGCAAGCTTCGAGGCAATGGCGAGACAAGGGCAAAAACACAACTAAATGTTTGGTTGAAAACACAACAATCTTTCACAGAACACAACAATCTTTCGCAGAACACAACAATCTTTCGAAGGAATGGTACCTAGCGCGGACCAAGAAAAACAGATCAAGAAGGATCTTGGGTATATTTTCTTTCCTTCTGTACGCTGCCCGGCATTTTTTGTGAGAAATGTGAACTTTGGCTTCAAAACAGTTGTAAATTTTGTTCCAAATGTGGTATAACAGTAAAATCTACAGGTTCAAAATTTCGAGCGATTTAAAGCAAAGAAGTCGGAGGCTAGCTATAGGAAGACGAAAATAATTCACGACGAAAGTCCGTTACTAAAAACAGAAGATGGAGAATCAGTCTCCAGTTATTATAAATATAGGGATGCTACCAAGAGCGAGGCAGTTTATACTACTGTCAAACAAAAGTAATCAGTTGATACCTTTGGTGTTCTAAATGGAGGGCTGTGAAAAAACATATTTTACACATTTGTGTTTGATGGCCACATAAATATAAAAGGTGCTGTATGTAAGAGTCTTTTAAAGTTATCGTTATCTTCAAGAGTGGTGTTCCTTTACTATTGTTAAACGTGTAAGATATATATCACCATTATACCATCAACTCAAATTGTTTCTGTTTGTGTTAAATTGCTCCTGCATTATCTATGAAACATAACCCAAATAATAATGAACGTTTGTTGTTATGCTATTACTAAAGAGTATGACAAAACACTAGCAAAGATTAATTCATGCACTGTTGTGTGCAGCAGGAATTTAAAACTGAGTATTGTTTCAGCTGTAGTGCATTTCACTATGTTTTCGTTTTGTTTGTAAATAAATAAGTGGCACATTCAGTAAAAAATAATGTTGCAAATTCCTATCATGTTTCAAAAATCAAAGGCCCTATGGCCAACTCGTGGATCACTGTTAGAACATTTTGAAAGCGCTTAGTTTTTAGACCACTTTTAATGTTGACTTTGTTGGATATAATTTAAAAAATCTCAGAACATTATGAAAATAATGAATGTTAGCATATTGAAAAGACAAGGCATTGATTTCAAACAAATAAAACTTTATTTATAATAGATTTAAAATTGATGTATAAATCTTAATTGTCAGGCCTACTCGGGGGCCTAAAATCGCCGTAATATAAGGCGATCTAATGCGATTTTAGCAAAAAGTTCCTAACCTCTAAAGAGATCTTTGGCGATGTTAGGCGATTTTAGCAAAAAGCTCTTAAATTCTTAGGCGATTTAAGGCGTTCTGGGCGATGTTATGAACCGGAGAAGGCCGATTGCACATGTAGATTAACTACTAAAAAGATCAATTATGTTTTGAAAATATTGATATTTATCAAAAAAAAGTATAATTATATAATATATATAATAGTTACTTGTTTCTTTGCTTTGCAATTGATGGCAGTTTGTATTGGAATAATCCAGCTTTCATGTCGTTGTTTTTATCTACCTTGGGCTCCTGGCCTTGCTGATCAATCTGCTTTCTGAGAATTCGAGGAACGAGTTGGCTCGAGTATCAAAAACGGTCTGATATTGACATGTTTTAGAAAACCTCTTTCCGTAAAAACGTTAGAATATAACAGCTAGCAATTGTATAATGTCTTGAGCAAACAATTTACCCAAAGCGAAAGCTGTTTTGGAAGAGTAAATCGATGTAGAAGTACGAGAAATCCGAATAAATTCGTGTTCAAATCCAAGATGGCGATTTGCTTGGGCTTCCTGTGGTATTTGGGCTTCCTGTGTTGCAATACCTCGTGCTGCAACGAGTCAGCCGTTTTTAAGCCGTGTCTGGGTGCACGTTTTAAAATTCAACGTAAACAAATTCATAAAAAATTATTTACAATGCAGTATGTTTGTTTTTGTTGTTTTTACGTGTCATTTTTTGAGTTGTTAGATTCCTCAATCATTCTGAGCATGCGCGAAAGATCGAATATCTGATTTAGTGACCTCTCGCATATAAATAATTTCGCTTAAAAACTTAAAATTAGAAAAGATACACCATTTTTTACGTTGTTAATAATAAGTATGCACTCGTTGTTGGTGATAACGTTTATTTGCGATTATATAGTGAAGTGTCCCACATGGGAGGTTAGAGCGATTATTTCGAGTATAAATTTTAAACTTACCTGTACACAAACAATGCATAGTGAGAATAGCTTTGTGAGGTTAGAACGTGACCCCTATATGGTGGGGTAAGTTACAAGTGGGTTGGGGTAGGTCGCGATGTATTTACACAGGAAGCCCAAAGTAGGGGAGGGGTAGTCTTGATTACGTCATTACACAGGAAACCCAATTGGGAGAGTGGTTGCTTGAAAGATGATGTAATGCATATAGTGAGGTACGCTGACCAAAATCTTGGGGCTCAAAAATTTACACCGACATTCATATCTAGTGAGTGAGTGAGTGACACTTCCGGTTCAAAAGCCCCATCCCAATAACTCGAGGATCTTCGATCCACGAGTTAACAATATACACTTGATCTTTTCATAGAGCACAAACACTAAATTTATATGAAATAAAATCAACATAGTTTATATAAACTGCCTACATGTAACAATACCTAGTTACAACCACTTCATAATTACAATTTCATTTTGTTTCATATGTATAGTTAATGTAATCTATATGTACACTTTGTTTCATGTTGAGTTAGCTATGTATATGTATAAAAAAAATCAAATACATGTATGTTTATGCATTATTTTGACTGAATAAATAAATCTTTGAACAGTAACTTGTTGATAGAACTTTGTCATCTTTGCATGCAATCTCCAGAAGTCTTTGATAAAATTAAAGTTCAAGTGCATCTTCAGCATCAATAGGATATTGCAATTCAGTGTTATCTAAAACATATTCAAAGTATTCTTGATAACAGCTTTTCTCTTCCTCATATGTCAAGTTATCCCTCATAGACTTTATCTCATCACCTGAGATGGAATTTATAAATCATCTTCCCCTCCATTATTAAAGCAAGGATGGAAATTTTCTCTTAAAGTTGTTTTTCTTTAGCATGTTCTTTAGCGTTCTGAGAGACATTTTGATGCCATGATATTTTTCCAAAAATAATGATGGTAATGTACTTAAACCCTCTGGAGAAATGATACGAGATAATGCTTTCTTAATCTCCGTCATTAGCTGTTGGAAGCCATTTTTGTTCAGTTATGTGCCTTCGACCAACCCAAGCTGCTTAGCGTGGTAGAGTGACTAGTCACTAGTCCACCGAAATTTTGTTGTGTTCTGCGAAATTTTGTTGTGTTCTGCGAAATTTTGTTGTGTTCTGCGAAATATTGTTGTGTTCTGTGAAAGATTGTTGTGTTCTGTGAAAGATTGAAAGATTGTTGTGTTCTGTGAAAGATTGTTGTGTTCTGTGAAAGATTGTTGTGTCCTGTGAAAGATTGTTGTGCTCTGTGAAAGATTGTTGTGTTCTGTGAAAGATTGTTGTGTTCTGTGAAAGATTGTTGTGTTCTGTGAAAGATTGTTGTGTTCTGTGAAAGATTGTTGTTTTTGCGAAAGATTGTTGGGTTTTAAACCAAATATTTAGTTGTGTTTTGCTCTTGTGGGCCACCGTAGCTGGCCACCGTAATAAAGGGCGGGAAAACGTCGGAACTGAGTCGGAAAGAGGTCGGCAAAGAAACAGATGCAAAGGAGCGAAGAGACTGGGCATCGTATTCTGGAAACCAACGATAGAAACTTTGTTCTTCATATTATTTTTAAGACTTTTAAATATTTGCGATATAACTCGAGTTTAATGTCGCAGAAAATCATAGCCGATCTTTCCATAACTAGAAAGAGCGTTTAGTTGAATATTAGCTGCATACATATGACCGTCGTAATTAGCAGCAGCCAAAACGTATAACTAGCCGTTAGAATGTCTGAGTTCGCAGAAATTAAAGACGAAAACAGCACATGTTAGATTTAAAAAAAGAAGTCATCATTTAATTGCAAACGGTTATGATGTCGATATTTCAAAACTATTTAGGTAAATATCATTGTCGTTGTTCTTATAGTTAGTTGTTCTTCTTTTCTATTGCTAGCCTGCGTGGCCCGGGGGGGGGGAGTACTCCCTTATATTTACTATACGGGGACATTCCGCCAAATAGGGTATGGATTTTTGCCTTGGCGTCTTGAATAGGGTATACAATTTAGCCTAATATAAATTACTTGCAACAGGTTGCTTATAGAAAAACCTTTTCCTGGACACGCCTTAACCCGCTAGTTACTATGGTCACTCTGTTATTTCCTAAATTTGTAGAGGTTATTTGCTTGGGTGAAATTCCTGCAGGAAAAGGCCAATTTTCTCCAATTGCAATTCCTTCTTCAATATCTTTTCCAGTTTTCTTTGCGTCTTCGTCAATACTCTCTTGATTAGGGGATGTGACAGAAGAGCTTTCGATTCGTATAGCTGGGGCCTGTTGTTTTACTTTGACTACTAGTGGATTGACTATCGTTGGTTCTTGGACGGGGGCTGTCTTAGGTCTGGAGGAAGGTGTACTCTCTGGTACGAGACCTACTATGTTTTTTTCTTCTCGCCATTCTCGGTTAGCTTCTTTACAATATTCGCTCTTTGGGTATCTATCTTTGGGTATCAATATTCCCAATTTGGGTATCTAGTATTCTGTTTAGTTTCTCGCCACGGGTTTCTATTATTCTGCCACGGGTTTCTAACAGGACTACAAGTTGGGCATGTTGGGCTCGTGTTTCTTGGCGTTGTTCGTCTAAGCGTTGTGTATTCTGTTGTTCTCGTTGTGCATTCTGTTCGAGGAACTTCATGAACCAAACCGGTGCTTGTGCAAGATTATTTTCATCCCCAGGGGGACCTTGACTGGGTCCCGGTGTTGATGTCACAGGATCAGGCGGGCTGCTGTGTTAATTTCCATGTTTGTCTGGTGTCCAGAGTCGTCCCAGCCTTGATTATCGTCTAATATCTCTGAGATTTCGTCTGTTGTTTCGTCGGTCCCTTCGATGGTTAACTCGTCGTTTGTAGGCTCGGCTACGTATGTGATTGGTTTAAAGGATATTCCTGGGTCTATATGATCCGAGTTGTCACTGTCGCTGGAGTCTGATGGAATCCAGGTTGGACAAGTTTATTTTCGCGTCTGGGGTTGAGAATACTCTTCGTTGTTTCTTTAGAGCGGCTAACGTGTTCGGGGGTGGACTAGTCTCAGTCCTTCTTGAGTACTGGAAGTTCTCCTCGTCCTCCTCTTGAAGCTCCTCGTGTGTTCGTCGAATTGCTTGTACGAATCTTCTCATGTAGGTGTATTTTGGACTTGTTTATTGGCTTGAATCTTCTCTGTCTCACAAGGCCGCGTGATTCCGTTCTCAATCAGTATTCTTTTTGTTCTCCTTGAATAATTTAATTCAATCTTGTACAAAGTTCAGTCGAGTGTATCAACACCTGTGTAGTTACTGGCAGTTTTGTCTTGTGGTCAACTATCGTTAAAAACGTATACGTACAATCTTGCTCGCAAGGTAAGATGAAGGAGAGACTTTTTCTCTACCTGATTTATCGTGCAGTAATTCGGCTGACACAGATAATAAACAATAAACTACTCCACCAGTAAACTTTCTACTTAGTTGAAGCTCCTGAAAATCTGGATACGTTGACTATTATGACTTACTTCTACAGCGTGCTTTAACAAATGTTTCTTTGTCGATGGAAGTTGTACAATCTTTGGAAAAATTTTCTTGGTTGAACAATGTTAACAATACTGGATACTTAACAGGTTTAAGCGTTTTGTGATCGATGAAAAACTCTTTCGTCAATAAACTTCTTCTGTTGAAGGTTGTTCTTTGTTCGTTCTTTTTCGTCTTCTTCTTCTTTTAAATTTCTTCTTTAAATTTCTTCTTCTTCTTCTTTAAATTTCTTCTTCTTCTTTTCGGCTCCGTGAGAGACCTCCTCGACCTCAATTACCACGGTTCTAACACCACTGTTACGGGAATATTTTGGTTGCACTACAATGAACCTTTGGGAAGGATTAGCATTCGGTAGTAGCGAACTCGCGTAGCGTGGGTCCGTAAAATTACCCTGCGGGACAGCACGGGACCT
The DNA here is from genome assembly GCA_949775045.1 of Metridium senile. Classification (NCBI taxonomy): domain Eukaryota; kingdom Metazoa; phylum Cnidaria; class Anthozoa; order Actiniaria; family Metridiidae; genus Metridium; species Metridium senile. The sequence continues at coordinate 33,228,049 of OX459096.1, read as the reverse complement.
GAAGTACGAGGCACGGAGATGACAGTTGATAGGCTTTAATCTTGCATGACTTTACTAGTACCCTAGCTCTCGCTAGGTGGTCTCTAGCACACAGCTAGTTGGTTTCAAGCCAACGGCTGGTAGGTCTGTAGCACTGGGCTAGTTGGTCTCTAGCACTGGGCTAGTTGGTCTCTATTTTATACAATTACTTCGTACCCTTATTTATACTCTACTACTACATACAATATTCTTTTGTCATCCTATTGCACAGGTAACGTATGCATAAATAATAAGTAGAATTACAATGCGTACGATTAATGAACCAATGAAAAGATTACACTGTTAAAAACATGAGATAATGTAAAAGGAAGTGTATTGGCTGTAACTAGAAAGTTAGGCGATCCTTAAAACTGATACAAGTCAATTTTAGCATACGCGTGACTAAAGTGTTGAATATGGTGAATTATAAATTACTTGCAACAGATTGCTTATAGAAAAACTTTTCCTGGACACGCCTTAACCCGCTAGTTACTATGGTCACTCGGCCAAATTTAATGAATATGCCAATTATGCAATAAATCACAAAACTAATTTGTGTATCGAATTTTCCTAATTTTCTTCCTTTACACCTGTACAAAAGACATATATATATGTCAGGGAGCAGAATTTTGGTGTTTTGGTGTGTGTATATATAAATATATATAAATTAATGGGATGATTCCTTCAGTCAATACGGTGCTCTACTATAATGGAGCTGTGATATAATATAAGCTAATGGCTTAAATTAATGTCATACTCTGCACTACAGTTCTGTTTCGAGAGCTAGGTGCTCTCTCATCAGGTGCTTTGCTGGACTGATGGTGGAAGGTGAATCAAGTGTTAAGTGTTCACTAGTAGATGTTTCTTTGAATGGCGGCATGCGCTTGTAAGCTCGTTTCTTTTGTTCAAAGTACATAGTTGTGGTCTGTTAATGATGAAGAATTTTTCGGTTAGAAAAAGGTTGCATTTTTTTTATTCGCTTGAATAAGGGCTAGCTCGTGCGACAATTTTCCAGTGAATGCTGTAATCGGTCTTGTTGTCTTTGAGTGACCAGATGTGTTTGCTTAACTCTGTGGTGTTTCTTTTCTTTTCGTCTCTGAATGACGCTGTATGGTTACGGTATCGTGATTTAAATTGGGTCGCTGTAAGGCCGATGTATGTTTTTGTTTCGTTGCTAGTTTCTACAGAAGCTTGATAGATGACGTTTTCCGTTAGGCATTCACCGTTTAAAGGGCAGCTTGGTTTAGATCTGCAGTTGCATGCTCGTTGTGGAGTGCGGGGTTTTCCCTTCAGAATGGATTTGTTGTGGGCGCTGATTTTTCTCTCAATGCTGGTCATGCACGAGTAGCTTATTTTTAAGGTATTTGTGTTGAAAATGTTCCTTAGTGGGTGACCTTTAGTGAATGATTCGTCGATTATGGTTCGGAATCTTTGGCCTACGTTTGTAGCTACGTGTTTGCTAAAGGGCGGGTTGTACCAGGTGATGTTCCTGCGTCTTGGCCTCTTGTCGGTTTGAGTGTTATTGTCGGTTGGTTGAAACTTAAGTTGATGTACATATCCACTTTCATCCAAAGCGCGTTGGTAGACGGGCGATGCGTCGTCAAAGGCTGCTCTGTCTGAGGAGATCTCGTTGAGTCTTTTGTTTATTCCTAATGGGATGTTCTTTAGAATGCATGGATGGTGGTTAACACCCTCGCCCATAAAGACGCATTTATTTCGCTGAAAGACCACAAGGACAACTTCGAAACAACCCAACCTGCCGTTTAATCAATCCATCTAAAACAGAATTAGGCAAAGTCAGCAAGTCAATCCTGGCGTGGCGGCTCTTGTGAAATCAAGCCTCCTCCGTCATGATGTCTAGATTTAATACTTGTAAATTTTTTGTGTGATAGTTATGAAATAGTACTGCAAATTTGTAAATTAATGTAAGTGCTTTTTAGATTATAAATTAGAGGTGCTAAACATAAAAAGAACGGGTTGAGAGTGAGACGAGACAACACGAGACAAGACGGGAAGAGACGAGACGAGACAATACGAGAAGAGATGAAACAACATAAGAGACACAATACAAAGATATTATTATTTATTTATTTATTTAACAATTCGCCAAGGCAGGTAAGATTACAAAAGAACATGACGTCCCTACTTGGTAAAATTACCCTATCCTATGCCCTAAGAGTAATAAAAGACCCAACCCACTTACACGCACCCCCGTGCTACAAAAGAGAGAGAAAAAAAAAATACATAGGAAAAAAAAACATATTTTTAACATTTACAATTATTGAAAGGATTTGGACGACGACATTTTACACAAGCTAATTTAAATGAACGGATGTCGTCAGGATCAAAAACATTTCAGAGCCGAGTGAAGAAAAAAGATTTTAACTTCTTAGTGAAAGGTAGCAGATTCTCTTCGGCTCTTATATCAGCTGGCACAGCATTCCATAAATTAGTTATTCTAATAAAAAAAGAGTCACGATAAAGGGACGTTTTTGCGAGTTTAGTTTTAAGAAAAAGTCCAGAGGTTCCACGGCGGGAACGTCCACTGCAAAAATGAAACAGGTCATTACAATTTAAGTCAATTATTCCTAATTTACACTTGAAGAAAAAGACAGTGTCTAAGTACTCGAGCCAATAATTTAAGGGAAGCAAGTTGAGTTCAACCAAACGTTCCTTGTAGGAAAGACCGGATCCTTTACAAATAAATCGAGTCGCTCTCCGCTGAATGTTTTCAATCTCTGTCATTAGAGTGGGAGATTGTGGAGCCCACAGTTGGGAAGCATAACACAGGTGGGATCTTACAAGTGTTGTGTAGAGTGATTTGACAGAGTCTCTCTTGAGATCTTTAGTACAATTTCGTTTAATAAACCCCAGCATGCGGTTGGCTTTGGAAGCAATGAAGGATATGTGATCAGTCCATTTCAGATCATTGGTGATTGTATATTAAAGTTAAATTTAGACGACTTCAACATAAAATTAAACAACTATGATATGAAAGATAACAAAGTTTTCACAAAGCCTCAATACAAGAGATTAAAGTTTTTTGCGATTGTTTTTCCGATCTTAATACCTCATTTACCAAAGTTACAACTGGTGTCAATAACCCTGAGGTCATAACGTAACGTAACGACCAGCCACATTCATGAAAAACATTTTAAAATCCTCTTTGTCAGCGATATGAAATCGTTTCTACTGCTTTTGGTTGGATTAATAGTAAACGGACAATCTACAAAGCTTTATGACGTGAAAAAGAAGTTCAGTTTTGATGATCTGATTGTGAAAAGCAACCGCCCTATCATTGGTAAGTTGGCTTACTAGTTGTAAACAAATGTACCTGATAGAACCCTTTGTAGCAGAAAAAGCAAATATTATATTCATAGGTAATTTAATGAAATGAGTAACACCGTATAAAATGTTGGCTTTACGTTTCGAGCTTTAGCCCTTCGTCGGAGTAAAAAAGGAATATCATGTATTATTGATTGTTGAAGAAATAACTTAATGATAATCAAGTATATAGAGGCATTTATGGCATATATGGCATTTATGCACTAGGGCCACATAGATAGTTGAATTGTATGAAACTGAATTATATTACTAACAATTAATAACCTCGTGTGTTGTACTTCTCTTCCCGAAGCCCAAAAAAGCCCAAAAAATAGATAAAACATTTGAAAACCCGAACGATTACAAAACGGACTACACTTTTTTAAGGGGAATGTGAAATTTAAGGCTGATTCTAAAAAGAAAAATGGGATGTCCGAGCTTGTTTTGGAAATAATCACCATTTAATTGATGCCTACGCGCGAGATTTTGAAGCAAATATTGTTGAAGAAAAAGTTTTTTCATACTATATAAAGTAAAAATACCGGCTAGTGAATCATTCTACAATACAACATGGATATTTATGAAAAGAAGACAAAGAAATATACTTTTATCTGTCATATTTTGTATTTTCAGTACTTTTAAAACTCGCATAGTGTCGAACAAAAATTCCAACATAAATCTATTTTTTCTAAATTAGAAAAATTTAACTTTTTAAAAACATTTGCTATATAACGTAGATTTTTTAGGTTCTTTCAATTAAACGTATAAGAAGTATAGAGTCTCGTGCAAAATTCGAGAGTTTTGCCCTGTTGAAGCTCAAATCGTGTATGGTCCCTACATTTTGTATTTTATTCAGCCGGTTTTTGTGCGCGTGCGCTCACCGTGGGCTCAAATCAAACGTTCTAAAGTAGCCAACATCCCGTCTACATTTAGAGTTACTATTTACTAGTATCAGTTGCTAAATGCAATGTAGCGCCACAATCAATCTATTTCACCAACAACAAAAAATAGCAACACAGGAGATCAATAACTGCACATTCGTTTTTTCTTGCTAAATGAAAATTAATTAAATTGATAAAAAATGATAATTAAATGCACGTTTTACCGGAAAAAACAACAAAATTTAAACAGATTTTAAACTTATAAATCCCGTCTCAAAAAAAATAATACTTTTTTCTTTTTATCGATCGCTACCGACGGTCAATCCTACTATATATGAACATGTTTACTGATTTATAAAATCGTTTTGTTTTTCGTTAAAGTAGTACTGATAGTTCTAAAAGTAAATTTCAGTTTCAAGCAATGAAAATAAACTTTAAATTGGGACGTTTACAGCAGTTCTCAGTCACACGTGCACCGCTCGCATAAAAAGCACCGCTATAAAACGTGAATTTGGTGGACGTCAATCAAACTGCGTTTACAAGACGCATGGTGTTTTTACTTCAGTCGGGTTGCGAAACATGTCTGAATTCCTACAATTAACAACCTCTTCGTCGGATTCAGACATGTTTCGCAGCCCGACTGAAGTAAAAACACCATGCGTCTTGTAAACACAGTTTGATTGACGTCCACCAACTTCACGTTTTATAGCGGTGCTTTTTATGCGTGCGGTGCACGTGTGACTGAGAACCCGCTGTAAAGAACCGACTATTCTACAAATCTCGATGCAGTAGCGAGGTCGATTTGAACAAAAATATCCAACAAAATGATAAAAAATTAACTAAAAAATCGATATGAAGTCGTATGTATGGCTAAAAAGAGGCTAAAAGTTAATTTTTCAATTAGTTAAAAAATGAATTTATCTGACTTTGAATCGCTTTTCTCCTCCATAATTCCATCGCAGACTGGCGTGAAGTCGAGCAGTGTAAAAGTCAAAAATGAAATTCAATGCTACTAGAAATTGAAAAAAGCCGGCTAACTATTATAAAATATAACGTAGAAAATGGTAATTTAGTTGAAAATTCTAGTATTTTACAAAAGAAAAAGGTAGAAAAACGACTATAAAATAATAAAAATAATAATAATATTTATTTATACAGATATATATGTTTACACCATAGCTGATGTGGTCGTGTTTTGTATTCACTCTCTCACTTTACATTTTACACTTTTACACCCAACATTTTACACAATATATTTATTTTAATCATGCCAAGTTTAGCCTCTGCCATTAGTTCTTATGCTTGGAGCCGGTTTTGTCGCCGTCAATCCGACCATGCGGCAGGTGGTACTGGGCTACAATGTTACCAGTAGCAGAGTCACCAGTAGACCCTGACCTGACTCGATGTCAGTGAAGTTGTAGTTTTGCCCTTAGCGACGAAATGTTTTTTGTTTGTTTTTTTGGACTAAATTTGACTATTCAATCTACTGCATGTCAAATGATTATATTGATTATATGTCATACTGACTCATTCAATCGTGTTTACCAGGTATTTTAGCCCAGGAAGTCACTGGTAAACATGAAGTTTTTGGTTTTGGTCAATACGTCTCATCTTCTTATGTGAAGATGGTGGAGTCGGCAGGTGCAAGAGCGGCACCAATATTGTATCCTTTGATATATCTGTCATATTCATATACCTCGTTCTAATTCATTTTTAGTTTAAATATCGTTCTCACTAAACACTGTTGAAGGAAAGGGACTGGGTGTGAAACTAAAAACTTTGCACGGAAAGTTATACTAGTACTTTGTCGGCCGTCAATCAAAATACTAGGAACTAGTTTGATCCAATTTGGTTCACTCGGTCAAACTCGTTTCTAGTATTTTGATTGCGGCCGACAAAATACTAGTTTGTAAGTGAGACATGAAACTTCCGGGGTCGTATTTCAATAATAATGGTAGTAACCTCATATCTATAGAGCATCATCCATTCCTTGATGATAGAACTAGTATCGATCAAACACCAGAGCAGATTGAAAGGTTATTCTATTCAATCAATGGGTAAATATAAAAACTTGACACTAAAGATAAATAAACAATTTAATAAATAAGTTAAATGAAACATTTTGTATGGAGCTCATGGCGAAACAAGACATATTTGGAAGGGAACGGAGAAGTTCGCAAATTGAATCCAGAAGATGGTACAAAATTAACAGCATATTAAATGCCAGAAGATGGATACATTTTTTTTATTTTATTTTTTTTATAACAATTATCTACAAATAAACAAAGATAATAATCAATGTTAAATGAAATACTTAAAATTGTTTATACTTTTCTATCTTTATCATTTTGTCTGATAGAGTTATTTTACCTGGAGGGCATGCCCAGCTAAATGGGTCACGGTACGCGGCAGTTGGAAAACAGATATTTGAACTGGCTTTAAAGGTAAGCCATAATTAAGTCCTGAGGGGGATGGGGGTAAGATTATGATGCCCTTCATATCTCTCATAGTTTCCCCCGCAGCCGTTTGTAGTCTCGTTTCACTCCCCTACGGTCCACTGAGAGACGTGGACCGTAGGGGAGTGGAACGAGACTAAAAACGGCTGCGGGGGAGACTATATCTCTCATGCCTTTAAAAGAATCCGCAAATTGGACACTTTTTAGAATATTAAAATATTGAAATTTGTATTTGGGCATTTCTTGGTATCTTTTAGGGTACCGAAAAAGGCAAAGCCTAACGCTTTTCATATTCATTTGCCTGCGTAGCCATGCATCCCCTCGCCTTCTCCCCACCCCCTCTGACTGAGCTAGCTAAGAAGACTGCATATACAAAGCCACACTTGTTTTATGTTTTATGTTGCATAAAGAAATCTCTGCCAAGCAGCGGGAAAAGTACTATAATACACTATGCAACAATACCAAGGACAACCTGTGTGTCCGTTGCCAGCATATTTTTACATCATAACTTTGTTATTTAGTCCAACAAAGAAGGAAAAGTGTTTCCAATCTGGGCAGAATGTTTAGGTCTTGAGTTGATATCTCTGCTAGCTGCTGGTATTGATCCAGACACAGGCGGTGGACAATACAATACAGAACTGTTTATTCCCACTAATGCAACAAAATACAGCACCAACATGGCATTTTATGGTAAGTACATCCATAATAAAAATCATAATGACCGAATTCCAATATGGCCGCCGCTTCATTATCATATATTTTTAATTCATATTTCCATTGACCACTAAATCAAAATTATAGATTAGAATGACTTCAACAAAGGTAAAAAACAATGAGAAAAAAATATATAAATTCTTGAGAAGTTATGACAATTTCAAAAGTATATGTGAAAAACACCTCAACGACAAAAATTGCAACGAGGCTAGCAAGGTAACTCTTTCTGATGGTGGTGCATATTTTTTATGATGAGGTTTTTAGTTTTAATTTTTGACAGTCCGGTTGGATTTTTTCTATATACATTTCTAAAATTAATGACTTTAATTAATGACACGGTTTATTTACACTGGACAATAACTAACTCAGGGTCTGAATGGGGTTAGCTGTTAACTGAGAAACGGATAAAAATTAACTGTTAACTGAGAATTCCGTGTCTTTTTAGGATAACTGTTAGCTGATATTTTGTTTTTAATTAATAAATTTGACTGACTGACAGTGAATAAATGGATGAATGAATTGAATAAATAAACATCAATTAATTAAAAATGGTTATTAACAGTTTCTCTTTTTTAGATATGCAAAAAAGTACATTATTCAAGAACACTCCCAACAATCTTGTCAAGTTTATGCAAAAAGTACCATTTGCTTACAACAACCACAAAATAGGAATATCACGTAAGGTAACGTCACTTTGTCACTATTCCTTTATGTAAAACTACCGCTTCACTCTATTTATATACCCTGTTATTATATATATGATTAGGACTTTAAACGACACAAAAAACTCAGCGATATGTTTCGTGTTACATCTACGAGTCTTGACAAGAATGGAACAGAGTTTATAGCCACATTGGAAGGTAGATGTAGAATATTTTGATAGCTCTGCTCTGCTCTGCTCTGCTCTGCTCTGCTCTGCTCTGCTCTGCTCTGCTCTGCTCTGCTCTGCTCTGCTCTGCTCTGCTCTGCTCTGCTCTGCTCTGCTCTGCTCTGCTCTGCTCTGCTCTGCTCTGCTCTGCTCTGCTCTGCTCTGCTCTGCTCTGCTCTGCTCTGCTCTGCTCTGCTCTGCTCTGCTCTGCTCTGCTCTGCTCTGCTCTGCTCTGCTCTGCTCTGCTCTGCTCTGCTCTGCTCTGCTCTGCTCTGCTCTGCTCTGCTCTGCTCTGCTCTGCTCTGCTCTGCTCTGCTCTGCTCTGCTCTGCTCTGCTCTGCTCTGCTCTGCTCTGCTCTGCTCTGCTCTGCTCTGCTCTGCTCTGCTCTGCTCTGCTCTGCTCTGCTCTGCTCTGCTCTGCTCTGCTCTGCTCTGCTCTGCTCTGCTCTGCTCTGCTCTGCTCTGCTCTGCTCTGCTCTGCTCTGCTCTGCTCTGCTCTGCTCTGCTCTGCTCTGCTCTGCTCTGCTCTGCTCTGCTCTGCTCTGCTCTGCTCTGCTCTGCTCTGCTCTGCTCTGCTCTGCTCTGCTCTGCTCTGCTCTGCTCTGCTCTGCTCTGCTCTGCTCTGCTCTGCTCTGCTCTGCTCTGCTCTGCTCTGCTCTGCTCTGCTCTGCTCTGCTCTGCTCTGCTCTGCTCTGCTCTGCTCTGCTCTGCTCTGCTCTGCTCTGCTCTGCTCTGCTCTGCTCTGCTCTGCTCTGCTCTGCTCTGCTCTGCTCTGCTCTGCTCTGCTCTGCTCTGCTCTGCTCTGCTCTGCTCTGCTCTGCTCTGCTCTGCTCTGCTCTGCTCTGCTCTGCTCTGCTCTGCTCTGCTCTGCTCTGCTCTGCTCTGCTCTGCTCTGCTCTGCTCTGCTCTGCTCTGCTCTGCTCTGCTCTGCTCTGCTCTGCTCTGCTCTGCTCTGCTCTGCTCTCAAGCAACCTCGTTCCCAGGGCCCTCTCCCTTCGAAGGGAGAGGGCCCTGGGAACGAGGTTAACGTTGTTGCTCAAGTTGCTCAACTCAAAAACCTTTCCTCTCCTCTTATCTCCTCTGTTTTATTACATATATATATTTCTTTTTCTTTTTCTTTTATTGTTCAAGGTCGAGCTTATCCTTTCTTTCTATTTCACTGGCATCCAAGTAAACCTCAATTCGTGTGGGTTACAAGCTTGGACATATTTCACTCGCAGTATTGTGTACGTGTTGCCCAGCAACTGATGAATCGTTTTATGGAAATCGGTAAGAAATACAACACCTTCCCTCTGTTTGCCATTATATTATCTCCCTCCCCCCTTCTCTGTCTCCCACATAATTGGGTCGCGGTAAAGAACTGAAACTGGAACGGCTGAAAGCTGAATAAGCTGAAAGAGCTGAAAAACCCCAAATGTTTTACATTTTTTCCAAAAATATCTTTAATTAATTTCAGTTAATGATAAGTATAATTATAAAACAAGCATATCAATCCGCATAAATAAAAAAATGTGTTCGGACCCTACATTTTCAAATTTCAATCTATTTTTATATTGTTATTAATGTGTTTCAGCTGTCGAAAACGACCACAAGTTTGCATCAAGACCAGAAGAAGATAACGCACTTATTTACAAGTATTCTCCTATTTACACAGAACGCTTTGGAACCGCAATGAAAGTCTATTACTTTATAAATCGTGTTCCTTATCAAACAACGTTTACAATAGGCGAGCAGTTGTATGCTAAAAGAGGCAGGAAAAAGCTAAATCAGAATTATATTAAAGATTATAGTGAAGAAGTTATAAAAATATTAACTTCTTCGCCCAAAATTGCCAGTCACAAGCGAACAACTAGACCTCCGAACTAAAACAAAAACAAACAAAAAACTGTATTTTCCAGGGAAACAAAAACTAAAATGTCTGCTTTGCAAATCAGCGATAAACATCGCCGCGGGATCGGTAACGGACAAGTTTGTTACTTGGAAATACAGTTGATTGACGTCCACCAAAACTCTATTATTTTTTCACGTGTGACTGAGAACCGTATTAAGGTGTCCTTTTTTGAACTTTAATAACGATAAACATTTGACTTTTTTAAAAGCTGAATTTTACCCTGAATTTTACAGGTGTAATCCTGTAAACGAATGTAAGCTAGCCCGGACGACACCAGTCTGGTCTTTCGTGATAGTAAAAACTGATCACAAAAACGGGTAATTATCGATTGTAATTGAATGGTAGCGATAGTTGGCGATAATCGATAATAAATCGGAACAAAATTTGCGTTGGTTGATATTGGTTTCTATCAACAGGCATTTATTGATAGTCATCGCTAAATAGGTTTCAATCAATCTGATTGTATACTAGTTTTATCGGCTATTTTATCTTTTTTCTCAGATATCGATTGTATCGAGAGATGTCGCTTGATGGCAATCGATTTATTCCGGTTATTATTAATGTTGATTAATGTCACTTGCATGTTTTATTGATTATTCTCATATTTATCCGATTGGCGTTGTTGGGTTGTCATATATATGTCAATCAATTAATCAATCAATCAATCAATCAAGTGATTTATTTAAATATATAGCCTAGAGTAAAATAATCAGTATGAAAAAGCGCACTATTCGTAGTTATGATCAAGAAGGGAACAGTGAGATCGAGAAAAAATAAATAAGCGCCGCGTCGCTTATTCGAGTAAATACCTTATTTCAAACATCGCTGTCGCAATCAAATCTACAGTCCACATTCTGAAGCCTGCAAAGAGTCGGTATTATAAACAAATTATTTGTGATTTATTGCACGTTTTTAGGAACAAGTGTAGCTAAGTTGGTTAGTGGACGGCTTTTGGAGCGAGAAGTCACGAGTTCGATCCCCAGTGGCCTCACACTTGTTTCGACTTCTTTCCATTCTGTGTAGCTTTGAGAAGCTTCAAATACCCGTAAAACGGAGCATTGATGGAGATAGTGGGAAAAGAGCGCACCGACTGAAATACCGACATCCTTTGCAGGCTACAGACTGTAGCTTCGGCTGCGACAACTATTTTCGATATCATTACACAGTTACTGTTTTAATTTACATGATTGTCAGTCAGTATATGGTGATTTGTTTTGAAAAATGTTTAGTGTAGTAAAGATATGTAGCATTTTATCTGGCTATGAAATGCTATGTTTTAAATTCTGGGCCCGGTTGTTCAAAAGCCCGATTAGTGCTGATCCAGGTTTAAATAGCCTAATCCAAGTTTAAATTTTAAACCAGGATTAAATCCCGTTGTTCAAAGCTGGATTAGTGAATCTAATAATAATGATAATAATAATCTTTATTTATAGAGCGCCATTTCCAATTATCACTGTCCAATAGCGCTTAACAATAAGAATAAAATTTGAGCATCACAATTTAAATGCACTTACAATAAATTATATAATTATGAATAATATTTATAAATGACAATCAACTCGTGGTGAATTAGCTAATTAAGAAAACCACATAGCAAAAACAAAAAACAAAACAAAAAAATATATATATAATCTATATCTAAATCTAAACTGTGATATAAAATTATTAAAAAGTTAAAGATTAAAATCATTAAAATATACTTAATATAAGAAATAAAATATTTGGCAACAGCCTATATTAGTAGCAACAATTAGTCATATGCCTTTTTAAAAAGAAATGTTTTCAGTTGCTTCTTAAAACTAAAAAGTGAAGTGCAGAGCCTTATATCTTGTGGCAGAGAGTTCCACAGTAAAGGCGCAGAACACGAAAAAGATATATAGCCATATGTACGCAGATTGTAAGCTGGAACTACTAACTGATTTCTCGTGGCAGATCTAAGATTACGTTTAGGAACGTATGTTGTAATTAGGTTAGCAATGTATGGCGGTGCCATTCCATTTAAAGACTTAAAAGTAATTAATAATATCTTAAATACTATACGTTGCTCCATTGGCAACCAGTGCAAATCAAATAATACGGGTTTTATGTGATCATATTTATGGGTTATGATATTTATGATATATTTATGATTTACATAACAAGTCTCATTGACGACGACCTCTTGATTGTTATGCAGAAGTTGTCTTTCTGCCTTTCAGGCATTTCTTTTCCCTATGGACAAGTAAGGCATTTGCTCCTGCAATAACTACAGATATATATTGATATCAATAATTTCTATTTTTCTGCTCCCGGCTAGAAAATGTGAAACAAACTGCCTGACGCAAACCAAAGAAGAAAGCATTTGGTCAGCGCTGTCCATCAAAGCGTGCCTCGACACCCAAAGAAGGGTCATCTATATGTTTGAAACAATTCCAGAGCATAGATTTTTCCCAACTTTTCTACCTGCTGCCAGGGCAAAACTAACCAACCATCAGCCAGAGGCTAAATTACAATGTACCCGACAATTTAAGGTATCAGGACTGGTTATGGATCCCTATGTGCGCGACCTCAAATTGTGCTCAAGCTTTACAATATTTTGTTATAGAAGTATATACCACCATGAATATGACAGAGATTATTAAACGTTTTTCGATTTTCGCGTTGTGTAGAAGATTTTTAAGTAAGATTTTTGATTTTGTGAGTAAACACGCCAGAGATGATTCAAGTATGAAATCACATGGGGCTCATATTGTTGCCTGGCAACCAGCTTTCGATGACAGATTGCTAATTAGCTGTTGACATGATAGTTCCGGTCAAATTTTGGTCACGAATTTTATTATTAGCAATTTAGCTAAAATGGAAAGTAAAAACGGCATTTTTTTAAAGAATATGTTAGATAATATCACAATCTTACTTATAGAAGGAAAAAAAAATTTGAGCAGAAATTTGTCCATAACCAGTCCTGATACCTTAATTAAACCACTGCAGAACCTGCAGAGCAAGTTGTCTGCACACAAATTAGAAGGTAGGTGAGTTTATATTTTATATGACACATTTATTTTCATCTTATTATATTGAATCATAAGCTGCCCTTGAATTTTCTGTTCTTAAAGGTTATTTAACAAAGCACCGATAATATACCAAATTAGAGTTTGCCTTGTTTGAACACAAAGTGAACATTGAAGAGAGTACAAGAGGAACCTCCTAAGTTATCTATGGAAGTAACTCTAGTATATGGTCTGGTACTAGTAAGAGCAACATTTCTAAACTACAGTTAGTGCAAAATTTTGCAGCTCGCATCTTGTCAGGAAAAAAGAAGTACGACCACATAACACCTACATTGAAACAACTTAAACTTTTGTCTTTACCTGTCCTGGAAACATTGCATTTACGTGACGCTATGCTGATGTTCAAATGCATGAATTCACTTGCGCCAAAATACCTGTCATCTATGTTCGTCAAACGCTCCGATGTTCATACAAGAAACACACGGAATTGTAATACTCTTCAAATTCCGAAATGTAGAACTGCAACAGCACAACAGAGTTTTCCCTGCAGAGGTACGAAGTTATGGAACGACCTACCAGACTTCCTCAAAGACTCTAAGTCCATAAAAGCTTTTTGAAACTCTTTGAGAGGATCGATGCTAGAACGTTGGCTTGGGATCACTTAGGACATTTTTTAATTATAAATATGAATATATAGATATTAGTTGTTAAATTTCATTAGATTCCAAATTTTAAATTTCCTATTATTGTAAATTAGATTTTTTTTTCTATTAATATATTATATTTTCACTTGTAAATTGGCCTGAAAAGCTCTATGGGGAGCTCCAATAAAATGTATGTATGTATGTATATGTAACTCTTAATCCAGATGAAGACCAAGACCCAACTGTATTTATTCTTTCGATAATTGATTATTTGACTAGATAAAGTAACAATTTGCTTGTGTATGTGTTAGTGCTTGACACACGATCAGTACACTTGAAAAAATATCAATTATGTCTTTGGTTATATACATTGTACATCAAGAGGTTTTCATTAGGATTTTTTGTCACAATTATTCCTTGTAACTATCCTGATGTGATATGTATTATTCATGTCGTTACCAGAAGCCCTGATAAATTATATTCAATTCTCGTATCACTGTAGCTATTATAATCAAACTTACAGCAGTGCACTGGCTCTGAAAATACATGCCAGCCTTGGTTATGGTTGCTAAAAGGGAATTGGATTTAAAAACAAATATAGCTCATATTTGTTATTATATTGTTATGTTTGCTTGAAAGATAATCCCTAACAATATTGACTTCATTTCAGAAAGAGACGCATACAACACAACTGTACTGATTTTATTAATTTTCCTTCTTATGTAGAGCGATTTCACTGGCTGTTTGATCTGCCAAGATTTGGAGAAAAGAGTAATTCAGTTGAAAAACAATGTGAATGTCTGAGATGCCATCTTAAAGAGGTGAAGCACTTAATGGCTTGAAAAAGCCTGCTATACAGTATCACAGCTGTGCTGAACCATTTAGCATTGACCGTAGATAGAAAATGTAAGGCAATTGATAAAGTTTTGACCTACAGTTACCAATACAATCTTAACATAGCAGGCGTACCACTGTTGAAGAATGCAGTCGAAAAATAACTTCTGATAAACATGGAATGTTTTTTCAATGCACTACCAGAAAGCAACACATCTCAAACTATGTGTAGTAAACAGAGCTGATGTTCCCCATATAAAATGTCATTCTTTTATTTATTAGCACACATGTTAGTAATACAACAACTTTTTCAACAACTCAAACACATGTATTCAACTATTTCAAGAAAGATTCATTAATGTTGTAACTACGTACGTCTGCCTTGACAATAACCAATAAGATTTCTGTTGTACATGTAGATCTTTGGGGTGTTTAATGTACCTAAAATGAGAACATGCCTTTATTAGTATCTATATTCTCATTGGCTAAGAGTTTGCATGTTTTTTTTTCACATTCAGACAACCTGCAGACTAGTGACTACGAATTGGCTAGTATGAAGGTTGAGCTAGATTATTTAAAAATATTACTTAATTGTACATTTCTGTTGTTTTATTGTTAAAATAATCTTCATGCGTGTTTTCTCTCAAACAATGTAAAAGAAAACAATAATTGAAATCGTTTCTTTTGATATCAGAGTGATCAAGGTCTCGACCTCTGGCTTCGACAAATTACAATTAGCTTTACCCTGATTATTCTGGATATATGCACAAATGTCTCAACCAATAATTGTTTATTATCCTATGCACATCCACTAGATATGTGAAATCGTATGCTCTGATTGGTTACTCTACAACTAGGCTTATAAATGTAGGTAGTAGATGAGTAAACAAGATGATGTCTTGTTTTGTCGAATATTAAATGACATGGGAGTCTAGATATTCCCCTGCTCTAGCTTTGTGCATAAAATAGAGTTGGTATCCGGTCAATACTAGCACTATAGCTGTGAAAATTAACCCCCAACCTTTCTCATCAACCCTTGCTTTCATTAGACCAAAGAATGTCTATGAAATGCCAAATATCTAAAAAAGTGACTTAATAATAATAATAATAATAATAATAATAATAATAATAATAATAATAATAATAATGGTTTATTGGATGTTCCACTAGGTGGCTCTTATACAACCAAATCTATCTAAAATAAATAAATCTACTATCTAAAATATGTACAATATCAATAAGATAAAAAAATATTAGAATGGAATATATACAAAACAATACTTATATACTATAATTATATAAAGAAATTTGGTAATCCCACCCTGAAATCCCACCCCGTTTTACATTCCCAACCCAACCTAGTTAATAAAATGTGTTAATAAAATGTGTTTCCCCCCAACCCGACCTATAGCTAGTTACTATGTGTAATCTACTTTAAAAGTCTTTCACTAGATAAATTGAAAAGATAGTTTTTCACTTCTTTGGTAAATGTTCTAAAGTTGATACAGTTTCTTATAGTCTTTGGTAGTTTGTTAAAGGCTTCAGCGGCGCTGTCTTGAAAGATTCCTTTGATCAAAGGAATTGTTAGCTTTGTTTCACTAGATGATCGCAATGTTCTGACATTAGTGTACTTCTCTAATTGTACATATTTAGGCCAGTGTTCGTAATATAGTGCTTTAAATGCTGTGTTGAGAATGTGTAGTTGTCTTCGTTCTAAAATGGGCAGCCAACCAAGCTTTAAACAATCCTCTTCACGTCCATAACGACCATAAACAAAACCAACGCACACATTCTGGACTCGTTGCAGGCGTTTTAACTGATATGATGGTAGTGGATAAAACACAGTACACGAATAATCCAGTTTCGACAATATGAGAGTTTCCATCAGTAACTTGCGAACGTGAAAGGGTGCGAGGTTACGCAGTTTCTTTAATAAAAAGAGATTCCAGATAAATTGCCTTCAAATTAATAATTAATGGTTTCAAAATAAACTTGTCAACGCGCTCTACTCCCTCAAAATACTCAAGCTCAAAATACCGTATCAAAAACAAGCTAAGCCTCCCGAAACACAGAGTAAATACAATCAATAGTATATTATTGTTATCTGTTATCAATTAACTTGATAAGACGAACGCAAAATTCATCATTCACCAATGATGAACATGAAACCATGGACATGATATGATTGATTGATTGGTCGATTGTGATATGCTGCGAACAGCGAAAAACAATGAATATTTGTTAAAACTCTCCTAACTCCAACTACAATTTGCTTCAATGTGTGATTATCAACTTTAACATTCACTTACTTTGTTTAACCTGTTAGAATTTAGCCCAGTAAAGCAGCATTCAGCCTTAGAAAAGCAATAACACTTCACACCTGCAAGCTTCGAGGCAATGGCGAGACAAGGGCAAAAACACAACTAAATGTTTGGTTGAAAACACAACAATCTTTCACAGAACACAACAATCTTTCGCAGAACACAACAATCTTTCGAAGGAATGGTACCTAGCGCGGACCAAGAAAAACAGATCAAGAAGGATCTTGGGTATATTTTCTTTCCTTCTGTACGCTGCCCGGCATTTTTTGTGAGAAATGTGAACTTTGGCTTCAAAACAGTTGTAAATTTTGTTCCAAATGTGGTATAACAGTAAAATCTACAGGTTCAAAATTTCGAGCGATTTAAAGCAAAGAAGTCGGAGGCTAGCTATAGGAAGACGAAAATAATTCACGACGAAAGTCCGTTACTAAAAACAGAAGATGGAGAATCAGTCTCCAGTTATTATAAATATAGGGATGCTACCAAGAGCGAGGCAGTTTATACTGCTGTCAAACAAAAGTAATCAGTTGATACCTTTGGTGTTCTAAATGGAGGGCTGTGAAAAAACATATTTTACACATTTGTGTTTGATGGCCACATAAATATAAAAGGTGCTGTATGTAAGAGTCTTTTAAAGTTATCGTTATCTTCAGGAGTGGTGTTCCTTTACTATTGTTAAACGTGTAAGATATATATCACCATTATACCATCAACTCAAATTGTTTCTGTTTGTGTTAAATTGCTCCTGCATTATCTATGAAACATAACCCAAATAATAATGAACGTTTGTTGTTATGCTATTACTAAAGAGTATGACAAAACACTAGCAAAGATTAATTCATTCACTGTTGTGTGCAGCAGGAATTTAAAACTGAGTATTGTTTCAGCTGTAGTGCATTTCACTATGTTTTCGTTTTGTTTGTAAATAAATAAGTGGCACATTCAGTAAAAAATAATGTTGCAAATTCCTATCATGTTTCAAAAATCAAAGGCCCTATGGCCAACTCGTGGATCACTGTTAGAACATTTTGAAAGCGCTTAGTTTTTAGACCACTTTTAATGTTGACTTTGTTGGATATAATTTAAAAAATCTCAGAACATTATGAAAATAATGAATGTTAGCATATTGAAAAGACAAGGCATTGATTTCAAACAAATAAAACTTTATTGGTCAGGCACGAAGTGCCATGACCTTAGGATTACAAACCAGCTTCCGAATGTCAAGAAAATGACATCGGAAGCAACGAAGAACCAACGAACAATCGCGAATAGAATCGAAGTATTAGCGATTCTACGTCGATGTGTTTTCGGATAGTTAGTGAGCATTCGAGAGGTTTTCCGGACGTCCAATTTTCTTAAGAATGTAGGGATTTCTGTCGGTATTCAAGGGTTCGTTTTTTCCTTTCGGAATGTTATCGGTAAAGCACATGGGTCGCACATATCATGGAGAAATAAGGACTACTTCAATCGTCAGCCCTCTTTCTACGCAAGACGCCGAACTGTTTGGATCGTAGGGAAAACGTAGACATACTGAGGTGAGTATAGACTGCTAGAAAGCAAATTATTTAATAGAACTGTTCTAAATTACTGAACTGAATAATTACTTTGTGCTTTTTTACGTGTTATCTTTTTATTTAAGCTACTCGAACAAGTCGAGAAAGCTTTGTGCGTGCCTGCGATCACGTTTACGAACTCAGTGACCTATAAAGCTTACTTTACGCTTGAAAATATCTTATTATTTGAAATCATTGTACCATAAAATATATAAACAGCATCATGACTTACATAATACAATGTAGAAACGTAAAATCCATTAAAAATCGTAAGCTCAATTCATTAAAGCTATGGAAAACAAACAAACAACATTCAAAGCCATGCATAACACGTGTAGATTGTCAACTTACGCTGTCAAAAATAACGCAAACATTACGAAACGTGTCGGAAATCATCACTTTATTTCCACTTAAAGCTCAAATCATTAAACTGTGTAATTGTTTTATTAAAAACTTACATTTTGTTAAAGCACTAGTTCGTTTCAGCGGGAGAAACTTGAACGTGTGCTTGAATGTTTACAGTAATGTCGTTCAACTATTTTATTAAATTCAAATCTATTTTTTTTAGCTCGCACAGCAGCATACTCGAATGATGAAATTGATTTTGAACAAAACATCAACAAAGGTATGTATAATTAACCAACCATATGGACAGCAAAACCTTATTATAGAACACAATTCTATAAAAAGTGTAAATCTTCATCCAAAATTCTGAAAAAAATACCCCAAAAGGGACTTGTATTTGCACAAGATAGACAGGTATGCTCCAACCAATAATGTATTATTTTGGTGCAATGTATTATCACATCTAAGACCAAAAGCATTACTGGGACAATAAGCAATTTGCTAATTTCATGCAAATTTCATGTTAATCTTATTAGCTCTACTTGTTCTGCTGTGCATTTGTATTTGTCTACATAAAAATATTACACAAAGAATACCCAAAATCCCTTTTAGCCTTAGCTGGTGTGATGTGACCATTTTGAACCCGAAAACATTTTTTTAAATAAGGTATACACCTAATTGCAAGAATGTTGTCTTATAAAAATAAAAAATAAACATTAGAGTACAAATACTAAAAGTGTGCAACATAAATACCACTAAATGCGGCTAAACTATGCAAATTATTTTGTTCTCTATTGTTTAATCAACACTATTTAGTGGTAAATAGTACAAAGTATTGCACACTTTTAGTGTTTGTACTCTATAAAAATAAAAAGGAATTAATTAAAAGACAAAAGAAAGGCATTCAAGCTCAAACAGTGGCTTAAGGGATTAATTAGAAGACAAAAGAGCTGGTTCAGCTTGAATGACTTTCTTTTGTCTTTTAATAAATTCATATTTTTTATTTTTATAAGTTTTTTTTTTATTTTTATAAGGTTTTTTATTTTATTTTTATAAGACAACATTCTTGCAATTAGGTGTATATACACAAAGTTAAACCTCTTCATTGCACAGTTACCTAACCTCAACAGTACTTGAAGTAAAGTTGTATATACCACCATAATTTTTGTATTTTGTATTTTTATTTTAAGCGCTTAGAACAGACTTGAATAAGCGCTATATAAGCTACATACATTATTATTATTATTATTATTATTATTATTATTATTATTATTATTATTATTATTATTATTATAATAGTCCAGTTTCGAGATCTCTTTACAGTAACATAGTGTTAACCTCTTTAATGTATTCCTCATAAATGTAGATGTCATCTTTTTTTTTTCACTCATCAGAACCAAGACAAGGACCATTAACTCAAACAGCCAATGAACTCTTTGATTTAACACAATCAACAGGTACCATAAATTATATATATTGAAAATGATAACTTTCAAAATATCTTTGACACAGTGTATATTACACACTTTTGATATTTTGAATGTTCAAACTTCATAATTACATCTGTAGATGTTATTACATACTAACAGTCATAAAGTCTCTCAGGCTCAGATTTCGCATTCATATGTAGCACCACAAAAGGCAAATCTATGCTGTGATAGCAATGAGCATTAAACAAAACAATTACCATATCAAATTTAAAAATAATATTACCAATTTTTTTTAGCTCACACAACAGAAAATTGGGATGATGAACTTGATTCAGAACAAAACACCAAGAAAGGTATGTATAGATAACCAACCATGTGGACAGCAAAACATTACTATAGAACACAATGCTGAAATAAACTGGGCATCCTTGTCCAAATTCTAAAAAGAACCCAAGAGACAGGGATTCTGCCACTCTTCGCATAATTCCGCATTGTTTGTCAAATAAATCAACCTTTTTAAGTGTTAAAATATTTAAATCAACATACATAATCCCTATCTCTCTGACTTACATAAAAAGTGGTTTTGGCTTTTTATTACAGCCCTACAGAGTACTAAGTTATCGTTAATAGTTTTTTTTTTTTTCACAAATCAATCATGTACATGCGAAGCCATTTTGTTTTTATGATGAGATGATCGTTAGGGCTTGGAGTCTCAGCCCAGGTACCAAGTGTTTGGCAAGGTTCCAAGATGACAAATGTTGTTGCGGAAATCAATTTTTTTTGTTTTCATCCTAAATAGCCATATAAACGTTGTTATTGGTAGCAATTATTAATCAATAATGTGAAATATAACAAAATTATGTAAGAAACAAGGTTTTACTAAAATATTTGGGTCAGAACGCACCTCTAAAGAACATTACCGGTGATTGGTTGGCTAAACCCAGAGTGAAACTATAGAACGAAGCATAAGCAATAGAGCTTATTGTTCTGGGCAGCCAATCACAATGAGTCTTCTAGAAAACTGTGAGACTACAGAAATATTTTATGGCTAGAACTAAAAATCTAGATCAAATCATACAATACAACCATTATCCTTACACATAAAATTAATGAAAAAAAATATTAAAAAACCATTAGAAATGTTCCAGATTAAAAATGTCATGTTGAACAATAATTTATGTTAGTAATACTATTTCCTTCTAAATCCTTCAATTGTCACAGCAAAACAAAATGATACAGTGTTTTTCACTTGTCTAATGTTATGTATCTTTTCCTTATAGACATGGCCAGTATCAATCTGGACAAGATGGACTCAGTCAATCTAAAAGTAAAAGTTACATCAAAAGCTCTGAAGAATGTTTCAACTGGCACAATCCTTGAGATGTTGGTCTCAGACGTCAAGTCATTTGCAAGGTGCATTGCCTGGAATAACTTAGCATCATTTTTTGATAAAAGGCTAAGTTTAGATCAAACATACTTAATGTCAGGCGTACATGTTCGCAAAATTAAACCCCAATATCAATACCAAGGGACTCTACCTATTGAACTAACACTATCTGGTGGAATAGACATTAAAACATCCCAAAGTACCATTGATACTGTGCCAGAAACCACTTACTGTAAGATAAAAGAGTTGAATCAAGCTCTTAACACAAGAGTTAACATTATAGGAATTGTAAAATCTTACGAAAACACACCAACACATATTGTAACCCAACAGGGGAAATCTGTCATAAAGAAAGAATTTACAATTGTAGATGATACAGAGAAGGAAGCTACCTCCACATTGTGGGAAATCTAGCTCAAACTTTTGACTTAAGTAACAATCCAGTAGTGAACATTACAAATTCTACAGTTAAGTATTTTAGAATCATGTCACAATTTCTGTAACGTCACCAAAAAGCAAAACACTAAAAGAGTGGTTTAAGAAAAATCCATTAACCACTCCAGTTTCCACAGCAAAAAGACATCTTGACGTAGGTGATTACACTACAATCGATATCAGTGAACTTGAACATACAACTGTTGGACGAGAAGTTCAAGTATTGACAGAAATTCAGGATGTCAAATCCAACATGTACTTCTCTTGCAAAGTATGCAAAAGCGGTGTCATAACAGTCCTTGACGAAATATTCTGTCAAAAATGCAACAAGGCAACTGAAACCTTTAAAAGAGTTGTTTTAAACTTAAAATTGAAAGGTTTTGCTCAAGAAGTAAAACTTTTTCAAGACAATATTGCATGTCTTTTAAGTTCCGATATCAATAACATTGACAATACTGATATTGAAGAAGCCATTGAGCCATTTAAACATAAACAAGCTAATTTTCTAGTATTGAAAAGGGCAAAAAACAACAACATTGACTACATCATTTTAGACATCACCTTTGGACAATTTAAAAAACCTGCACTGTAAATATGTTATTTTACAATGTCTTTCCAGTGTATTATTTTGTAACAATTATCTCAACAGTACTATGCGAGTCACTAGCATGGTAAAAATATTTGCTCTAATTCTTCTTTTGTATCACGTGACCACATTATTGGCTTATAATGATCACATAACAAATGATACAATTTTATATAAAAAAAAATATTACCACTCTTCTGATTTCCATAGTATTAATTGTCCTTTTAGTTGACTTGTGTTAAGTTAGATAGTAAAAATCTTTTACTGAAATAGTTTTCATCAGACTTTGAAGTAAGACATTTCCCACTTATACACCAATGGGCAGTAAAAAGAAAAATCTGCATATTCAGAGAATATAATAGATGTCCATGTGACTACAAACCACTTCCCCCTGTTCTCGACTCTGAACTAAATAGATGTCCATGTGACTACAAACCACTTCCCCCTGTTCTCGACTCTGAACTAAACCAAATTTTACAGTCTGATCTAAACTTTTTCACCTGTTAACAATTGTTACCAAGATCAATGTGTTGGTTAAAGTTATATCTGAGAAACAGTCAACATACAATGTTTTTTTGTATTATTTAGCACTTTACTTTTTCACAGATATAGCATTTGCAAAGCATACTATCATGAGTATCTGCTATGTAAAACTGTTGAGTTATAATAGTGATGTTCATATTTTCATCGGTTTTGAAAAAAGCATGTCTGAAAAAACTCACAAAAATAAGAATCCCTGTTACCTAGCTCGTAGTAATAATACAGTAATACCCTGCATATAAGAACAAGAACACAATCAGCCTGGCGCCAGTTGTACAAAGGGTGGAAAGTGCAATTCAGCGGATAAATCCTTGCCCAATGGGTAAAATTCATAAAAAACTATGCAGTGCTGAAATTTATTTCCAGTGGATAACTTTATCCACCCAGCCCTTGAACTCCAAAAATTGGTGTTTTCTTATATGCAGGAGCTTACTGTATAGTTGACATTATTATAAAACACATTATCCTATTTTTGAACAATCAATATTATTCCTGATCATTACACCGTTGTAAACTTAACCAAGTAATTGTTTTGTTAATTTAATATCATGTTCTCTATTTGATACACATGTTAGTAGTTATTCACTAATAAATGTTGAGATCTCTCAGTCTTAAAAAAGTTTGAGTATTTTATTGTATTAGAAATAATTGAACCAGTGAAATACATAATCAACTAATACTTTAAGTATTTTTCCTGATTTTACTGGTCCAATATTTTCACTCTATGAGCTCTGTATCAACCTATAACAAGTCTTATGTGCAAAATAAGTGAATTTATATGTAATGTATATACACAAATTGAAGCTTTTTCGTATTAGTTGATTTTTTAAAACAGATTCAGTCTTTCTTACGTAGAAAAGCCTTCCAAAAAATATTGAAAAACCAGGTTTTCGTCAACAAGACCTTGTCGATTTTTATTTTCGAATTGACAGGGTCTTGTCGACGAAAACCTGTTTTTTCAACGTACGTATGAACGACTGTTTCTAACATCAACTGACATGAAATTTACGAAGTCCTTTAATGTCCAGTGTAAAGTTATATCAAACAAATTGATGGAAACTAGCTGGAAAGCTTGTGTGAGCTGCGTCTGTGTTTCTAAACAAACAGTTATAAAAAGATAATTTTTACACCGTAAAAATTGCAAAAGAAGTTACTCAAACAAATTGAGGCTATTGGCCAGTAACAAAACGAGTAGAGGACTGGGTACTAGTTTCCCTAATTAATGTAATTAAGAAACAAACCTCATAATTAAAGAGAGCACATCAAAATATGTTAGATTCCTGAGTTTGGTTGCATGTGGTTGTATTCTGACCAAGATACACCCTCATAAAAATGCCTAAAATTAGAAGGAAATGTATGGTTTGAAAGGACGCCTGTCCCTCCAATCCATACATTCCTTTGTAATTTTGGGCAGTTTTGAATGGCTGTAACTCACTAAATATCCAACCAAAAGCAACAAATCTCAGGAATCTTACATATCTTGATCTGCTCTTTTATATTATCAGGTTCATTTCTAAATTACATTAATTGGGAAAACTAGTACCTAGTCCTTTACTCGTTTTGTTACTGGCGAATTTACCAGACGTTTTTGAAAGCGCGCGGGATAATGATGACGTCACAATGGTACACAGGAACCCCGCGAAGAATTCTTGACAGACTGATGCAAATAACGAAATAATTGAATTTTAATATTCACGGGAAATCGCCCAGTAGCCTATATTCCCAAAGACGTAAATGAAAGCCTTATCTTGACATACAGCTGCCTGACCGAGTAGCCATTTTGGCTCTTGTTTATAATAGATTTAAAATTGATGTATAAATCTTAATTGTCAGGCCTACTCGGGGGCCTAAAATCGCCGTAATATAAGGCGATCTAATGCGATTTTAGCAAAAAGTTCCTAACCTCTAAAGAGATCTTTGGCGATGTTAGGCGATTTTAGCAAAAAGCTCTTAAATTCTTAGGCGATTTAAGGCGTTCTGGGCGATGTTATGAACCGGAGAAGGCCGATTGCACATGTAGATTAACTACTAAAAAGATCAATTATGTTTTGAAAATATTGATATTTATCAAAAAAAAGTATAATTATATAATATATATAATAGTTACTTGTTTCTTTGCTTTGCAATTGATGGCAGTTTGTATTGGAATAATCCAGCTTTCATGTCGTTGTTTTTATCTACCTTGGGCTCCTGGCCTTGCTGATCAATCTGCTTACTGAGAATTCGAGGAACGAGTTGGCTCGAGTATCAAAAACGGTCTGATATTGACATGTTTTAGAAAACCTCTTTCCGTAAAAACGTTAGAATATAACAGCTAGCAATTGTATAATGTCTTGAGCAAACAATTTACCCAAAGCGAAAGCTGTTTTGGAAGAGTAAATCGATGTAGAAGTACGAGAAATCCGAATAAATTCGTGTTCAAATCCAAGATGGCGATTTGCTTGGGCTTCCTGTGGTATTTGGGCTTCCTGTGTTGCAATACCTCGTGCTGCAACGAGTCAGCCGTTTTTAAGCCGTGTCTGGGTGCACGTTTTAAAATTCAACGTAAACAAATTCATAAAAAATTATTTACAATGCAGTATGTTTGTTTTTGTTGTTTTTACGTGTCATTTTTTGAGTTGTTAGATTCCTCAATCATTCTGAGCATGCGCGAAAGATCGAATATCTGATTTAGTGACCTCTCGCATATAAATAATTTCGCTTAAAAACTTAAAATTAGAAAAGATACACCATTTTTTACGTTGTTAATAATAAGTATGCACTCGTTGTTGGTGATAACGTTTATTTGCGATTATATAGTGAAGTGTCCCACATGGGAGGTTAGAGCGATTATTTCGAGTATAGATTTTAAACTTACCTGTACACAAACAATGCATAGTGAGAATAGCTTTGTGAGGTTAGAACGTGACCCCTATATGGTGGGGTAAGTTACAAGTGGGTTGGGGTAGGTCGCGATGTATTTACACAGGAAGCCCAAAGTGGGGGAGGGGTAGTCTTGATTACGTCATTACACAGGAAACCCAATTGGGAGAGTGGTTGCTTGAAAGATGATGTAATGCATATAGTGAGGTACGCTGACCAAAATCTTGGGGCTCAAAAATTTACACCGACATTCATATCTAGTGAGTGAGTGAGTGACACTTCCGGTTCAAAAGCCCCATCCCAATAACTCGAGGATCTTCGATCCACGAGTTAACAATATACACTTGATCTTTTCATAGAGCACAAACACTAAATTTATATGAAATAAAATCAACATAGTTTATATAAACTGCCTACATGTAACAATACCTAGTTACAACCACTTCATAATTACAATTTCATTTTGTTTCATATGTATAGTTAATGTAATCTATATGTACACTTTGTTTCATGTTGAGTTAGCTATGTATATGTATAAAAAAAATCAAATACATGTATGTTTATGCATTATTTTGACTGAATAAATAAATCTTTGAACAGTAACTTGTTGATAGAACTTTGTCATCTTTGCATGCAATCTCCAGAAGTCTTTGATAAAATTAAAGTTCAAGTGCATCTTCAGCATCAATAGGATATTGCAATTCAGTGTTATCTAAAACATATTCAAAGTATTCTTGATAACAGCTTTTCTCTTCCTCATATGTCAAGTTATCCCTCATAGACTTTATCTCATCACCTGAGATGGAATTTATAAATCATCTTCCCCTCCATTATTAAAGCAAGGATGGAAATTTTCTCTTAAAGTTGTTTTTCTTTAGCATGTTCTTTAGCGTTCTGAGAGACATTTTGATGCCATGATATTTTTCCAAAAATAATGATGGTAATGTACTTAAACCCTCTGGAGAAATGATACGAGATAATGCTTTCTTAATCTCCGTCATTAGCTGTTGGAAGCCATTTTTGTTCAGTTATGTGCCTTCGACCAACCCAAGCTGCTTAGCGTGGTAGAGTGACTAGTCACTAGTCCACCGAAATTTTGTTGTGTTCTGCGAAATTTTGTTGTGTTCTGCGAAATTTTGTTGTGTTCTGCGAAATTTTGTTGTGTTCTGCGAAATATTGTTGTGTTCTGTGAAAGATTGTTGTGTTCTGTGAAAGATTGAAAGATTGTTGTGTTCTGTGAAAGATTGTTGTGTTCTGTGAAAGATTGTTGTGTCCTGTGAAAGATTGTTGTGCTCTGTGAAAGATTGTTGTGTTCTGTGAAAGATTGTTGTGTTCTGTGAAAGATTGTTGTGTTCTGTGAAAGATTGTTGTGTTCTGTGAAAGATTGTTGTTTTTGCGAAAGATTGTTGGGTTTTAAACCAAATATTTAGTTGTGTTTTGCTCTTGTGGGCCACCGTAGCTGGCCACCGTAATAAAGGGCGGGAAAACGTCGGAACTGAGTCGGAAAGAGGTCGGCAAAGAAACAGATGCAAAGGAGCGAAGAGACTGGGCATCGTATTCTGGAAACCAACGATAGAAACTTTGTTCTTCATATTATTTTTAAGACTTTTAAATATTTGCGATATAACTCGAGTTTAATGTCGCAGAAAATCATAGCCGATCTTTCCATAACTAGAAAGAGCGTTTAGTTGAATATTAGCTGCATACATATGACCGTCGTAATTAGCAGCAGCCAAAACGTATAACTAGCCGTTAGAATGTCTGAGTTCGCAGAAATTAAAGACGAAAACAGCACATGTTAGATTTAAAAAAAGAAGTCATCATTTAATTGCAAACGGTTATGATGTCGATATTTCAAAACTATTTAGGTAAATATCATTGTCGTTGTTCTTATAGTTAGTTGTTCTTCTTTTCTATTGCTAGCCTGCGTGGCCCGTGGGGGGGGGGGGGGAGTACTCCCTTATATTTACTATACGGGGACATTCCGCCAAATAGGGTATGGATTTTTGCCTTGGCGTCTTGAATAGGGTATACAATTTAGCCTAATATAAATTACTTGCAACAGGTTGCTTATAGAAAAACCTTTTCCTGGACACGCCTTAACCCGCTAGTTACTATGGTCACTCTGTTATTTCCTAAATTTGTAGAGGTTATTTGCTTGGGTGAAATTCCTGCAGGAAAAGGCCAATTTTCTCCAATTGCAATTCCTTCTTCAATATCTTTTCCAGTTTTCTTTGCGTCTTTGTCAATACTCTCTTGATTAGGGGATGTGACAGAAGAGCTTTCGATTCGTATAGCTGGGGCCTGTTGTTTTACTTTGACTACTAGTGGATTGACTATCGTTGGTTCTTGGACGGGGGCTGTCTTAGGTCTGGAGGAAGGTGTACTCTCTGGTACGAGACCTACTATGTTTTTTTCTTCTCGCCATTCTCGGTTAGCTTCTTTACAATATTCGCTCTTTGGGTATCTATCTTTGGGTATCAATATTCCCAATTTGGGTATCTAGTATTCTGTTTAGTTTCTCGCCACGGGTTTCTATTATTCTGCCACGGGTTTCTAACAGGACTACAAGTTGGGCATGTTGGGCTCGTGTTTCTTGGCGTTGTTCGTCTAAGCGTTGTGTATTCTGTTGTTCTCGTTGTGCATTCTGTTCGAGGAACTTCATGAACCAAACCGGTGCTTGTGCAAGATTATTTTCATCCCCAGGGGGACCTTGACTGGGTCCCGGTGTTGATGTCACAGGATCAGGCGGGCTGCTGTGTTAATTTCCATGTTTGTCTGGTGTCCAGAGTCGTCCCAGCCTTGATTATCGTCTAATATCTCTGAGATTTCGTCTGTTGTTTCGTCGGTCCCTTCGATGGTTAACTCGTCGTTTGTAGGCTCGGCTACGTATGTGATTGGTTTAAAGGATATTCCTGGGTCTATATGATCCGAGTTGTCACTGTCGCTGGAGTCTGATGGAATCCAGGTTGGACAAGTTTATTTTCGCGTCTGGGGTTGAGAATACTCTTCGTTGTTTCTTTAGAGCGGCTAACGTGTTCGGGGGTGGACTAGTCTCAGTCCTTCTTGAGTACTGGAAGTTCTCCTCGTCCTCCTCTTGAAGCTCCTCGTGTGTTCGTCGAATTGCTTGTACGAATCTTCTCATGTAGGTGTATTTTGGACTTGTTTATTGGCTTGAATCTTCTCTGTCTCACAAGGCCGCGTGATTCCGTTCTCAATCAGTATTCTTTTTGTTCTCCTTGAATAATTTAATTCAATCTTGTACAAAGTTCAGTCGAGTGTATCAACACCTGTGTAGTTACTGGTAGTTTTGTCTTGTGGTCAACTATCGTTAAAAACGTATACGTACAATCTTGCTCGCAAGGTAAGATGAAGGAGAGACTTTTTCTCTACCTGATTTATCGTGCAGTAATTCGGCTGACACAGATAATAAACAATAAACTACTCCACCAGTAAACTTTCTACTTAGTTGAAGCTCCTGAAAATCTGGATACGTTGACTATTATGACTTACTTCTACAGCGTGCTTTAACAAATGTTTCTTTGTCGATGGAAGTTGTACAATCTTTGGAAAATTTTTCTTGGTTGAACAATGTTAACAATACTGGATACTTAACAGGTTTAAGCGTTTTGTGATCGATGAAAAACTCTTTCGTCAATAAACTTCTTCTGTTGAAGGTTGTTCTTTGTTCGTTCTTTTTCGTCTTCTTCTTCTTCTTCTTTTAAATTTCTTCTTTAAATTTCTTCTTCTTCTTCTTTAAATTTCTTCTTCTTCTTTTCGGCTCCGTGAGAGACCTCCTCGACCTCAATTACCACGGTTCTAACACCACTGTTACGGGAATATTTTGGTTGCACTACAATGAACCTTTGGGAAGGATTAGCATTCGGTAGTAGCGAACTCGCGTAGCGTGGGTCCGTAAAATTACCCTGCGGGACAGCACGGGACCTGAAGTACGAGGCACGGAGATGACAGTTGATAGGCTTTAATCTTGCATGACTTTACTAGTACCCTAGCTCTCGCTAGGTGGTCTCTAGCACACAGCTAGTTGGTTTCAAGCCAACGGCTGGTAGGTCTGTAGCACTGGGCTAGTTGGTCTCTAGCACTGGGCTAGTTGGTCTCTATTTTATACAATTACTTCGTACCCTTATTTATACTCTACTACTACATACAATATTCTTTTGTCATCCTATTGCACAGGTAACGTATGCATAAATAATAAGTAGAATTACAATGCGTACGATTAATGAACCAATGAAAAGATTACACTGTTAAAAACATGAGATAATGTAAAAGGAAGTGTATTGGCTGTAACTAGAAAGTTAGGCGATCCTTAAAACTGATACAAGTCAATTTTAGCATACGCGTGACTAAAGTGTTGAATATGGTGAATTATAAATTACTTGCAACAGATTGCTTATAGAAAAACTTTTCCTGGACACGCCTTAACCCGCTAGTTACTATGGTCACTCGGCCAAATTTAATGAATATGCCAATTATGCAATAAATCACAAAACTAATTTGTGTATCGAATTTTCCTAATTTTCTTCCTTTACACCTGTACAAAAGACATATATATATGTCAGGGAGCAGAATTTTGGTGTTTTGGTGTGTGTATATATAAATATATATAAATTAATGGGATGATTCCTTCAGTCAATACGGTGCTCTACTATAATGGAGCTGTGATATAATATAAGCTAATGGCTTAAATTAATGTCATACTCTGCACTACAGTTCTGTTTCGAGAGCTAGGTGCTCTCTCATCAGGTGCTTTGCTGGACTGATGGTGGAAGGTGAATCAAGTGTTAAGTGTTCACTAGTAGATGTTTCTTTGAATGGCGGCATGCGCTTGTAAGCTCGTTTCTTTTGTTCAAAGTACATAGTTGTGGTCTGTTAATGATGAAGAATTTTTCGGTTAGAAAAAGGTTGCATTTTTTTTATTCGCTTGAATAAGGGCTAGCTCGTGCGACAATTTTCCAGTGAATGCTGTAATCGGTCTTGTTGTCTTTGAGTGACCAGATGTGTTTGCTTAACTCTGTGGTGTTTCTTTTCTTTTCGTCTCTGAATGACGCTGTATGGTTACGGTATCGTGATTTAAATTGGGTCGCTGTAAGGCCGATGTATGTTTTTGTTTCGTTGCTAGTTTCTACAGAAGCTTGATAGATGACGTTTTCCGTTAGGCATTCACCGTTTAAAGGGCAGCTTGGTTTAGATCTGCAGTTGCATGCTCGTTGTGGAGTGCGGGGTTTTCCCTTCAGAATGGATTTGTTGTGGGCGCTGATTTTTCTCTCAATGCTGGTCATGCACGAGTAGCTTATTTTTAAGGTATTTGTGTTGAAAATGTTCCTTAGTGGGTGACCTTTAGTGAATGATTCGTCGATTATGGTTCGGAATCTTTGGCCTACGTTTGTAGCTACGTGTTTGCTAAAGGGCGGGTTGTACCAGGTGATGTTCCTGCGTCTTGGCCTCTTGTCGGTTTGAGTGTTATTGTCGGTTGGTTGAAACTTAAGTTGATGTACATATCCACTTTCATCCAAAGCGCGTTGGTAGACGGGCGATGCGTCGTCAAAGGCTGCTCTGTCTGAGGAGATCTCGTTGAGTCTTTTGTTTATTCCTAATGGGATGTTCTTTAGAATGCATGGATGGTGGTTAACACCCTCGCCCATAAAGACGCATTTATTTCGCTGAAAGACCACAAGGACAACTTCGAAACAACCCAACCTGCCGTTTAATCAATCCATCTAAAACAGAATTAGGCAAAGTCAGCAAGTCAATCCTGGCGTGGCGGCTCTTGTGAAATCAAGCCTCCTCCGTCATGATGTCTAGATTTAATACTTGTAAATTTTTTGTGTGATAGTTATGAAATAGTACTGCAAATTTGTAAATTAATGTAAGTGCTTTTTAGATTATAAATTAGAGGTGCTAAACATAAAAAGAACGGGTTGAGAGTGAGACGAGACAACACGAGACAAGACGGGAAGAGACGAGACGAGACAATACGAGAAGAGATGAAACAACATAAGAGACACAATACAAAGATATTATTATTTATTTATTTATTTAACAATTCGCCAAGGCAGGTAAGATTACAAAAGAACATGACGTCCCTACTTGGTAAAATTACCCTATCCTATGCCCTAAGAGTAATAAAAGACCCAACCCACTTACACGCACCCCCGTGCTACAAAAGAGAGAGAAAAAAAAAATACATAGGAAAAAAAAACATATTTTTAACATTTACAATTATTGAAAGGATTTGGACGACGACATTTTACACAAGCTAATTTAAATGAACGGATGTCGTCAGGATCAAAAACATTTCAGAGCCGAGTGAAGAAAAAAGATTTTAACTTCTTAGTGAAAGGTAGCAGATTCTCTTCGGCTCTTATATCAGCTGGCACAGCATTCCATAAATTAGTTATTCTAATAAAAAAAGAGTCACGATAAAGGGACGTTTTTGCGAGTTTAGTTTTAAGAAAAAGTCCAGAGGTTCCACGGCGGGAACGTCCACTGCAAAAATGAAACAGGTCATTACAATTTAAGTCAATTATTCCTAATTTACACTTGAAGAAAAAGACAGTGTCTAAGTACTCGAGCCAATAATTTAAGGGAAGCAAGTTGAGTTCAACCAAACGTTCCTTGTAGGAAAGACCGGATCCTTTACAAATAAATCGAGTCGCTCTCCGCTGAATGTTTTCAATCTCTGTCATTAGAGTGGGAGATTGTGGAGCCCACAGTTGGGAAGCATAACACAGGTGGGATCTTACAAGTGTTGTGTAGAGTGATTTGACAGAGTCTCTCTTGAGATCTTTAGTACAATTTCGTTTAATAAACCCCAGCATGCGGTTGGCTTTGGAAGCAATGAAGGATATGTGATCAGTCCATTTCAGATCATTGGTGATTGTATATTAAAGTTAAATTTAGACGACTTCAACATAAAATTAAACAACTATGATATGAAAGATAACAAAGTTTTCACAAAGCCTCAATACAAGAGATTAAAGTTTTTTGCGATTGTTTTTCCGATCTTAATACCTCATTTACCAAAGTTACAACTGGTGTCAATAACCCTGAGGTCATAACGTAACGTAACGACCAGCCACATTCATGAAAAACATTTTAAAATCCTCTTTGTCAGCGATATGAAATCGTTTCTACTGCTTTTGGTTGGATTAATAGTAAACGGACAATCTACAAAGCTTTATGACGTGAAAAAGAAGTTCAGTTTTGATGATCTGATTGTGAAAAGAAACCGCCCTATCATTGGTAAGTTGGCTTACTAGTTGTAAACAAATGTACCTGATAGAACCCTTTGTAGCAGAAAAAGCAAATATTATATTCATAGGTAATTTAATGAAATGAGTAACACCGTATAAAATGTTGGCTTTACGTTTCGAGCTTTAGCCCTTCGTCGGAGTAAAAAAGGAATATCATGTATTATTGATTGTTGAAGAAATAACTTAATGATAATCAAGTATATAGAGGCATTTATGGCATATATGGCATTTATGCACTAGGGCCACATAGATAGTTGAATTGTATGAAACTGAATTATATTACTAACAATTAATAACCTCGTGTGTTGTACTTCTCTTCCCGAAGCCCAAAAAAGCCCAAAAAATAGATAAAACATTTGAAAACCCGAACGATTACAAAACGGACTACACTTTTTTAAGGGGAATGTGAAATTTAAGGCTGATTCTAAAAAGAAAAATGGGATGTCCGAGCTTGTTTTGGAAATAATCACCATTTAATTGATGCCTACGCGCGAGATTTTGAAGCAAATATTGTTGAAGAAAAAGTTTTTTCATACTATATAAAGTAAAAATACCGGCTAGTGAATCATTCTACAATACAACATGGATATTTATGAAAAGAAGACAAAGAAATATACTTTTATCTGTCATATTTTGTATTTTCAGTACTTTTAAAACTCGCATAGTGTCGAACAAAAATTCCAACATAAATCTATTTTTTCTAAATTAGAAAAATTTAACTTTTTAAAAACATTTGCTATATAACGTAGATTTTTTAGGTTCTTTCAATTAAACGTATAAGAAGTATAGAGTCTCGTGCAAAATTCGAGAGTTTTGCCCTGTTGAAGCTCAAATCGTGTATGGTCCCTACATTTTGTATTTTATTCAGCCGGTTTTTGTGCGCGTGCGCTCACCGTGGGCTCAAATCAAACGTTCTAAAGTAGCCAACATCCCGTCTACATTTAGAGTTACTATTTACTAGTATCAGTTGCTAAATGCAATGTAGCGCCACAATCAATCTATTTCACCAACAACAAAAAATAGCAACACAGGAGATCAATAACTGCACATTCGTTTTTTCTTGCTAAATGAAAATTAATTAAATTGATAAAAAATGATAATTAAATGCACGTTTTACCGGAAAAAACAACAAAATTTAAACAGATTTTAAACTTATAAATCCCGTCTCAAAAAAAATAATACTTTTTTCTTTTTATCGATCGCTACCGACGGTCAATCCTACTATATATGAACATGTTTACTGATTTATAAAATCGTTTTGTTTTTCGTTAAAGTAGTACTGATAGTTCTAAAAGTAAATTTCAGTTTCAAGCAATGAAAATAAACTTTAAATTTGGACGTTTACAGCAGTTCTCAGTCACACGTGCACCGCTCGCATAAAAAGCACCGCTATAAAACGTGAATTTGGTGGACGTCAATCAAACTGCGTTTACAAGACGCATGGTGTTTTTACTTCAGTCGGGTTGCGAAACATGTCTGAATTCCTACAATTAACAACCTCTTCGTCGGATTCAGACATGTTTCGCAGCCCGACTGAAGTAAAAACACCATGCGTCTTGTAAACACAGTTTGATTGACGTCCACCAACTTCACCGAGTTTTATAGCGGTGCTTTTTATGCGTGCGGTGCACGTGTGACTGAGAACCCGCTGTAAAGAACCGACTATTCTACAAATCTCGATGCAGTAGCGAGGTCGATTTGAACAAAAATATCCAACAAAATGATAAAAAAATTAACTAAAAAATCGATATGAAGTCGTATGTATGGCTAAAAAGAGGCTAAAAGTTAATTTTTCAATTAGTTAAAAAATGAATTTATCTGACTTTGAATCGCTTTTCTCCTCCATAATTCCATCGCAGACTGGCGTGAAGTCGAGCAGTGTAAAAGTCAAAAATGAAATTCAATGCTACTAGAAATTGAAAAAAGCCGGCTAACTATTATAAAATATAACGTAGAAAGCGGTAATTTAGTTGAAAATTCTAGTATTTTACAAAAGAAAAAGGTAGAAAAACGACTATAAAATAATAAAAATAATAATAATATTTATTTATACAGATATATATGTTTACACCATAGCTGATGTGGTCGTGTTTTGTATTCACTCTCTCACTTTACATTTTACACTTTTACACCCAACATTTTACACAATATATTTATTTTAATCATGCCAAGTTTAGCCTCTGCCATTAGTTCTTATGCTTGGAGCCGGTTTTGTCGCCGTCAATCCGACCATGCGGCAGGTGGTACTGGGCTACAATGTTACCAGTAGCAGAGTCACCAGTAGACCCTGACCTGACTCGATGTCAGTGAAGTTGTAGTTTTGCCCTTAGCGACGAAATGTTTTTTGTTTGTTTTTTTGGACTAAATTTGACTATTCAATCTACTGCATGTCAAATGATTATATTGATTATATGTCATACTGACTCATTCAATCGTGTTTACCAGGTATTTTAGCCCAGGAAGTCACTGGTAAACATGAAGTTTTTGGTTTTGGTCAATACGTCTCATCTTCTTATGTGAAGATGGTGGAGTCGGCAGGTGCAAGAGCGGCACCAATATTGTATCCTTTGATATATCTGTCATATTCATATACCTCGTTCTAATTCATTTTTAGTTTAAATATCGTTCTCACTAAACACTGTTGAAGGAAAGGGACTGGGTGTGAAACTAAAAACTTTGCACGGAAAGTTATACTAGTACTTTGTCGGCCGTCAATCAAAATACTAGGAACTAGTTTGATCCAATTTGGTTCACTCGGTCAAACTCGTTTCTAGTATTTTGATTGACGGCCGACAAAATACTAGTTTGTAAGTGAGACATGAAACTTCCGGGGTCGTATTTCAATAATAATGGTAGTAACCTCATATCTATAGAGCATCATCCATTCCTTGATGATAGAACTAGTATCGATCAAACACCAGAGCAGATTGAAAGGTTATTCTATTCAATCAATGGGTAAATATAAAAACTTGACACTAAAGATAAATAAACAATTTAATAAATAAGTTAAATGAAACATTTTGTATGGAGCTCATGGCGAAACAAGACATATTTGGAAGGGAACGGAGAAGTTCGCAAATTGAATCCAGAAGATGGTACAAAATTAACAGCATATTAAATGCCAGAAGATGGATACATTTTTTTTATTTTATTTTTTTTATAACAATTATCTACAAATAAACAAAGATAATAATCAATGTTAAATGAAATACTTAAAATTGTTTATACTTTTCTATCTTTATCATTTTGTCTGATAGAGTTATTTTACCTGGAGGGCATGCCCAGCTAAATGGGTCACGGTACGCGGCAGTTGGAAAACAGATATTTGAACTGGCTTTAAAGGTAAGCCATAATTAAGTCCTGAGGGGGATGGGGGTAAGATTATGATGCCCTTCATATCTCTCATAGTTTCCCCCGCAGCCGTTTGTAGTCTCGTTTCACTCCCCTACGGTCCACTGAGAGACGTGGACCGTAGGGGAGTGGAACGAGACTAAAAACGGCTGCGGGGGAGACTATATCTCTCATGCCTTTAAAAGAATCCGCAAATTGGACACTTTTTAGAATATTAAAATATTGAAATTTGTATTTGGGCATTTCTTGGTATCTTTTAGGGTACCGAAAAAGGCAAAGCCTAACGCTTTTCATATTCATTTGCCTGCGTAGCCATGCATCCCCTCGCCTTCTCCCCACCCCCTCTGACTGAGCTAGCTAAGAAGACTGCATATACAAAGCCACACTTGTTTTATGTTTTATGTTGCATAAAGAAATCTCTGCCAAGCAGCAGGAAAAGTACTATAATACACTATGCAACAATACCAAGGACAACCTGTGTGTCCGTTGCCAGCATATTTTTACATCATAACTTTGTTATTTAGTCCAACAAAGAAGGAAAAGTGTTTCCAATCTGGGCAGAATGTTTAGGTCTTGAGTTGATATCTCTGCTAGCTGCTGGTATTGATCCAGACACAGGCGGTGGACAATACAATACAGAACTGTTTATTCCCACTAATGCAACAAAATACAGCACCAACATGGCATTTTATGGTAAGTACATCCATAATAAAAATCATAATGACCGAATTCCAATATGGCCGCCGCTTCATTATCATATATTTTTTAAATTCATATTTCAATTGACCACTAAATCAAAATTATAGATTAGAATGACTTCAACAAAGGTAAAAAACAATGAGAAAAAAATATATAAATTATTGAGAAGTTATGACAATTTCAAAAGTATATGTGAAAAACACCTCAACGACAAAAATTGCAACGAGGCTAGCAAGGTAACTCTTTCTGATGGTGGTGCATATTTTTTATGATGAGGTTTTTAGTTTTAATTTTTGACAGTCCGGTTGGATTTTTTCTATATACATTTCTAAAATTAATGACTTTAATTAATGACACGGTTTATTTACACTGGACAATAACTAACTCAGGGTCTGAATGGGGTTAGCTGTTAACTGAGAAACGGATAAAAATTAACTGTTAACTGAGAATTCCGTGTCTTTTTAGGATAACTGTTAGCTGATATTTTGTTTTTAATTAATAAATTTGACTGACTGACAGTGAATAAATGGATGAATGAATTGAATAAATAAACATCAATTAATTAAAAATGGTTATTAACAGTTTCTCTTTTTTAGATATGCAAAAAAGTACATTATTCAAGAACACTCCCAACAATCTTGTCAAGTTTATGCAAAAAGTACCATTTGCTTACAACAACCACAAAATAGGAATATCACGTAAGGTAACGTCACTTTGTCACTATTCCTTTATGTAAAACTACCGCTTCACTCTATTTATATACCCTGTTATTATATATATGATTAGGACTTTAAACGACACAAAAAACTCAGCGATATGTTTCGTGTTACATCTACGAGTCTTGACAAGAATGGAACAGAGTTTATAGCCACATTGGAAGGTAGATGTAGAACATTTTGATTGTTGAATATTTAACTGCTCTGCTCTGCTCTGCTCTGCTCTGCTCTGCTCTGCTCTGCTCTGCTCTGCTCTGCTCTGCTCTGCTCAATTAATCTACGTCATTAATTGTCTATATTCTTCTGACCAATAATAATGAAATAGAATCTGAAATACATATATGTTATTGAAGTGCTCGTTTTATAATCCGCAACTTCGTGAAACTTTCTACAATTTAATCCAAAATGAAATCTTGATCAATGACAAAAAATGCAACATCGATGAAAATGATTTAGTTAATAAATTAATGATATCTAATGATTGTAAAATTCAATATTGCTTTTCAAAATTTATTTATAAATGCATGACACTTAGAAATGAACTACAACAAATAAAATCATATTGTAATTTTGTAGACATTTATATACATTATATAATATCAATTTATTAACATTTGTTCATGTTATATGCTCAGTAATAAAGCGAATTCAAAATTAATAATAATGATAATAATAATAATAAATCTTTATTGCGGGTAACAGATAAAGCAGAGCTTTTTTCCAATCTGGCCCATGAGTTGCTCAAGTTGCTCAACTCAAAAACCTTTCCTCTCCTCTTCTCTCCTCTATTTTATTACATATATATATTTCTTTTTCTTTTATTGTTCCAGGTCGAGCTTATCCTTTCTTTCTATTTCACTGGC
This sequence comes from Metridium senile, assembly GCA_949775045.1. NCBI lineage: Eukaryota > Metazoa > Cnidaria > Anthozoa > Actiniaria > Metridiidae > Metridium > Metridium senile. The sequence goes on along the minus strand of OX459096.1, from coordinate 33,189,067 downwards.
ATCCAAGTAAACCTCAATTCGTGTGGATTACAAGCTTGGACATATTTCACTCGCAGTATTGTGTACGTGTTGCCCAGCAACTGATGAATCGTTTTATGGAAATCGGTAAGTAATACAACACCTTCCCTCTGTTTGCCATTATATTATCTCCCTCCCCCCTTCTCTGTCTCCCACATAATTGGGTCGCGGTAAAGAACTGAAACTGGAACGGCTGAAAGCTGAAAGAGCCGAAAGAACTGAAATACCACAAATGTTTTACATTTTTTGCAAACTGAATATCTTTAATTAATTTCAGTTTATGCATGATTAGTATAATTATAAAACAAGCATATCAACCCGCATAAATAAAAAAATGTGTTCGGACCCTACATTTTCAAATGTCAATATATTTTTATATTGTTATTAATGTGTTTCAGCTGTCGAAAACGACCACAAGTTTGCATCAAGACCAGAAGAAGATAGCGCACTTATTTACAAGTATTCTCCTATTTTTACAGAACGGTTTGGAACCTCAATGAAAGTCTATTACTTTATAAATCGTGTTCCTTATCAAACAACGTTTACAATAGGCGAGCAGTTGAAAGTTGAAAGAGGCATGAAAAAGCTAAATCAGAATTATATTAAAGATTATAGTGAAGAAGTTATAAAAATATTAACTTCTTCGCCCAAAATTGCCAGTCACAAGCGAACAACTAGACTGCCAAACTAAAACAAAAACAACAAAAAACTTTATTTTCCAGGGAAACAAAAACTAAAATGTCTGCTTTGCAAATCAGCGATAAACATCGCCGCGGGATCGGTAACGGACAAGTTTGTTACTTGGAAATACAGTTGATTGACGTCCACCAAAACTCTATTATTTTTTCACGTGTGACTGAGAACCGTATTAAGGTGTCCTTTTTTGAACTTTAATAACGCTAAACATTTGACTTTTAAAAGCTGAATTTTACCCTGAATTTTACAGGTGTAATCCTGTAAACGAATGTAAGCTAGCCCGGACGACACCAGTCTGGTCTTTCGTGATAGTAAAAACTGATCACAAAAACGGGTAATTATCGATTGTAATTGAATGGTAGCGATAGTTGGCGATAATCGATAATAAATCGGAACAAAATTTGCGTTGGTTGATATTGGTTTCTATCGACAGGCATTTATTGATAGTCATGGCTAAATAGGTTTCAATCAATCTGATTGTGTATACTAGTTTTATCGGCTAGCTTATCGTTTATCTCAGATATGATATCGATTGTATCGAGAGATGTCGCTTGATGGCAATCGATTTATTCCGGTTATTATTAATGTTGATTAATGTCACTTGCATGTTTTATTGATTATTCTCATATTTATCCGATTGGCGTTGTTGGGTTGTCATATATATGTCAATCAATTAATCAATCAATCAATCAAGTGATTTATTTAAATATATAGCCTAGAGTAAAATAATCAGTATGAAAAAGCGCACTATTCGTAGTTCTGATGAAGAAAGGGACAGTGAGATCGAGAAAAATTTAATAAGCACCGCAGCGCTTGGCCTAAAGTAGATGCGAATTTATTGCAAATAAATTTTGATTTTAGCAGCATTTATTTTGTCACTTGTTTGTTTGTTTGTATGCTTGTTAGTTTTTTGATTGATTGAATTGTGTGTTGGTTGGTTGGTTGGTTGGTTGGTTGGTTGGTTGGTTGGTTGGTTGGTTGGTTGGTTGGTTGGTTGGTTGGTTGGTTGGTTGGTTGGTTGGTTGGTTGGTTGGTTGGTTGGTTGGTTGGTTGGTTGGTTGGTTGGTTGGTTGGTTGGTTGGTTGGTTGGTTGGTTGGTTGGTTGGTTGGTTGGTTGGTTGGTTGGTTGGTTGGTTGGTTGGTTGGTTGGTTGGTTGGTTGGTTGGTTGGTTGGTTGGTTGGTTGGTTGGTTGGTTGGTTGGTTGGTTGGTTGGTTGGTTGGTTGGTTGGTTGGTTGGTTGGTTGGTTGGTTGGTTGGTTGGTTGGTTGGTTGGTTGGTTGGTTGGTTGGTTGGTTGGTTGGTTGGTTGGTTGGTTGGTTGGTTGGTTGGTTGGTTGGTTGGTTGGTTGGTTGGTTGGTTGGTTGGTTGGTTGGTTGGTTGGTTGGTTGGTTGGTTGGTTGGTTGGTTGGTTGGTTGGTTGGTTGGTTGGTTGGTTGGTTGGTTGGTTGGTTGGTTGGTTGGTTGGTTGGTTGGTTGGTTGGTTGGTTGGTTGGTTGGTTGGTTGGTTGGTTGATTGGTTTCATTCGGGTGAATTTTATTCTTACCAAAATAATTTTTTTATCCTTTCTACCTCTCACAAAGGTAGTTATCAAAAAAGTACATTTTGCTTTTATGAGTAGTTATTTAGAAAATGCATATTATTAGATATGTTAATATGTATAACTCAGAAACTACAACCTTTACAACCTTTCGAAACTCTCCTGATGAGTGACTGAGTCATAGTCTGATGAGTGACTGAGTCATAGACTCACAAAACAGTTCTGTAGATAGCCGTGTAATTTCTCCTCTTATAACCTATATACGAACAACACGATTCGCTCTACATAAAGTATCGAGCACTCTTATATTTATATATTTATAAATATATATAAGGAAGGTCGTATGAATGACAAATCCCCCTACCCCCGTATGCAGTGATAGTATTGTTTACTTAACTTAACGATTTAATTAAGAAATGAAATACGTCGTCTGTGTTTTTAAACCCTTATGAAAACCAAAGATACGTTTGGGAGAATTTGAGAGCAGATCAGTCTAAACACGAAACGGATCAGCGCACGCGTCGTGACTTTATAAAGACGTTTCTAGGAAATCAAGATCAATTGATACATACCTACATGCATGATGTCTAACCATTTATGTATGGTGTATTTCTGCATGGCTTTGCTTGCTCAAATAAACAAGGGAAATAGTGCAGGAACCACTTTAAATCTCAAGAAGATTGTGCTTGGTAGGTGTTGGTATTACAAACAGTTTAAAATGCAGCCTGCAACACAGAAGGCAACAAACTGTACAGAATTATTGGAGACTTTTACTGCGAGCTTTGCGTTTAAAGATCCTTGTAAGCTGACCTTCAGTGATTACAAGCCGTTCTTTGAATTACTGACTGCAAGCAATATAGTAAATAAGGTAAGCGAATGTCATCGAATAATTAAATGACCTTGATTATTTATCTAATTCAAATAGTTGGAAACTAGTGAGTAAACTAGTATAGGCTGAGTTGGTATTTGATATAAACGATAGGTAATATAATGAAATTTGTAACACCGTTAAAAAGTTTAAGTTTACTGACGTTTCGAGCTTTAGCTCTTCATATAGTAGTTAGTCATTAATTCATTTTAAAGTGTGGATCGAATTAAAAATAATAATGAGGACTAAATTCAATAAGTTAGTCCTTACAATAGCAACTAATCCAATAATGGCCACTCAAGTAACTGAGTAAATCACAGTCAATGAATCCACAGTTACTATTAAACTGCATGCAAAAACGAGTTAGTACATGTGAATAGTGTTTACTCAAATGACAGAGTAAAAGCTTAAACAGCGGCTAACCAAACAGGAAGTGGGACATGTTGAGTCGTGTTGAATGTTGTCACGCGACAATCACGTTTTCTTGATAGACCAGTGGGGGAGGGGGATGGGTGTTGTTGGTTGTCACGGTCGGGTAGTCCTTTAATATACAAATTAGGTAATACCTAATAGCGGAGCTCCAGTTTAAATTGTTCCTACAACATCAATATGTGCATGTAAATAGTTTTTGTGCATTGGCCATGCCCAATCTGAACTGTAATTATTTTAGTTACGTAACCGCAAAAGACAACTACAAAATCATAGATATAGGTGGAACAGAATTATTTACTTTCTGAGCAAATAATAATCTGCGATATATATATTTTCGATAAAAATTCAAAAACCTTATTTATCACGCATACAAAGTACTATATTTTTCAATAATTTTATGCTCAAATTATGAAAAAGATATTTTATATATGTGCATGATGAATTATTGACTAAATAAAAAAATCCAACCTAAACCGTTTATGTTTTTAAAATATGAACCATTTTTATTTCATTGAAACTATACCAGTTATTTCAAACACCCAATGGACTATCTAAAAGGGAAAAAATATTGGGGGTCACCTCGCATCGAAGCGAGATAATTATTGTTAATTATTGTGTATTTTTGCGAATTTTAAAGAAATACTATTTCATATTGTTAAGAGATACTCAAGAAATAAACGTGAAATAATAATCTAAGACATATTTTTTTTCGACTTTAAGTCAAAAATGTTATTTATCACGCAGACAGCTATGTTTTATAATAGCTTTTTGGCCAAAATCACGAAAAAAAGATTTTGTGTGTATACCGTATTATTGACTAAGTGTCAAACCAAAACCATTTTTATTTTTAAAATATCAACTTAGAAAAAAACTTCGATATCACTATAACATTTCTAGCGAAGTCAAATTAGGGGTATCCACGCGTTTTTGAAAGATATGAATTTTTAGATTTCATTTTTAGGTAAAATCGCGCGAAAATTCGTGACACACGTGACATTGTGTCACGTCACCGCGTGACAAAATTTCTAGCTGGCGCGTTTGCAAACGCCCATGAACCTTCAAATTCGCTTTAAACACAAGGAAATACACTGAGAAAAATCAAGCTTTTGAGCTTCAAATGGACAAAAGATTCACTTCAACTAGAACTTAATAGTGTGGTAACTATATATTAGAAGTAAAAAAAGAAATTCTATAGCATTTTCTTTGTAAAATATAGTTTTCATCGTAAGATTTACTAAAAAGATATCACGGCAAATTTTAAAATTCAAACAAACAAAAAACAACCTGAAATGGAATTAAGAGCCTCAAGAATCAGTTCTACCAACACAAGATCGATTTGAAAAGACAAAGAAGTTAAAACAAGGTATTTTATAATGAATAAGTTTGTGTAAAACATCATTTTGTTTGTAAAAATAACCTCGTACAATTTCGAAGGAAAAACTACTAAAAAAGCTCGTTTAGTAGGCCTAAAAAGTCTAAAATAAATATATGTTATTTACCGGCTGGGAGGTCCGTATAGTGAAAAACTGCCCGAGGTCTTGGATGTACGGACCGAGGTCCGCCGAGGGCAGTTTTTCACTATACGGACCGACCTCTAGCCGGTAAATAACTTATTTTTATTTTTTATTCTCTCTCCATTAATGTTTTTGATATTTGTACGACGCGCGTTGCTTTCAAATGGCTTCCCAGTAGTTTTACTGAAAAAGAGCGGGTTGTCAGAAACCGGTTTTCATTCAGTGTGACGGCGCCTCGACAAACTTACAGAAATTTTAATTCTAAAATATTTTAAATTACTGCAGCTTTCTCCATCATTCCAAATCAAATATCGTTTAAAGAGAAAGGGTTTTGTTTATATCTCAACATCAAAGAAAGTCAAGAAACAAAAAACAAGTTTTACAAAGGATTTTAGCTGACACGAACACTGAGTGAACCAAGATGGATGTTGAAACGAGTTGAAATTCGTCGTTCTTGTGGACGTTTGCATCAAGAAAAAAGCCTACTGAAGCTTATTTTTCGATAAATGACAAGAAATAAGAAATTTAGTCGAAGTCACCGACAACTGTTGAAGGAATTAATTTGTCTGTGTCGTAGGACTTTGAATCAAGCAAATCGACCTTTTTCAAGATTGTTTATCCTTTTGTGTGCAGAAAAAGAAAGACAAGAACACTTCCTTACTTCGAAAACGTTGTAGACTTTGTACATAAACTTCTCGTGAATTTATAGCATTTTAAAAGTGACTGAAAAGCAAAGACATATCTCATCAAGAAAGATAGCTCAATTCACCGCCGTGTTGTTTACAATGCAAGGAAAGATAAAAACTACAAGTATATTTTTCAACTTTTATCGAGGTATGTGAACGAGCTTTATATTCTTTAGAAAATTAAAAAAAAACCTGGTGTATTATCACAACCTTTTGTGTATTCTCGTGTATTCTCTCGTGAGTTTTTGCAATATTGATTTGATTTTCTCAACTTTGCTTATGTTTGCAAAAACAACCAACACTCGCCATGTAGCTTTTAATTTTCTCTCAGTCGGTTATCACATTCTGTCCATTCTGTCAGTGTTTTGGTCAATTCAGAATTCTAGATCTCCTACTATTTTGTTCGATAAATTACCATAATTAACAATTACCTATATATTAAAGAAGATTTTTCAAAAATTAATATCGCTGGGAAGAAATGGTACCAACGAACAGGATACCGCGGACCGGGCAGATCGTGAAAAACTGGCCCGCTCGCTAGCCAATCACAGCGCGCGAATCACAGGATACCGGACCGAAAAAAAATAAACAAGAGTTATTCAACTAATTTTGAATTATATTTGTATCTTAATTCATTTTTAATGTTTTCCGTTTATGAGGATGTGAAAATTGCATAAATAAATCTCTAAATAAATCTCCTCTCAAAAGACTGACTTGAAAAAATAATTCGTTGAACTTACTTTATCGGTGATTATTTTCCTGAGGTTTTCTTCTTCTGGATGACATCGATAATATTTTGACGAATACATGTATGTACTTGAATCAGTTTTGATGAATTAAGCATGGATCATAGTTAATTAACTGCCAAGCTTGAAAATTCATAAATAAACTGTACTGAAGGAAGCATTTTGAAGATAGTTTTCATAACGAATAAAGTCGCTTCATTTTCTATTCTTTTACGTTGCTGTAGTCTTTATTCTTCTACGAAGTTTTATCTACAGACAAGTGTTCTTATTATACATTTTACTAACTACATTGAATCTGATTGGCTGAGAGCACACGGCTAAATCTGAATAGCATGTGAACTTGACAGTGATAATTGTATTGTCTGTAGTTATCACTGTCAAGTTCCCAGGCTCTCTCCGTTCTTAGGGAGTTGATGTGAAAATGGCAGCGAGATTTGCTTGTTATTGTCTCTTTTACCTGATTATAATTGTACTTTTACTTTAAAAAATGTATAATAAAACAATTATTGAATTCGGTTTTCGCATGATATCGTAAATTATCAAGACCTCGAGTCAGTATTATCTGCCTCAACCAGGAGGCTTCGGCAGATAACACAGACCTCGGTCTTGATAATTTACGATATCATACTCAACCTCATCCAATAATTGCTTATTGGCCTTTCAGTCTTTTCCTTTTCTTGAGATAAATTTCTTCATTTTTATCTCCTTGAAGTTTATTTTCTTCTTTGGTAGTCTTTATTCTTCCAAGAAGTTTTATCTGCAGACACGTTTTCTTGGCCTTTCAGTCGTTTTCTTTTATTTCTACTGTTAAATTTCTTCATTTTTGTATCCGGCCTGAGTTTAATTTCTTCTTCGGCCAAAACTATCTTTGTTTTCTTCGATGTTCATCTTTCTCAGTTGATATTTTAAACATTGTATTTTGTTGTTTGTTTGACTTTTTTGTCGATAAAAGAAAAACCTGCTTTCGGGCTCTGCTATTCCGTGCGCGCGCGCATCACTTTCCCGACCAAATGTAACAGCCAATCAGTATCGCGATGGGCACGTTGTACGGACGTGCGCGCCCGCGATCCTACGTGTCGGTCGACGAAAAATCAACTCGATGGGTTACCATTTTTTCTTAAGTATGGTGCTCCGCTTGCGCGGGCCTTCGGCCCGCGCGGAGCTCCGCTATAATACTTACCCCTTAGGAAACAGTAGTCACATGCAAATCTGTTTTTATCATATCATGTTTTATAGAGTTTCTTGCTATATGTTATCAGAGTGTTTTTTGATTTTGTAACGAGTGCGCTGCACTGAAAAATCCTTCACTTTAGGCATTTTGAAACTAATGTAATCAGGGTTGAAAACTCGATACTAATCTTTTTGTTATTTGGTGTCCTGTCGTCCATACAAAATGGACTTTGCCATGCAGGTTGGTTTATAAGATGTTTTTTTTTATTCTACAGAGTCTGTTCTGGTCTGGTACTTACAAGGCCGTTCATTCGTATTCTGACTTCGATCTTCGATATACTACACTAGAAGATACGTTAGAAGGGTATGAATGACAATTGATGATGTGATGATGATGGCGGCACAATCATGATGGTTATGATCATAACGATGACGATGACGATCATGATGGCGATGACATTCATGATGATTATGATTATAACGATCATAATGGCGATCATGATGGCGATGACAATCATGATGATTATGATTGTAACAATGATGACGATCATGATGGCGATGACAATCATGATGATTATGATTGTAACAATGATGACGATCATGATGGCGATGACAATCATGATGATTATGATTGTAACAATGATGACGATCATGATGGCGATGACAATCATGATGATTATGATTATAACAATGATGACGAACATAATGGCGATGACAATTACGGTGATTATGATTATAACAATGACGATCATAATGATGACGATCATGATGGCGATGAAAATTATGATGATTATGATTATAACAATGATGATGATCATGATGGCGATGACAATTATGATGATTATGATTGTAACAATGATGACGATCATGATGGCGATGAAAATTATGATGATTATGATTATAACAATGATGACGATCATGATGGCGATGAATATTATGATGATTATGATTATAACAATGATGACGATCATGATGGCGATGACAATCATAATGATTATATAGTTATAACAATGATGACGATCATGATGGTGATGACAATTATGATGATTATGATTATAACAATGATGACAATTATGATGATTATGATTATAACGATGACGAACATGATGATAATGAACAGGTGATGCTATAATTATGACTTGTGATGGTGATGATTATGATAATGATGATAACCGGATGGTAATAATAACAATGATGATGACGATAGTATTGCCTGCAATCGAATCTTGCCGAGAACTACTTTTGTTTATAATTTGTCTTTTTTAATGAATTGGTGAAGGATTTGTTGTATGTTGCTTACCAAGCTTAAGTTAGTTATATTCAAATTTCCAGCATATTTTATTCTGCATGTGCTGATATTATTTAAAAATAGTGTCAGCACAGAATAAAATATGCTGGAAAACAATGCAGACAAAGTTTGGAGCAAGAATTCATATCATCCATAGTGCATTTCGGGCTTGGTATGCAACATACAACAAGCAACAACAAAAACCTTAGCCAACTTTTTTTTTGGTGTGCATCATTGCATGTAATCGTAGTTATATGGTGAATGAGACGGTGTTGTGTATTGATATGCATGTAAATTAAACTGGTGTAGTTTATTAAACTGTATTAGTTTATTGTTTGTTTATAGTTATATGATGAATGAGTTGTTGTTGTGGTGTGGTAATCTGTAAACTGATGTTGTTTATTCTTTGTTCGCAGTGATATGATGAATGATTTGTTGTGATGTGGTAATCTGTAAACTGATGTAGTTTATTCTTTGTTTATAGTTATATGATGAATGAGTTGTTGTGGTGTGGTAATCTGTAAACTGATGTAGTTTATTATTTGTTCATAGTTATATGGTGAATGAGTTATTGTGGTGTGGTAATATTAATCTGTAAACTGATGTAGTTTATTCTTTGTTCGCAGTTATATGATGAATGAGTTATTGTGGTGTGGTAATATTAATCTGTAAACTGATGTAGTTTATTCTTTGTTTGCAGTTATATGATGAATGAGTTATTGTGGTGTGGTAATCCTTTACTATCTAAGAACACAAGTGATGGCATTGATTATACCTCGTGTCCTAATTCTTCATCTTGCAATCTCTTCACCCCCTACTGGGGACAAGCATCACAGAAGGTAATTAATTTTGCTTCTGGCTCCGATATTCAGGGCTTTCAGTTGGAATCGGAATTACTGAAGAACATGGAAACCTCCCGATTCATTCCGAGTCCATTACTCTGATTCAGTCCAATTCGTTCAGAAGACGCAAACTTTTGACTCTGACACAAGGGAAGGTTGAGGTTAACATTTTGTTTGTTCAGTTTGCAGAGCGTGCACGGGGAATTGTCCGTGTTATGGTAAATGGTAGCCGAGTAACGAATAAAGGAGATCCGATACCAGCTTACAGCCGATCAAGGTATCAAAAAATCTCTAACCCGGGTATAGTGGGGAATCAGGAGTTAAAGTGTCGCGGGTATGCTCGTCGTAAATTTTCAAAAAAAAATCCTAAAGGCCGGTTTACACGGTACAACTTTTCCCTACAACTGTCGCACGCAACTTGTTTACGCCACCCTTACAACACGAATTGCTTCGTGTAAATCAAACCTACAACTTGCTTACAACTGTTGTGTACGACAAGAAAAAAGTTGTAGGATTTTAAAACATGTTTTAAAATGCTACGACAATCGTAGCCGTCGTAGCCAAATATGGTAAAAAAGTGACGTATCATGTAACAAAACTTCTTTGTGGGGTACCGTGGAGTGTTTTTGCACAAAATGGCGGTTAAAAACAAAGCTGCCGGTTGTGCTGATATTTCGACGAAAAAGAAAGGTAAAAGAGTCAGAAAAATATCATTCTTTACTACCGAGAGAACAAAAAGACTTATTACCTAATGGAGCAAGGAACCAGTACATTTCTAATGCTCATATAAAGATTATTTTAAGAAAAAAGCAAGGCTGGCTTCACTCGAAATCGTACGAGACTTTTCCGTGTGTTGTGCGACAAGTTGTGCATGTGTAAATCAGCAGTAAGTCAAGTTGCATGCGATAGACTTAGGCGAAAATCGTGCCGTGTAAATCGGCCTTAAGAGATAACAGTAAAGTTCTTTTAAAAACCGCGTGACTGAAGATTTTAACCCCGCCATAAAAGATACCACAAAGTGTCTTCTCAAAACGTTTCCCCAAAAAGATACCAAATCGCTAATTTTTATTTCATGGAAATACGACGAGCATACAGTAATAGCCCACGTATAAGAACCTGGGTTGTAAGAACCTGTTAGACTAAAATTGTTCATTTTAAGCCCCTTCACATAAGAACCTAGTAAGGTTTAAGTACCATTTATATGAGAACCTATTTAGGCTAAATTGAAAAATTCATATTATTATACGTGGGCTATTACTGTATTCAGTTGATATATTTGATTCCCTCAAGAGTCCCACTCCGCTGGAACCAATGGCATTGTTACACAGTGTACACTTTTTTCAGCACTTTTCAGCATTGTGAGCAAGTTGCTGAGAACAATGTACTGTGTAACAGCACCAAAAAAATAGTTATTGAAACTAGTACACTTTAAGGCCTGCCCCCGGACCTTAAATCGCGCTAAATTGCACTAAATCGCCTTAAAACGCGCTAAATCGCCTTAAAACGCGCTAAATCGCCTTAAAACGCCTAAAATCACTTAAAAACATTGCGACCCATTTTCATTATATTGATATATATATATATACTTGATTGCAGTATATGCACACCTTGTAGTAACTTAGGCTAATTATCTAAAAAGATGCAAGCTAAAAACACTGCAATAAATTATGAGAGTAGGTTTGAGGCCATGTACTACTGTATTTATTTATTTGGGTCTTGAGCTTTTGTTGGACGCCGACATCATCAGAAGATAGATCCAAATAAATAAATACAGTATAGTACATGGCCTCAAACCTACTCTCATAATACCTTCCAAAATGCTACTGAAGGACAACTTAATATTCTGCAATGAATGTTCTTATCCTTTTAAACACACGTAAATATAAAAAAAATCATAAAAAGATACACCGAATATTAAGGTATTGGTATAATTATATATATGTACATGTACATGTACATAAACCACAACCTTTCTGAAATTGAGAATATGTAGTATAAAAGTAATTATACATGCATACCCTCAAGTACAGAATGATTGTGGTACACATAGACCGAATCTAAATATGGCATACTCTTATTGTTTTTGACTGTCTAGCCTCGTGTTCAAGTTGGAAAACAATAGAGTTTTCACATGTATGCGAGGCTGGACAGTCAAGAAGAATTGTTATTCAAATTGGCCGCCATATTTCGAAATGGTGTATTTATATATATACAGTCAAATATACAAATATAAATGAGATGCAAAATTCAAAATACTAGTTTATCTGGATGTTAATTAAATTAGATTTTTGTATAAATATGTGCTCTTATCCTTCTGCAACAGGATGTAATCATACATATATACGGTATATACAATATATAACTATTCCAGAAAGAGTTTGACTTATGAATACTGAATAGTACATTCCATGCAAGACCAAAATGCATTGTGCAGTTTATGCCATTATGTCAGTACAGTGTATTAGAGTTATGTTTTGTATATTAAGCTTCATATGAAATGCAAATCAATCTATATTTGCTACCTTTGAAACCAACAATGTATTTCAGTCTTGGAATGCACAATTCAACATTTTTTGTGAAACTTCTACATGCAAATATACATAAAAGCACATTAAAAGTACTTAACAAAACTGCAAGAACATATTATTTATTTATAACATTTTAGAATATTTTTTGTTGGTCATTCTATAACAAATATTTATCATCAATCTAGCGAAATATAAAAAAAAAATTGAAAAGAAATTAATTAACATTTTATGTGGTTTTCACCGAACTATTTCGAAAACTTTACTAGTAAATAATCTTATTGTACAATTTAGAATCAAGTGAATTCTACTTACGTGAGCAGCATGCAGTCACACATTAATATGGTCAGTCACACAGTAAAAGGTCACCATTAAGCCATTGTATTAAAGTTAATATCATTTGCTCAGCTTTACTTGTGCAAATAGGTTGTCTGCGTATTTTACATAAACGAGTGGAAAACACATGCAAATATAAAACACTTCAACTATCTTAGCTAGCCTGCGTGCAGCCCCTTTGTTTACCCGTAATAAGGGTCTGCGAATTATTGCAAGATTCCGTGTTCTGGACCCCCAGCCGAGTTGCACGATTATATATAACAGGCTCTGATTGGCTGCTACGCCAGCTCATTCTTACATACTCTCTGATTGGCTCGAAAGCTCGTACTCGCATGCGCAGTAGAGACTAGTGTCATGATCGAGCAAAACAAGATGGCCGCTCAAAGGCGGCGAAAAGTTGTCTCTTCTAAAATGGCTCGGAAATGCCAAAAAACCGCAGTAAATGCACTAAAACTTACTTATGGAAGTAACAAATTTATCAGAGCCCCTGTATGGGTTGATAGTTCTCAAGTTTATTGTCGACTTATCGCCGAAATATTGAATTCTACTACTCGGTGTAGATGAACTTTTTTTTGAAGTGTTATTCATATCATAATTATTATTATACTTCATCACCTATACCATACCCTATTATATTATTCACTGTTCACATATCAACCACTATGCCATTCATGTTTATAAATATTTTTCAGATGCATTTTGATATGTTTTACATCAATCAATAATTGTTCTTTTACCGAAGTATGAAGCGTATATATCCATGTCAGTGTCAGTCCTTATATTTGACGATTTTCGACGTGACATCGAGTACGAGCTTTCGAGCCAATCAGAGAGTATGTAAGAATGAGCTGGTGTAGCAGCCAATCAGAGCCTGTTATATATAATCGTGCAACTCGGCTGGGGGTCCAGAACACGGAATCTTGCAATAATTCGCAGACCCTTATTACGGGTAAACAAAGGGGCTGCACGCAGGCTAATCTTAGCTTGCTGTTCGCCATTTTAAATTGGTTTTGTGAGCCTGCGATAACACCGCACAGGTGTTTCTCCGTTGGGATGGGGGAGTGGATGGAGGAGTGTTCAATTACTGGTCAATTTCATGAGACTTTCTGTCAAATCTGAACGGTATACTGGTAATATACATCGACTCACTGAGTGAACTCTTGATTTGTAATACGAAGCTCAGAAATGGCCAACGAGGCTAATCGGTATCGGCTAATCGACACTTCGTCAAAGGGTTGGAAAAATTGTTTTACTCGATCGTCAAAGAAAAAGTTCTCATTGAGGGAGTCATAGCCGATAATATTATGACAGCACAGTAACACATGTCAGATAGGTCACATGTCAGGACTTAGCGTGAGAGACTGGGACAAATCAAAATGGCGGAATACTCGAACATAGTTTTATTTTGAGCTTCTGTCATCTCCTGTAAAGGTACTTACAAGAGATCATCTTGTAAATAAGATCAAAACCTGGAAACAAGAAGGAAAAAGACTTGCCACCTGCCACAGACATCACCTTCGAATAGTGGAACGTCCAAGTATGCATCAAGTAAAGAAGTGGTTATTGCTGTAATTGGCAGTCAGAAGAAGTATTTGCAGTGAGCATAAGAAAAAAACACTTGCTTTTGGATCAAGGTATGGTTTGGGGGTATTTTGCTGTCTATACGATCTGGAGAACGTCAAATAGGATGGGTTCCTGAGAAAGATCCGAAAATGAACGCTGAGATTATTTATACATCACATATAAAGATTAATTTATATATCAAAAACCAAGTTTTTCTGTAAGGATCATCAATGCGACAGGAAAAACAATTTCAGAAACATTTACACTAACTAACATCAAGATAAGATGCGAATTGGACTTTAAATCTTCATCAGTGGTATGTAAAAATATTAGCTTTAATAATTTCGTTACTGTTCAGTCCCTGGTTTCAGAAACGTTTGTTTAATCTGGAAAAATATCTACTACAATAAAGATTAGATTCTTATTGTTGGAGGTTAGCGATATTATACAAATTCAAACAAATGTTTCTTAGAAAATAGCCAGCAATCCTTAATGAAAGCACCCAGAACGTATATAATTATTTAATTTATATGTATACACCTATTTCAATTAACGTTGTCCATCTGGAAATGGTTGATCTGAGACCGATAGGAATTGTGGGAGCTCGTTAAATTGCAAATACACTATTATAATATTGCTTGAATATTAATGTTTACTTCTGAAATACTGTTACCTGTAATTCAGCACCATTCAAGTGTGATTAAAACAAGTTATTTGAAATTTAATGAGCTCCCACAATTCCTATCGGTCTCAGATCAACCATTCCAGATGGACAACGTTTATTGAAATAGGTGTATACAGAAAGATGTACAAAGGAAGTGTTGTTTAAAAGTTTTGATGTTAAAAATATTCAAAATAAAAAAGATATAAAAATAATTGTTTTGCAACTGGTTTCATAGTATTAAACTATGTTAAAGTAATTGATAATCATTGTTTAAAAGTGCTTTAATTGTTACGCTATTTGCACTCTATTCTATTGTTTTAACTAGCATCATATTGTACTATTTTGTATTTCATGGATATAATATTTGCACTCTAAATCAATTATGTAAATGAATCACAGGCATTCCTTATATTAATATAAAACTGACCTTTATTGAATACAATTTTTGATGTAAAGTTTAAACTGGCCTTTGCTTACTAGAAGTATTATATTTAAATGATATTTTGAACAATGATACCTTTATTTTCAAATTTCCTTAAATGAACTTAAAATGTTGTTCATTTTTACAAAAAAAAATTACTTAAACCACCAGAAAATGCATCTTCTTCACCATATATTTTCTTAAACATCCCTAAATCGCTGTAAATTGCTTAAAATTGCCTTATGGCGCCTCTGATTTTCTTATATTTTTTCTTAAATCGCCTTAAATCGCCTTAAACCGCACTAAAACGCCTTAAAACTTCACTCGAAGTTTGGCCATATTTTCTTAAATCGCATTAAATCGCCTTAAAACGCTTTAAATCGCATTAAATTACGGCGATTTAAGGTCCAGGGGCAGGCCTACTTTATTAAAAGAGTTAAGTGATTAACTTTGAAATTGTTTTTAGTAGAAACTTCCTAACATACTATATTTGACCTTAGTACCTAAAGGTGTGAATCAGTGTAGTAACAAAGTATATACAAACAGTAATCCCGGCCCAATCCAAAGTTCATACAGTCTGATCCCAGACATCATTAAAGCTAACTTTCGGAGCCCTGATCCTGTCTAGAAATTCTGTGACTTCAAAAATCTGGTCCATTATGCCGACATTTATGATTATCCCATATACTTTGTTATATACTGACATGTCCGTCTAAAATAACGTGCATATCTTCTCGATCACATAAGCCTCACGAACTACACTGAAGAATACATGCATGATTGTATTTTCAGCTTCTTTGGAAAGTACGAACTTCCAAGTTTTGATGTTTCCAGTATTACTCGACTTATAATTATAGTCGTTCATACAATCGGAGGGAAAGAGAGGTAGGTCTCGCCTCAAGCAGTGTATGTTTTCTTTTTGTTTTAATCAGTCATGTTTTTCGATGAACTATCGCCTTGTACCGAATCCTTTACTAGAACCACAGGTAGCCCAAGCTATGCACTTGTATGTTTTTTTAGCAATATGACGAAATATATAAAATGCAATAAAAATAAAATCTCTACCTGTGTGTTGTGTTTTTCTTTACATTCCTATAAAGTTTCAGGCCATTTCCTTCAATATTGAGTGATTTATGGCTGTTGTTCCCCAGCGTCCTAAGGAAAAACACAGCACACAGGTAGACAATATTTCGTCATATTGCTAAAAAACGTACAAATGCATCTAGCTTGGGCTATCTGTGCTAGAACGGCGTATTACTGAAACGCGTAATTGGCGCTTTTTCAAACATTGAAATTAGGATGAAATCTTACAGGATATCGGTGCGAGTAATGCTCTTATCGGGAACAAACTAAAAAGCTAGGACTTGGTAGGTTTGTTCAACATAACCATATGTTCTGATTCATGAAGAAACATTTGATAGTCCTGTTTCAGATTCACTTGATTCCGGCTCGACTCACTTAGCTTATCCCAAACTGTGTTGTTTCAGATACAGTCTATGGTTCTGACTCACTAAAGCCTCGACTGCATTTTCCCACAATTCCTACATCGTTCTCCAGTTAAAAAACAAGTAAATATCTTAATACTTTGTATAATTGCAGAGAAAAATGCCATACCGAATCGATAAAACTTCTAGAACAAGATGCCTATTTGCGTGGATTGAAAGTTGATTGCTATGATGACCCAGAGTATGTACTCTTTTATATACATTTTGTATACATATATAGTTTACAGCCGAAATCGTGTACATCAAGATGATCATGCATAGTCTGTCAACTATGGTATTTTTTTTTCCTGAACCATATCATCAATCGGTTTGGAGGCAGAGCGTATACCAACTTAGCTGACTGGACGAGTTTACGTAGCTCGGTTCCCTATAAGATGACGAGAAAAGACGAAAAATGAGCAGAGTCGTCTGCTTTACATTTCTAAATAGTTATTGTAGAGGTAGTAAGTGTGGGTCTGAGGTTCCTCAACTATAGTAGGACACTTGTGAATGGCTAGAGGATTGAGACGTTTAATAAGTGATTTATTTATATAGGCCTGTTATGGGCCCAATACCCGCCTAATCTCGCAGCAAGATTAGGCGGGATTACGCGAGATAAGGCGAGATTAGGACATATTAGGATTTACAACCTTGCGAGGTTAGGCGGAATTAGGCGGGATCAGGCGTGATCAGGCAAGATTAGGCGAGATTTGACATTTTAGGATTTTTTTGCTTGCGGGGTTAGGCGGGGTTAGGCGAGGTTAGGCGAGATTTGGCGAGATTAGCCGAGATTTGGACCAATAACAGTCCTTTATATCTTATAGCGAAGCTGGAGGTCATGATGCAAATATATTAATTTTATTAGTATGCTACAATCAAGTAGCACATTTATAATTTTATGACGGTTATATTTTGTTTCTTTTGTATCTTATAGTGCTGTACGCCATATTCTGTGTGCTGACCATCCAGCTGCAACACGATGCTTATTTCAAGACGAACATCAGAACAAAGGCGAGGATAGGTAAATATTGTCTTTAATCAGTTTATACATATTGCACACCACATATCGCATATTGCAATGTTGTTTGGAGGAGGGAGGGGGGGGGGGGGGGGTGGTGGGTGTGTGGCTACCCTTTTAAAAATAGTCATGCTTATATAAGAAAGTATGTATACAAAAACCCGCAGATGATCATGCATTCATATTTTGCAATGATTGTTCCATGCATTTAAACTCGCAAATGCTGTATAGACATGAATAGACTCTTGCTATTCCAATAGTTGTGGAATTTGATTGAAATTATTATTATTTTGCTTTAACAACAATCGATGCGGCAAGCCGAATTGCTATACTCACGCAAAAACTATAATATATAGCAGTATAAAAGTATTCCAGGAGTATGAATGTATTCCATCTTCTCTTGTTTCAGCGAATGGAAACCTGTGGGCATAGCACTGGCAGTGACGTCATCTGTGTTGCTAATTGTTGTTATTGGTATGGCAACGACATTTTGCTGCATGATTCGTCGAAAAAATACTGTCGTTATCTGTTGACTCTTTCATTAACTGTCACAGTGGAGAGCTCTCTCTTAAATAACAACCTAACAACCATCTCGCGTGCGGAAACAATAAACATCAATAAACACAACACCATTATTGGATACGGCGTGCTCGGCTTGAGACCGCTAATAGTTTATTTCGTGACAATAATTGAACGTTCATAACAAATTACATTCGAGATATATTTTCATTTCTGTATATAACGTAATAACTTCTTTACTAAAGAAGTGAACGAGTATTCATCGGATGAAAAAACCCCAACGCACTCGTAGCGATAATTAGGGGAAAATCCCAGCCCTATGAATCACAACCCTCGACCTGCTGGGCTCGGTAATTAAATTCCTAATGAACGAGATACAGATAGTAACGAGTTTAAATTGTCTTTTACGTAAGAGTCTTTAGCGTTTTCACTAGCCCATCGTCCATGTCTTTTAAATAGACGATCTGGAATACCAGCATTGGCAGCGGCAGTCGCTCCACCTGATCGCAGACTGTGTAGACTTATTTTAGAAACGTCGGTGATGTCTTTAAATCCCTCCTTGACAAGCTCTCTTGCTCTGGTGTAACTTATACCCTGGCGGCGGACTTTCGAAGAACTGTTGGGAGGGGCCAAAGCACGAAACAAGGGAAGATCTTCATCAAGTTGAATCTCGGCTACTGATTTGTACTTTTCCAAGGCAGACACTGAGCAAGTCATGTTTCCTGTCCTGGAGATGTTGATCCATGCACCCTCTCTCAGCTGGTCCGTCTTAGAAGACTCTAGAAAAATTGAACAATGTGATGAATAGAAACGAATATCACAGGCACTAATAGAACATAACTCGCTGAAACGAAAAAATCCTGCAAAGCCAACTAAGCACATAGCAAGAGTCCTTAGACTAGCAACACAAGACTTATCTTTGAGTTTCTCGGCCAAAGAGCGTAACATCTCGGGTGTAATAGGTTCTTTTCTATCCTTAGGTTTAGAAAGGTTTCGTTTGCAAGCATTCATCATCGATTGGACCAAACAGTGACCAGACACTTTATCGTAGCCAGACAAACCGTGCACCCAGTCGATACTATAGACCGCATTTGTAATTGGGGAGGGAGAGTTAGCTTTCTCACTAATCAGCTGGAGGTAAATAGCAACATGGTAAGGGTTAGCTGGTAGATAAGTCATGCCATTGACGGCAGCCCAACGTTTCCACCCATTGAATCCACTGAGGTAGGTCCTCACAGTCCCGTCCGCTTTTGAGGCGAATACCGTTTGCTTTACAGCATCTGAAATTCCTTGTAGGTGAGGAGGAATTGACTCGTCAAATTCGGTCCACATCTGAGACTGAAAAATATCTAATACAATGAGAATAAACGTGTTAGTAAGAGTGAAAGAAAAATCAATAACAAATATTTTGCTCAAGAAGTAGTATAAAAGATGGTCATATGATAACACAAAAAGACGCAAAGGTCTCATAATAAACGCACGGGCACAGATGGTCCCAAAGTCACACAAAAACGGGCACAGATAGTCCCAAAATATCTTCAACGGGCACAGGTGGTCCCATAATACACAGACGGGCACAGGTTGTCCCATAGTAACACAAAAACGGGTACAGATGGTCCCATAATAACTCGTACAATCATGGATGGTTCCAAACTAAACGCGAATGAATACCTCCTTGTCTGAAACCAAAACAAAATGACAACAAACATACACCCTTGAGAAAACAAAAATATTTAATTCAGGAGAATATAAAGTTTAACAAACTAGGCAACATCAAAGTACACCAGTATGTTTGCAATCCAAACGACCTGAAAAAATAGAAATAAACAAATCATTAACAAAAATAAAAATTCGGTAAGCGACTCAAGAGAACGCCAAGATGAATTACGCAACCTACAACACCCCTAATAAACCTACAAACAATTCCCTAGGTAGTATACATACCATCGAGAGAATATTTTTTCGCTAATTTACAAAACACGAAAAAACTCATTATCCAAGACTGCAAAGGATGTCGGTAATTTTTCTTTTATTATAATATTTAACATATAACATATCGTAGGATATGTCGGTTATATGTTTAGGGCATATTATTATAGCAAATTGTTAGTTGTTCATCCACAATTTTGAGGACGACATTGTTTGAAGATTAAAAGATGGTCGTAGGCCGTATTTAAGTTCATTACACTTTTCCTCAGCCTTATATAATTATAGTTTATATACCATGCAAGCTTTCAAGCAACTTGCTCTTGCAGTTGGTAGTGACTACCGTGAAGGGCATAGTGGATAGTAATAATAATGCCTGGATAGAATGCCTGGATTTTTTCGAAAGTTGGTAAACTAAAATTGTTATAAGGCTGAGAAAAGTTGAGAGTTTTGGATATTCTTGTCAAAATGACAAACAGAATGATCTAGTATTTTTACTCGATGGGCGGAGCCCGATCGAGTTATAAAATGCAAACGCTTCGTCAGTTTTGTTTGCTGTTACACCGATAGGGATTACCGCTGAAAAGCTGATTGGTGGCTCATATTTCCGATTGTTTTGTGACTCCAAAATCTACGAAAGTTAGCATTTTGTGATTATTTAGGCTTTGTTAGCCATCACATTTGATCATAATATCAACAATGAAAGCTATTGGAAGTTTTATAGTATCTTTTTAGACAGCAAACACTGGTCTCTCCTCGAGTCTGGTCAAATTAGCCGCTTTGAACGTGTTTGCATCATTGCCAACTTTACCATATTTTGATGGAAAAAACCCTGTTTAAAACGGCATTGTGATGATTAAAAATCATTACCAGTGGAAAGACAAAAGCATAATCTGTCAGATGAAGAGGAGTTGAAGTCATTTTCTGCAACTTAAGAAACAAGAAATAAAGATATGTCGACACACAATCTTCGTGACAATTTATACGAACTCGCAACTTAGAAATATCTTCAAACTGGTCATAAGAGGGGGGAGGAACAGAAGAGGGATGGAGGAGAAATGGCCTGAAAATCCTTTGGGATGAGGGAGAAATGACAATAAAATACAGGGATAAGGGAGAGTAGGAATATAATGGGATAAGGGAGAAATCTTCAATTTCCAAAAGCTATTCAAAAAATTCTGAATCTAAAAGCTTTATTTTTCTTATTACAACGCTCAAAAACATGCAATACATGAATCGCTTTTTTATGTAAAAAAAAAAGAGTCAAGTGCAAATGCATTTACCTGTATGTAAATAAAAAAATAAATGTTTGGTATTCGTACCAACAGATCAATTGAGGGAAGGTGGGTGGGGATGTAGGAGTTGTAGAGTGCATGTCGTGGCAAATGTGAATATATGTGGCGTTCCAAACTGAGGTGGAACAATATGGTATGTGGAGTGTCCCGGAAATATCTTAATGAATGCAAGGGCGATGCATATGAATCGACTGTAGGTATACATGTGGAGTGAACGGTGGTATGATAATGGTGAAAGAAATTTATAAAAGAAAAGTAAGAATAAAATATGTGATGAATAATAAATGATAATGATAATGAGTAAATAATAATAAATAAATATGAAATTCATAAAAGGAAAGTAAGAATAAAAATATGTAATGAATAATAAATGATAATAATAATGATAATGAGTAAATAATGATGAATAAATATGTAAGAATAAAGAATAATGTAAAAATAAAAATGTAAAAATAACGGCAATACAAAACAACGATGTGAATGAGGCGCAAAGTGAGCTCGAGTTCGTGTGGATATACGTGACTGTCTCGATGGAAGGAGGGGACGTAAAAATAGGAAGGGAAGGATAGCCGAAGGGGAGATAAGTAGATAGTTCTACCATAAGCTAATCATCAGGGGTTGAGGCAAATGGTAGAGGTTAGGACCAATACGTTTCATAACTCACGGTAGTAAGCTCACCCGACGTGTACTATCAACTTTGAACCTTACGAAACAAAACAAAAAAGAAAAGAGAGAGAGAGAGACAACTAGGGAAGAGTCAGTGGTATGGTGACTAAGGTAACGTTTAAAGCACAAAATATGTTTGATAATTCGATTTTACTGATGGCATGTATTCGTGACGTCATTTACAACAAAAATGATGTGAAATATATTTGTTTTCTAAAAAAAATTGGAAAAACAGGGAGGAGGGAGAAATGTCCTAAAAAATCAGGGATGAGGGAGAAATGGGCCAAAAACATAAGGGGTGTGGGAGATTTGAGGTCTGTTCCTCCCCCCTCTCATAACAAAATGGCATCGGATCTTTGCTAGACATTGAGTTATACATTGAGATAATTAGTACAAATCAAAGTACATGTTTTTCTGTTACTTGAGTGTCCTGAAGGTGTAAAATGGGAGCTGGGATTGGCCTTATTTTTGACTGGGAAAATGGGATTGGATGCACTGGGACTGGGATTTACAAATAAAAGAACAATAGAAAATAGGAATGGGATTGAAAATGTGAGCAAAACTGATGGGATCATGTGTCTTTTAACTGGGATTTGGTCCAAATATAAACTGGGAAATGGGATTTTCTTGTAGGTGTTTCCCAATAGATGTTGCCTTGTGCTCTTCGAGTTTTCGCACTTCTTGAGAGTTGTAAACAAACAATTAACTGATCACACTTCTTCAATACAGTTCCATGTTTTTCTTGTAGGTGTTTCCCAAATAGATGTTGCCTTGTGCTCTTCGATGATGGCGTGTCGTGTAGCCAATATAATCGCATCGAAACACTTGAAGTAATAAACAACGCACGGTTTGTTTACTAAGGCAGCCGCTTTTTCTTTGAGTTTGAGCTTTTCTTGAGCTTTTTTTTTAGTTTTTCTTGGTTACCAAGTATTGGACTAGAGGTCCTAGAGAACAATGCAATTCTCTTACCCAGATCTTTGAGTTGTTTCATGACATTAATTAAATGGCAAACTTATCCGCACGCCCTTGTCTTGCTGTTTCAATTCATTTATAGTCTCATCACTTTTATACAGAGAGTTTAGAAACTTGTTGATTAATAAGTTTCTCAGGATACTTGAGCTTGATAAAGCTCACATTTTTATGTAAAAGTTTAACGTTAGTAATTCTCTACTAATTTTAAATTTATGATGAAGTAATGGGAACATCGCAAATTTATATCGCTAATTTTTATTCTGAATTGTATAACTAAGAAGTTATTTTATTCGTATAGAAAATGGTTAGAAAAACTACCCTTGAAACAGTACAGAACTAAATTTGTATCCAATAACCCCCAGAATAAGATATAAAGGTTTTGTACAATAGTCTCTGCGCTATTTTGAAAGGTAGAGGGCGAGTGCGAACGGTGAGCTTGCAAAGTGACTACCACTGACTACCTTTCACTACCTTTCAAAGTGACTATTCGTTTAGCCCAGTTCTCAAAACCTCCAATAAAGCAATAAAAAATAAGAAAAAACAATATTTTGGCCCATCGACATGACTGAGATGATTTCGTAGTTCGTGCGAATACTAACGAAAGAAAATTCAATTTACAATGTTCAAAAAGCCAAACTCCCTTTGTTGACTGGGAAAGTAACTTCTTCAGTTTCAAAGCAAACACCTTACAAATTGCCCATCGAATTTCAGGTATTTCGAAAGCGGGCAGCATGAAAGCGTAAAGCAACTTTTTAAGCAACTTTTTAAGCAACAATATTTTCTTCAGAATACTTCTCTGGTTATATGCAGACAATGAACCAGTTTTTCTTGACAAGATTATCGTTGTTATTATCGATCCTCTATATTGCCATGCATATTTTCCTTGTCCATAATAAGACCGGCAAAATTGCGCTATCGACAATTTTTCTTCGTTACCAATGAAAAGCTAGTATGTTTTTCCTTGTGAATTTTTACATTTACAAAAGCAAATTTTCAATGTGCCAAGTAAAGGTTTCTCGATTGTAAAAACAGCTCCTGGCCAAGAACACTCATAGATATAAATTGAACATTTTTTATTTAGTATTTTTCAACGTCCGCATTGAATTATTGAATATCGGATATTTTTAATGTCGACTTTTCTTTGGATGGTCGAAATAAAACTTATGATAAACAACTACATTATCGATACTTTGTCAAAGAAATTTTTGAAAATGATAGCAGTTGTTTTGACAAAAATATAATCTATTAACATGGCAACCATACATGCAGGTGTAATGCTTAACAAAGTAAAAATGTAAACACCAAAACGAATGCTTTTTCATATTATGTTTCTTCACTAATTTTAAGTGTAATCTTCAAGTTAGTCTTTGTCAGTATCATTGTCAATGTCAGAGATATTATCGTCTTTTTTTGAGCAGAGGATTAGCTCTATTTGTGACAAAGCAACAAGCGAGCTATTCGGCGCACGGCTGCTCGTGAAATAGTTCCATCTTGCGCACGGCTGCTCGTGAAATAGTTCCATCTTTCTGTGGCTGCTTCTCCACAATAACAACAAAATAAAAACTTCGCTTGTTCTTCTGTTATAACCTTTGAATCAGGACCAGCCAGCATTGCAAATTCCCATTCAATGTCTTTCATTAAAAAGCTTCTACGATCCATTTCTTGAAGGACGTCTAAAACTTCTCCCTCCAAACACAATTCACAGAAACAAACTGTTTGTATTGCTGCTTTCGTTTGTTGTAAACTGATCTGGTTCAGTGGCCGTAGTTCATGATAAATGCGCTGTAACAGTTCAGCATTTATATTGTTGAAATAACCCGGGTAAATCTTTACATAATTCGCAATAACTTGAGATGCATTTTCCATTGTAGCGCCAAACTAAAAAGAGTTTGTACGAGTAATTAAAACAAGTTCAACTTTTTTGCACCTGTATTGAGGATGTGTCAACCTAAGTTGTTAATTAATACAGAATTTACCACACAACGAAAATGATTGGAGCTTTACTGACATCTTGGGAACTTTCCATAAACAATGTAAAATACAATTAAATCTGCTGTTTCCTGCAATTGAGAGTTTCCTTGAATTAATTATAAACTTTAAAATTAAGCAAAGCTGCTCTGATTATCATAAAATACTCACAAACACAAAATATTTTAAAAATAATTCTTCTAGACAGAATATGATAAATCAACAATACAAATTTCCATGGCAACAAAATCAGTTTCCAAAGAAACAGACTGATACAAAAACGGAACTTTTCATTTCGCGCTTGATGTTTTTTGAATAATAACAGAGACAAAGCCGAGGTCAGTATTCACCGACACTTTTCAAGCCCGAGCAGAATAATTTTTAGTGTATAAAATACCCCAAAAATAATAAAATATCAATAGATATAACAGATGAAATTGATCATGGAAAAATTATCCGAATTACTTGAAACATTCCGCAAATCACCTGCATATTCATATATGAAAAATATATTTTTTTCTTTGAAAAAAAGAGAGAGAAATATTCCAGGTGATCTCGCTTCGAAGCGCGCAAAGGATTGTTCGTCAAAACGAATAGTTCCAAAATGGCGCCTTTATCGAGGTTTAATGAATAAAATGTGTATTAACAAACAACATAAGGACCTTGTTTTAGCGGTGATGCGGAGATGTCAAATGGTAAAACATAAACGTGAATCTTAATCTCTCTAAAGGCCCGTTCACACGAGCGATTTTTGCGGCGATTTGAGGTGCGATTTTCGTGGCGATTTTTACGGCGATGAAAATTCGCGCGTGTGAACAACCGGCGATTTTACTGCGATTTTGGAAATTCACGTCGCCGCGATATCGCACGTGTTTTGAACATGTTCAAATTTGACCGCGATTCAGCTGCGATTTATTTCAGAAAACTGTGAAAATTAGAACTAGGAGACCCCCAATAGGAAATGTGTAGCTACTTTCCGTCATGGAAAGATGAGGAAGATCAAAAATGATCATTTTTTTATAACACTCGCAGAAACTTGTAGCAAAAGTTTATACTGAAAAGCTGAAAAGCCATAGTAAAATCGCCGGATTGGCTTAGACTGACCGGACGTGCGCGTGCGAAATCACCTGGTTGGTTGCAGTCACCTTCCTCAGTGACTGGCTCATGCTAACACACACTAGCATCGGAGGGACATAAAAATACACTGAGGAAGTAAAAAAAAAAGGGTTTTAGGGCACATTTGAACATAACTTCATTTAAAATTCTATTGTTTTATTTTCTTTATCTTATCATAGACAATTTTATTTTTTTCTAAATGATACAAAACTATCAATATTTTTTATTCATAAGATATTATCAATTGAATATAGTAGAAATTTCCATTTCGGAAAAAATCAATTCTCTCAAAAACGTTTTTATCATATATCGATTTGTATATTATTTTTCTGTTATTTACTAAAAATCATTTAAAGAAAATATGTAATTGCAACAAAATTTGAAAGGGAAATTATATTTGATAATTAGAATATAAAAATACCAGAGGCATCTAGAAAATCAGTTGTATTGAGAACACCGAGTTTTCCTTAATTAAATTTCACTACCTCATAATTTGTTTTCAGTGATTATTTAGCCACTCAATGAGAAACATGAAATGCAAAGTAAACTATACAAATCATTACAACTTTACTTGTCTTTGATCAGTGACAAGCCTTAGTCTTAAAGAGATTAGCAATTTGATTTAATGGATATCGTGTTTGTTATCTACTTCTCTTTCTTAATAAGACGTAGTGCTATGTAAGCAAAAAGCATGTAGATACATGTCATAGCTCCCAAGGCCAGCTCGTTGTACCATAAGTCGCTTGGACTGACGCCTTGTTGCTTTAGGTAGTCATCCCCACTTGGACTAAAACACAACACAATATAGTTGATAAAGACAGACAGACAGACAGACAGACAGACAGACAGACAGACAGACAGACAGACAGACAGACAGACAGACAGACAGACAGACAGACAGACAGACAGACAGACAGACAGACAGACAGACAGACAGAATGAATGAATGAATGAATCACTTTTATTTAAACACGGTAGTTCCATAAGTTACAAAAAACTTCTTTACATGAAAGCCGTGTAATATGTAAAATAAATACAATATAAAATACAATTTATAAGTGTATAAAAATTAAAAAATTTAATTAAAAAATGGTCAAAGTGAATTGACAGTTTGCTTGCCAGATAGTAACTTTCTTTTAAAAATTCCTTTAGATACCGATGACTTTAAGTTAGTAGGTAGCGAGTTCCATATTTTCGCGCCCCTATAAGAAAACGAGCCCCTATAAAATTCAGTCTTTGGGACAGACAGACAGACAGACAGACAGACAGACAGACAGACAGACAGACAGACAGACAGACAGACAGACAGACAGACAGACAGACAGACAGACAGACAGACAGACAGACAGACAGACAGACAGACAGACAGACAGACAGACAGACAGACAGACAGACAGACAGACAGACAGACAGACAGACAGACAGACAGACAGACAGACAGACAGACAGACAGACAGACAGACAGACAGACAGACAGACAGACACGTTAATTACATCAACATACAAGAAATTGCTTTTCATGAAAGTCGTGAAACAAGTCCTTTATACAGACAGACAGATAGACAGACAGACAGACAACATTTGAATAGTTCGACAGACAGACAGAAGCCCGAACACATGAATAAATCGATGACAAAACAAACAGGCAAAGAAGTAAACAAACAGACAAATACAAAAACATAGAAAAAGACAACTGGAAACAAACGGAAAATCAACAACACCGACGAACAACTAATAAATACTAGACTGACAAACACAATTACACACGAAAAAGACAAAATGACATGCATACGGACCGACAAGATAACAAGAGTAAATAAATCAACTCACCATATAGTGCTGTTTAAAAACGGTAAACAGTGAAATTCCATTCCTTCTAACTCATTGGCTTCCAAACTCTAAAACAAATCGTACATAAAACAATAGAAACTGAATGGAAGAGAAGAAAAGGAAGAAGAAACAATACGAAGCGAAGGACGAAAACTGAACGAAGGTATTGGAGGTAGGTGATAAAAGCAGGGAAGGGGTACACGAGGAAACACAACACTTTTTGTTGCTAGTAGGGAAGTGGTCTCTATGGATCGTACTTCCGGATCATTTTGCCACCTCGTGCACGGTTCTTATCCGACAAACCTCAGCCTCGACAGCGTGTAAAATATTCTTTAGAATTTGACTACAGCATGTGGAATTTTGAGCTGTTTTAATTGTTTGATAATGTGTACATTTCTTAAATTATATAAGAATATATTACACGCTACCGAGGCTAAGGTTGTGGACGAGAACCGTGAAAAGGTATATAATTATGCTGACAGCTAATTCTCCCTTGTATCAAACTGGTTAAATATCAAGGAACAATGTTCTGGGACAAAAGTCTGCTCCCTCGACAAATATTTGCGTTAAATCGTTGCCACAGGGAGTCCATAGGGAAGCAAAATGACCCGGGAGTATGCTTCAGTCTCGTGTGTAGAGACCTTAAAACAATAAAGCAGAAGGCAAGAACAAAGAACGAATATTACAAACACCCTGATATCATACGTCTTGCATCACAAAGATGAACTCTCAAGAAGAGGTAAGGTAAGGCTATGAATAAGTCTAACCTCAATGGCATATCTAAATATGCTGATATATTTCACCCAAGATAACCACTTGCCAACGGAACCGAGGTTTACTAATACACCACTAAAAACCTGGAAACAATAACAGGCAAATAGATAAGTAAAAACGTTATCTTTTACATCATCATCATCAGCAGCATCATGATCAGCATTATCATTATTGTATTCGTCACTATCATCAGCAACATCACCGTTATCATCAGCAGGATTATCATCTTGGTCACCATCACCATCACCATCATCAGCACCATCATCATCATCATCATCATCATCATCATCATCACCATCATCTTGGTCACCATCACCATCATCAGCAACATCACCGTTATCATCAGCAGCATTATCATCATTGTATTCGTCACTATCATCAGCAACATCACCGTTATCATCAGCAGCATTATCATCTTGGTCACCATCACCATCATCATCACCATCATCAGCACCATCATCTTGGTCACCATCACCATCATCAGCAACATCACCGTTATCATCAGCAGGATTATCATCTTGGTCACCATCACCATCATCATCACCATCATCAGCACCATCATCATCATCATCATCATCATCTTGGTCACCATCACCATCATCATCATCATCAGCACCATCATCATCATCATCATCATCATCATCATCATCTTGGTCACCATCATCATAAGCAGCAGCAGCAGGATTATCAACATAGTCGTTCTCATCACCACCATCACCATCAGTATCACCACCACCAACATCATCATCATTATCACCACTACCAACATCACCACCATCATCATGCCGATTTACATAGAACAGGCTTGCCAATCCTCTGATAAAAAGGTGCTATATGTAGTTGGAAGAGTGTATGGGGTCGTGCGTAGGCGTTTTGTAGGGAAATTTAATTTCAAAATAGTTGGCTTGTCGACGTACAAAAGACAGTATTTCCTTCTTTGAGGGAAAGAGGTCAAAATAATTAGGTGCAAATAATCAACAGCATTCTTTTTATGAAGCACACATTCCTAATTTAACATTTGTTTTCAAACAAAACTCTCCCCAAATTTAAATTACAGTGGAAACAGGACCCTCAATAAACAGGAATTCTCTATAAACCGGGCATATATTTTGTTCCAAACTTTTTCCAATGCATACTTTATAAAAGAAACCCGGAGCATTTCTGATCCGCAAACCGAACAATATTTGCATTCCAACATGCAAGTTACTACTAACAAAAGGATTAACCTCATTAATCCGGACAAAACCAAGCTAAACCTTTGTACAAATAGACCTAATCGACTAATGCGTTGCTATGTACGTTTCCAATTCAAAACCACTGGGAATAAAAACGTTTGTTTTAAAAAGTGATATCAAAATACATAAGACAAAGAATCTTATTCCCAAAAGATTTGAATTGGGTGAAACATAGCAACGCGTTAACCGATTTAGTCTCCCTCGCAGCCATTATTACTGTCCCTCCCCACTAGTCTAGTAAGTGGGAAGGGACAGGAAGCCCGACACTAATAACGGCTACGAAGGAAACTAGATATAGCCGATTTGGACTATTGAAAAGATCAGAAACAAAAGGTATACAACTATATAGAGGGGTTTCACTTTAGATGCTTTTAACATAAATAGTTTAGTGCTGTTAACATGAATTATTTAAGGGACAGATATTTAAAGGACCATTTGATATTTGATGGGGGGAGGGCTGTTTTGTCGGTGCCCGATATTTTTTTGGGACACAGATGTTGCAAGATATTTTTGGGGTAGTACTCAATACTTTTTGTTCGTGCAACAAAGGCTGCTCGATATTTTGTTTCGAGTTTGAAAGCTTGCTCGATATTTTTCTTTGAATTCAGCCCCCCTCCCCATCAAATATCAAATGGTCCGTCCCAAATATCAACGTACCATCATGAATACATAAGGCAGTGCAATCAAAAGATTAGCATTAGCAAACGATGATACCGACGCACTAACGAAAAACGACAATCCACATGCACATAACGAGGTAAGCACCAAAGTAAGAGCAAAAGTGAAGAATTTGACTACCGTCCTTCTAAAACCTGAAAAGAAACAAAGAAAATAGACTGAATCGGGACACGGTTGGATCTTATTGTTCTTGAAAAACTAACCTCGTGTTTATGTTAGAACACAATATAGTTTTCACATGAATGAGAGGCAAGCTAGTCAAGAACAATAGTTATTCAAATTGGTTGCCATTTTTCGATCCGGTAAATGAAACAAGAGTTTAGTTTCAAATTATATGTTATAAGTTATAAGTTATTGTAAGTATAAATATGAAATACGCGATTTTCCTTTTACTAGTTCGTTCTTTTCTCTTTTCATTTCATTTCATTTGTTTTCTCCTTTTTTTAATTCTAAATCTAAACAAGAGTGATCATAAAAATTAAAACAAAATCAATCAATCAAAGTAAATGAGTAGAAGTTTCTGGTTGAGGACAATGTCAACAGGACAGGAATTCTCAAGACAAGCCCAGAACAGAAACGCCTCTTTCCACTTATTCTATCTTACAATGAGCTAAAAATATAAGGTAAAATTTGTTCTAGGTCCTTCGGCACGCCTTTTGGCAGCAGATTGTGATTAAATCTAAATCAAGATGTGCAAACGGCTTCAACATATCAACCCACGTAAGAACGTTCTGGTCTTGTGACTCTAATGTATTGTGCCAATAAAGTGTACATCACGCAAATACATAGAGAGAGAAAACAAATAAATTATACAAGGGCTTAGAAAAATCCAGACCCAGTGGTTAGAGCATCCACTTAGAATATGGAGGGTCATGGGTTCGATTCTCATCAGGAATTGTTTCTGAGTCCTTTTCCAACTTGAATTATATTATTTATTTATTATCCAATTTGTATTCACTGCAGTAAAAAAATAACATTTGAATATTTTGGAGTCTGACCTACAGAGCTAGAAAACATCACGGGAGATGACTATGGAAATATTAAGGGTTGGTCCGTACACAAGGGAATGCAAATATGGTATATCAAGTCATTACTGGTACTGTCCAAACAG
Source organism: Metridium senile (assembly GCA_949775045.1). Classification (NCBI taxonomy): domain Eukaryota; kingdom Metazoa; phylum Cnidaria; class Anthozoa; order Actiniaria; family Metridiidae; genus Metridium; species Metridium senile. The sequence goes on along the minus strand of OX459096.1, from coordinate 33,157,167 downwards.
TTTTGTTCAGGTTTCTAGCATTCTAAAGTAAAGAAGAAAAAACCCTGACAATTTTTCGACTGTGTATGTGGTACAACAAATGTATACAACTTACCGATCATGAAATAAACAATGGCAGAGAAGCCTGTAATAGGGACTAGCCGCATAGGGATAAGATCACATAAGACTTTGGCCAGAAAGTACACTGACACCCGGTAGTATCCACCTGCTGATTCATGTCTAGTTAAAAAACATCAATCAAAGATTAGTTTTAAAGATATTTATCGTGGATATGAGATAAGACGTTGTCAAAAAGGGTTTGGATCTCAACGTTTTGACTGCTGGCGTTAATCAGGCGATGGGTAGATTGCATGGAAAGGGACCTCACACCACCACTGGTGTGCCACTAGGGACAATCCTAGGCCCTGTGCTATTTTTTTATTATTATCAATAACTAACACATATACACAAACAAATTACAATTAAAGACCTCACTCCACCTTTTTTTTACACAACCGGTACAAATGGTGTGCCACAAGGGACAATACTAGGCCCTGTGCTATTTTTTTATTATTATCAATAACTAACACATACACACAAACAAATTACAATTAAAGACCTAGAAGGGCGGTTACGTTGCGCCCTTTGACAGGATTACAGCAAAATATTCCAGTTTCCCGTTATCTAGCACCGCTGTACTATTTGACAAAAGTAGTAGCCTGTGCAAATGCGCAGTGTTGCAAAGTTGGGAAAGGAGTAGCACCCACCCCTAATGCTATGGTAGAATCTTTGACAGAGGAGGTTTTTTTGTAGCCTACCAATGGGCTGACGACAAAACTTTAAATATTTTGCTGTCCCTCTTCCCACGCGTCCGGAAAACACGTTTTATGGTTAAGAGTAAATTGTCCATTCTTTTTAATTAGTTTGTTTGCTTACATGAATATCTTGCGTTCTTTAATGAAGAGCTCAACTGCTGACAAATTTCCAAATACCATGTTCATTATGATAAAGAAGAATGCACCAACCCTGACGAAACAACAAGAATACTACCATTAAATAACAACACACCAGCACTAGGTGATTTCGCGCGCGCACTTCCGGCTCATACAAGCCAATCAGTTCCAAAATGGCGTCGTTTGAGAGAGTTGTTTCCCGTGTTAACCCTCTATAAATACGTCCTTAACATAACTTTACATTAAAGAATTCTGTGCAACTTGGACAACAAAAGCTCTCTGCTGGTATATCAACATTAAAATTAAATAAAAACAAATTGCAATGCCTAAAAGTAACCGAAATTGATGCTGTCTTGAGGCGCCATTTTGGAACTGTTCATTTTGACAAACAATCTATTGCGCGCTTCGAGGCGAGATCACCTGGCAGGACATACACTAAAACATGCACTAAGTGGCACAAATTTATTTAACACTAGACCTTTATCATGAAGCAGCTCATCATATGCAAATTAAATGCCCGGCAAGCCTCACTTTGACTTATAAAACAAAAGAAGTCGGCACTGTTTTTAATGAGTCAAAGCGAGGCTTGTCGGGCATTTGCATATGATTAGCTGCCTAGTGAACAGTATTGACAACACTATTCTAGAATTATTTAATATCATTTATGGAAAATATGAATCATATAACTAGCTTATATACTTTTAGCTTCCCTCATTCCTGGCGATGAGCAGAACGCTTAAAGTAAATTTACCAAAAGTATAATAAACATACTAGAGCGAAAACACTTTATCCATGAAATAAAATTAAATTGTTACTGTCTAATAGTTCTTATTTAGTGACTATTAGATACTATCAAAGACAAGTAAAGTTGTGAGGTATTGTTTCCTTTTGTATTTGATGTTTCACGTTAAGTGATACTGACTAAATAGTCACTGTTAGTTAGTAACTATTTTATTTTTATTTCATTAAATTTTATGTCCAAAATAATTTGCACGACTTAAAATATAGTTTCTTAGACAGAATTATCCAAAGTAAAACTGAAAAATATTTCCTAATCTTTCGGGAAATAGAAACGAGTTGAAGTTACAAAAAAATGATCAAAACTTATGCCATTTAGAATAATTCTGTATCAAAAACAAAGCTTTATTTGAGGTCGTGATTTCTTTCGTCGCACGTGCTTTTAGTGTCAAGTTTCCTGCCCATTTCACAGCTAGCTCGTCTGTGAAATGGGCGGATTATCAAATTCTTGAATGTACTACTAGAAACAGAGTTGCGGTATCTTTAATTTTAGGGTGAATACTGTACGCGATATGACAATACACTAATAACAAACGAAAACGAAAACGGCTCAGGGTAGGGGTAAAAATAATTCATTAATACCTTCGACAATTTCCGTTCAGCATCCCCACCCTTTTATATATAGGAAACCACGTTTCACGTACAAAATCGCCACGAGACGCCCTTCAACGCTGGCAGGAGACATGTTTCTCCGACACGCCGCTTGACATTTTAACTCGATTATTCAGAGCTGCTCTTTACCAGTGACATTATCATAATACCACATAATTATTCTACAAGGTGTTTAATTAAAGTGCATATGACATGAAATTTTTTGTGGTCGTTTCTAGAAGAAGGATAGGTGCTAAATACGATTCCGATATCAAAATCACGATTAAAAGAACCAAGAACCATTTTATACGGTGGTATAGGGCAAGCGTTGCAAACAAAACGACGTCACAAGGCCTAGTCACATGTTCATTTGGTCACGCACTGAAGGCATTTTTCAAAGCATATAGCATGATTAATGAAGAAAACATATTTGTAAGCGCTATTTTCGTTTTGAAATTTTGCTATATGACTTGAAAAATGACCGTTGACTATGCCTTGTGACGTCATTTTGTTTGCAACGCTTGACCTATACCACCATATAAATTGTTTCTTGGTTCTTTTAATCGTGATTTCAATATCGGAATCGTATTTAGCACCTATCCTTCTTCTAGAAACGACCACAAAAAAATTCATGTCATATGCACTTTAAACACTATCACAAATCGCCACGAGAGACGCCCTTTAATATATGAGAGAGTACTTTTTAAGTCACAAATCGCCACGAGACGCCCTTAAACGCTGGTAGGAGACGTGTTCATCAGACACGATACAAATAACGCCTGTAGAGGAGCACTGCCTCTTTCATAAATCGCCACGAGACGCCTTTAAACGCTGGTAGGGGACCTATTTTTCAGACACGATACAAATAACGCCTGTAGAGGAGCACTGCCTCTTCCACAAATCGCCACGAGAGACGCCCTTTACTATATGTGAGAGCAGAAACTCTGCTGACAAGAAACCTGTTCATCCGACACGATACAAAGAACGCCTGTGAAGGGATACTGACTATTCTAGTGTTTTTCTCAGCATATAAACTTTTAGCAACTTGTTTTAAACACGGCCAATACACCTACATGCCGTTATTTGATTTGGGATAACCCTAAGAAGAACAAAACCTCTTGGTGACACGATAGAGAACAATATCAAAAGAATACAAACGAAACTCCCTGCACACGACATCCTGCTCCAGCTGAGACTGGAACTCAAACCACTGCGGTTGGGATCAAGGGTAAATCACCACAATTCACAGTATGTGTAGGAAAAGGGAGACAAAGTAATTGCTTTACTCGAGCATAATGACTAGAAACAACCAGCTGCGACTTGAACTCAGACCATAACAGTGGGGCTAACCCTCATGTCTGGCCCTTATGGCTATTACAGCTAAATTGAAAACATCTGATTTAAAATTCAAATATTGTAAGTTAAACTGATTTGTAATTTATGTAGTAAATGCTTATATAGCGAATTTTACACACACCTAGCTGCACGAATATTGTCACATGAAAAATGAACATAAGTAATTTAGTAAAAAAGGGATATCGAACAAAAGAGTTCAGCCTGAGTGATGTTTTCTTGTCTTTTAATTAATTAATTCCTTTCCTATACTAAATTCTGAACAACTTCCTTGCAATTAGACGTAAGTGCACCCTATAGCTTATAAATATTAAAACATTTGGCGAGGATGATTAATCACTAATAAATAAACAAACTGAAATTTGAAACAACGTGAAAGTGAGAAAAGTGACATATGAGTATTTCGTTTGCGTTTGAGCTTTTGTCGACAATAAGATAGGTGAAACAGCCTACGTTTCACATTGTAATGAAGGCTCAAGAGCGAGCTAACTTCAAATTATATTTATTTTACCAACTTAACTGCAAAGTTTTTAAACTTAAATATTAAAATATTAAAATATTAAAATATTAAATATTAAAATATTTATTCTTACCGGTTTTGAAGGCCGTCTTGGCCATTCTTTTGGTTAAAGTAAATTGCTCCCACTATACATCCGAATATGACTGTGATGATCAGCTGTAAAAGAAACCCATATGTTTTAATATATAATTTTTAAAGAAAAGAAAAAAAGAAAGAAAGAAAGAAGAAGAAGACGAAGAAGAAGAAGACGAAGAATTAAGAAGAAGAACAACAACAACAACAACAACGACAACAAGAAACAAAAGGCGAACAACAACAAGAAACAGAAAGAGAAAACAAGACGAACAACAGGACGAACAAGAAGAGGAGAAGGAAGCAGAAGTTAGTCAAATCAGATCAGCTTTAAAGCTGAAAAGAAAGTATTAGTATACCTTTCAGACATGTTAATTAAATTACAAACTTCCCGTCAACATGAAAAATTAATAACCCTTTTCGTGAACAGTAATTAAAATTTAATAAAATACTCTGCTTTAGGGTATTTGAGTACCTCTTTAACAAAAGTCAAACAAATCGACTGTACAATAATACAATTACACCGGTATACAGCTATTTCAAAACGGTTGTATTGAATAGTGCATTGCACAAGACCGAAATGCATTGTTGATCTTGTGAACTTAAAATAAAAAAATACTGCGATCGATTTGCTTTGTATATGCAGATGGTATACTGTTTTGTTGGGTATGTACTAGAAAACTCTAATTATAATATATTCCAAAATTGTGCTTTCAACAATTAAATAAGAAGCTAAGAGCAGTGCATTTCGAAGGTCTCGGAATGCATTTTTCAGTATTCTCAATTCAACCATTTTTGTCAATTGGACTTCTAAAAGTGAGGTTTATTTTATTGATCCGACTTAATTTGATCAAAACCATCAAAAATACGGTATTAAAGAATGAAGATTGATTGATTAGCCCCTGGGGGACACCTCAGGCTACATATACCTAGGGAGTCAACCTTTTCACATCCCAATTAAGAGTCAAATAGAGTCAACCATCGCGCAGCTCAACAGGAATATATTACCGACACTTTAAAATCATGCGAAACAGAAATCGTACGTTTTACTATTCCTTAGAATCTAGTTTTCCTTTAACCACGAATTTTTTGAGTTCTAGAACAACTGATTACTTAAAAACACCACCGCATCCCACACTAGTTTAACCACTAGTTTTCGTTTAACTACGGGTTTCACACTGTTTAAGACCAATTATTTACTAAAAACAGAAACGCATTACACACTTCTTTAACCACTAGTTTTGATTTAACCACGCGGGTTTTCACGCAGTTTTACACCAATAGACAAAATCAGCCTACGCGTTGCTATGTACGTTTTTGTCCCAATTCAAATCTTTTCGGAAAAAGATTTTGTCTTATGCATTTCAATGTCACGTGGAAAATGCTTGTAACAAAGGTTATTTCCAGAGGTTTTGAATTGGGTCAAAATGTACATAGCAATGTGTTAGCCGATTTGGTATATTGTTCATTTAAAAACCTACCCTGCTAGCAGAGTAAGGTTGTCTCGCACTTCTGATAAGTAGAAAATGAACTATTGAGACAAACTAATGAGACAAACTTCTTCTGCTAGCAGGGTATTAAAAACACCGACATTAGTGGGTTCACACTAGCGATCTAAAGTAGGTCTAAAGTATACTTTGGTTATACTTGTAGTGTGAACGGTCTCTGGCCATCTCAAGTAATATACTTTGTCGTTATGGTTATTTCGCCTCTTCAAAGAAGCCGAAGTACGATTTCAAGCAGGATGCAGCCTATACTTTAGGGCTTCCTAATCCGCAATAAAAACAGTAAACGTCCATCAAACCTGTCAACTGCTAGTTCTCCTATTGCAAAATACACATTAGAGATATACGTTGACCTTTTTAGCGGGAAATATGGATCTTGTACTACTTGTTCGTCAGTGTGAACGCCTTGCTCGCTTTTGTAAACAAACGAACCTAAAGAACCTACTTTGATACAGATGTACTTTAGACCTACTAGTGTGAACCCACCTACTGGTACGAACGGAAAGGCTAATCCATTTATCTATTGGGGAGCCTTTTAATTATATATCACGTATCAGGGGTATTATGTTTGTTTATTGAGAGATTGGTCCACTAATAAATCATAACAAACAAATTAAAAATAAATAAGTAATTATAATATAGTTTGATTATAACGCGCGCTCTGATTGGTCCAAAACCGTGGTTTATTACACCGATAAACCACGGTTTTGAGAGTTTCGAAGGAACAGCGAAAAAGTTGTTGTTTGCTCCCTGTTCACTTTTGAAAAATGGCGTTCAAAATGTCGAGTAAATATTTTCTTTTTGTTAAAAAGCTGATATAAACAAATTAAAAACAACAAAAACACTCAATGCATCACATAAACAGAACAGGTAGTTCTAAAAGTCACTTTTATTGTTGAATAAGAGCGTTCAAAAAGGCCGAAAATCTCTCGCCCGGAGGCTCGAGATTTTCTTAGGCCTTTTTTCGTGTTCTCCCAACATCCCGCGTGGTTTATTACACCGATAAACCACGGAAATCGCTCGTTTATTGCTTCAATAAAACTTAACGGAGATGTTTATAAACATACATTTTATGAAGAAAGTAGCGAGTTTCAGTCTGAGACACAATTGGTCGGACACTTGTGTCTGGCTTGAAGCATGATTGACGCGGCCGGACATTTTATGTTATTTCTTTTTGTACATATGTACATTTAGCTAGAAATGCTACGAGAAACATGTAAATTTTACTTCAAGATAAATGAAGCTATAGATCTGTTTTGCAAGTTCAAAAGGAAAGGAAAACGAAAGTAAGTATTTTTTAAATCTTATAGAACGCGGCGTTTCTTTTTAGAAAATGTAAAAAAAGTTATAACTATTAATTTGTGTTTAGAGACTGTTTTACGTCGAGTACGTGGAGTCTTTACCGAATCTCCCCACCAGGCTTATATAATATTTAAGTACCCCACATAATCATTGCTCAAAAATGAAATATTTTAGCACACAACTCTGCTACCATGCTGATTTTTTTGCGGATGGAGGAAAACCGTAAGAACCTGTGGGAGTTGAGAACAATATATCAAACAAACCCACATAAGATATACATGCCCGAGACGGAATTTAAACATGTTCGCGGTGAACCACTTGACCACTCACAATAGTTATTATTCCTTTGAGTTTTTGATTTTTCTACTTCTTTGATTTAAAAATGAAACCAACTTCACTGAATAGCAATATAAGTTTAGCCAAGATACTTTCAAATGCTCCTTTAATCGTAATAAACAAGAAAACTCGAAACTAGTTGAACTAGTTAAAAACAATCTGATGTCACCGCATTGAAAGATGCCTATCACACTAATAAGCACTGTCCTTTTAACAACCCAATAGAATATACTAGAATCGATCGATAATCGAGCACTTACATTCCACACAAAACTGACCTTCGATTTGGAATGAGCAATTATTTGATAACATAGCTAAGAATACAGTGGGTAGACATTTATTATCTGCACTTTTTAACAGCATTAATTAGACTGCAAACGGCCCACAAAAGCTATTGAGATACATTGGAGGCCGGTAATCTTTTTTTCAGCTTAATCATACTTTCTTGCTTCCCCCTCCATGCAATGTTAGCTTTCAGTTCATGATTCCTTGATGACTGCCAGACTAACATTGTGTAATAGACCACCTTTTCGCGGTTCTCGTCCACAACCTCGATAGCGTGTAATATATAAAGGATATATATAAAACGGTAATTTAAGGGATGTGGAAATTCCACGGGCTATAGTCAAATTCTAAAGAATATATTACACGCTATCGAGGCTGAGGTTGATTGACGACAACCGTGAAAAGGTCTATTGGAAGAAAAGAGAATTGGTTTCAAACACAAAGCCCAATATATTGAAGCACTTTACGGTAATTAAAAATGGCCCATTTTTGAAGCAGTTCTCTCACTTTTTTGACGAGATTGTATTTTATTAGCAACAGTGATGTATCGCGTATTTTTTTATAAAAAAAAAATAGAAAATACCAATACCAATGAAGAAACGGAATACAGCTTGCAATTTCAACTTTGATTGTTTCTTAGAAACACCGATGCAGCCATATTGCACTAAAGAGTGTTTTATTAGTTCATTAGAGACATTAGAAAAACAGTCATAAAAAACGTATATCGACGAAAGGTTCGAATCGTTAATTTTGTTGTACGGGGCACAAGCTGAAGTCATTTTTACTGTCATAGTTTCCTTAAAAACAATGACGCAGTCGTCTTGCTATAAAGGTTTCTTTGTTAATTTATTAGAAAACTAACAAAATACACAATTCAAAAATACACGTTCAAAAATACACGTTCAAAAGGTCAGTAAGAAACACGTTAATTGTTTCCTTAGAAATACCAACGGAGTCAGTTTCAAATACTAGTTTTATTGTTTGTAAATTAAAAAACAATTAAAAAGAACAACTTAACCATTCTTGAGCATAATTCAAAGCATTCGTGTTTGCGACAGCACAGTCGCAATAGTAGACCTCACGACCCTTGACGAAATTAACTACGTCAGTGCTGCCATGGTAACTACATTGACCTGAGGATTTAAAAGGAGGTCTGTCCGATATCTCGATTTTACACATCTACTGACTCTGTTCGAAGGTACAACACTCACGTTACTGCAAACTAGGACAGTTTCGAGAATGATTGGATTGAAAATTGTTTGTGCAGCACTGTTAATAGTCGCCTTGGATGGAGTGACGGCCAAGGTTTTCTGGGAAACAACAGACATGGCGACTGAACGTAAGAACGATTTAACATTTCTAAATACAGTTTAAACCCGTAGTTTAAAGCAATTTAATTAGGCAGTTAAATATCATAGGGAAAAGGCAAGTAAAAAAACACAGAAGGATGTGTCAAATAGATTAAAACAATTATAAAAATAACATAAAAGTAAAAGCTAGTAGAGGCAGCCATGTTATAAATCTCTTGCTGCATGTACTTTAAAAAGGTACGTTCCCTCCAAGTTGTCTGGTTTTGCTCTTTAGGTCTATTTGCGCATTTCCGCCGTAATTAGTTTAAGATATACAAATAATCAGACAGGAGAATAAGTCCTTGTTGACCGGAGATCAAGACTGTTTTTGTCGAGTGTAAATAACTCGAAACAGAAACTGGCAATATACAGTTTATTTAATATGACGATGACAAAAAGACTACATCAGTGTTTCGATGTAAACAATTACATTAAGAACTGTACCACATGTAATAGTAACTAATAGCTAATACACCGTGAAAAATTGTTACTGACATTTCGGTCGTTAATAAATCCTTAACTGAGTCATCTTTCAGTACTCAAAAACACAACAATAATTGACTTTAAATAGCGGACAATTCAGTTCTTTTTGGAAATTTTCTGTTAAAATAACAAGGATTGTTTTCTTTAAAAACATCAGCCAAGAATTAAAACCATTTCGTAAGTTCGTCTGAGGAAAGTTCCAGAATATCACGAAGCGACCACAACCAAAAAATCAAGGACTGAAAGGACTAGACTATTATCGATGTTGAGTGCTGACAGGAACAAATCGAACCCAACATTTCCGAAACGAATTAACTTACAAATGATCGAAGGAAGGAACTGTGAACAAAGAACATTAGAGAAGAGAGTGCAGCTTTGTTGGTGATGTGCCAGCGAAGGTTCATTGAAACTTTAAGGGGTTGCAGAATAAACTAACTTAATCTGAGGTAGACAGAGCAGATCATGACCTAGAGAAACCCTTGTCTTTGGGTTAGCGATATTAAAGCCATTCCACAAACGGAAAGACTGTCGTATTGTTCTCTGAAAACCAAAGATTTTCTTGATCTAGTATTGGTATTTATCATGTGTGCGTCTATGTTCGTTAACCTGTTCGTTGCTTCACAAACCATCAGATTTACAAACGCAAAACCAAGTGGGAAAATAACCTTTTATATCCAGGGTAGACATATTGTTGAAATAAAAATAGCTATTTTGGATTTTGAACGTCGTTGTCACATTGTTCACGCTGTTCGGATTGTCGAAAACTGTCACAAAACGAATTGATCAATTAACTCCTCATGTTATCATTATTGTAATTGATAATACAAATGTTTATAATAATCAAACGTCACATCAAACATTAGAAGTACAACACAAATATTTGAAGCACGACACTGATAAAATCAAAATTGTACTAGTTGTAACAAGGTATTGTTTGATGTATTGTTTGACTGTTTTGATTTTATTACATTGCTATATTAATTCAAGTTTCATCAAGTTTTATACAGCTGTTTCAAAAAACGTTGAATACTGAATAGTGCAATCCAAGACCGAACGGCATTGTGGGTCTCATAAATTTGGAATAAAAAATAAGTATAAAAGCGATATTTACTCTCCATAACTGGCTCAGTGGCGTATTGTTTTGAATGCATGGAATGCACTAAGAATAAAATAACATGTATTTTACCTAAACAATATTACATGACCCAAAATTCATTTCGGTCTTGCAAAGCACTATTCAGTCAGTTCTACGTTTTTTGAAATAGCCTTATACCTATAAATATGGCTATATTGATTCGATATATTGCGGTACATTTTTTTGCCAAAACTGTCTGGAGTACTTAGATCATAAATCTAATTAACTGATACAAGAAGAGTTGTTTTCGTCGGTTACGCAGACATAAGGCTATTAAAGTTTTATTTATATGTAGCATAGGTGGCATGGGTGGCGTAATGGTTCACCGTGCGCCTTTCACAGCAGGTTCCAGTTCCGGCTCGGGCATAGATTATATTTGAGTTGAGTTTGTTGTTCTCTTTAAACACATAACTCTAGAAAGAAGTGGGGTAAATATAGAGGAGAGAGAAACAGCATAAAATAGACAGGAAGATTAGAGAAACACAGGAAAAAGAGAGAGGGAAACGGTATGTCATCCTAACAACTTGGTTGTCATTTCAGGATTACAAAAGATCCCATCTACTGGGCAAACTGCCAAAAACCTAGAGCTGTACTTGCTAGAACGTTCACCACAATTGCGTCTTGTTAAACGTGCTCTCAAAGAGCCTGAAGATGTGCTGATCCTCATCGATTCGTCCAAGTCCGTACCAGAAGCAAACTTCACCCAGGGAATAAGAGCACTGAAGAACCTTGTCACTAGGTTCCGCCCAAGCACCAACTTTGCTGCCATACTGTTCTCGACCAAAGCAAAAGTAGTTTTCCCATTTATATCTCCCCGAAAAGCCATGAAGAAACTGCTCAATATACAGTACGATGGAGGCCTCACAAACACCCAGGCTGCACTGAAAAAGTCTGGCAAATTGTTCGCGAGTAAGAAGTCCGGTGTTCGTGAGTACGCTTACAAGAGAATGTTCATTTTGACTGATGGACAATCGAACGTCAAGAAGAGAAACACCCTTTACCTGGCCTACCTTCTCAAGGATATGGGCGTGGAAGTGTTTGTTATGGCCGTCGGTGAACGTATTGCTGGTATTAACGAGTTGGCGATGTTGGCTACCTCGACTGACAAACATTTGTACAGAGTCGCAGATATGGAACAGTTCTTGCAGGTTGTAGATGAGATTCCCCACGACCCTAACTACGACGAATACGAAGCTAATTTCATAAACTAGAAGCTTTGAAATGATGGTGAACTTAATACAACACCTGAACTATGAACACGACAGCTCGTGCTGAAATATATACACCACTCCATTAGTGTGCACGGATAAACATAAAGTGTGCACCGATAAACATACCTTCCGTTGTATTTTACAGGGTCGGCTATGGCGTTGAAACAATTATTATGTCTCACATATTTTAGCGTTAGAGTGCATAAGGTATATTCGTGAGTCATTAGTATTGAGTAAATAGTGCAACTTTATGTAAATTCTATTATTCAATTTGCACCGTGTTTTAGTATTTAGTAATAGGCCCTTTGCAGGACCTGGTCACGTGACAAATGTCATTCAAAAAAAGAAGAGAAACATAAAATGAATCCCAGAATTCGAAAAACAATGTTTAAAAGATATTGGGCTAAGGCTGTGAGAATTTGTTGAATTAACATGGAATAACAAGGTTTTGTATGACTGAAGGTAAGCCTTGCCAGTCATATATATAAACTATATGTATATAAGTCTTGTAATGTTTGGTATAAAAAATCCGCTAACTCCAGTTTTAAAGTTATAAAAAAAATTTAAAGCTAAGTGAAATGTGCAAAAAATTTCAGTGTTTTTTTTTTTTTTTTGCAAAATGTTTCGAAGCCTGGCATTCATTTTGTGATACTTTTTTTATTGACAAGGTCACGTGACCATGTCCACGGACCATGGACTCTTTGTATTTTACTGATATATACCGCAATTTAAATCGCAATCGGTTTCAGAATTATAACTATTGTGCTCCGTTTTTGCATGTCAGGGGAAAAAAACTAGTACTTAGCGACTAGACTATATTGAACTACACAACTGATAGATGGTTATAAATTCATCAAGAGATTGAAATTGTAGATATTGTATTACATAGAATCAAAAATGTTATATAAAAATCATATAATGGGTTTTAAACCATTATTTAGTAGTTACACTTATAGCAGTATATAAGGGCATGCAATGTTAGTTGTTATGTAACCAATTTACCTGCATGATCGATGTCTGTGGATTTCGTAGAAGGTTCTTGAATGCACGCCCAGATACATAATATAGCTATTTATAGAGAAGAAATGTATTTTAGTTGATCGAACGTTCCATCGGCATACCAATACATGGCAGATAGAAGGCATGCCCTGGCTGAGTGCAGATACACTAAAATAATTAGACATGAAGTATTCTAAAAAAAACCCAGTCAATCAGTATCTAACAATAAACTCTCGTGGACACATCGTTATCAAGGACATCTCGCTATAACGGTCAGCAATAGATAGATCCCTATTGCAGGAACCCCCTATTTCAGTAACCCCCTATTGCAGGAACCTCGCTATAACGGTCGGCAATAGATGGATTCCTATTGCAGGAACCCCCTATTGCAGTAACCCCCTATTGCAGGAACCTCTCTATAACGGTCGATAATCGGAAAGGAATAACGGCGCAACAAGTGTCCATATATAAACGACATACTGTATAATAACAACATGTGACTGTGTAATTAAATGATTCGTATTCTGGGTAACTAACAGACATTTTTAAATACCACAATAAAAACCGAGAAAATATAGTCTAAAATTGTATAGATCATTTTTTTTTCACTCCTTTTCTCTTTCCTTCTCTCATATCATTCAAAATATGAACGCCCTGAATGAATGATTGATAGAGGTTACAATTTTCTTATTAACATTTTTTGCTTTAATTTACTTATTTTAAAAAGTCACGCGCAAATTCTATTTACGCAAACGTTCTGCGTAAAACATCATACATCAGTGGGAAGCGTATTTCCGTAGAGAAACCCGTTGCGTAAAGAAAATGTTACGCAAATGGATTTAACACATATTTTTCAATTAACGTTACGAGTCAATTCCATCTATTTACTATATCGTGTTGTACGTAAAACGAAACCTCGCTCCCAGGCACTTTTATATTCGCTTTTGGATGGGGCGGGAATTAAGCGAATCAAAAAGGAACTGGGAACGAGGTTACGTAAAATGTTGTAGCCTCCTTTGCAGCCGCTACAATGTTTCTTTACGCAACACATCGATGGGGGCGGCTTCAATAGAGGCTATGATCACAACACAATTAAATTAAATTTACGTAAATGTTCTACGTAAAAAATAAATGAATTACGTACTTGCGTAAAGAATGACGTTACGTAACCAACTTGATTGACATCTGATCTATCAGGCGTCGGAGTCTTTGCAAAGAATCGGTCAAGAATTGGTCCAACTGAATTCATGACATTCGCATAGTAAGATGATTTGCGATAACATTCGGCAAGATCGTCGACTATTTTGGACCTATCGTCTCGTTCAATAGGCGTTACACGAAAATCTGAACATAATAGATGAATTAAATGAATGAGGGAATAAATGAATGGATGAAGAAACAATTAAATGAGAAAAACAAAAAAATGGATAAACGAATAAATAAATCTTCTGAAGATTGATCAACCACACGCGTATTTAGAACATGTAAATATTCTATCATTTAGTCTCTTATGATGCCGTTGACGGCGAAAGCTCAGACCCGTAATAAAATACACTTATAGTAGCAAGGCCTCACTCGATCCTACTCTATGAATGAATAAATATATGAATGATCATTGAGTACATGAATGAATTTCTGTTTGTCTGACTGACTGAACGAACAAATGAATGGACGAGCAAATGAATGGTGCCTGTATACAGCCGACCCCATCCCTATCCCCACCCCCTTGCGGGGAGAAACGGGAAAAGGGGGAAGGGGTGGGGGCGACTGTACACAGGCTGAACGTGAAATGAGTGAAAAAGTAATACAACTATTTCTAAAAAGGTTGACGGAGTGAACGGTGAATGGCGAACGTCGATTGCACGACCGAAAGGAATTGTGGTTATGCAGACAACATATCCTAGTGTTTTTCTGGATTGTTTAGCACAGTTTCATCAATTTATACTCTTCTTTGCTATATGGGGCTGGCGTTATTCAAATAATCAATAGACCCACAATTCCTTTGGGTCGTGCAATCACCGTTCAATATTCGTTCACTCCGTCAACCCTTTTTGTAATAAATGTATATGAATCAAAGTACCATGGGAGTGGACGACAACTGTTGCTTTATATCTTTGGTTATCGTTGATGACATCCATGAAAAAGTCTGGCGGGTTATTATGTTCTTCGCACTTGTATCCTATAAAAGATAAGATATAAAAATACCAAAAAAACAACACTTAAAACGAAGCAAACAACAAAACAAAGTAACAAACAACAATCAAATAAGCAATCAATATGATAAATAATCAAACAAAGACTCAAACAAACAAACAAACAAACAAACAAACAAACAAACAAACAAACAAACAAACAAAGCAAACAAGCAAACATAAACACAAATAAACGATCAAACAAACAAGCAAGCAAACGTACAAACAAACGAACAATCACACACTAAATAAACCAGTAAAAACACCTTTGATAAAACAAGGTTGTGTATTTACCAATGCTCTCAAAATAGTCTAGTGCACTTGCTGCTGGTCCCTGGTAAACAATGTCACCATCAGATAACATAGTCATCGTGTCAAACAGTTTGTAGATGGAGTATCGCGGCTGATGGATCGAAAATATAATCGTCTTTCCCTTTTTACCAAGACTACAGCAAACAATATAACATACGATTAGTCGGATCTGTTTCTTCATATTGTATTAAGTCCTATTATTGTAGCCTGCAGAGCAGGCGTTCTTTTTGCTTTTTGGAGAATTTAGGATCTTGGGCTTCCTGTGTTAATTTTTTGAAAGAACGCCTGTTTTGCTGGCTACTATGTAACGTCTGAAATCCTGAAATTACCAAAATGTTTTGCCTACTTACTTTTGTGAAATAATTAGTGTCGATGTTTCTACTATTTTAATATGGAAAAAAAACCATTCCAATAAGAAGGGAATCAGTTAGGCATTCTGCAGGTTATTGAAGAAAATGCGACAACGTGAATGTCTTGTTGGGCTTCCTATGTCATCACACAGGAAACCCAGACCCAAGAATAAATTATCATCACATACCCGTGCAGTAGATTGACAACAGAACACGCTGTAGAAGCATCCAGTCCTGTTGTAGGCTCATCAAGAAACAGTACCGAAGGGGCTGTCACCAGTTCCATTCCAATACTGGTCCTCTTTTTCTCTCCTCCAGAAATCCCCCTTATGAAATCAGTCCCAACTTTCTGATCAGCAACTCCCATTAGCCCCAGATCGCCGAGAATCTCGTTCACTCGAGCTTGTCTTTCCTTTCTAGTCAGGAAATTTGGAAGACGGAGTGCAGCAGAGAAGTAGAGGTTCTCACGCACAGTTAGTGTTCCCATGACAACATCATCCTGGAATAAAAAGTTTGATAACGCTTTTTATTACTCGGGCTTCCGTGTACGGAAAAGCCCGAGTCTAAAATATGCAAACGGTTCTTTATTTTTCGTCGTTGTCGTCGTCTTGGTCCTCAAATTGAAGGGTCAGGTCCCAGCCGTTCCTAGCAACAATGACATCATGTCTCATTTGAAAACAGAGTGATCGCCCAGATGGCGTCTAGTTATATCAGACATTACTATTATTGCTCTTATAATATAATCTACATATACTCGATTCTGATTGGATGATCGTTAATTGTGCTCTGCAAAGTATCGGAAGTGCAAGTAGAATCAACGTTGATCCATGATTCCCTTCCGTAGTCTTTTTGTTCATTCCTCAACTTTTCTGCCTGGTGATTCAAGATTCCTTAATTATTTGTTTTCGATCATGATTCCGCTTCCACCCCCGATTATCTGATTCAATTAAGCTGCTATACCAATAGGTGTGTGTATGATTATGATTATAAATCAAGACTAAATGATCAAAAAAAAGGCCGCCACATTTGAAGAGCAACACCTATATAATAGCTATATATACGCGACACGTTTATATGCACGAATTAATGAAAGAAATAAAAATGATAGAATTGATAAATTAACATTCCAATATTTCACTTGTCAATAGTACACACCCCTGTCCCTTCGTCGCGCGCCTATCGCCACAGGACTTACGGATAGATGAAATGGGATAAAGGAAGTGGGATAAAGGAAGTGGGATAAAGGAAATAGGATGAAGGAAATGGGATGAAGGAAATGAGATAGATGATGGATGATGACTGATGACTTGCGCGGTGATTTTTTTTAAAGTGAAGACCGTGTCTCAATAGCAAGACCATGTCAAGACGATTGGAGGTAGAAAATCTTTGTCACCCCGACATAACTTTTTTTTACCATCTGGTTTCAATTCGTACGTGCAATTTACACAAAGCGATTTTTTGCTGTGTCATGTCGCTGCCTAATTTATACTGCTCTTGTTCTAACAGGACGAAGCAATCAATTCAAAAATAAACTAAATAATAAAACGAACCATAGCTTGTAATCAAGCACGTACGTCAAACAAAATTTGAGATACAAATTGCCGTTAATTGAATAAAAAAAAATTAATGAGTACTTGAAAAAAGCAAAAGTAAATCAATGAAAGGATAAGATAAGACAACTAGAACAAAGCTCAATTTAAAACACAAACCTGAACAACGTAACCAGAAACACATTTGAAGTTTTCAGGCTGTAAATTACCATTGACCAAGACAGTGCCAGATAGATGACTACTATCTTTACGTCCAGCAAGAATATCCAATAAAGTTGTCTTACCACTTCCTGTTGGCCCGAGTATAGCATTTGCACCTAGTTTCATTAAACCACTGTAAAAATAAACAGAAATAATGAAAATAAGTGGATTCAAAGGGATTCCAACCCAATACTTTAGCGATACCATTGAAATTATTTTAGAATTATATAATATATAAATGTTTAAAAATAAGAAACAGCTTTCAATAGAAACTTCAACTGAAAAGGTTTCTTTGGTAGTTAATTCTTTGAAGATTGTCAATAAATAGGATTTGTCCAATCAAATCCTTGCCTTGCCAAACATTTTATCTGGTGAATTCTTGGTAATGAAAAAGTTACCAGTCAGACGTAAACATAGACCTTTATCATAATGGCTGCCAGCTTATTATCTTGATAATATATAAACTTGCAAGGAAAAGAAAGCTATCATAGGATAGACATTCCCAAAAACATGAACTAGTGAAAGTTTGAGAGATTAAAATAAACAACAATTTTTTTGCCCTCAGAAATTAAATTATACATACAAATCCTTACATTTTTATTAGCATTTTGCACAGAACTAGCAGCAAAACTTTCCATGAATAACTATTTATGATATGATAGTGCTAAAATAATAAAATATGCATTTTACTTGTAAAAATAATTTTCCACCATTTATGACAAAGGTCTATGATGTCCAAAAACAAAACAGTATTGATGACCAAGAAACTTCACACGAAAATTATTTTAAACTCTAGCTGTCTTTGTGTCATTAAATTGTTCATTTATACTTACTTTAAATCTTTTAAAATTAATTTGTTAGTCTTGTGTCCTTCAACTTTTACTTTGACAGTATATGAAATATTGTGATATGTAATAACAGTCGAGGAGTCTTCTTTAAATGAGCTGTAGTCCTTCTTGCTATTGTCTGGATTGATGCTTAACAAAGAAGTGTTTTCTTTATGACTTGCCATCTATATATTAGGAAAAAGATAAAGATTTAGAAAAACCTGAACTTACAAATTGAAAAAGTGAAATATTAAATGGAAAAAAACTTTAAAAATGTTGCAGTCAGGTTTCATAATTAAGGCTGGTGCATAGTGTTGTCAGCGCGCACCTTGTTCTGCGCATGTGATGTAATAAGCACAGCAAGCCCGCGCCAGCAATTTGCAAAATAAAAACAAACATTGAAACAGTATGCGTGATCATGGTTGAATTGTGCCGGTGTGATTTACTGAACTTTTTATCATGAAAGTTATCAATATCATCGGGAAAGACAGTGGGAAAGACCGTGGGAGAAAAAGAAGGCTAAATAATGGACAGTTCGCTAAAAGTAGAGTGCCTATGAAGCGCCAAAAACTTGTAAACAATGATGATTTTACGACTTTTACGACTGAAAATACCGGCGGTCCCGTGTGGCGTGAGGGAAGACGCATCGTTGAAATAGGCCACCTAGTTGATCAACTGTCTAAAGGTTGTAGCGACTGCCAGGAAGTTCTTTTACTTCACAACCTCATATCTGAGACAAAACAAGGACTAGGCAGTATTTTCCACATTCAGTGTGTCTGCGGCGAAATGAACTCGGTACGAACCGGCAAAACACATCGAGACCCAAATAAAAAACAAGTTGGATCGCCTATATGGGACATAAATACAAAAGCAGCCACAGGTTAGTCATCTGATAACTGTAATTTGCCGATTGTTTTTGTTTTAAAAACATAATTTGATCGTTTGTTGACCTTGTTATGCTCCTTGTGTATCTCTTGTTGTCGCTTTGTGTGGTCTAAGGACGGCGGATGACCGGACCTACTAGTTTTTCGTCTAAAATATTGTGCTTGTTTTTATTTTCATCTAAAAGCTGCTATGAACACTGGCCTTGGAGCAACAGGAGTCAATTCATTTTTAACAACACTGAACATACCATGGATGAATAAGAACACATTTAGAAGTAGAGAAGTGGAAGCAAGTAAGGGGATAAGAGCAGTAGCTACAAATGCTTGCAATGAAGCCATAAAAGAAGAAGTAGAAAAAGTGTTGGAGACCAGAACTGAGTAAGAAATTTATTATGTTACATATTCACATTTTGCCTATTCTTTTAAAAAAGAAAATGACTTTTGTGTAGTTTGTTCAATAAACTAAGTTGATTAAATTTGGTTAATATTCCCAAGATGTGTTGTTTAATATTTTTATGTTGTTATAAATTAAGGTTATTTTCCCACTATATTTTAAGCTGTGACAATTCACCAAAAAACTGCAAGATTGATGCAAGCTTTGATGCTGGCTGGCAGAAACGTGGATCTGGGAGAGCATACAATAGTTTATCAGGTATAATGAAAACAGAAATAATTGGAATTATGAAAAATATAACCTAATAATTCAATCTCCTAATTGCAATTTGCTTACTGATTTTGTTTTCTCTTTATCACCTTAAATTAAATTGTACATATAAATACATTAAATTATTATTATTAACATACATGATGTCAACTTATGAGGTATTTTTGCATTTAAAATTAGGACACTCTACAATGATAGGTTCCAGAAGTAAGAAAGTGCTCGATTACAGAGTAAAATGCAAGCAATGTAGGAAGTGCAATACTGCAAAGAAGAAAACACATTTTTGTGCTAGAAACTGGTCCGGGTCAGCGAAAGCGATGGAACCTGCCATGGGTGTCGAGATGTGCAAAAACCTTAAAGGTATAAATATATATATATATTAAACAGGTTCCCATTTAAATCTGACCTTTACCATTTAAATATGTACTTATGCAAATTGTGTTGATGTGTGCTAAACACACAGATCAACCAATCAGAGAAGTTCACTTCAGAAATAATATACTCCGATTGGTTGATCTGTGTGTTTAGCACACATCAACACAATTTGCATAAGTACAGATTTAAATGGGAAAGTACAGATTTAAATGGGAACCTGTTATATACATATATATGTCTCACTTAAATTTTGATATTTTTTTATTAAGATTCACCACAAATATCAATAAAATAATATCACATGAAAGAAAGAGAAAAAAAGGAAAAACAAAAACTTGGTTGATGTAGGGACACCACAACAGCTTAGCCAATAACAGTGGGCCCATTTTAACATATTTGCAAAAATGTATTGTATGTTATTTTCTTTTTCAATTTCATATATAATATTGTTTTTATTAGGAACTCTACAAACAATTGACAAAACTGGAAATTCAACAAGTGTCCAGTATGGCATAGGTAACATCATCATGGATGGAGACACAACAACAATATCTCATATTCATAATGATGTTGATGAGAATATTGGTGTTTGGTCGGATGTTGGACATGCCAAAAAATCACTGTATGGCCATCTAATTAAAGTTGGAGAACATCATAAACTTCTGTCAAAAAGTGTAGCAGAATATCTAACTAAGTGTTTTGGCTACCTTCTTACTCAAAACAAAGGGAACCCAGACAAAATTGCCAAAGGATGCACAAGTATACCGAAGCATGCATTTGGTGACCACAGTTCTTGTGGGTCATGGTGTACCTACAATACAGACCCGTCAAAGTACTGCCACAAGTCATTACCTCATGGCAAAGATCTACATGGGGATGAACTAAAAATAGAACTAGTGAAGGTACAGCTTATTAATGACTTTTGATAATCTGGAGGTTGGAATTTGCAGTTGGCAATGCATTTTTTTGTGTGAAAAACCCTAATTTTCAACAATATATTTTAGTGACTATTCAATTCAGTCACTGTAACTAAAAGATATCTGAGAAATATGAAATACAAAGGAAACACTACCCTGTTATATATCATTAAGGAATTAAAAATGATACACATGTCTATATACTGTAATAAACACATTGGGAGCTGAAGAGCAAGAGAAAAGTATTGAAAAAATAAGAGGTGTAGCTGAGTATTTCCCAGAGTATTTATATCACAGTACACAAACGGGTGCATATTTCAATTTATATATATATTTTGCTGGCCTCAGCTATAAACATGGTAGTTGGCCAATCAGAGCATGCGCATATATTGCAACTGTATATAATGGCGACACTCTTACTGTTGAGCTCAGAATTGTATTTCTAATTTATGATCTATTTGCTTTTAGGTTTTCAACCTGTTCTCTAAGTATGCTGAAAAGCTTGCTCCTTTGGGATCCACTCAAGCTAATGAGGCAATGAATCATAGTATTTCTGTTCGAGCTCCCAAGCGTATCCATTTTTCTGGGTCAACCAGTTTGCTAAATCGTGTAGCCCTGACTGTTGCAACAAAAAATAAAGGGAATACAGTAATTTGTGAGGTAAACTGAAACTGTTTTGTTAATACACTTTTGATGTTTAAGCCTTCTTCTTTACACAGGATTGTATAAATCAAATTGCCCAAAGAGAAAAAAAAAAAACATAAACATTATGTGACTACATTTAAAGTGCCCATACAAATATAAATCTTTAAACAATAATTGTTTATAAGTTTATCAATTCATTGGAATAAATTAAAATAATCTCCTATTGTTTCAGGTCAATGAAGCAAATAATATATCTCCCGGCACAATTACATTATCATTTAACAAGAACAAAGACCAACAGTACAACAAACGTAAAGACAGGGAAACTACTAGGGAGTTCAGAAGAAATAGGCTGTCCCTTAAAAAGGCTAGATCACAACATACCCTGCATGCTGAGGTTGTTGAAGGAGCAACATACAAGTCAGGAATACAGTATCAACATGAAAATAATGATGATCTGACACCAATTCCCAAAGCATGTTATGCGCCAATACCGTCACCAGTTGGTCTGAACATCTCAAAACAAAATTCTACTGTTGTTGTGTTTGATCTGGAAACTTCCAATTTGGGTAAATATTGATATAAAATAAATGACAACCAAAGCTACAAACAAAGAAACAAGCAAACAAACAACACTTTAGCAAAGACTGTATGCTTGTACAAATAAACCTAGTTATGTATGTGGCAACTAGCGAGTAAACTAGTATAGGCTGCGTCGGTGTTTGATATAAACAATAGGTAATTATATTATGAAATTTGTAACACCGTAAAAACTTTTGACTTTACTTTACTGACGTTTCAAGCTTTTGTCCTTCCTTTTATTCCGATAAAGGGCTAAAGCTTGAAACGCCAGTAAAGTTAAGTCAACATTTTTTTACGGTTTACAATTAACAATTTTTTACAAATTTCATTATATAATTACCAATATTTATGTATAAATTTTTCAAATAACGGTTTTAAACACTTCAATTAATGTTTTTTTTAGGTCTAAGTACTGCAGAAATTTGTCAGCTTTCAGCAGCTTCACTTCCCCAAGAAGATCAACCATCCGTCCTATATGACCAGTATGTAATGCCATTGAATGGTATTGCCTCGCATGCTTCAAAAGCAAATAGCCTTACAGTGGTTGCTGGACAACTCCTCTACAAATGCCAGCCTGTCAACACATCAAGTCTTGTTGATTGTTTGCAGAGCTTTCTACATTATTTAAAGTCATTCAATAAACCAGTAGTACTAATGGCCCACAACAATAAAGTCTTTGACTCCAGAATCCTTGTAAAAGCATTTATGAAGTTAAATCTTGTTGAAGAGCTGCAACTACTAATCCAAGGATTTGTCGACACTCTTCCCCTCTTTCGAGAAATAATACCGCACAGACCATCCTACAAACAAGAACAATTGGTTAGAGATATACTTGATGTGTCCTATGATGCCCATAATGGGTTAGAAGATGTCAAAGCACTGAGAGACTTATTAACACATCTCAAACCAACAGACCAACAATATGACAGAAACAGTTTCTCATTTGGTCATGTTTCGGACTCATTAGAGCATCATACAAGAGTTGCCTACAATCTGCCTTCATTAATGCCACTTGTTGATAGAAAAGTTATCTCAAAAAGTATGGCTCAGAAAATGGCTGGTTCTAACCTGAATTACCATCATTTAAAACTTGCGTTTCAAAGGGGTGGCATGGAGGGAATAAAATGTCTCTTGGCAGAAAAGAATAGCAACACTTTGAAAGCAAGAGTCACAATATCTAAGAAAATTGTAACAAAACTTATTAATTTTATGGAAACATACTAAATAAACAACTTTTTGAAGCCTAATTGGCTTAATAGCAGTAGAGGTTTTTTTACATTTAAGATTTTTATAAATATAACTGCCTTGCAGGGTGGTGTCGTGCAATTACATAATGTTATTCTAATTGACTAAATAAATAAAAGCCTTGTGACCAAGGCTTATAGTAACAAGCCAAAATTGTACACTTGTATTTTTGTATCACTGTGTCAACACTTTGTACATGAAATATAATATAGTTCTGCTCTTTCCATGCTGTCTAATGTAGATTTTACTTAGTGAATATTAGTCTTTAACATAGAAAAGTAAAGTTGTAAGGAGGAAGTGTTCCCTTGTAGTTGTTGTTTCTGTTTGAATAGGGTGATAGGGCAAAATTACTAAAATATAGGCTCTAAATTACTATTAGTAAAGTGAAAACACTAAAACCATGAAATAATAACAAAATAGTTTTTACTAATAGTTTAGTCATTTTCACTCAAACAGAAACATCAAATACAAATGGAAAAACAATACCTCTTTACAACTTTACTTGTTTTTGATAGTGACTATATATTAAATCGTCACTAAATAAGACCTATAACACAGCAATTTCACGTTTATTTCTTGAATAACTCTTAACAGTATGAAATATTATTTCTTTAAAATTCGCAAAAATACACCTACGTCATCAGGTATTTAACATTAATTATCTCGCTTCGATGCGAGGTGACCCCCCAATTTTTTTCCAGTTTTAGATAGCCCATTAGGTGTTTCAAATAACTGGTATAGTTTCAATGAAATAAAAATGGGTTGCAATTACTAGGCACCAGCCTTAAGTAAATATAATTATATATATACTTTTGTCTCTGACTTTTTTTACATTTTACTTACATTAGATGTTTCGACTGTGAATCAACAGCTAGTCTTTATTAGTCATTTTGGTTAGAAACTGTGCACAAATATATATCAAAAATTGCTAAGCTTCCAAATGCCAATCGTTAAGAGTTGTTATGCCAGCTGAAATCAAAGCTTGACAATAAGTTTTACCAGGAAAAATATAACGTAGTATATGTTTTTGTATGATTGTATTGAATTAAATCTACAAGGTACTGGGGGAGCACATGCTTGTGCTAGTGTTCAGCCATATCACATTGTACTTATATTATATACTGTGTTACTTCAAAATGAATGAATGAACAAATGAATTAATATTGATATAATAGATATAATCAAGTAAAAGAAAGAATGACAGAAAATTTCTGCATGGAGGGGGTTGCATAATATTTGGAAAGACAACATAAGATTTTGCCAATCCCTCCCTCCCATACACTAATAAATGAAAGCCCCCAATCTTTGTAAATCATAATGGCTAATTGTTTTGGAACAATCATGCATGTAGTACATCTCAAAGAAAATTTGAATCTACAACCATGTTTGAGGGAGGATATACCCCTACCCAAGATCTGTTCTTATAGGAGGGGGTGTAAGGGTTTGTGGTTATGCGGTTTCCCATTATTTTTAGCAAATTTGTGTGCTGTTTTGCATATTTGTCTATTTTGTTGTGCTGTTTTGCAGTTTACGAACCCCCCTTATGCCCCCTCTTATAGTGCCTTAATTTTACAATATCACACAACTATCAATGTTCAAAGACCCACATGAAAAAGGCAGTTTCCACTGCCATCAATCAAACATAATCAGTTAGTACCTTTGATATTATTTTTGACAGCAGTGACAAATGCCTTTTACACATTATAGTCTGTCATTTTTGTTTCTTGATCTATCATATCCAGTGGACATGTAACAACTCAAAATAAGCCTCCTGCATTGTGTCATATAGCTCATAATTAACATCCACTTGACGTCATCAAAATGCTATAATCTAAACTATACATCTCAGAAAACAGATTATCTAGTATTTTATTTAGAGATATTATTCCTGAAAATTTGGTTGGTTTAGGTTATTTCGTTTAAAACGGTTTCACACCTTGACATAAACATAAACATTAGCATAAGAAATGTAAGTACACCGAGAGTGGGACATGGAGGGTGTCCTCAACACCACTTGTGATGTTGGGAGAACACTCAAGAGCTGGAAAAGAACTCGCCTAACGGCTCGTGCTTTTCCTACGCTCTCTCGTGTTGTCCCAACATCACGCGTGTTTAGATCAGGCTATATAACACGGAAAATCGTCTTCTATTTCTTAAATATTTTCTAGAGTCGCAAATGGTTAAAAATTAGCCACAAATTGTATCTTTGTGGCTGGTATATGAATAAATTTGTTAGTTTAGTGAATATGTTTTATCTTTAATATGATTTAGTTGGAGTTTTATCATACACTGAATTGCAATATTTACAATCCTACAGCCATTCCCAGGTCTCTGTGAGCGCATGCAGAAAATACAAAATCGTGCTGCGCGTATTATAACCCGTTCTGATTATACAATCAGATCCAGTAGTATTCTCCAGAGTCTCTGCTGGGATAATCTTGAAAACAGACATTTCAAACAGGAAGTGGCAACCATGTACAAGATAGTGAAAAATACCAATATGCCAAAAATACTTATGTGAATTATTCCAAAATGTATCTTCGGTACATGATTATAATGTGTGTGGTTGTCATTCAAATCTGACTTTACCACTTCCAAAAACAAATTTAAAAAAAAACAGTTATAAATACAGTGGAGCAGCTGCCTGGAACTCCCTCCCTCCATGGGTACGTGAATCAAACAACTATGTTACATTTAGAAATAATGTTTAATCAATTAGGAAATATACTGTATAGTAATTTCTATTGTTATTTATAATTATTGTATTGTATTGTAGCACGGCTCTCGGGAAGAGCATTTTTTATATGATGAGATACCGTGATTAAATAAAGTTTTTATTATTATTATTTATTATTATTATTATTATTATTATTATTATTATTATTATTATTATTATTATTATTATTATTATTATTATTATTATTATTATTATTATTATTATTATTATTATTATTATTATTATTATTATTATTATTAAGTGCCTGTTCACTATAAAACTTTGACGTCTAAACTTGATTTTGGTGGACTGTATTTCCAAGGCAACAAGTACCTGAAAATATCCAATGCAGATCAGCGATAAACTCGTTAAGTAGAGTTTCTGCCCGCAATATTGATTTCCGAGTTAGCCTGCTATGCAGACTAGATTTTTTGCGAAAATTCGAGTCTGCCCAGCAGGCTATTTCCGAGTATTCTATTACGAAAAGGTTTGATAAAAAGACAAATAGAAGAGTCAATTCTATCTAACCTGAGTTTCAGGCTCCGGGGGAGAGCCTGAAACTCAGGTTAAATTCTATCAAAATAAGATCTACATTGTAATTTAAACAATTTATTCTCTCACTCTTTCACGTGAAAGTATTTATTTTTTTAATTTCATTCAAGGCACTGACGATAGGGACCGAAATATTTTTGATGACGTCAATGAATCCCACGGATTACATAATGCCGTTCGTAATCTCTGAATCATTCATATTATAATTATAAAGCTTGATACACTCGGTCGCTCAACTATAGAAGACCCCACAAATCAACAATAAAAAAATCAACCAAATCTAAAAAATGTCAATAATAAATCGATCTATTATGCTTAATTCCACTGTGATAGTTTCTATTCGATTGAAGATAAATTCCCATGAGTCTCCCATGGTTGAAAATTTGGAACTTACCTCAAGTTTACCTCAAAATAGTTTTAAAACAGCAATTTTACGATTCACTTTAAGGTTCAGTCGACTATATAGATGCACATAGGCCTTTTTAACTTGATCAAGTAATTTACAGACACTCAACTAGTGTACATAGTGCTTTCTCTGCGCTACAAACTCTTTAGTTATTGACAGAGGTTATTCACAAGCATCCAGCAACCTTGTGATGATTGACCCTGAACCTGACGTCAAACCTGACATGCATGACGTCATGATTCCACAGGAAGCCCAAAGATCTAAAGTGCGAGGATTGCGTGAGAACCGACAACGGGCCACATTGTAAACAATGGAGAAAATTCCGGCTGTAACACAGGCTATGGGATAATAATAATGATTTATTTCTAGTGCATCCCAATGTTTCTCGATGCCCTTACAATTCAATTTAAAAAATATAGAAATATAGAAAGATATTAGTGATTTTATGATTATAAAATAATAACTAAATTTGGTCTAGACTGAAACCAAACCCATCACGTTAACTGCGCGCATCATTTGTTAAAATTTGTCATTTATCAGTTGATGTATTATTTAATTTATTCATTTTAACATTGTTATTTTAATAATTTTTGTTTTTTAATAACTTTTTGAGAATAATTTTCGTTGCTATAGTGATTTGTATCAATTCAGTGATTGGTTGATTAATCTGAAAGCAGTAAAATCATTGGCTCATAAAACTGTCCGATAACAACTGTCTGATTACAGCCAACTATCCGATTACACTGTCCTATTACAAAAACAAGATTGATTAGAGGAAAATAGATCAGTCTGTCAACCAATCAGATTCGAGGAAATTGTAATAGTTTATATGATTATAATAATTATCGGTTTTGTGTTTTGTCATAAGTTATTTTTGAGTCAGTGACAAATTAAATGACGTCAAATGTTCGTGATATTGGCTTTGACCAATCATATTGGTTAAATTTTTGAAAGATGTTCGGGGGGCCTGGTTACAGGTGTGTTTATTATACCAGAAATTAGCTAAAACTAGGAGTATTCCTCGACGATGGAATAAAAAATATATAATACTATCGGTTGTCTTTGCCAAGCACGATTGAAATGGCTAAAAGCTTTCGCCAATTCCGTCTTCTTCTTTGGAAGAACTTCATTTTACAGGTAATTTAGCTTTAAACGATTTGGCCGGTTGTCAAGTTTGCTTGTTTGCTGCTTCTTGAACACAATATATATAAGCTTAAATACAACTGACGTTTTTTGGAAATTTATGTTCTCTTTATAGATTCGAAGACCTATTGGAACTACGTTTGAAATAATCGTCCCTCTTGTTCTTGTCGCTATCCTAATAGTGCCAAAGTAAGCAAAGTTTTAATATAAACAGTAACCAAGTAAGATCGATTTAACGATTACATAACAAACACAACTTTATAGCGATATTGCAAGGTTGTCTACATTTCCTAGTAGTGATTTTCGATCGAATTCGTATTCAGTCGGTCATGATTTCGTAGAAAACGATAAACAGAGAGAAATTATAGTTGATACTGTATGAAAAGGCACTTTCTACCAAAGTATCTTTAAGGATTTATATACTGCAAGGATATTGCGTCCGCCATTTTGGAACCGAAAATATAGTAAAAGCGAAAAAGTGATCGGATTATGACAATTCATCGAATAAGCGACGTTGCGGGAAATCAATCTGATTCTACATTTTATTTTACTGCTTCTTCATCTATGCTGAAGTATTTACTTTATATAACGGGACGTCAATTGCATAATGCGACATAATATTAAAACCGGTCATGCAAAAAAATATGCACATTTTCTAAAGGTTTGAAATTTTCTGAAATTCACTCCTTGAATATAGAGCATTCTGCAATAAATGAAAATTCGTAAACTATTTTTTTTTTTTCTTGCATGGATTATCCAAGCACTATTTTGACATATTTAAGCTTATAATCAATTAAAACTGTCAGTAAGTTTGATTAGATTTTATGAAATATGATATTATGTATTCATTCTACTCATTTCTTATGAATAAAGAGAACTATGAAACAAATATTGAT
This sequence comes from Metridium senile, assembly GCA_949775045.1. Taxonomy (NCBI): domain Eukaryota; kingdom Metazoa; phylum Cnidaria; class Anthozoa; order Actiniaria; family Metridiidae; genus Metridium; species Metridium senile. The sequence continues at coordinate 33,127,839 of OX459096.1, read as the reverse complement.
AAAACAGCCTGAAAGAAATGACTGAAAATGCTCTGTTAACCAAAGAAGTGAACAGTGATTATATATTACTTATATATGGAATAGGTAATACAATGTATAATGAAATTTGTAAAACTATATGGAATATGGAAACCACTCCATAGTTCAGCGATCCCAGCAATCATGGTGATCACAGTGATTACTGGTTTATGGAGATAAACTGAATTTATAGGGGTGTCATCGACAGAATATATTGAATAATTATATGCTGATATTCATCATCTGATCATCAGTTGTCTGTATCGGAGCGGTCAACTGATATTTAACAATTATTATACAACTTTTAACATGATATTCATAGATAGTCAAGACCAAAGTTGTGTTATCTACAGCAGCTGCAACAACTGCCCATAGCGAAATGACCATGCATGCAGTTAGCTGTAGAGACATCTAGCACATTATATAAATTTACATTAACAATTTTTAGGTCCATAGATTAAATTAATTGTTTTTTGTCAATTTTAATTTGACAACTAAATGCCTTTTGCCCAAATGTTTTTTAAATATAATGTAAGCCAAAGCAAAAGGTTTAAAATCTAACCCAATTGAAATCTCACACAACATATATAAATGACATAAACTGTCATGACTGATGGAAACTGACTGCATGATGATGTTTTGGCCAGATATTTTGAAGATTAGGGTGTTGAAAATAGTTTTTAGGTTTGGATGAGAAAGATCAATATAGAAGTTATAAAAATTAGTTTTTCATCAAAGTTCTATTTTAATTTTATATTAACATGTTTTCTGTGGTTGTTGACTCGAAAGTTTGTCGTTGTAACTCAAAAGTTTTTCAACAACCACACATACATTGATAATTTTCACTTTTTCTTTTGTGTTTGTAATATATTTGTAATATGATGTTATCTAAGTTTGTAATTTTATAATTCAAAACCTTTTTTAATTTTGTAAAAAATGGATTGTTTATACTGAAAAACGCCCAATAGGCCTCTTTGCCTTCCTTGTTTGTTGTCCCATTTCAGATCACATGATGCTACCCTTGGGAATTGTTCTTTTATGATGAACATGTACATGTGAAAGAAACAATTCCCAAGGGTAGCATCACATGATCTGAAATGGGACAACAAACAAGGAAGTTAAAGAGGTCTATTGTGAAAGCTGGTTACAATGTATAAAGCTAATCTTAAATTTGCATTTCTTAATTTATGTGTAAATGAAGATATTTTTAAAACTGTGATCAATATATAATTTATAATTAAAAAAATGTAAAAAAACCTTTTTTTTCAGTTTTGGAATTATAGTATATCTTTTTTTACTTCTAATCAGCATAATTAAAGAGTGTTCTTGATATAATTGCCCTGTTCTGTTTACTTACAGATATCTAATAGAACCAGAAGATCCCAAATGCTTCTGTAAGTATTCCTTAAATGTCCGTGTCAAAGAAATTTGATCATTGTGATTAATATATTATATTCAGTCTCTTTTATCCCAATCCAATCCAATCCAATCTCACCCTAGCCCTATCCACCTGTCATATCCCATACATTCCCATCCTAATCCTATCCTATTCATCCTATCCCATTCATTCTATCCCATTCATCCTATCCTATTCATCCTATTATTTCCTATCCTATTCATGAATCCAATCTCACCCTAGCCCTATCCACCTGTCATATCCCATACATTCCCATCCTAATCCGATCCTATTCATCCCATCATATCCTAACCTATTCATCCTATCCTATTCATCCTATCCTATCCTATTCATCCTATCCTATTCATCCTATTATTTCCTATCCTATTCATGGATCCAATCTCATCCTAGCCCTATCCACCTGTCATATCCCATACATTCCCATCCTAATCCTATCCTATTCATCCCATCCTATCCTAACCTATTCATCCTATCTTATTCATCCTATCCTATCCTATTCATCCTATCCTATTCATCCTATTATTTCCTATCCTATTCATGAATCCAATCTCACCTAAGCCCTATCCACCTGTCATATCCCATACATTCCCATCCTAATCCTATCCTATTCATCCCATCCTATCCTATCCTATTCATCCTATCCTATCCTTTTCATCCTATCCTATCCTATTCATCCTATCCTATTCATCCTATTATTTCCTATCCTGTTCATGAATCCAATCTCACCCTTGCCCTATCCAGCTGTCATATCCCATACATTCCCATCCTATCCTATTCATCCTATCTCATTATTCTTGTATCCTATACTTTGACCTATCATATCTTAATAATCCTATCCTATCCATCTTTTTTTTTCTTGTTTTTGTTTTTATTTGGTGATTTTCATTACATTTCAGCAACATTCAAACCATTACCAAGCTTACTGATAAAAGACCGGCTACAAGAAACTCAGAAGCTGCTGCTGAAAATATCCAACAATAAAAATGTGACAGCTAACAGCTCTTTATCTTTGGCTTTTTATCCTGCAGGAGAACCAGGTGAGAAAGCATCTGTTTTATATTGAATTTATTTAATATGTACATTCTGTGAAACCCCTCTATTCTTGGTTTTCACATGATGTCACCAAAACGCTAAAATCTAAAATAGGCAGAAAAAATAAATAAATCGCAGAAGGCTGGTCCACTAATATTTTGTAGAATGATGTGTTTGAAAGATATTTTTCTTGAAAGTTTTGTTGTTTTTCGTTCTTCTGTTATTGGAAGCGAAATTCACAAGCTGTACTCCAATATGGTGGCTCCATACATCCTTACCAAAAATAGCATATGAAATTGTTCATATCTTTGCAGCAAAAACTCAGTTTGACTTGAAATTTTGCAGAATTACATAGTTTTACTCATTCTTTCACATGAAAGTACTGTTATTATGTTTAGGTCTCTGAAACGGCCTGCAATATTTTTGATGACGTCAATGAATACCAGACAATGCTGGGACCAAGGAAAATTTCCGCTTTAGCTAGGTCTACGTTTTTTTTGCTGGGCATTTCTTTGTTAAGAATGGGAGGGGATGACTTTGAGTAGTCTTCTTATATTGTATTCTCAATTGGTCGAGTGAGCTACCTCCCTCCCACTACCCCCAGGAGGAATGGTGGTTAGCCATGAATCATAGTATCAACATGGTTAATTTATAATATTATATATTAATGTGCATATATTTAGGTATGTGCGTACATTTAGGTATTAACTATATTTTTCATGAGTGTTTTATTTTTTGTGTTTATCGTTATTTGTCACTTAATGTTTGTGTCTAATTTTCCAGTTGCTTCATTGATGGCTAAGGTGTCAAGTATTACTGGACTAAAAGTGGCCAATCAAAGTCTTGTTCACAAAGGAAAAGCTTTTTCAACAATTGATGATGTTGTAGCTGAAGCAGCTGAGCATGATAATGTTTATATGGGAGGTATATTTGAGTTTTTCATTTAATACTCTGACACAAAACTGTATGACCATGACCATCATATAATTAAGTGTGCAGCTAACATAAATATGTAGCATATAAGACTTTTTAAAAGTGCTCCTCTGTAAATGGGTCATTCCACATGAGACATTGAAATCATATAATGAAAATTTGACAACATTAAAAAGTGTGCTCCAAAAAGAGAGTTAACTGACTAAGGTTCTCAATGTGATTTTACTGTAATATTATCTATTCTATGTGATATTTACTAAGCAAATTAGGCAATTTTATATTTGACTTACTGAATTTGCCATTTGTAATGTCCATCACGTTTTTTGTAATGTCCGTAACGCTAAATATTCCCTTTTTTAAAAAAAATAGAAAAACCAACTAAAAAATGTAGGTCAGCAGTAAGAAAACTTAACCTATAACCAAATGCTAAAAAGCATTTGTTTGCTATAAACTTCTCCCAATTCACAGGAATTTCACTTCTAATTTACCCAACTGGAATTAGTGGTAGTTTAAGCTGTAATGTCCATCACGGTCCTTTTGGACAAAAAACTGACAAGTCGAAAATTATTTCTGAAAACTTTTTTCATGCAAATTGTAGACAAGTTTCTAAGACAGTTGTGTGAAAAAATAAATTGTAAGATAATGCAACTGTGTATGAAACACAAGCTTATTTAGGTCTGTGAATGTAATGTCCATCACAGTGGAATGGCCCAAATATCTGCAACTGCAAGGCTGTGTAAAGTCCAAAACTCTGTTCATACTTTTGCCAAAATATAGGTCTTGGTGCTGCCATAGACCAAATCGATATATGGCGTCCAATTTTAATAACAGTTGTTCTCGACTGACTAGACTAGTCTTGTGTTCACATTGAAACACAATGGATTTTTTTACATGTGAGGCTAACCAGTCAAGAACAATAATTATTTAAAATTGGGTGCCATATTTCGATTCAGTGTATGATTCAGGAACACAAACTAAAAGTTCCATATTAATTAGATTTTTATTTTTCAAGAAATTTGAGAGTTAAATCATGCATACCAGTAATTATACTACACACACAAAAACAAAATATTTATCATCATGAACAACATCAGTTTGAAAATTAAATTATACTTCTTGGAAACAAATGGGAATTTTTCAATGTTTGTAAAGTATCATCTTCGCCATCATGATCATCATCACAACTATAATCACCCCCATCATTATCATTGCAACTATGATGGTTTCACCATTAATATCGTCATCATAAATCTAACACATGTTGTTTTGTTTTATGACAGTGGTTGTGTTTGATGTTGAGGAAGGTAAACCTCTACCCGATGAGGTCAAATACACTATCCGTTTACCTCACCCAACATCTGGTGGATCTTCCTGGCAAACAACAAGGACATATCCAAACTTTCAAAGCAGTGGACCAAGAACATCTAGGTATTGTAAACAGTTAATTAAAAAATGCATTTTGATAAAAATAAATAAAAAATAAAAATTATTACTAATAAATTAGATAGCAAGAAAAATCTCAAACAAATTAATTTTTAACATTACACCACACAAAAAGCAGTTATAATAGGGAATTGACATTTAGATATTTTTTTCAAAAAGCGAAGTTCCGCCATTCCATAAAAGAATTGGTAAGAATGGCTGTTAAAAACATTAATTTATATTAATTGAAGTTATACTTTGGTGTCTTTAGTCGTTACACAACAAGCTTTGTCCCTATTCAATATGCTGTTGATATGGCTATCATCCTGAAAAAATCAAATTTAACAAGTGAAATTCCACTAAATATCCAGGTAAAAGCCAGTCAGTCAAAGACTGCAAATCCTTAATTTTACTTTAAGGTGTTTCCCAGAGTTTTTTATTGACCACACTTCCCATTTTCATTTAGCGAGATGATCAACTTTCCCTGGTCTGATCAATATGTATTTTGCACCAGATACAAAGCATAGTTGGAATTTTTGATTTATGTCAATTTCAATTCAATTGGTGTTGCTATGGCAACATAAAACAAAGATGTCCGAAATACGTTTTTTTTATATATCTCGTATTTTCAATGAGCTTCAGAAAAATAACTGTCTACTACTGTAGGTATTAAACGTCACATTCATGCACTGTTAATCAGACATTAATTAGAATGTTTGATTAGAGCGATTTTGAATAATTTGCAAAAACATTATTTTTGTGATTTATTTGAAATTGCTCTAATCAAACATCCTTATTAACTATGGTCAGAATAATAGTGCATTAATGTGAAGTTTATCACCTATAGATTCATTTTTCTGAAGCTCATTGAAAATGCAAGATATTTTAAAAAAAACTATTCGCGCCATCTTTGTTTTAATTTAATTTAAGTTGTCATAGCAACACCAATTGAGTTGAAATTGACATCAATCAAAACTTCAATCTATGCTTTGTATCTTTTGCAAAACGCATCTTGATCAGATCAGGGAAAGTTTATCAATTCGCTAAATAAAAATTGGAAGTGTAATCATTAAAAAACTACTGGGAAACACCTTAATATACTGATGAAACAAGTTGAAAATAGTTTGTAGGAAGTGTTTATGTCCTAATTAAATTCTCTAAGTCAAACTTGTCAAAATGTCAAACAGCTTGAGCAGAGGAGTTGCTTTTTAATGTTCTTAAAGAAATTAGACTCCCAGACTTGCTCTTTGAGCCAAAACTCTAAAACAATGGCAGTTGAAACTCTATATGCAACAAGATGTTGCTGAGAAAGTGAGAGCTTGCACTCTCCATTTTTTGCATCATTACCTGTTCATGATCATCTGACAGCCTCTCCTCTCCAGTTTGAACTTGCACTCATTCTAGTCGTCTGTTCCATTGAAGTACATGCATATGTAGGCATCATTTTGCAGCATTAACTACCAGAGACACTATCTTTCTCAATATAACATATGATTATTGTTTTATTTCAGCAATTTCCATATCCTGGTTATACTGTTAATGCCTTTGCTGCAACTATAACAGGATTACTACCCTTTCTGTTAACCCTGGCCTTTATCTATTCAGCTGTATCTATCATTAAGGTAAATAAATGGACTTGATAGATCAGAAAAACTTGAAAATAATAGAAACACACTTTCTCACACACCATTGAGATCTATTGTCAAGCTGATTAACACAGTAGACACAATTGAATCTGAACTGATTAATAGACCTTTTTACCTCCATATGCAAATTGCCAATTTCAGGCCGTGTGTCACTCCCTTGAGAATTATTCTTTTATGATGAACGTGTCATATCATTTACATGTGAAAGAAACAATTCTCAAGGGTAGCATCACGTGATCTGAAATGGGACAACAAACAAGGAAGGTAAAGAGGTCTATTAAAGGGAGTGTCAGACCGGGGGGGACTCTCTTAGAAAATGGACCTTTACGGACCTTTTGAGTCGAAAAAAAGACCCTCACATACCTTTTAGGGTCTCTAACTGGCACTGTACCTTTTAGGGTCAGTTTTCTAAAAAAAATTATATTAATTTATTATTTATTAGTTGATGGTGGGATTGTGTTTCTTAATATAGAAGGCCCCTAGAAGTCTAAAGTTCAACGGATCTCTCCCACCATCAACTCCTGTGAGGAAAGCAGTGAACTAGATCTCCTTTTGTTTTAACCTTTATGGTTGATTAACTACAAGCGTATTTACAACATGTAAATTATCTATCATTTAGTCTCTGATGGTGCTGTTGACGGCGAAAGCTCAGACTCTTAATAAAATACATTTATAGTAGCAAGGCCTCGCTCGATCCCATTCTATTAATTTAAGCTGTCATCTATAGCAACACCAATTGAGTTGAAATTGACATCAATAAAACTTCAATCTATGCTTTGTATCTGGTGCAAAACACATCTTGATCAGATCAGGGAAAGTTTATCAATTCGCTAAATGAAAATTGGAAGTGTGGTCATTAAAAAAACTACTGTGAAACACCTTTAAGTTAATATACTGATGAAACAAGTTGAAAATAGTTTGTAGGAAGTGTTTCATTCTCTTACCCAGACCCTTCTCAGCTTCACTGATCAAAGGCTCTGGTCGGACACAAACCGGAAGACCCAGAATCTGCGTAAGATATGCGCATGCTCAATATTTTCTAACTTCCAGTAATAAAATTCTCAAGTTAATCAGTTCTTGCTGATGCGTTAACCAAAGTAAACGTAAAATTCGATCCTAAAGAAAAACAAATTGTGCTTATGCTTATAGTTATGTCAAGTTTTCGAACAAAGTAAATAAATTGGAGAGTTTGTTATCTGCTATTTTAGTCTTGTGTTCTCAGACATTCCCATTCTGATTTTATTTATCTGATTTAATTTATGCGTACCTTTTAGGGTCATTTTCAAAACCGTTCATCAAGCTAGTACCCCTATCCATTTTTGAAGGGAGTCCCCCTCCCGGGAGTGTCAGTTAATAACTAGATGATTGTGTAATTAATATAATTATTTTTTGTGTTGACAGGAACTTGTGTTTGAGAAGCAACAGCGTTTGAAAGAGTCCATGAAAATGATGGGTTTGGCCAACTGGATTCATTGGCTAGCATGGTACATTAAATGTCTGTTATTTCTGCTTATAAGCGTTATCCTTACAACTGCAATTATCAAGGTAAAAAAGACACCAAAATAATGAAATACATCAGTTAACCTTACCATCATTTCAAACATTCGGTTTATCCTCAGTTAAACCAGCATGTTCATGTTTTATAAAACCTCTTGCAGTAGACACTAATTTATGTGCTCAGTAATGAATTGATAAATAAATAAATAAATAAATTAAATTATTAATTTATTTTTAACTTAATTTTCCTATTTTCAAAGGGCTTCAAGATATTTGAATATTCCGATGGCTTCATAGTCTTCTTATTTTTCTTGTTGTACATCATGGCAACCATCTCCTATTGTTTCTTCGTAAGGTTGGTGGTAGTTAATTGATTATCTCTCAAATAGACCTTCCCTGAATTCGCTTCACTGATAATGAAACAATAGATTGAATGTGAGACTGAAGCGGATGAAATATAGTGAATGTATGGATGAATCCCTCAAGAATTGGCTTCAATCTATTGTTATGTGATCAGACAGGTGATTTTGGAAAATTAATCTAGACATTGATTATCTTGAAATACCTATAGCATTTACTGCACAATACCAGATCCATTTAGTAAATTAATAAAATGCTTATGAAACTGTGCTTATTTAGTAAACTAGAAAAAAACAATAATTGCCTAATTATTATGTTGTATACTTGCAATCACATTTTGCCACCTAGCTGCCATTCACTCCTGTGCACTGCTAGCTTGGGCATGAATTATATAATAATAATAATAACTTTATTTAGAGTTTCCTACAAAGTCTCGAAACTCTTACAAATACAAATAAATTAAATATGTTGAAAATAGATTAATTAATTAATTAATTAATTAGCTAATATTTAGAGATAATATACATTTTTATAATTGCAAGGTAGAATAAAAAATTCAATAAATAAAATATATGATATGTATAAAATATGATAAAATATATATATTAATGATCCTTAAAAATTATATGAATTGAGTTTGTTTGATGTGTACTTTGTTCTCTCCTATGTCATAATTAGTTTTGTTCTCCTGGGGCCGGTTTTTCAAAGCTAGATTAACGCTGATCCTGGGTTAACTCTAAAGAAAACCTATAGAGTTAACCTAGGATTAACACTAAACTGGCTTTGAAAAACTGGGCCCTGGCTACCAAGTTTTCCAGCCTCTGCAAAATCAATATATATGAGCAGAGTTGCGTGCGAAAATCATTGTTGAATTCTAGTAGAATACTTGAGTCAGACTAGAAGATTTGTGGGGGAAAGTGATATAAATATATATGCTAATTTGTTTATTTTCAGTGTGTTTTTCTCCAATCCTACATTGAGTATGTTATTTGGTTCTGTGCTGTGGTATGCTTCTTATCTTCCATTTCAAATATTTGCACAAAACCAGGAATATGATCTGCTTAGTAGGTAAGTTGCAATGATATCATTCTTAGAATACTCAATTGCTTATTGACAGAGATCTTATATTAACACATTTTAAGTATTTTGTGATGTTCAATTATTGTAACACCAAGTAACATGTCATTGTTCACACTTGACAATCCTTATTCTTATGTTACACTGGTTCACACAATGATTATGATTGTAATTAAGTAACACCAGTTCACATTTGACAATCCTTATGCTTATGTTACACTGGTTCACACTTCACAATCCTTATGCTTATGTTACACTGGTTCACACTGTCAATGATTATGATTGTAATTATGTTACACCAGTTCACATTTGACAATATTTTTGCTTATGTTACACTGGTTCACACAACGATTATAATTGTGCTTATGCTGCATCAGTTTGCACTTTACAATTCTTGTGCCAATTTTCCCACTGTTGTATCGTTTCTAGGAGTGCCAAAGCAGCAATGTGCTTGCTGCCTAACAGTGCTGTTGGTATTGGAGCTACACTGTTTGCACGTCTAGAAAGTCTAAAAGTTGGTGTAACTTTTAAAACTATCGATCAACCATCCTCACCAGACGATACATTCACTATGGCTTGGGTTTTGGGCATGTTGTTAATATCTAACATCCTATATTTGACACTTGCTTGGTAAGTAAGTAATGGTAATGTTGGTGACGATGGGTCATGATGATGGGTCGTGACGATACATTCACTATGGCTCGGGTTTTGGGCATGTTGTTAATATCTAACATCATATATATTTGACACTTGCTTGGTAAGTAAGTAATGGTAATGTTGGTGACGATGGGTCATGATGATGATGATTGTGATGATGCAGTTGATGACAATGATGATGATGTTGCGTATGTTAATGATGATCTCTCATAATGATAATGCTGGTGATGACAATGCTGATGATCAATATTGATGATCAATGATGAGCAATGTGATGGTGTAGTGGTCAGGGGACCGAATTCCGGGCCTAATGGTCTGGGTTCTATTCCCGGCCCAGGCAATCACATTGTGTGTCCTTGGGCAAGACACTTCACTCCTCAGTGCCTCGTCTTTCTGGATATGGACGTAAAGCTGGAGGTCCCGTCTGCCTTCACTCCAATCCTATATAAAGTGGACGTTAAAGATCCTGTTGTGCTATGTTCGCAAAGAAAAGGGGATTGTCTCTCGGTACAACAGTTAGATCTCTGAGGCATTCACTAACCATACTCATGATTTTAAACTGTTGGTTTACAGCAGTCCGATAAGTCCTCCATATATATATATATATATATACTGTTAAGCGCTATGAGCTTTGTAATAGCGCTATATAAATAAGTATATATTGTATTATTATTATGATAATCATGATCACGTTGATGATAAAAAATGACGGTTGTGATGCTATTGATGATGACGATGTTGATAATGATGATGATGGTAGCATTGATGTTGAAGATTAATTATGATGATGATTACGTTGTTGATGGGAACATTATGGTAACGTTTAAAATGATGTCGATGTTATAGCTCATATGGTTTTGAACCAGTACAATTTGACTTTGAACCAGTAGATTGGGATAGAATGTAGGAATTATTAAGGAATTTGTTTTGTTGTTTTAAGAACACCCCTAATACCAGATTGTACCAGTCTAGACACATTAAACAAACACGATACTGTTGATACTGGTTCAAAACCATGTTTAACCTGAACTACAACATTGATAATAACAATGGTGTGATGATGGTGATAATGATGATAATAATGGTGTTGATGATGGTGTTGATGATGATGGTGTTGATGATCACTCATGATGATAATGATGTCGATGATGATGACGAATATAATGTTGAAGATGATGATAACGATAAATGCTGCTACTGCTGTGACGACACTAAGGAGTGGCTGCATAGGTGGCTATTACTGCCGCTGCTAAAACTTACTTATGCTTGCATGTTTTGCTATTCATTGATTTATGTGTTTGTTTAGTATAAATTTGTACCTTTTAACAGGTATATCGAAGCAGTTTTTCCAGGAAAGTTTGGTATTCCAAAACCATTCTACTTCCCCTTACAAAAGTCCCACTGGTGTGGGTACTCTCATGATGACATCATCGAGGCCAATGCCGCACAGGTAGGCAATCAAATTACTGAGACACAGTGTGCACTTTAGACATTTTTAAATTGTTCAGTTTTGCATATGGCATTTTACTTAATTAAGCTTGTTTTCACTTACATCATAATCCGAGTCTTAAGTCTTAATTAGATGATTAGATAAAAAATAGCGTTTGCATCTGTTTTCGATTCCGATATAATTTTAGTTTTCCCTTTTTGCATGGGTCAAACATCAAAGCAAATCGCGGATATTTATACGAAAAGTGAAAAACTACCTGGATAAAAGAAAACAAATTGCTGAAAGTTGTCCCTGAAAGATACGAGGAGCTTACACAACACTTATACCTCTGCCGTGAAGTGGAGGAGGCTTATTGATTATGCCTTTGATTCTGACCAAAGTAAAAACCAAGCTTTGATATGATGATACTAAGTCAAAAAAAAACAACATTACAAGCATAAAAAAGAAGGAAAAAGGGTTGGGTTGTGACCGTCTTTAGTAACGCTAACATCACTTCATTTGTTTAACTTAAAGGAAGAAGACAAAGGACATCATAACCATGACGTCGAAGACGAACCAACAGACCTGGAACTTGGAGTTGGAATCAAAAACCTAAGAAAAGTCTTCAAGGTAAGATGACTTAGTTAATAATCCTAAGGATGCAAATGTGAAAACAATAATATCGTAACGAGCACGAGAACGAGAACGGTATACAGTAAATACGATTTTTGTCCAAGAGTCATAATTAAAAGGCGGGAAAACGAGTCTGTGACAAGTGCTAACACAGGAATCCCTCTATATAGAAAGAAAGAGTAATTCATATTTTAGTAACATTTTCTTTGACTTTTCAGAGTTCTGCAGGAACTAAGGTCGCAGTTGATGGATTGTCACTAAACATTTACAAAGGCCAAATAACAGCACTATTAGGCCACAATGGAGCAGGCAAAACCACGACCATGTCTATATTGACAGGACTGTTCCCTCCGACCTCAGGCTCGGCTCAAGTTGGACAAAAGAGTATTTTGACAGATATTGATGGGATACGAGAAAGTCTTGGACTTTGTCCTCAACATAACGTGTTGTTTGATCGACTCACTGTCAAGGAGCATTTGGAATTCTTTGTGAATTTGAAGGTGGGTGATAATATTGTTTATGAACTAGAGATATTTTTATATTAATCTTTGTAAAATATGATCAGGAACAGTTATTAATCCTAACTACAACTAAAAGATTAGTTGGTTCACAAACATGAAGAAAAGAAATTTTGTTGATTTGTTTTATCGCTGCAAGAGAGTTGATTTAATGCTTGCTTTCCGAAAACCTCTGTTTTTTTTCCTTTCAACTTTGCTGATACTAATTCACCAGCAAATATGCTAAGCCTAGTTCAAACGTCGCATCTCAAATGTATGGAATTAATGAAAATTAATTCAACACTAGATTTTGCTCATTAGATTTGGCACATGTGAGATGCGACATTTGAACTAGGCTTACTTACTTACTTATCGTTCGTACAGGGTAAATACGGCCAGGCTGCTAAGGATGAAGTCATGCAAATGATCTCTGACATGCAGCTCCTTGACAAGACCAACGAGAAGTCTTCTACTTTGTCTGGAGGGATGAAAAGAAAACTGAGGTTGGTTTGTGTGCTAAATTAATTAATACAGAGGTATAGTGAGTGTGGGTCTGAGTCATTGGTAGGACACTTGTGTTGTGTCTTATATATTTAATGCTTAGTATTCAAAGAATAAATTAATTGGTGAGTGAACGAAGGAATGAATAAATAAAGAGATTGATTAATAGATTAATAAAATTACAAATGAATACAATAATAAATAAGTGAATTAATATATCATTTAATTATCTGTGATTGTAATATTTTGTAAATATTTCAAATATAATTATGTAAAACTTTAGTATTTTCATGTGAATTAAAAAATGTTAGATGTCAGTGTGTAAATTATTTCATAATACCAATATCACAGAGTTTTAATTTAGTTATTCTCTCTATCAGCTGTGCTATCGCTCTGGTAGGAGGATCCGAAACTGTCTTCCTGGATGAACCAACTTCAGGGATGGACCCTTATGCTCGAAGAGCAACATGGGATTTGTTGTTAAAATACAAGACAGGAAAAACCATCATCTTGACCACTCATTTTATGTGAGTATAACTTTTCTCATTTTAAAGCTGTGACTTCTAGATTTGTTGAATTATAAGACTCGGGGCTCGAAGCTCTAATTTACGATTTTGCACAGAAGTAGAGATTCAACGTTGCAATTAAGTGACACTCAATAATATTTTCTTGCAAGCAACTGTTTCATTACCCTGCCTGGCAAATATTTCTTTATATTCATCCACTAGAAGAGAAGGAAAAGAAATGGCTAGACAGAGCTGCTGTTACTTGGTGTGATAATTACTGAATGTTGCAAATGTTTGTCATGTAAAATCACATGTTTTCTCCAAATTAAACACCGTGCTGTATGTAGGTATGTGATATTCTTGAGGATAAATTTGTTCTTTTTGATTGTGTTATATTCTAGGGACGAGGCGGATTTCCTTGGAGACCGTATTGCTATCATGGCTGATGGTCAATTACGATGTTGTGGGTCTTCTCTCTTCCTGAAGAGCAGGTGCGTTTGTTTAGTTAAATATCAAAATAGTTTGAATTGTATCTATTACCTTTGGGAAGCCTACTCTCAACGATGTAAAATTAAGTTCGCAAAAAATGGTGTTCCAGCTCACAACTGCTAGCTAGTTTGTTCGTTCGTTTGCTCATGTGTTTTTTCGGTTACTTGTGATTTGTTTGCTTGTTTACTTGCTAGTTTGTTTGTTTGTTTGTTTATTTATGTGTTCTTTCGCTGGCTTGTTTATTTTTTTAGCTTGTTTTTGTTTGTTTATTTGCTGGCTTAACTTGCTTGCTCTTTCGTTTGTTTTTTCGTTCGTGTTTTTCACGCTGTGCTTCTGTGCTCATTTATTTGTTTAATTTCTTCTTAATTTTTCGTATTTTCTTTCATTCATTTGTTTATTTTGTTTACAGTATTATTTTATTAGTAACATATTTGTACTCTTCTTAGGTATGGGGTTGGATATCATCTTACTTTAGTCAAAAGCGAAAACTTCAATGAAAACGCCACCATCAATACAATCAAGCGTGTTATTCCATCAGTTGAGATTCTAAGCAATATTGGTGCTGAACTCGAGTTTGTTCTTAACAAAGAAGCAGCCAAATCATTTGAATCCTTGTTCTTTGAGTTAGAAAGTGAGTCAAAATTATCGTTTACAGTGATTATCAGTATTTTGCCAGCTGAAACAGCCAGTCCAAACTGATAAATTGCCAAATTTTAATTAAAATTTGCAGAATTTTGTTTCTTTCTTGTTGTTGCAAGACAAATCTTTTTTTTATAAAGTTTAGTGTTTCAGGGTATTAGTTCGCTCAGCTAAACATTTGAGGTTCTCTGCCTCATCTATTTCTCAATAAAAAGAGAAAGTCGGGAAATCTCTGTAGATGTATTAATTATCATGTAAACACAGTCTAAAATTTGTGAAAAAATCCTAATTCTTTACCAGACAAGAAAGAAGAATATGGTATCGCCAGTTTTGGTGTGTCTGTCACAACTATGGAAGAAGTATTCATGAAAGTTGGAGAAGGCTCAGAAAAGACCGTTGAAGACATGTAAGTTTGTGAATCACTATCGTATCTGTAATTACAATCTGCAGGTTCATAAAATGTTATCCTAGAAACTAGAGGGTTTCTTGTTCTATTATTCGTATTTATCATTTGTACGTCTGCGTTCGTTTTTTTTCAAGAGAAACCCTCTAGCCAAATGAGCCTATTCTTTTGAATTCGCCGAGCCAATCAGAAGCGAGGGATCGCTGCGTGACCCCGGCCTTCTGATTGGTTTAAGTCTATGAAGATCTTTGATTGGATGAAAGGTGACAGCAAGATATCAACAAGTTTGCCAAGTTTCCAAATATGGCTATAATTGACGTTGTCATTCAATACAGCATGGAAGTGAGATTCTAAGCTCATTTGGCCAGGGGTTAGTTTCGTTGAATCACAAACCATAAACAAACCGTCAAATTTACAAACGCTAAAGCGAACGATAAAGCAAGGAGAAAATAACCCCTGGTACCCAGGGTAATAAAATGTGGCCGTCAAAAACAATTGTTAAATGAGATAAATACGCTTAAATCATTTATTGTGTGTTGTTTTGGGGGATATTTTTTCGTTTATGTGGGCTCGCTCGCTCGCTCGTGTGTTTATTTTATTATATGTTTCGCTGTTCGTTCTTCTGTTGTTTTTATGTTAATATGTCAACTGAAGGTATGTTTGTTCGCTTGTTTGTTTATTTGCTTGATTTGTGTTGTTGGTTTGCTCATTCGTTTATTTATTTATTTATGTATTTATGTATTTATTTATTTATTTATTTATTCGTTAGTTGTTTGTTGTACAGCATTGGTTTTTTTTAGTATTATGTTTAAGCTTTGTCCATCTAATGTTTCGCTTACCACTTGCGTTAAATTTGATAAATTATGCTCTAAATTATCAAAAAGCAATAATGCTGAATAAAGTTAACTTATTATTTGAATTAAATTTGACTAAATTAATGTTCATAATTGTAAAGTTGATTAACTAACTTTGCAGGATAAAATAATAATTTAGTATTATTAAACTAAACTGTTTTCTTCCTTTTTCTAACCATGGTTACTTCTGATGTTGCATTTATTCACCACGTGAGTATGTTAAATTTACATAAAATAAACATTTTACAATATTTTATTTACATTAATAATGTTACTATAATATAAAACCAATAATATTAATTTATTACTCAGGCTACCCCGCAGGGGAGCTTGAGTCTAGATTTACCTTTTCTATCTATGGGTCTATCATTGTGTCGAGATTACACGTAATGCCACAGGTAAACCACAACTACTCTATGACGTAGCCTGAGTAAACGCACTAAGTGCATCTAGTTTACTTCAAAGCTGTGCACATTTAAATATATAATTATTTTAGTGCAGTAATAAAGTTATGTTATTATTACAGTGCTGCTAATTCAACCGGGGCCACCTCGAGTTTATTAGCCAATCACGTTTAAGCTTAAGAACAAAAGATATCTACTTTGTCTCCTTATCAGCCAATCAAATTATAGGCGCGAATTGACTTGACAGATCGTCTATGTCTGGTTCTTTTGTTCTTAAGCTCAAACGTGATTGGCTAATAAACTCGGGGTGGCCCCGGGTTGAATTAGCAGCACTGTAATGGCGATCTCCAGTGGGGATCTAAATATCTAAAAAAAAATCCACAGTATATTCAACTGATAGTCACATTCGATATAAAAATTATATTCTAAGTTTAAATTTGATGAATTTTAAGTTGAGTTTGCAAAATTAAATAAACAATGAATTCTTAAATTGTAAATCACATTCAGGCACAAACTTTTTTTTAACTTGATAGTTTCAAGCTAAAAAATGCGTACAAAAGTAAATTGTATACTTGGAACTAAATAGATAGTGTTTTGAGAGAGACTGTTGAGACCCGTTTACACTAGCACGTTTGTCGCGCTACAAGAGCTGCGATTTCAATGGCGATTTTATCACAGCTCTTGTCGCGCGACAAAATTGCTAGTTTAAACGGGCCTTTATAAAGTGGCATCTACACAAACACTAATTACAGTGTTTCAAAGGAAGTTCATTAATGTAGAACGAGAACCAAAATACCTTTTCGGCTTGTAATGACAAGAACGCCTGCATGTCTTTACGCAAAAATGTATGAATATTCAGATAATACAAAAACCTGGCAAGGCGGGAAAGCTTGTTCATTCAGCCGTCTATTCAACCAAGGAAAACTTGTTGAAAAAAAAGTTGTTCATGGTTAACATGAGCCAAGAAAACTTTGTCGAGAAAAACTTGATTCTCCTCAAGAAGAGCAAGAAAAAGTTGCAGGGGAGGATCTAGGGGGTGTGCCGCAATAACCCTTAGTTTATTTAAGACACTTAGGGACCGGACACCCCCTAAGACCTTAAGAGCCCTTCATTTGCAATTGGGGCACCCCCTGAAAAATTTCTGGATCCACCTCTGAGTTGTCTTGGAACATGTAAAGTAGCTGATCGTCTTCATGAGCAAGAAGACCTTGTGAAGAGTGTAACATACAAGGTAACTGCCGTTCATTTTGTTATAATTAATAAGCATGTGTTGTTGTTGTTGTAATTGTAGCATTAGTGATCATGAACACCACAAGGATGTCAATAACATTATTGAGATGCAAGACAACGATGAACCTGATATGGGAGGTAGGTAATTTACCTTAATAGACCTAATTGGCTAAACGCGTTGCTATGTACGTTTTGACTCATTCAAAACCTCTGGAAATAAAAACTTTTGTTGCAAATATTTTCCACGTGACATTGAAATACATAAGACAAAGAATCTTATTCCCAAAAGATTTGAATTGAGTGGAAACGTACATAGCAACGCGTTAGCCGATTAGGTCTATTGTTAATGATAAAGGGTGAAACAATTGATACAAGACGAGGCTGGACTGGATAAAATGCAGTGAGTGTATCAATTCATTCCACTCCAGCCTGTACTTGAATCTATTGCTTCGTGATCTGGCATGCGATTTGGGGTGAGGTCTGTTAGCCCAATATAGGTTATCATAATTATTTACAAGTACTTCAAACTACTGACTTTTCAAATTTCACATGCAAAATATATGTTTCTATTTTGTAGAACTTCTAAAGGGATTTCCATTGAAATTCCAGCAGTACAAGGCAATGTTGATCAAGAGATTTCTTAATTCTAAACGAGACAAAAAGGCAGTCATCACCCAACTACTGTTGCCACTAGTAATGGTGCTATTTGGGTTATTGATCATCGATTCCAGCCCTGCAGTAACCAGCGATCCTCCACGTATTCTTACCCTTAAAAACTTGACAACCGGTGGAAGCAACGTGTTTGCCTTCTATGCTGACTTTAACAAGCAGAAAAAAGATATTCAAGTATGTGAATGATAATGGTGATGGAGTTGGTGACAATGATGGTGACAATGTTGGTGATGTGATAGTGATAGTTGTGGTCATGTGATGTGGTGATGAAGATAGTGACTATGATTTTTTTTGCAGGATACTTTTCAACTTGCACAAATATTTTTTTTGTCCATGTTGCTGTGCACGAATTCTTCTCTCTTTAAGGTGTTTTCCAGTAGTTTTTTATTGACCACACTTCCCATTTTCATTTAGCAAGATGATCAACTTTCCCTGGTCTGATCAATATACATTTTGCACCAGATACAAAGCATAGATAAAATTTTTGATTTATGTCAATTTCATTTCAATTGGTGTCGCTATCTAATGGTCCACCCCTTATAGATATGGCGCTATATTTATTATTCATTTAATAAAATGATGATAACAATAAGAGTACCCTTCATCTAAAACACTAGAAGTTATTGTTTCTGTACCGGCCTCGTCGTTACATTTGCCAAATCAATACTGACAAAGAAGAAAAAAAGTATCCCCTTCAATCTTTTTGCCTCTTTACAGATTGCTACAGATCACCTAAAGACTGTCGATATCAAAGTCAAAGATGTGGAAACAAAAGTAAAAGAGATTCACTCCGGGAACATGAAAGACTCTATCACAATCAGAGAGACGAGCTACAATTACACATCACCAAATAAGGATGAACAAACGTCTTGTTGTAATTATGAGTTCTTTATCCTGAATGCTAAATGCAAAAGTAATGTAAGTGGACTCAATCATCGCTAAACATAATAGAATTATTTCACATAACGCATTTGAACATGCTAATGATTAAAATAACATGCTAATGAGCTTCGCGCTTGGAAATACACAATTTATCATGAATTTGCTTATCTTATATGGCAAAATATTTTTTAATAATATTCATTTTAAAACATCAGCCAGTTCTGATACTTATTTTTAGCGAGATTAGGCCATATTTATGCAAGCAATTTGTGAAAACTGTATGGTCACCAGCGGGAAGCTCATTAGCATGTTATTTAAATTACTCATTAGCAAGTTAAAATGCGTTGTGTGAAATCGCTCTAACATAGCGATACACATACAAAAACGCTAAACAAATTTGCTCGGCGCGTGATTGTATAGCCAATACAATGCGGATGTAACTGTTATAAACGACTTGTTAAACGTTTAGATTAGTTCTTTCATATTTTACCAAAAAGTTAAAGATAAAATTAAATCTGAATTAAGGTAAGAACTTGTGCAAACCAGGATATACAGCACTTGTGTTGCATATATCAGGGGCTGGTTGTACCACAGGCAGCCCAAGCAATTCACTTTTACAGTAGAGATATGCGAGAAAAAAATCCGTATTTTTTATTGAAATAAATTTGAACATATGTCATTCTGGGTTTTTTGAACGTTTTAGAGCATTTTTTTTTAATGTTTGGTAGTACAGGTGGGCAAACATTAAAATAAAATGCTCTAAAACGTTCAAAAACTACCCAGAATGACACCAAATAAATTTAACAACAACACAGGATTGAAATATATTCAAATTTATTTCAATAAAAAATACCGATATTTTCCTCACATATCTCTACTATAAAAGTGAATTGCTTGGGCTGCCTGTGGTTGTACGAAGCCTGAATAGCGTTATCCACCGGATAAATCACTATCCAACGGATAAACCTTGTGGTAAACTTTATCCAGGCTTCGTACAACTGGCTTCAGATATACAAACTCCTCAAAGGTTATGATTTCTTGTAAATTTCTAAAATATTTATTTAGAAAGAAACCTTATTTTTGTTTACGATAACGAGGGGATGCTGTTTACTGATTAATTGTTTTTTTGTAGTTCTTGGATGGATCCCTTACACCTGAAACATGTGCAAAGAATGACAAGTTTGGCTACAAATACTGCAAGAATTGCTTACTTAAAAAAGAAAATAAAAGGTGTGTATACAGCCATTTGCAGCAAGTTTGACGAAACAAAACCCACTTACTTGACCAGAAGGAACCATTGGTCTATATTAATTAAACTCTCTTAACCATGGACTTTCAGCAGCTTTTGTTGTTGTACTTTTCTTTTATTAGGCTTCCAGTTCTCGGATTTGTCAATCTTTCAAGAATAATAATGGATGAGATGTGATAGAATGGGATAGGATGAGATGAGATAGGATAAAGTGGGATAAAATACGATGGGATGAGATGTGGTAGAATGGGATAGGATGAGATGATATAGGATAAAATACGATGGGATGAAATGTGGTAGAATGGGATGAGATGAGATAGGATAAAGTGGGATAAAATTGGATGAGATGTGGTAGAGTGGGATAAGATAGGATAGAATGGGATGGAATGGAATAGGATTGAGGCAGGCTTTTTCAATGAAATACTCAAATAAGAGGAATTCCGGATGTTCTTTGTTATTCTAGTTCTTGGTATTCACTCATATATTTTTCATTTCAGGGATTGCTTATCTACATCAATCAATGCTACTAACCTGGACAACATGAATGAATACTTCTCTGAACATGTCTTAGAGGAAAGTAATGCAGCAGACTTCTTCAACGAATATGTTGCCGGGTTTACTTTTGGACCTCCTATAAAAGTCCTTCCACCTAGTAATGCAACTAACAATAAGTCGGTAGTAGTAATCCCTTCAACGATGTCAACAGTATGGTATAGTAATCAGGTATGACATAAGACAGGATGGGATGAAATAGGATGAGATACAATGGGATACGATGAGATAGGATAGGATAAGATAGGATGGGATGAGATATAGGGATAAAATAGGATGAGATACGATGGGATACGATGAGGTAGGACAGGATGGATGGGATGGGATAGGATGAGACAAGGATAAGATGGGATGAGATTGGATGGGATAGGATGAGATAGGATAGGAGTGAGATGGAATGACAGGATGGGATGGGATAGGATGGGGATGAAAAGAATGACATTGGTCATAACAATGATGATAGTTAGGGTAACGATGGTGATGATTAGGATAATGATAATTGAACCTTTGTGTTTTAAAAAGCATGTACAAATGGTATTGGTGTACATTAATAACTATTGGATCTTTATTTACAGGCTTACCATACTATTGCTGAAGCATTGAATGCCATGTCCAACATTTTATTGCATCAATATTCCAGCTCTAATCACATGATTCAAACCACCAATTACCCTTTACCAAACACAGCCAAAGATAAGGTAACATGTTTTGTTCGGAGGCATATTTTGTGTACTGGTACCTGTTATTTGGAGGTTGTTGTCTAGTGGTTGTTGTTGTGTAGTGGTGGTGGTTGTGTAGTGGTGGTGGTTGTGTAGTGGTGGTGGTTGTGTAGTGGTGGTTGTTGTGTAGTGGTGGTGGTTGTGTAGTGGTGGTTGTTGTTGTGTAGTAGTGGTTGTTGTGTAGTGGTGATTGTTGTGTAGTGGTTGTTGTTGTGTAGTGGTGGTGGTTGTGTAGTGGTGGTGGTTGTTGTGTAGTGGTGGTGGTTGTTGTGTAGTGGTGGTTGTTGTGTAGTGGTGGATGTTTTGTAGTGGTGGTTGTGTAGTGGTTGTTTTTGTGTAGTGGTGGTGGTTGTGTGGTGGTGGTTGTTGTGTAGTGGTGGTGGTTGTGTAGTGGTGGTGGTTGTGTGGTGGTGGTGGTTGTGTGGTGGTCGTTATGTAGTGGTGGTGGTTGTGTGGATATGGTTGTTGTGTATTAGTGGTTGTGTAGTGGTGGTGGTTGTGTAGTGGTGGTGGTTGTGTAGTGGTGGTGGTTGTGTAGTGCTGGTGGTTGTGTAGTGCTGGTTGTTGTGTAGTGCTGGTTGTTGTGTAGTGCTGGTTATTGTGTAGTGCTGGTTATTGTGTAGTGCTGGTTGTTGTGTAGTGCTGGTTATTGTGTAGTGCTGGTTGTTGTGTAGTGCTGGTTATTGTGTAGTGCTGGTTGTTGTGTAGTGGTGGTGGTTGTGTAGTGCTGGTTGTTGTGTAGTGCTGGTTATTGTGTAGTGCTGGTTGTTGTGTAGTGCTGGTTATTGTGTAGTGCTGGTTGTTGTGTAGTGCTGGTTATTGTGTAGTGCTGGTTGTTGTGTAGTGCTGGTTGTTGTGTAGTGCTGGTTGTTGTGTAGTGCTGGTTGTTGTGTAGTGCTGGTTGTTGTGTAGTGGTGGTTGTTGTGTAGTGGTGGTGGTTGTGTAGTGGTGGTTGTTGTGTAGTGCTGGTGGTTGTGTAGTGCTGGTTGTTGTGTAGTGCTGGTTGTTGTGTAGTGGTGGTGGTTGTGTAGTGCTGGTGGTTGTGTAGTGCTGGTGGTTGTGTAGTGCTGGTTGTTGTGTAGTGCTGGTTATTGTGTAGTGCTGGTTGTTGTGTAGTGCTGGTTATTGTGTAGTGCTGGTTGTTGTGTAGTGCTGGTTATTGTGTAGTGGTTGTTGTTGTGTAGTGCTGGTTGTTGTGTAGTGCTGGTTGTTGTGTGGATGTTATTGTTGTGTAGTGGTGACAATTGTGTGGAGGTAGCAATGGTTGTTGTTGGAGTGATTGGGAGTAATGATATTTGTTGTTAGCTAACTATTGTCGTTTTCTATCAGGCTACGAATGTTGGTGCTAGTATTGGTGTTCTTTTCTTGTCTATCTTCATGGCGATGGGTATGGCGTTCATGGCTGCCAGTTTTATTACATTCATTGTTTACGAGCGTAATTCCAAGGTAATCTCCATTATTACTGACCCTTTTCATATACCTTTTCCAATATACTTAGTCGAAGCTGTAATTGCCACACTAGCCGACAATTTGCTGCAACTTTGTTTAACGCATTAAAGGAGAAAGTGATATCGTAGGACCCAGGCCCGCTCTGAAAATCAGGCTATAAATGTATATGAAAATGTTTTTTCTGCAAAAAGTTGCACAAATTCAGTTTGGTTTGAATTGGTGCGGACGGTCGCAGCGCAAAATAACAGTTTTTTGGGGAAATCGAGATTTGAGGTTCCTAGAACGCCTGCACCTGTTCTGCGGGCTACAGTTTTACACCAAGGATGTGTTATCTTTAATAGGACTTCTCCGCATTTTATTCATATTTTTTATATTTTGAGATTTAATACAATCATCGCCATGTTTGTTTTTTAGGCCAAGCATCTGCAGTTTGTTAGCGGTGTTGATGCTGTTTGTTATTGGTTAGCTACGTTCACTTGGGACTATATCAACTACTTGATCCCTTCACTGGGTGTTCTCATTCTTGTCGCTGCCTTCCAGCTCGATGAGTTTAAAGATGATCTTGGCACAGTGTTTTTAATGTTGGTAAGTGGTTTTGTATGCCTCTTCAAGTTCATGGTGTATATTTGAGATATATTGTGATCTGTTAGATACTAGTCCTTGATGTTGGTAGTGGTATTTTGAAGTAAGAATTATGATGCTGATAATACTGTGATCGTTTGTATAGTAAGCGATGGTAGTGCTGCTAAAGATGATGATGGTGGTGGTGGTGAAATTGTTGATGATGGTTATTATTATGATGATGTTTTTGATGGTGATATTTATGTTGATAATGATGGTTATGATGTTTATGATGACTGTGATAATGAAAGTTTATGATGAAGAGGATGATGATGATAATGTTGATTATAATCGTGAAGATGATGACCTTGATGATGTTCTTGTTGTTCTGATTAACAAAGAATAGTTTACATCTATCTCATTTGCAATTCAGAATTTGTGTATGTTCTTCTCACTACTGTTAAAGACCTTAGCGTTGAAGGTCGAAAGCTTATCTTAAAGAAATAAAAAAGCCAGAGAACGTCTAACTTATCATGTATAATCCTGGTTTCGCCTCCATCTTCTAACTAAAGTTGTTGATTTGTTTCAGCTTTTGTTTGGTTTCTGTGTACTACCGTTTATCTACAGCCTGTCCTTCTTGTTCAAATCTCCTCTCATTGGTTATGCATTAACTGTGTTTATTTTGTCTATCTTGAGTCTGGTAAGTAAAATGGATATACTTCTTATTGTATTTTGTACTTTATGATTAAATGATGTCTGTACAGGAATCTCTGATCTAAAATAGCTAGAAGAAGAAACAACGAATAAATAAATGAGTAAAGGGAAAGATGGGTGAATAAATGAATAAATAGATGAGTAAAGGGAAAAATGGATGAATAAATGAATAAATAAATGAGTAAAGGGAAAGATGGATGAATAAATAAATGAGTAAAGGGAAAGATGGGTGAATAAATGAATAAATAGATGAGTAAAGGGAAAAATGGATGAATAAATAAATGAGTAAAGGGATAGATGGATGAATAAATAAATGGGTAAAGGGATAGATGGATGAATAAATAAATGAGTAAAGGAATAGATGGATGAATAAATAAATGAGTAAAGGGATAGATGGATGAATAAATAAATGAGTAAAGGGATAGATGGATGAATAAATAAATGAGTAAAGGGATAGATGGGTGAATAAATGAATAAATAGATGAGTAAAGGGAAAAATGGATGAATAAATAAATGAGTAAAGGGATAGATGGATGAATAAATAAATGGGTAAAGGGATAGATGGATGAATAAATAAATGAGTAAAGGAATAGATGGATGAATAAATAAATGAGTAAAGGGATAGATGGATGAATAAATAAATGAGTAAAGGGATAGATGGATGAATAAATAAATGAGTAAAGGGATAGATGGATGAATAAATAAATGAGTAAAGGGATAGATGGATGAATAAATAAATGAGTAAAGGGATAGATGGATGAATAAATAAATGAGTAAAGGGATAGTTGGATGAATAAATGAATTTTGTATGCAAACTTTTAATTGCATCTCTGTCAGTGTGCGTCAAAATAGACACGAAATTGGGCTAAATTTTATCATAATTAAAATACACTCTTTTTACACGACTTTGACTGAAGCTTTCTAAGGCACTCAAATAAAATTCCAAAGTTGGGTATATTCTCTGTAACTCTGCGCTCAAAATCTTTGATTCATTTTGTTTTTTTAATAAGCTTAGATTAGACAAGCTCACATTCCTACAAAAACTTAAGTCCAGCGAAATACGCCCCTCGCGAAATTAAGTTCCCACGAAAATAAGTTATATAGTAGATAGTAAGTTAATTATAAGTAGATAGTTGGATATATGAATAAATTATTGCAGATTTTTAATCAATGTTGGTTATATCCTACAGGGTATGTTGATCGCTGTATTTGTATGTCGGATACCAGGACTTGATGCAGAAAAAGAAGCAGAAATCATGCATTACGTCTTCATGCTGTTCCCTACTTATACGTAAGTATTGTTTACGTTATTAATTCTTCTATACGTAAGTACAATTCACGTTAGTACGTCTCCTACCTATACTTAAGTACAGTTGACGTTAGTCCTACCAATACGTAAGTACAGTTTGCGTTAGTTAGTCTCCTACCTATACTTAAGTACAGTTTGCGTTAGTTTTTCTCCTACCTATACTTAAGTACAGTTTGCGTTAGTTTTTCTCCTACCTATACTTAAGTACAGTTGACGTTAGTTAGTCTCCTACCTATACTTAAGTACAGTTTGCGTTAGTTAGTCTCCTACCTATATTTAAGTACAGTTTGCGTTAGTTAGTCTCCTACCTATACTTAAGTACAGTTGACGTTAGTTAGTCTCCTACCTATACTTAAGTACAGTTTGCGTTAGTTAGTCTCCTACCTATACTTAAGTACAGTTTGCGTTAGTTAGTCTCCTACCTATACTTAAGTACAGTTTGCGTTAGTTAGTCTCCTACCTATACTTAAGTACAGTTGACGTTAGTTGGTCTCCTACCTATATTTAAGTACAGTCGACGTTAGTTAGTCTCCTACCTATATTTAAGTACAGTTGACGTTAGTTAGTCTCCTACCTCTACTTAAGTACAGTTGACGTTAGTTTTTCTCCTACCTCTACTTAAGTACAGTTGACGTTAGTTAGTCTCCTACCTATACTTAAGTACAGTTGACGTTAGTTAGTCTCCTACCTCTACTTAAGTACAGTTGACGTTAGTTAGTCTCCTACCTATACTTAAGTACAGTTGACGTTAGTTAGTCTCCTACCTATACTTAAGTACAGTTTGCGTTAATCTTCTACCAATACGTAAGTACAATCGACGTTAGTAAATCTCCTACCTATACTTAAGTACAGTTTGCGTTAATCTTCTACCAATACGTAAGTACAGTTTGCGTTAGTTAGTCTCCTACCTATATTTAAGTACAGTTTGCGTTAGTTAGTCTCCTACCTATACTTAAGTACAGTTTGCGTTAGTTAGTCTCCTACCTATACTTAAGTACAGTTGACGTTAGTTAGTCTCCTACCTCTACTTAAGTACAGTTGACGTTAGTTATTCTCCTACCTATACTTAAGTACAGTTTGCGTTAATCTTCTACCAATACGTAAGTACAGTTTGCGTTAGTTAGTCTCCTACCTATACTTAAGTACAGTTTGCGTTAGTTAGTCTCCTACCTATACTTAAGTACAGTTGACGTTAGTTAGTCTCCTACCTAAACTTAAGTACAGTTTGCGTTAGTTAGTCTCCTACCTATACTTAAGTACAGTTGACGTTAGTTAGTCTCCTACCTATACTTAAGTACAGTTTGCGTTAGTTAGTCTCCTACCTATACTTAAGTACAGTCGACGTTAGTTAGTCTCCTACCTATACTTAAGTACAGTCGACGTTAGTTATTCTCCTACCTATACTTAAGTACAGTCGACGTTAGTTAGTCTCCTACCTATATTTAAGTACAGTTTGCGTTAGTTAGTCTCCTACCTATACTTAAGTACAGTTTGCGTTAGTTAGTCTCCTACCTATACTTAAGTACAGTTTGCGTTAGTTAGTCTCCTACCTATACTTAAGTACAGTTGACGTTAGTTAGTCTCTACCTATACTTAAGTACAGTTTGCGTTAGTTAGTCTCCTACCTATACTTAAGTCAGTTGACGTTAGTTAGTCTCTACCTATACTTGAGTACTTTACGTTAGTAAATCTACTACCCATACTTAAGTACAATTCATTGTTCTTTCTTTATGTGTGTTCAGTTATCTAGTCTATGTTTGTCTGACCTTCATGTCTTTTATTCTTTCAGATTGTCAATATCTTTCAACGACATGAGCACAAACTTCAGGAACAAGAAAGTTTGTACCGCAAGTCCTGAGTAAGTAACTACAGAGTGACCTCCACTGACTTCGTTTTTGTAGTAACTGCGGATAAATCAATTTACGCAGTTATGTGAATTAATTCCTTTTTTGAAATGAATAACTGGATACATCGATGTATTTGAGTAACCACAACTCAGTCGCTTTTGCATTTAAGAGGCGTGGTGGTCTAGAGTTTAGGTGGTCGAATCCCAAGCCTAATAGTCTTGGTTCGATTCCCGTCCCGCCCTGGTGATTACGTTGTGTCCTTGGGCAATATACTTAACACTCTCATGGCCTCGTCTTCTCGGATAAGGACGTAAAACCGGAGGTCCCACTTGCTTTCACTCTAATTCTACATAATTTGGACGTAAAATATCCTGTTGTGCTGTTCGCAAAGAGTAGGGTATTGTCTCCCGGCTCAACAGTCATGTCTTAGATATACTACAGGGCCCACTGTTAATTGTGTTTTGATTAGACGTTTTTCATTGTAGGGCTGAATTTTCCTGTGCATCTAATAACATCGGGTACACCAGTGGAAGCCTGTCCTGGGACATGCCAGGAGTTGGTCAGGAAGCACTCTTCATGTTTATTGAAGGGCTTGTACTTTTCATTCTCACAATCCTTATACAGGTTTGTAATGCTATATATGTTCATTGTAACAGTTGTAGGTTTGGAAATACACCTATTTCAAAAATTGTTGTTGCAATCAAAGCTACAGTCCACACTCTGAAGCCTGCAAAGAATGTCGGTATTTTCTTCTCTTCTCGATTTATTCATAGCATATTTTTTGCTTGTGCATGTTTGTATTATATTACCAGCAACTAGCTGTTACAGTAGTAGATGATGAAACAAATAATTATTGAAAAGACGAGTAGTCAGCAAACCTTTTGGTGTCCCAACCATTTTATTTTGTAAGTGCTATCATCAGTTTTAGGTCTTGATGGTAAACGCATTGGTGTCGTTGCAGGTAAACTTTTTCATTGGGGTATCTTCAAAAAGGAATACTGACGAAGAAGCCGACACTGCTAAGCACGGCTCCGAGGTATTAAGAAACGTACAGAAACTTATTGGTACCTTTAATATTGATCTTTATGACAGGCTCAATCTAGAGAACTCAACTAACTAATGCATTTCAGTGTTTCACTAAAATTGATGGGAAAACATTTATATGAAAATATTTTGGATTCTCTTTTGTTACGGAGTGTTGACTTGATATAGATGAAGTCATTTCTTATCATAAAGATTACAAGAGATGAATGGATGAAACAGCATGTGAGCAGTTGTGTGCTAAAATATAGTTTTGTGGGGTAGTGAGTGTGGGTCTGAATCTTACCAATTAGAGATTGAGAAAATGTCAATGCCATCTATCCATCTTGTTGATACTGAGAGTCCTGTATGTAGTGGCTCTACTATATATACTGCTTATAGAGTGGCGCAATATATTGAAAATACATGATACTAAAATCCTGTTGTATTAATGTTATTATAGGATGCAGATGTAAATGTCGAGAGGTTGAGAGTATACAAACTTACCAAAGAACAGATTGAAAAAGAATCGGTTGTAATCAGAGACCTTACTAAGGTAAATCAAAACTGTAGTTGTGATGATAATAATAGAATATATACCTTTCCCATGACTGATTCCGACACAATAGATTATACTGGTGAGCACGTTTTCTCAAAGTAAAGGTCTTGAGTTTTCAAGGGACTGGTTATAAACTAGTCTACGTAGCCGTTTTTAGTGTCGGGCTTCCTGTGTCTCTCGCCAGGAAGCCCAACACTTAAAACGGCTGCGAGGGAGACTAGTTATGAATTGAATCTAACTTTTTACATCATTTCGACTGTTTCAGGTGTATGGTGGATGTGATAGAACAGCTGTTGATCATCTTTGTATTGGAATACCAAGAGGAGAGTGTTTTGGTCTACTTGGTGTAAATGGTAAAATACTTTTATCTTAAACAAGTAATATATGGTTGTAATTTGGTATTGCCTTGAAACTTGAGAAAAGCCGTTTTCGAAAACGTTTTTCTATTTATTTTTTTCTTTTTATTCACGCACAGCTATTATGAAAAATACAGCGCATCTGTTAACTAATAATATAGATGTCATATAATGACATTGTTTACCTAAATGAAATAAGGAATGCAAAACCAAAAACATTTTCAAATAGGTGAACGTAGTGTTTACAAGTGTTGGCATTGTGATGCTAATTTGCCAACCATTTTAACAAAAGATTTGTTAATTTTCTTTGTACTAATGACAATTGTTGGTTGTCAACCCATAACAAACTACGTCACCGTACGTCCACCTATTGCAACAGGAACTCCATGAAATGCCTTGGTTTGCCACCAACAAACTACGTCACCGTACGTCCACCTATTGCAACAGGGACTCCATGAAATGCCTTGGTTTGCCACCAACAAACTACGTCACCGTACGTCCACCTATTGCAACAGAGAGTCCATGAAATGACTTTGTTTGCCACCAACAAAAACGCACTCACCCATCTTCAATATTTCCCATCGTTCCCTAGTGAATAAGAATGTTAATAAAAGACAGCGTGAAATGATACAGTGGAACCCCGCCTTACGGCCACCCGCTTAATACATCCACCCCGTTATTGCGGCCAGTTTTTTAGGTCCCGACGAAATGCATGCCCATACATTTTCTATAAAATTTACCCGCTTAATACGGCCACACCGTTAATACGGCCACTTCGGTGGCCGGATTAACGAGGTTCCACAGTAGTGTTAGAAAGAGTGCTAATCATGTATTATTTATAATATGCTATAGGTGCTGGTAAGACAACCACGTTCAGCATGTTGACAGGAGACACCAGCATAACTGATGGATCAGCTTATCTTGATGGCTATAACATACAAACCCAACTCAGACAAGTAAGCAATTCAGTGCGGTGCAGTGCGGTGTGGTCAGTGCGGTGCAGTGCGGTGCGGTCGGTGCGGTCAGTGCGGTGCAGTCAAGTGCAGTGTGGTTCGGTGTGGTGTAGTGTGGTAGTAATAGCAATATAGAAGGGTGTCCAAAATACATCTAATGATTTGAAATGCGTTAGGTGTATAAGTGAAATACAGATACATCAGAAAAACATCATATGCCTATCATATATATCATATATTTTTTCTCATGTATCTGCAATACACATTTACTTTACATATTAGGTCAGATTACGATTAATTACCTTTGATTGGTGTCACCTGTGTATAATAATATATGTGTATAATCTGAGTCTGTTCATTTATTGTGATGTCATTTATTGATTTATTCATTTCTACTAGGTCCAACAGCGTATCGGATATTGTCCTCAGGTAAATTAATTTGGTGATAGTTGTGGTGACGGTGTAATCAAAGGTGAAAGAAATGTTGATTGTTGATGATAATGATATAGGATAACAATAATGATAACGATGATGGTAACAGCATTTAACAATATGTTGATTTAAGATGACAATGTAAAATAATGATACTGATTACAGTGACACACATGTCAATGATGACAACATACATGATATTATTAACAATAACACTTACAGTCCGATTGTGTATCATTGAGTGACAATTGGTTACGTCTGCTATCCCTTGAGGCTTACTACATAAAGAACTTAAGACCTCAAATCAATGAAGGCTTGAAAGCTTCTATGGAGTTAGACCTATTTCAATAGCTGATCTTGTAAACTTAAATTTAACATTATTATGACTTGAAATAAAAGTCGAAATATTGTTTAAAAATTCACGTTTTTTCATCCAAAAGTACTTGGATCTAAACAATGTTTTCCTTCCTCGGACTCATCTTTCTTATGATGTGTATATTTAGTTCTTATTCTTTGTATATAGTTTGATGCATTGATCGAACGAATGACTGGTCGTGAGATGTTGGTCATGTACGCACAATTACGAGGTGTCCATCCAACAAAGATCAACGACATTGTCTCGTCTACGATCAAGAAACTCAACCTTGACAAATGGGCCGACAAACTGTGCGGAAACTACAGGTAATTATTTTCTAATGTTTGTCAGTGGCAAGGATTCAGAACAATTTGAAGGGGGATGGTATCATCTTTTAAATTGTTATCTTATCTGTAATTCTTATAATCATAATTATAATATTTAATGAGGGAACCTACTCGCAAAGGCGATTTTCAGTAGGGCCCTGATATCTATCTCTAAAGGCCCGGGCTAACGGTTTCAACATTTGCTTCAACATCCATTCGGTTTTGTTTGTTTAAACTCTTTCAACATTGTTGAAACGTGTTGAATCGATGATGAATTGATGTTGAAAGAAAGAAAAAACAAATAAATGGAAACTAGCGAGTAAACTGGTATAGGCTGCGTCGGTGTTTGATATAAATGATAGGTAATATAATGAAATTTGTAACACCGTAAAAAATGTTGAAAGAGTTTAAAATTTGCCAGAGTTTAAACATTGCCATTCAACAAAATCGAACGGATGTTGAAGCAAATGTTGAAGCAAATGTTGAAACCGTTTGCCTGAGCCTTAACAAAAGAAATTACAAATAGTCACTGAAAGGCCCAGAGGGGAGTGTCTACCATCATCTATCTGTATCTGTATAACCCCAAAGGGGTACAATGAGTTACCCAATTCACCCCTGGACCCGCCCTTGCTGTTTGATCCTATCTTAATGTTTGTTTGTTTCATGAATCCACAGTGGTGGCAATAAACGTAAACTCAGCACAGCCATTGCTCTTGTCGGTGATCCACCCATAGTGTTTTTGGTAAGTAGTCTATAGAACAAATAATCTCTTTCTCTGTTGCTTTTAATTTTTTTACTTCCTATGCCCCACCTTTCAAGCATTTTAGTTTTCTAGTTACTTTTGTTTTACAGCGCTTTTCATAATTTCGAGTCTACCGGCGTTCAAATACATAAACAACATAAAACAGGTGGTTTACACTGCCATCAATCAAATATGATATTTGGATTAACGGCAATAATAAACGATTTTCCAAGTGTTGTCTGCTCTCCGATGGCCTCCTTATTTCGAGAGCTGCTTACATCCTTGCAAATATATGAATTATGTAAATTCAGGGTACAATAAAGTAGTTGTTGCTGTCGCTCCCCAAGGTTACGCGTGGGAAACGTAAAGTGACGTATTTTGTTTTGCCAACCAACCAACCATTGTTATCAGAACAAAGAAAATTAAAAAAATCTATTAAGATTAAATCTGTTAAGATTAAATTAGCACACTTGTAAACACTACGCTCACCTATAGGGCTATAGGATAGAATCTTAATGCAATTCTACATGTTGTGTTATTGTAGGATGAACCTACTAGTGGTATGGACCCTGTGGCACGGCGATTCTTATGGGATTCACTGATGCATGTCATGAAGGGAGGTCGGTCTATCGTGCTTACTTCACACAGGTTAGTACCTCCAGTTGGCATTTTTACTCTTAGTCTTAGTCTTATAGACAGGTTTATAAGATATACCTTCATAACAGTCTACTCCGCATCGCCTGACGAGGACTAGCAGTAGCAATCGAAACGTCCGGTTTCAAACTTTGGACATTCATGAGCCCTTGAATTTTAAAAAATCAGAAAAAACTCTAGCCAAAGTATAGGGTAAATTTGGATAAAATTTGTTCATTCTGTGCGACATTATGACAGGAATATCATTTATATATCAAAGTTGTCGCAAAAAGTGCTTAACAATTACTTTTTGGTCCTTGAAAACTCCTTAGATTTTGTTTACTGACAGCAGCACGAACCCTTTATATATTTTTTTTAGTATGGAGAAATGTGAAACGTTCTATTTACTATTCATTTTTAGTCTTGTTTAATAATATAATTGTTGTTGTGTTAGTATGGAGGAATGTGAAGCGTTGTGTACTCGTCTTGCTATCATGGTCAATGGTCAGTTCAAGTGTATTGGAAGTCCACAGCATCTGAAGAGCAGGTACAGTAATACATTGATTGCTTACAGTGTGACTACTGAAACCAGGGCCACCCAATCAAATCAATATTTTTTGAGATCAAACCAAAACTTGTAGAAGGTTCTCACAAACTAAGATGATTCTTGTTCAATCTTGATCTATTCCGTTTACATATAATGAAGTCGAGTTAAAGATTCCCAGTGTCTACATAAACCATCAAGGTGTCAGTCAGCTTTCTAGATTCTTTTAACCTAAATGCATAATAATAATCAAAGCTGCTTCTAGTTGCTTTAACAACATATAGATCTAACTCTGAACTATAAAAATACAACGCTTTAAAAGCTTTTAAAGCAGTCATTTATTGCGACCAACAAGTTAAGGTAATGGCATGATGTTATTAGCATTGGATTTGCTCAAATGCTGTGATGGAACAAGATTGCTCTTCAAAAAAATTACGAGATACATTTGCAACATCCTGTGGAATCCAGGGGTATATTGTTATTAACTGTGTACTATTTGTACGTTAGGTTCGGTACATTGACCTGTATTAACTGTGTACTATTTGTATGTTAGGTTCGGTACATTGACCTGTATTAACTGTGTACTATTTGTACGTTAGGTTCGGTACATTGACCTGTATTAACTGTGTACTATTTGTACGTTAGGTTCGGTACGTTGACCTGTATTAACTGTGTACTATTTGTACGTTAGGTTCGGTACATTGAACTGTATTAACTGTGTACTATTTGTACGTTGGGTTCAGTACATTGACCTGTATTAACTGTGTACTATTTGTACGTTAGGTTCGGTACATTGACCTGTATTAACTGTGTACTATTTGTACGTTAGGTTCGGTACATTGAACTGTATTAACTGTGTACTATTTGTACGTTGGGTTCAGTACATTGACCTGTATTAACTGTGTACTATTTGTACGTTAGGTTCACTACATTGAACTGTATTAACTGTGTACTATTTGTACGTTAGGTTCGGTACATTGACCTGTATTAACTGTGTACCATTTGTACGTTAGGTTCGGTACATTGACCTGTATTAACTGTGTACCATTTGTACGTTGGGTTCGGTACATTGACCTGTATTAACTGTGTACTATTTTTACGTTAGGTTCGGTACATTGACCTGTATTAACTGTGTACTATTTGTACGTTAGGTTCGGTACATTGACCTGCATTAACTGTGTACTATTTGTACGTTAGGTTCGGTACATTGACCTGCATTAACTGTGTACTATTTGTACGTTAGGTTCAGTAGATTGACCTGCATTAACTGTGTACTATTTGTACGTTAGGTTCAGTACATTGACCTGCATTAACTGTGTACCATTTGTACGTTAGGTTCGGTACATTGAACCTGTATTAACTGTGTACTATTTGTACGTTAGGTTTGGAACATTGACCTGCATTTAACTGTGTACTATTTGTACGTTAGGTTCGGTACATTGACCTGTATTAACTGTGTACTATTTGTACGTTAGGTTCGGTACATTGACCTGTATTAACTGTGTACCATTTGTATGTTAGGTTTGGCAATGGATACACCATCATGATCAAAGTCAAAGGTAACAATTCAAATGGGTCAATAGCAACAGCATCACAAGTAACTCCAATCATGCCGGGTGGAGGCTATGTTAATCCTGTTGTATCTGACGGTCTCCCTACCGTTTACGAACCTGGACATCCCATGCAGAATACAGTTGGACAACAACCAGACGTTCAGGTTGTACCAACCTCTCCCCAACAGCAGGCCTATCCACAGCAGCAGGCCTATCCACAGCAGCAGGGCTTCCCTCTAGGTAGTGATGCTGCCGCTGTGTCAAAGGCAAAGTCTTTCATCGAGGGGACATTTCAAGGGGCTGTACTAATGGAGTCACATAGTGTAAGTAGTATATTATATTCGTTAGTGAATTATCTGCGCTATTTTCGTTTTATGATTTTTGTGTGGTATATCTGGGGTTCGTGCCCTTTTTAAAAGATTGTCGATACCTGTTATGGGTGCTGTTGAAAATCCCCGGCGAACATAGTCGATACTTTTACAGTTCTCGTGTTTGTCAAAAACTAATCAATTATCCTGATTCTAAAATCCTAAACCACTGATCCTGATCCTAAAACACTGATCCTTAAATCCTAAACCACTGATCCTGATCCTAAACCACTGATCCTGATCCTAAAATCCTAAACCACTGATCCTGATCCTAAACCACTGATCCTGATCCTAAAATCCTAAACCACTGATCCTGATCCTAAAACACTGGTCCTGATCCTAAAACACTGATCCTGATCCTAAAACACTGATCCTGATCCTAAAACACTGATCCTGATCCGAAAACACTGATCCTGATCCGAAAACACTGGTCCTGATCCTAAAACACTGATCCTGATCCGAAAACACTGATCCTGATCCGAAAACACTGATCCTGATCCTAAATACCGTAGTCAATCTCCAGAATTAACGTTGATCAATAAATTAATTGATTTCAACTGGTTTGTTTAGGGTATGCTGACATATCAGATAATCAATGATGACCTGACCTGGTCACAGATCTTTGGACATCTGGAAAAGAACCGAGAAATGTTGAACATCGTGGACTATAATGTCAGCCAGACAACTCTTGAACAGGTATTAACATGATTTAACAATGTTTATCATCTTCATCGTTGGTATCCTTGTTGTCAGGCATCATCTGCATGATCAATGCCATCATTATCGTCGTTGTCAGGAATCATCCGCATTTTAAATGATCATTTTTATGTTCATCATCGTCATCATAATTGTCATCTATATCATAATTTGCCATAATCATAATTATAATAATCATTGCCAAACACCACAATTATTATCATCATCGTCACGACCATGACTATTTTCGTCAACCTTTCGTTTCATCTTTTGATTGCCTTACTATCATCATCATCATCATCATCGCCGGCTCTCTTCATCGTCATGTCAATCATCATAGTGAAAACATCACTTCCATTGTCCAAAAAGGGTTGAAGGGCGATTGGCGATTGCACGACCGAAAGGGACAGGGGGTAATACCAATTTCTTATTATTCCATTTTAAATTACCCAAACACCGTTCAGCGATGACCTTAAATAGGTGTCTCGAAGATTTCGCTGAACGGTGGAGGCATTGTTTGGGTAATTCAGAAACGAATAAAAAAGGAATTCGTATTACCTATAGTTCCTTTCGGTCGTGCAATCGCAAATCACCAATCGCTGTTCGCCCCGACAAACTTTTTTGAATTAGGTGTATTCATCTGATCAACACTATATTATGGATGTGTGTATGATGATGATCGTCGCGGAATTGTAGAAGCCCGAAAATAAAATGAAAAGAAGCCTGAAATTAAAAGAATTGCAATTATAGAAGCCTGAAATTAAAAGAATTGCAATTATAGAAGCCTGAAATTAAAAGAATTGCAATTATAGAAGCCTGAAATTAAAAGAATTGCAATTATAGAAGCCTGAAATTAAAAGAATTGCAATTATAGAAGCCTGAAATTAAAAGAATTGCAATTACAGAAGCCTGAAATTAAAAGAATTGCAATTACAGAAGCCTGAAATTAAAAGAATTGCAATTAGAGAAGCCTGAAATTAAAAGAATTGCAATTATAGAAGCCTGAAATTAAAAGAATTGCAATTATAGAAGCCTGAAATTAAAAGAATTGCAATTAGAGAAGCCTGAAATTAAAAGAATTGCAATTATAGAAGCCTGAAATTAAAAGAATTGCAATTATAGAAGCCTGAAATTAAAAGAATTGCAATTAGAGAAGCCTGAAATTAAAAGAATTGCAATTATAGAAGCCTGAAAACATTATCACTATCACTTATTGTCGCCATTATTTTTGTTTGTATTCTTAGGTGTTCATCAACTTCGCCAAAGAACAACATGGAGAAGAAAGAACAAAAGTAAAACGAAAATGTGGTTGCCTACCATGCTGAGAAATTGGATTACTCATTACATTTTAACTCGATATACCATAATTCGGGCATAATTGCATACATAATTCATACATACGGTACACACCTAAGCACCATCTAAAGTCCTAAACCAAAATTATACGAAAGGACCTTTGAACGTTGATTCGGGGGCTATACTTTGGTTCAGTACTTTGAAAAGTACATACAACCATTATTTAGTTATAAAAACATTCATAAAAATAAGATTTCAGATAATTGGAGCACGACTTAGTAGTCTGAATAAGTTTTTTTGTGTGTTGGGCTCCCTTTGGGACTCTCCTTCGTCACTATGAAATTAAATTGTTACATTTTTTCCCGGCCTTAAGACAGGAAACCCGAAATGATACGTAGTTAACTCTTTATTTGTGTGCAAAAATTCTCGATACATTTAATTGCACGCAACCGCAGTTCTAGTGTGAAAATGATATAACCACAGATAGATATTGAGTTCTTTGAGTAGAAATTATATACTTACAACTTTTATAGCAGCTTTTACTTATAGTAAAATATTGAGATGAAGATTTAAATATGGTTTTGTTGAGCAACGTTGTTGCAATTATTATTATTATTATATCACTATTGATGCGCAGGCGTTTTATCAATATCACTAACAATTTACAAGTATTCAGCATATAAGACATGTTCCATGATGTTATTTTTATAAATAGTAACAATAGAGCGAACACACTAAAACCATGCAATAAGCACAAATTAGTAACTAGTAATTTCTATTTAGTGACTATTAGTCACTATCACTCATCCAAAAACATCAAATACGAAAGGAAACAATAGTGTTGTTTTCATTGACCCGTGAAACACTCTTTAGTGTATCAAAGACAAGTAAAGACAAGTAAAGTTGTAATGAGGTAGAGTTCTCATTAACCCGTGAAACAAAGTGTATTAGTTATAGCGTAATTGTCAAATAACAACAAAAGAACACAATGGAAATAAGGTGCATTGAAGAGTGACTCACTCTTATTTCCATTGTGTTCTTTTGTTGTTATTTGACAATTACGCTATAACTAATACACTTTGTTTCACGGGTTAATGAGAACAACTCTACCTCATTACAACTTTACTTGTCTTTGATAGTGACTGACTTATAGACTAATAGTCACTGAATAAGAACAATTACATAGTAGCAATTTGATTATATTTCATGGATATAGTGTTTGTGCTCTATTAAATAGTACAATTTTGTGAAAAATCTATTGTTTAATGAGCACTTTACGTTGTACTGTTTAGTAATTTGTATTTCAAGGATTTATCGTTTGGACCTTTGCACTACATTGAAGTTAGGACTTATCTGTTGACAGACTGGATGTGACGCAGGCCAAGTTAGGATGACGTCGAAGTACGCTAGTTTCACAAATTTCATTTTTATATATATACTGATAGCAATTTGAGCTATTTATTATTTACTACACAATTTACAAAAACAATATTGAAATAAATTCACTTTAAGAATAACGTTTTTTTCTTTGGCACAGTATTTCTCGTGAAGCGTGATATTTAGAAAGCTTTATTTAAAAGCGTGTGTAAAAATTATCACCGAAGCAATTAACTTTGAAAAGCTTATTTGGCACATTAGTATTTAGCGTAAACCGTGATATTTAAATAGCTTTATGTAAAAGCGTGTGTAAGAACTAGCAAGACTATTTTAAGTCAATCAAGCTGCACACCTACTATACATGTTTAAGTGTTAATATACAAGCTTGATTCATATGTAAAAAAGTGAGTGTTCAATAAAACGCTTCATAGTCCTTTTTGTCTTTTCTTTGGCTGGTATAAAATGCATGTAGGTTCAGTTACTAGCTGAATTCGGACTTCCTTTCTATATTGGGCTTCCTTTGTGGAGAAAAAAGAGGATTAGGACTAGGGACGAAAAGCTGGAGGAAATTAAAAAATCTCAATTCGTCCCAAGTCCTTTCTCGGCCGTCTCACAGGAACCCCCAAAAAAGCAAAGAAGCAACAGTTTCAGTGTCTTCACTTTATTCTTCAGAATAAAATGAAGACACTGAAACTGTTGTAATTCGAGTCTTTATTCACTAATATACAAGCATATTCAATGACGTAATTCAGAGCTTGGGCTGCCTGTGCTAATATAGTAGACTTCAAAAGTCTATTGCACTATACCACTTGAACGTCTACTCAGACTACTAGCCCATCATCAGGGTAAACAATGTGAAGATTTTGTTTTCTTTTGACAAATTGGGCGCCGAATCTTCAGTGTATTTCCAGTACTCGTACTCTTATCACAAAAGATAAAAGGGAGTGAGATATTGGAGTATCTTGCTGTGTTCAAATGATTTCCGAGTGACTTTATCGATATCCTAATGGGGACGTTTTAAGTAAAGAAGTGTCTCACTTGGATATCATCTAATCCATAAAATATAAAAAAAACCTTTTCACTTGGAAACGCTCTCCACGATGTCCAATAAGACCCATGTATACATTAGCATGTGGGCTTTAATGCACTCTTCATTTGTTTCTTAGTTCTTAAAGTACGTGCTTGAATAAAGGAGTGGAGGTATCGATGATATATCAATGATTGCGGAATGCCGAATAAGACGTTTAGTGAGCAAACGAGTGAATAATTAGTAAATAAATGAATTATTAAACGAATGAATGAACGGTTAAACAAATGAGTGAATAAACGAATGAATGATTAAGCGAATGAATAATTATATACGAAAAAGATGATTAAATGTATTAATGAGCAAATGAATAAATGTATTATTAAATAAATGAAAAAGCGAATGAATGAAGAAACGAATGAATGAATAAACGAATGAATGAATAAATGAATGAATGAATAAACGAATGAATGAATGATTCAATAAATCTTTTTGATAGCTTTTTACTCCGTCGAAGGGCTAAAGCTCGAAACGTCAGTAAAGTTAAGTTAACATTTTGTACGGTGTTACAATTTTCATCACATTACCTATCGATTAAATAAATAAATGCGAATTAAATGAATGAATGAATGAATGAGCAATCTCATTATATGATTAACGAAAGATGAAATAGAAAACTACGAGGATTTCCATAGCTTAGAAAAGAGCCTATAAGCAGCGCAGCGAAATTCTTCGATTCTCCAACAATAAATGACTGGATTTAACAAACTATTAAACTTCACTATCATGATTGTAATACCTGTAGAGTAACCCTTTACTATAGTGGACTCCTTTACGATAAGATAAATGACCATAATCCCAAAGAATGGTAAGTAACATATCAAAAACGCTGCTAAAATAATTAGCATTACGTTGACCGACCTCTTGATCTTTGGCTGAAGAGGGCTTAACTGTACTGCGTTTTGCTGATCTTGTATTTGCGCCGTGTGCCTTTTGATAACTCGGTGGATCTTGTAAATTAAGTACACATTAGTGACAAAGAGGGTTGGATATAGAATACTTCCTACAGCAATAAACTGAAAGTTTCTAAAGAAGATCCTCAGTATCCCCATAGAGACGATAACGAACCATATCGAGCCATGAAGCATGACATATCTTCTAACGGTTATTAACGAATGATAACGTAGATGAAGTCTGATCGCTAAATAACGATCAACTGTTATTGCTGTAAGTGTTATAAGAGACATTAGACTTAAAATCCACAACGAAAAACTTGCGATTTCTCCAGTGAAACACAGCAAGGGAACGTTTCTTTTCAGCTCAGCAAAACTGCTAACACAATTGCAAGGCTCAATAATAACACCAACAAAGAAATCTGAAAGAGCTAGACTAAGAATCAGCATGTTCGCTGGCGTTTTTAAAGTGGAAGATTTTAGAATCGTATAAATGACGAAAAAGTTTGTGGTTGAAGTAAGTATTGCTAACACCGCGTTGATAGTGAGCTTTAGGAATACGAAAGGATCATGGCGGTTGTTGTTTGCTGCAAGGAGAACAAATGGAGATGCAAGTGGAGGACATGGCAAATAACTAAGTTGAAAACTATCATCACTTGAATTGTTCGCCATGCTTCCTTCAGGGTCAGGATCATGCCATTGTTGCTCGAGGATACAAAAGTATTATATTGTGAAAATACTTGACGAGACTGAATCGACTGAGTGATCTTATATAAATATGACGAACATTTAACCGAGATATTTTGCCGATATGGCACATTTAAACGACAGCACCGTTTTGTTTCGCATATTGTGAGATACCAAGACCTATACAATGACGTATCACTGTTGGTTAATGTTCGTTATTGTTTAGTGCCTGAATTATCAAACACGCGTTCTGATTGGCTGAATACCCCGCAAGTACATTTACCAGAACGGAACTATAACTGAAGGACCGCCCTCGCAAAAGCGTTAAAACATTTTCAGTATATGTCAAAAATATGTCAAAAAAGCATCTAACCAAGACCGAAATAAATGCTGGTTTTGTGCTGCTAATCTATTGAAATTGTTGTCAACAAAATTGATTGTAACATTTAAAGTGCCCATGCAGCGAAAGTTCGGCATATAAGAAATAAATCGGAAATTAAAACTTTTTGAGTTTTTATCTCTATTGTGAAAGTTTAAAAAAAATTGATGCAATGAAAGTTCTGCCTTTGGAAAACGAGTAGTTGAGCCTAATAATTAAGACATTTTCAGCCTTGTCTTGTGACGTCATCAGCAGTTGTCGAGTTCAAAAGAAAGTGTCTATAAAAACGTAAAGTAAGTGAGCAATTTTGTTAATAGTTTGAATTCTTTAGTAAATAAAACAAGTCTGATTTCAATACGTACATTAGCAGCACAAAACCAGCATTTATTTCAGTCTTGGTTTGATGTTTGTTGCATACTGCGACAACGTTTATTGAAATATAGGATCTTCATATGCATGTACATGGGACTTTCAGAAACGTCGAAATAAAACGGCATTCCACTTACTGATGTTTCAGACACACGGCGAACAAACATGCAAAAACAAAAAATATTTTAGCAATTATACAATGTTTCAAAACTTCCCTCGGCTTTCGGGGATATTTAATCACTAATACCTCTCGAGTCATGCTATCACTTATAATAAAATTGACTTGACGAAATGAACCTAAATCATTTTTTGTGATCCAAAAACCTAATTAGCTTATCAAGATTCCAGAAACAAGTAGTTCTTCCTCCGGCTACACTGAAAGCCGATATCTCAACCTCATGCCATGAATACTGATCAATGATGACATTATGACAATTATGCCGGATCACACTTGAGTGAGTTTCCAGTAGTTTCTAAGGAGCACATTTAACCAAAATCCTCGTTTTTGTTTTTCATAGTGAGATATCAACTCATGGCACTTTAGTTGATATCTCACACTATGCCGAAAACAAAAAATATAATTCTGGTTAAATTTGCTCCTTTAATTTTTATAAATGAAATAGAACAAGTCAGAAGAAATAATTGTTTTATAGGTGATTCCTGATTTCAAGTTATTTTAGGCATTATTAAAAATGTAGATGATAGCCATAATACATGCATTTAGTTGAGAATAAAAAAAGAAGAAAACAAATTAACAACAACAACAACAACAAGAGAAACAACATCATCAACAACAACAACAACAAATAACATAGTCAACAACAACAACAAAAAATAACATCATCAAAAACAAACAACAACAACACTTTTTAGCAACAGATAAATAAAACGCTTTCCATTATTTTTTGTTCTCGAAAATGGCGCTCAAGCACATTGTCTAGTGAAGTAAGATGAATTAGACATCATGTATTACGTGCTATATTGAAGCCCTTATATACCGACCCACTTGAAGGTTTGCCCAGATGTCACAGAACATTTTGAAAGAATATATAAATGAAGAAAGACTGAAGCAGCAAAAAAAGAAAACAAATCAAAATTAAAAAAATAATAATAATAGTGAATAAAAGGAACAGGAAAAGCTAATAATGATCGACATCTATTCCAAAAACATTGAATTTGCTTGATCCATGCACTTTATACGAGGGTACTGAAGGGGTAAAATGGACTCTTGGATTGACCTTATTTTTGACTGGGTAAATGGGATTGCATGGATGAACTGGGACTGGGATTTACAAATAAAAGAACAATAGAAAATGGGGATGGTATTGAAAACTTGAGCAAAACTGATGGGATTATGAGATTTTTGACTGGGATTTGGTCCAAATATAAACTGGGAAATGGGATTCGGATCCCCTCTTTCAGGAACTTATTATACATCCTCATCACATCAAAACTTTTATTTTTTATTTTATTTCGCGCAAATTAGCTAATTGTTCTATCATGTATTTGCGCCATGGGCGCCATAGTCGCAAAAATCGATAAATTATTATCGAAAAGTATTGATTAATTATCGATTCTTATCGATTTATCGATTAGTTACCGTCCGGGTCTGATGACGCGAGTTTATCGTACTTCGCATTTATGGGTTTCCTGTGCTTTCAACCAGTTGCATTGGTCAGCGGTTTTTCAACAAGGAACGCCTGATTAACTTTGCCCAAAGGGAAAGAAAATTC
This sequence comes from Metridium senile, assembly GCA_949775045.1. Classification (NCBI taxonomy): domain Eukaryota; kingdom Metazoa; phylum Cnidaria; class Anthozoa; order Actiniaria; family Metridiidae; genus Metridium; species Metridium senile. Next base: position 33,083,883 of record OX459096.1, on the reverse strand, counting down.
CAAGTGAGAAAAAAAACACTGATAAAGCGGACCTTTTTCATGCAATAATTGCAATAATTAGACAAATATCCTTTCTAAGATGCCAAAGAAAAAGACAGGCGCAAGGAAAAAAGCGGAGAAGCAAAGGGCGAGACAGAAAGGCATTCAAAGTAACACACGGTCATTGATGGACTGGCCATGTAACTACATCATGGTAAGTTTAATTACGTATTTATGTATTGATTTGAATGGCTTTTACTTTGAAATCCATCTTGATAACATTGATATAACTTACATTTTCATTATTCGACAGGAATGTGACAGGTGCAAAAGGTATAGTATAGTTATTGTTATAGTTAATGTATTATAATGTAAACGTGTGTTTATATTTCATTTCTTTTGTTTGTGATAATGTTGATAAAACTATTACAATGTTTACTTTTGTATTTTTGTATATAGAAAACAGAAAAACCGTGCTTTTTGTTATTTCTGCTCAAGTGTTCAGAAAATCCCCACCTGTGCTCATTGTGGTAGGTATACTGCAGAAAGTGATCACTTGAATCAAGTGCAAATTACTTAATTAAACCTAGGTCCATGGGGTAAGTAGAAGTTTCACTTAAAATCAGTAGCAATATTTCTTAGTTTAAGTCCAAGTTTCACTTCCTTTAAGAATAGACTTATTGGATTGGTTTAAGTAGGCCACTCATTAGTTTTAAGAGATGTCAAAAGAAGTTGATTCTTGAAAGAAGTTAATTTGGACTTGAACTAAGAAACATTTCCGCTACTTATTTGAAGTGAAACTACTACTTATCCCATGGACCTGTCTTTTATATTACTCTGACAAAGAGTTAAAGCTCGAAACGTCAGTAATGTACGAGTCAAATCCAAAGGTGCCCATCCCCCCCCCGGGCAAACCCCGGGCATTTGACAAGACTTGGGTTCCGTATAGTGGGGAATTTGACGCCGATTAGCTACTTGAACGGGCGGGCATTTGACGAGTGTCGGCCATCTTTAAAAATACCCAGAAAGCATTGGAGTCCTAACCACAGGTAGCCCATGATCAGGCAAAAGTCACACGGGAACGGAAACGAAAAGCAAAGAATTGATAGATAGTTTTTCCTTGTTATACACCTATCTCAAAAAACGTCAGAAAGAATTGGCGATTGACGAACAGCGATTGCAAAGGAGCTCTGGGTACTGTTCTTTCACAAGTAAAATTAAATTGACGAAGTATAAATGCTTGTCTTTGTGTTTTAGAGTCGAAAAGTGCAAAGAAAATCCAAGTTCTTTCAGTTTTTAAGATAGATTTGTGAATTATATCGAGATCCATCTTTCGGTCGTGCAATCACCAATCAAAAATTGCCAATAACCATTCTCTTCTTCAACGTTTTTTGAAATTTCCCTTCATATTTGATTGTACAAGTTTTGTCTACCATGTTCATGAGACGTCATGTAGTAGAAGGAAGTTTAAGTATTAAAGTAAAATTTGAGTTTATCACTGACTCGAGCTCGAGGGGCGGGCATTTGACCATTCTGTTGTTTCAATAGTGGGGCATTTGACTGTTCAGTTTGCCCAGATGGTGGGGAATTTGACCAATTTTTTTTCAAAAAGTCAAATGCCCGGGGGTTTGCCCGGGGGGGGGATGGGCACCTTTGGATTTGACTCGTACATAAAGTTAAGTCATTATTTTTTACGGTGTTACAAATTTCATTATTTTACCTATCATTTATATCAAACACCGATGCAGCCTATACTGGTTTACTTGCTAGTTTCCATGGACTTAGCTTTAAGTGATTTGTACTTGGTTCAAGTAATTACTTTTTGCAGTATAAATGTGTCTATTGTATATCATTCAGCTACCTTTGAATTATCATGGCCAGATAAATTTGCTTCATTATCTCTTTAGTCCTGTTACTGCATGAATGTGTAAAAAAAGCTATAGAGCTATAGAGATACCTTGCTTGAATAAGAAAGATCACATCGAAATTAGTAATCTTTCAAAATTTCAGGTTATTATAACATAAAATGATAGAAAACTGCAGCTGGTTGTAGATATATACAGCTATTTTAAACAACGTAGAATACTGAATACTGCATACTGAATACTGCATACTGCATACTGAATAGTACATTGCAAGACAGAAATGCATTTTGGGTGAAGTAATATAGTTTAAAGTAAACTAAATAATAATAATTTAGTTATTTTATTCTTAGTGCATTCCATTCAAAACAATATACGAGCTAGTTATGGGGAGTAAATATTGCTGTACATTCATTTTTTCTCTCAAATCAATGAGACCCACAATGCCCTTTGGTCTTGGAATGCACTATTCAGTATCCAACATTTTTTGAAATACTAAGCTGTATACACAATAATTGTACTTTTAATATTTCTTTAGGAAAGTGTAAATGTTTAATGAAAAGTGGTGATTGTGTTATCAAGCATGTTGGAGTTCATACGGTTGGTCTTAACATGGTGGTAAGTATTGATTTTTAATAAATATATTTATTATATGGCTACGATAGTATGCGCGCTCTGATTGGCTGACGCCCGGTCCATCCAAAAGCGTATTGAACTGTTTCTATGACAGCAGTCCAATTTTCATATTTTTCTCAGACTGGGAAATTAAAAACAACAAGTAAAGTATTGCAATAAATATTTTGTTTTGTTATTTTTGCCTTGTCATACCTGCAAAGTGTTTTTTAGACAGTTTAATGTGTGTTTAATGTATTTTCATTCATTCAATAATGAGAGATTTGGCAATAAAATATTTGTGATTTCGTACATCGCTAAGAAAAAAAGCCATATAATAAACGATTTATTAACCTTGCTTGTTCGGTCTGTACAGAAAAATATCAGACCTAGGTCTTTTTTGTACAGACCTCGCTGCGCTCGGTCCGTACTGTCAAGACCTTGGTCTGATATTTTCCCGTACAGACCTCACGCTCGGTTAATAACCTCTTAATATTTTTTTAATTATTCACTGATATTTGAGCCAGTGAGAGAATAATTTTTAATATATTATAAATACAGTCTGGTGACTGTTTAATATATATATATTCATTTCTTATTTGTCAATACAATCAAAACTCTGTCCAGGTAATTATTGTAACATAGTCCAAAGTTCTCAAACCAATTGAAGTGTGCACAATTTTCTATTACAGCCAAACCTATAGAAGCGTTCCTATCGAGGTTGGAAGAGGCTCGATTTATTCTTCCAAACTTGATTTTAAATTTGTTTTGAAATTTGCATAAATGAATCAAATCTTGTAAGTTTCAAAATGCAGACTTCTCATGGTCCTGAAATCACGATCCGTGGTCAATAACTGATAATGCTATTGTAATAGAATACTTTAGTAAGTATTTATAACAATATTTCTGTAAGCAGACTAGGTTTAGCAAGTTTCCGTTGTCCAAAAAAAACATTAAAAGTAATGTTTTGATTTGAGGCGGTTTTTGAAACTTACAAGATTCGATTTATTTATGCAAATTTCAAAACAAATTTAAAATCAAGTTTGGAAGAATAAATCGAGCCCTCCAACCTCGATAGGAACGCTTCTGTAGGTTTGGCTGTAATAAATAAATTATCGCAGGTCTGTATTTATTTAGATATATGGTGTTATTTTATTTTTAGGGTGCTATTTGTGATTTTTGTGAAGCCTTTATCTGTCATGGCAAGAAATGCTTAACCACTCATGCTTGTGAATGTCCACTAAGAGATGGAGAGTGTATAGAGTGTGATAGAGGAGTCTGGGATCATGGTAATGTATAAGGAGGCTCGAAATGGTATATCTATATACCTACTTTATATTGCATGTTATGCAGCATTATTGTGAAACTACATAGTCAACCGATATATCATTTTAAAGCTTATGGATCTAGGATATCAATTTGTTTTTAATTATTGTGTTTGAAGTTGTCATGACAACAGCAGGCCGCTGTAAAAAGGACCTGAAATTCCTTTATTAAAGCTGATATCTCCAAATCCTTTAAGTTTTTTTGAACTTGTACAAGTCTAATTCCCTACCTGTTCTTGCAACTGAGGAAAAATTAAAAAAATCTGTAATACGAAACCTTTAAAATATTTAAAAAATTATATTTTGTAGATATAAATGGTTTTTAACTGGTAATTAAAGTTCTTGAAAGTTCTAATTAAGTGAGTCAGACATAGAAATGTCCAATACTCACGTTTTTATTATGATAGTCTTTATTTTAAATAATTCAAATGTATTTTTAAAATGTTGTTTGTATATTTCTATTCAATAGGAGGAAGGATTTTCCAGTGTGCATTCTGTGACTCTTTTCTTTGTTCTGATGATCAGTTTGAACACCAAGCAAAATGTCAAGTGTTGGAGTCAGAATCATATAAATGTAATTAAGTTAATTAATTGGCCAGTAACAAAACGAGTAAAGGACTGGGTACTAGTTTTCCTAATTAATGTAATTAAGAAATGAACCTCATAATTTAAAAGAGCAGATCAAGATATGTAAGATTCTTGAGATTTGTTGCTTTTGGTTGGATATTGAGTGAGTTACAGCCATTCAAAACTGCCCAAAATTACAAAGGAATGTATGGATTGGAAGGACAGGCGTCCTTCCAAACCATACATTTCCTTCTATTTTAGGCATTGTTATGAGGGCGTATCTTGGTCAGAATACAACCAAATGCAACCAAACTCAGGAATCTAATATATCTTGATGTCCTCTCTTTAATTATGAGGTTTGTTTCTTGATTACATTAATTAGGCAAACTAGCACCCAGTCCTCTACTCGTTTTGTTACTGGCCAATATATTATAAACTTTGAGATAGAAAAATTGCTACAGTTCCAAGGACAAAAGCAATAAATATTTATTTATAGAAATTCATGTGAAGAATGATCGATCCAGTTAGTCCTAATTCAATTCTTCTTTTGACATTGAAGGTGGTTCTTGCAATAAGTTGGGTCAGTACTCGTGTCTTCGTTGCAAGGTAAAGAAGCTTTTAAATTCAATCTAGTTATTTTAATTTATTACTGCTTTTCCATGTATTAACTCTAGGTCTTTCTTGGTTTTGCAAGATGCATTGTATTCCGACTTAGAGTTCTTTGTTTTTGGCTATTGTTGAATTGTTTTAAAGATTATTGTAACCTTTGCAATTTGATAATTGTAATAACCTTAAGTTTGAAAATTGATAATTGTGATCTTTGCAAATTGAGTCTTTTAATTAGTCATATAATGTATTGGTCAGTGTATGTGAGTGTGTCTATAAAATCGTTCCTATGCTGATGTTGACATTATAGGTGGTTGTATTGTATTGTGATGTTAATTTGCCAACCATTTCTTTGTTTTAATAATATTGAATGGTTGGTTGGAAAAAGCATTACAAAATATGTCACTGTACGCCCACCTATTGCTGATGTTTAATAAATAAATGGTTTGTATGTTTAGTTGTGCTTCTGTGATGATCATGTGAAACGTAAAGGAATCAAGTATACCCGTGGACAGGCAATTCCATGCCCAAAATGTGGACATGACACGAAAGAGACTAAAGACTTATCTATGTCAAGTAAGCTCATTTTAAAAGTGCTTGGTTCACATAGTTTATAGTTGAAACTAGCAAGTAAACTTAAGTATAGGCTGCGTCAGTGTTTGATATAAACGATGGGTAATGTAATGAAAGTTGTATCCCATAAAAAAATGTTGACTTAATTTTACTGACGTTTCGAGCTTTAGCCCTTCATCGGAGTAATACGGTGTTACAACTTTCATTATATTACCAATGGTTTATAATTGAATAATCTCCCTCCCAGTTTTCTTTTTTTTTTCGCTTTGTTCCTTCCCGTTTCCTCCTACCAATACATTCTTATTTACTTGGGTTTACCTGTGATGGCAAGAGTTCTTTGAAAATGGCCTCTTTTTTGTCATTTCATTACAAATCATAAATGGTTGTTTCTGATGATCAATAACAGTGAAATTCTATATCTCACTAAAATTGTCAAGGATGAAATTACTGGTCACATGCATTCAAAATCTTAAATTTGTGTCAAATGGTTTTACCTGATAAGTGATTGATATAAAGTATTTGCAATGACTCTCTGAGGTCGTTGTCTCTCAAGTTTGGGAAGAGCAAAATGTTGCATAATGGCACAAGCTATGGCAGCAACAGAGACTACTGTGCTCCCAGCTTTGTTTGATTTTGGCGACTAATTTTTTTGCAGAATAATTTATACATGCCAAAGCCTATTAAGAATCCAGTGACTGTGCCATAATTATGTTTAATTGGTGATTATTTAATTGTCAATCAACAGCTAGAAGTCATACGTATGGCCGTCAGAAGTATGGCGATGATTCGGATGACGAAGCATCAGGCTATTCTTATGGGGGATTCAGCTATGGTGGTGCATCATATCATACTGCAGGCAATGATGATGATGATGATGATGATGATGAAGACGATGATGATGATGATAGTGAAGAGGAAGATGATGATGATGATGAGGAGGAGGAGGAGGAGGAAGAGGAACAAGGAGAAGATGAAGATGGAAATGAAGAGAAGAGTTTAGACGAGAAAGTTCCTATTGAAAGTCTTGAAATAAAGTAAAGATAAAAAGTATGGTAACTTGTGCTTGATATATAGAGCTGTTCTCATGAACCAGTGAAACAAAGTGTATTAGTTAAAGTGCGATAGTCAAATAACAACAATAGAACACAATAGAATTAAAGTGCATTACAGCAAAGAGCCCAAAAGTGTGATCACTGCTAATGTATTCGCATACTTTTGTCTATGCTGTTATCCAATCAGCATTGTCTTATCTTATCTCTGCTCTAAACGCTAATTGGAGGATGGCGCTACAAAAGTATGCGAATACATTATCAGTGGTCACAGTCTTGAGCATCTTGCTGTAAAGAGTTACAATACAGTAAAAAATGTTTATAACAATAATAAAATAAAGACTTTTTATTATAAACACTCTTCAAGTACTGTATTTGTAACTCTTTTCACAGTAAATGAAAACAGCTCTATTACAGTAAAAGGTTAATTTAATTCAATTTTTAGAATATATTTTAAGTTGTTATTGGAATCGATATTTGATACAGGAATACCCGGTACAAGAGTCTGGTTTAGATCTAGATGTATTAATATAAATGGCTTTAAAAAGAAACACAATAAAGCTATTTCAATAAAATTTGAATTTATTTCAATTATTTTAATGATCATTTAGAAAAATAGACCTCTTTACCTCCTTATACAAATTACCCATTTCATTCCCTTGAGAATTGTTCTTTTATGATGAACGTGTTACATCATTTACATGTGAAAGAACAAACAAGGAAGGAAGAGAGGTCTATTCCAAATGAATAAGTATAAAATTAAAATAGCACCCAATTTGAATAAAATCTATTGTTCTTTCAAATACATTAACACAAGGCCTATATATAGTTAGTACTCAAAAGTCTTATGCCCACCAAAATAAGGGTATAAAAAAGTGGAAGTAGTCAGTTTCCCATCATACTTTGGTGTATGCTAAGCAATTACAATGTTACTAAATCCAGGATAAAACTTTCAGGGCTTCAGTGGGATTAGAACCCATTACCTTGTAATTAATTGATTGTACAATGTGCAATATAAGTGAGGTGCATAGACCTTTCTAACGATGCAGCTTATCATATGCCAATTCCCAACAAACCTCGCTCTGACTGATGGTGCTTTTGTTTTATTAAGTCAAAGTGTGGATTACTGGAATTTGCATATGATTAGCTGTTTTGTGTTAAGAAAGGTCTATATTTGAGGCTGGAAAAACACCACACAGGCACCTGACTCTATATTATTTTATAATTAACAGTGTTATACCAACTGAGCTATGAAGCCACATATGTCGGTAGGAATGGAAACTAGTGAGTAAACTAGTTTAGGCTGTGCCAGTGTTTCGTATTAGCGATAGGTAATAGAATGAATGAAATTTGGAACACTGTAAAAAGTGTACTTTTGTTTTGAGCTTTAGCCCTTTGTCAAGGTAAAAGTCCTCGCTTTTACTCCTACAAAGGGATAAAGCTTGAAACATCAGGAAAGTAAAGCACTGCATGTTAACATTTTCTACATTGCTTTTCATTCTATTACCTATGTTGGTAGGTGGTCATTTTTTACCAAGATCTTAAGGATAGAATTCCTTCTCTTAGAAAAGGCTATAAAAGATATTCAATGTGCAATTCCCAGCAACATTATTTTAACATGCAATATACAATCTACTAGCACTACATAAAAAATTATGTCAATATATATTATTATTTATTATTTCTAACATTGAGTGCAACTTACAAGCTGCATACTGACAATTGTTTGATGAAAATGAACACTAGCTGTTCTAATTTAATGCGATGAGAACTCAAGAATATATTCAAGAATTGTATATTATTTTGATGAGCTTTTACTACACTACATTAATTATTTACACAAAATTATTGTCTCATTAAAATTATGTCATAAAAATATCAATTTGCTTTGATTTCCTTGGAATAGAGTGAAAACACTAATGATCCATGAAATAAAATTAAAATTGCTTCAGTCTGTGTATTACAATTATAGTTTTTATTTAGTGACTATAATATTATGGTGTAATTCCAAGATGGTATTTTAAGTACCTAAAAGATTTAGTACAAAGAGTGATGATATTTCTCTGGAATTGCAGAAAGAAGTCCTGTTGAAAATAAAAACATGATATATTATATTAACTGGAATTGCAGTGTTCAAAGAAATTTGATAGTCACCCCCTATCCAGTTTAAAAGTCACCCGCTTGAAATCATTGTGGATCTAATACTGTGTTTACAGTTACCCCCTCTAATACTATACCCCCTGAATCTTTCCTATCACATTATTTAATTACCCTGTTGTTGATTGACACTATATAATTATCTACACTAATTTTAAAAAAGGTTTCAGAGTAAACATTTGCAAACATTCATTTCTGGATTGCTTATTTATAAGCTCTAATTCACTTTATGGGGCTGCATGACACTGGGCAATTTTTGGAGCAATTAAAGACTGAATTCCGTGTCATTTTTCCCTGTGACTTGAAATATCTGCCACCACAGTCTGTGGTGCTGCGTTGATCGCTAAGAGTTCTGGGTAAATTAATTCCCTTGACATATTGGGCTACGTATGTCCACAGACATTTGGGTGACGGGGTATATATTCTATAATCTAACCCAGGTTTTTTCTGTCCCCAAAATGAGACAGTTCCTTTTGGTCATACAATTGCACTTTGCCTTTCACTCCGACAAATGTTTGAAATATTGCATTTATATTGTGTATAAATTGCAAGGGCTTTTGATAGTTTGGATTTCTGGCCATGAAAATTGAAATTCAAATGTGCATTCTGACATGGCCACACAGCTTGCAGAATATTGTGAATTCATATAAAACATTAAATCATTCTACCTTTACTTTCCAGCCAGTTTTTGTTGAAAAGTCTTGTAAAATATCTCTGCAAAAGATTATGTATATTTTCATTGTTACTATGGCCATGCATATATACATTCCTTTATAGGAATTATTTTTATTAGTATTGGATCAGGCTGTTCAAATGCTATTGAAAAATATAATACATCATGTAATACCATTGGTATTAATGCTGAATTATTGAACTATTGAACCTACCTGGCCAGAGTCGCACAGACATGTTGTAATCAGATGTCCTGGACCTAATTGTTTAGCGACCTGAAACCACAAAATAACACATGCATTGTTAAAATCACCTAACTAAAACAGCATCAGATACAGAAGAGAAAGTGTTATGGGGGACTTGGAAGGAACTCTATCGCCTTTGCAGAAGCACCATCAATTAAAATTTCCATTTATGGCAAAAAGATTGGTCATGCCACAATAACACAAACTGAACAAGAGAACAACCATATACTAGCTAGTGTAAAACAACAAATGTTTTAACAGGAGAATCCCCCCTCCTCCACTTTATCTGATCCGGAATCCAGAAATATTTAAGGGAGGTGACTGCATGTTAATACAAAAGACATTATATATGATGGTCTTTTTTAGTTCTTATTGTATGATTCTTATTATTTTCAACTGAAAGGGGGTTATCTAGCATAGTCACTGAATTCAATTGCAACCCCTGGATCCAACCTTGCACTTTAATTGTAAGCACAGATATTACAACTGTTCTGAAACTAATGTATGAATAGTCATTTGTTACTCACTTTAACTGCAGCTGCGACATTGAGACCAGATGAAGCACCAACAAAGAAGCCCTCTTCATGAAGCAGGAAGAATGTCTGTGAAGGAACATTACATGGTTCTCATGGCATCAACAACAACTCATTCATGTAAGCATATACCTTTTAGCAGTCAATTTCTAAATCGAACACCAATCAACCCTACCACTCTAACAACTGTGGACTACAATTTACAAAACATTTGAATTAAGTTGTACTTTTTCCTGAAATAAAAATTCTGATTCAGAAATAAAGTTCACCTGGCTCACTGTTGAGTTCTAATGGTAGAGCATCAGACTAGCAAATTGGGAGGATATGGCATTTTATTTTAATTTCTTAACACTTTTATCATCTTTCTAATATAATTATAAGTTGTCTTAACCTTTTGCAGTTTTTGTATTTTTTTTTGTTGATGTCTTAATTAATGCATGGTTCCCTTGTTTGTTTTGTTGGTATATAGTTTTGTTGTTTATATAATGTTTGTTTTGTTTTGTTTCATTGTAGTCTGTATTTTTTGTTTTGTTTGTGTGGTTATGTGGTTGTATACATATAATTATTGTTTGTTTGTGTTTGATTGTTATTATTTACCATTTCTAGGGCCTCTGTGTCATGTACAAAGACTGCGTCATCTATAGGTGCACCTTGTAGATTACTGGTAACTCTACCTTGGCCAATACCTTCATTAATCATTAAATCATAGTATTACTCACTACTTATGTACACACATTCATGACAATAATATAAACATAATAAACTTGTTAAATTGTAAAAATTATATATATTATCAATCAGTTGGTTTATGCTGTCGTCAATCAAAATAAGATAAGTCGGCTACCTCTGATATTTTGATTGATGGCAGCTAAAATGCAATGCTTATTATATGTTGCCAAGGGCCATGGGTTAATCAGTAGTACTGTCAAGTGTTAACCCTCTTGAAATAAAGTTTAGTTTTATTTTATTTTATCTGATCTTTGATGGCCGCATAGTTGGTACAGTACATGTTCATGATACAGTACAAGGACAGCTGAACAGTTTTAAAAAAGGGGCCTTCACTCTCCTGTAACTCCATCACCCATCCCACCCATCTTGTAAATTAAAGTTACATAAACCATCCCCAAAAATGTATTTTCTTGAAAAAAAGATGGGCTAAATAATGTTCACTTTAAGACTTGGTCTTTAAATTAAGCTTCCTTCATTGAACATGTTTTCACAACATTAACATTTGGTTATTGATAGTAATTACCTTCAGTTATTGAACTCCCTTCAGTTCTGACTAGATTTCCAATTTTGAAATAATTATACAATACACTTCCCTGCAAAGCAAACCCAAATAGCACTGTGTCAGTTTAATTTGTTAAGAATTCAAATTATCTTCTAACTCAGGGCGTATCTAGGGGAGTGTCCCTAGTGGCACCAGTCACCCCCCTAGCACCGCAATTACCCCTATTTTATTAAATACATTTTAGGGATTGGACACCCCCTCACACCACAAGAGACCTTCATTTGCAATTGGGACACCCCACTGACAAATTTCTGGATCCACCCCTATAACTGCCATAAAAAAATAGAACAAATATGGTACAAAAGTTATGGTAAAAGAAGTGTATTATCAAAACAAAACATGCTAACATTCAAATACCAATTATTATTTTGTCAACTGCACTGTTGGAGGTAACAAAACACTCCTCTTATGATTATAGGGGTACCTAGAGGGTGTGCTACTCAACTATCATGATTCGACCCCAACCAGCAAAACATTTGCTGATAAGAAAATGAGCATCTTGTGCAAGGACACCATTTACGATTTAGCGTAATATATAGGCAAACTACATTCCAGACATGAATCCATACTTTAGCCATAGGAAACCAAAACAATAAATAATTGTTCTATATGCTTATAGACATGGTAATGTGATCAGCTAACATCAATATTTTTGCCATTTGTAATCAATATTCTGAAAACGATTCCTAGAAAGGGTGTTCTATCTCCAAATTGTTCAAGTTTGTGCTTCCTGTGGTGAAAATGGATTTATTAGTGGTAACACTGATTATATAATTTGCCTATTCTGTTAAATCTGACATCTCTGTGTAAACCCAAGCTGTCCATCCCAGAATCCTATCCACTGACCACTTGGTCACCACCCTTTTCAATTAGAGATAATTTACTGAATGTATTGAATGCACAAAACACCAGCATTCCTTGCAATACCTGTGGATCAGCTAAGATGACTTTAATGTTTGGATTCTTTGATTTGAGGTATGACCCAGTTCCTGTCGAACAGTACAGCATGGTAAGGCATGGTTACTACTAATCATTCATAATGATAACTACTGAAATTACTCAACTGTTAACACCGCCTAAAAAACGATTGATAGCTCCAACTGGTCATGTGACAAGCAATCAATCATTTCTTTGGCAGTGCTCACAGCTGAGTAATTTTGGTAGTAAGTGTAATTATTTGAGTCAATTTATAACCCTGCAAGCCTTCATCTGTAACTTCATTATTTTTTGGTAAGAATAGAACTGATTACAATGTGTGTACAAGCTAAAAACTGCTGACATACATGTATGAAGCTTAATCAGCTATCAAAGAGTTAAACCAGACAGTATATTATAAGCACTAATCCATTAGATACACTAGAGGTTTTATTACTAACGGTAAGAGTTAAACCAGGAATTTCTCAAATCTCATTTTTCAAAGCCACTTAGAAATATCCAGGATCAAGAATGTTTTTGAACAACTTAACCATATTCTACTGCTAGTTTCAGTATTCACTATTGTCATGATGATAATACTTTCAAAATGACTGTAATACCTGCCAAGGTTCCTCCTGTTCCAGTACTAAACACTACTGCATCCACCTGGCCTTCTGTTTGTTGCCATATTTCTGGTCCAGTTGTTTCAAAGTGTGCTTTTCTATTAGCTGTATTATCAAACTGAAATCAGAAAACACTTAATCAATTCTTAGAATTTATTATGAAGACGCCAAGAAACATTTAATTTGGACAATGGTGGTGAGGTGCAAGAGAGGAGAGCTGGCCATGGGTTAACTTAAACACCTGTCAGTGACCAACCATGCCAACTATAGAGGTTTTTAGCTCCTCAAGCCTGAAGAATGACAACAGTAAGTTATATAATGTTGAGGTAATGTTCATTTAGTATACCAACCTGGTTTGTCCATACAGCATTTTCTAAAGTCTCTGCATATCTTCTTGCTTGGTGGTTATAGTTCATTGGGTCATCAAAAGGGACTGCAGGAACTGGACGCACATCTGCTCCTAAGGCTTGAAGTAAATCTATCTTTTCCTACAATAGAATTAATTTAAATATTATTCAGGAAATGGATGTATGGACTTCAGACATTGAATATGCTCTACAAAGATCACTTGTCTGTGTGTGAGTGGATTTAAAACTGGTCACCATCAGTGTTTGGACCTGCTCTAGAATTCTCCCAAATGTACCAAGGTTTTCATAAGCAAGTGAAAACACAAAAGATGTGTTTCATTTCTTTTATGAAATAACAATCACATGAAACAACAAAAAATACCTTTCTATTCATTTAATGATGTCATTTCTCTTACCTTGCATTTTATCAAAAATGACCAATGAGCGCATGTTAAAGATTCAAACAAAACAAAAACTTTAAGTTTAATGTGCATTCATGCTTGAAAGTGTATATGCATGTGCATATGAAACACATGTTTTTGACCAATGAATGTGCGCATACTTTCCCAAATATTTTATAATGTAGGATAAAATTGGGGTTTTCAATCCCTTTTCATCAATATTATCAATTGAAAGGTACAATCACTTAATTTATTAAATAAATAAAATATGTAATTTATGCAGCCCTTACCTGAGCCTGGTTGTTTGGCATGTAGATAACACATTTATAACCTTTTGCAAGACAAATATGAGCAAGACCAATCCCTAAAATACAAGAATATAATTATAAATCCATTATAAGTTATGTTGACTTACAAGTCAAAAAAACAAATGTCACTTAATCTAATATAAACAGGTAGCCCAGTTCACCCAGCCACGTACCAAGGTCTAGTTAAATATTTAATATTTAAGTGCAAGTGCAAGTCGCCTTTTAATTCATTTATTCTATTCATGACAATATATCTATTCAAAATTGCTCTGCGGTCAATAATTTATGTTTCTAATCCTATAAACCAGACCCTAGACTGTAGTTACCTGTATTTCCTGCTGTCCCTTCCACTACAATACCACCTGGCTTTATTAAATCTGCAAAATATGGAGCAGACTCAAAATATTGTGATAGTGATCAAATATCAAATATATTATCACAGTTAATAATTCTTTCTTCAAACAATTTTAGCTTCAACTTTACATCCAAAACATTAACTGACAATGTCTGCAGGAATGCAGCTTTTTGAATAAAACTTGGAATGTGTATAATACTTGAATGGCAATAAAATACTATTAGACTGTGTCCTATGTAGCCTGCAATGTTCAGTGATCTTTGGAGTTGGAAAAAAACAGGGAAGGGCGTTCAGATAAAGACTGTAAGCAAGGTCTTTACTCCTCCTCCAATTTTTTCTGCACAACTCTGTAGTCTGCCTTATAATGCAGGCGATGTGCTGTGGAAAGAGACTATAATATATAGACACTCAGGAGACAGATCCTAACCACCACATTCAAATCAATGATACTGCATCAAAATCAGCATTTAAAAACATGTTATCATGATGGTATTCATGAGAGACTGTATACCTTTTTCTTCTGCTTCTTTTATTAGATATAAAGCTGCCCTGTCTTTGATTGAGCCTCCAGGGTTGAGATGCTCTGCTTTGACTGTTATATCACAACCTGTCTGATCACTTAGTCTATTAAGTCTTACTAATGGAGTTCTTCCTACAAGTTCAGTAAAACCATTCCGGATATCCTAAAAGTGTAAAGCAAAAATAGTAATTATTATAGCCAAAACCATTACATCATGATTTGTAAACTAGCTTCTAGGTAATTTATTTATTTATTTACAATAGTAAAAACCACTCTGGTTTGAGACCTGACTACTGTGCCAGGAGACAATCCCCTGCTCTTTTCAAAGAGCACAGCAAGATCTTTTATGTCCACCTTATATAGGAAGTTAGAGTGAAGGCAGACGGGACCTCTGGCTTTACGTCCCTATCCGAGAAGACGTGTTACATAGAGAGTAAAGTGTCTTGCCCAAGGGCACAACATAACCGCCCAGGCCGGGAATCAAACCCAGACCATTAGGCCTGGAATTCAGTCCCCTGACCACCAGACCATTATGCCTCTCTATATAACCTCTCTGTAATTGATTTAAATTTGTTTTGTTTTTTCATATATATAGGTTGCACTTCCTACATTGAATTAAGCATACCGTAGTTAAAAGAGGTCACATGATTGTACAGTTCAACCTCATAACCAAAAAATAGGCGGGTCCTTTGAGGTTTGCCGCATTACCCTCTATTATAGTTCTATGAATTAACCAATAACTGGATGAGTTTATGGAAACTCAGCTCCCTAAGAATGATGCATAGGCCAGAAAAGACAAAAGCTTTTACTTAATCAGGCACCATTGAGCCAGTCCTGGGGCTGGAGGGGGCTGCAGCCCCCTTACTTTTTAGGACAATCTATCTTTTTATAGCTATTTTCCTCTTTTCAATATGCTTAATTTTCAATTGTCAGCCCCCGTCGTTGTGAAGCTTGCATAACGCAGTCTCTGTGGAGTGGTTTTCTCGGTAGGCTGATTGCATTGCTTCTCCAAGGTTGTTGGTATGAACGTAGGTTGTTATCTGTTTAGCTACGACTTTCTCAATCAGTTTGGAGACATAGGAAAGGTTGGATATAGGTCTGTAGCTTTTCAGGTGTTCAGTATCTAAGTTGGGTTTCTTCAGTATAGGGGCTTCTTTGTAAGACGATGGCATGATAGATGTAACAGACTGATTCACAGTGTTAGTGACAATGGGTAGTAGTGATGGTAGACAACTCTTTAGCAACCAGGTCGGGATTGGATCGAGACTACAACATTTGTTGTTGGACTTGCTGATTATTGAGTGAATGTCATTGGTTACAGAAGAGAAACTTGACAACTCGCACGAGACGGCTGTAGGAATTTCAGATTCATTGTAGGGACGTGCATCACCAAGTGCGCTGCGTATGTTTCGGATCTTGTTGATAAAGAAATCAGCAAATCTGTTGGTAAGTTCATTCACATTTTCGTGAGCAGGCAGCTAGTAGTTGGTAAAAGGTTGCTATTGTAACTTGGTAAAGTGTGTATTAATTTATCAGTGTGTGTTTGAGACAGGACTGAATTTCATTGTTATTCAAATGCAGCATCAAGGCATTCTATAGCTTTAAGTTTATCATAATTAAAAGAAAAAGAGGCACAACAGGTAGCCTAAATGGTAAATCTAGAAATGCTGCGTCATATTATGCCTTGGTAGGCCGAGCTGTTCCACTAGTTAAATTTTGTATTTTTGTTAACCTCACCTTCTTGGGCCAAATAATTGAAACTCTTGGTCTTTACATATCAAAATTATTATATAGTTATTATCATGATTATTTTTTTACAAAACAATTAACTATTACAGATTAAATAAATAATTTGACGATGTTCTAGACTGAGCTTCGTTTGTGTAGATCGAGTCTGTTTATCATAGAATTGTCCATTCTGTGTATAGCGGGTGACAGAAAATCCATATGCCTGTAAAATAATATAAATTTAAAGACTAGAAGATTGCGAATTTACCTTGCTAATAAAACGAATACCTAAAGATCTCGGTAACACTTTAGCCAACTTGGAAAAAACTCCACTTGTTGGAGCAGCCATTTTGATTGTTTTGACTGTACGAGCTAATATTGAATACATTATGAGATACGAGCAATTATCGATTGCTCGTTTGCCCAATGCATCCTGGGAGGACCCACAAGTCGCGAGGCAAATGAAAAAAGTTTGTTGTAGAAGCGTGAATGGATCTATATATATGCAATAATGTGAATTTTACTTGAAGTAAATGAGCAGTTGATAGGAAAATGTAGGAAGATTGCAAGTTTTTAAATGGTTAAATAGCTCATGATGTCTTGGAGACGGCGAACTTTGAAATCTTGACATGGATTGGGCTGGAGCTGGTCCCCTTGGCGAAGAGGATGTTGAAGAACTGCGCTCAGAGCGCTCGATACGAGGACTCAAGGTAAACATTTAGCAACTTAAGATTAATGAAGAATTCAAAGAAGCTTTTCCGCAATACTGTATCTTTATAATTCGATGCATTTTATTTATTATAGTCGGCAGAAGAAATAGAAAGACTGACAGTTGACGAAAACCTCGACGACATAGAACGGTCGGTACTTCTTATGAGGTGAGTTGTTCAGGCAAAACCGTAGCGTTCATTTAGTGTAAATTACCGGTAATCTTTCAAGCTTAACTTTAAGTACACATATAAAATTTACCTCGAGATGAGATAATTTGTTCAAACAAATCATTTTCAACCTTAACTATTCGGGCAAATTCTTCTTTAGGAGAGCAGCTTTTGAAATCCAAAGCGGCAAAACACGAACAAGTCGCCCCAAAATATGATAAACAACTAACAGCCAGCAAACTTTGTGCACTTTATATTTGGATAACGATTGTGTTTGTTAAGGGCTTTATTGGTGTATAATTTTCGAAATGGCAAACAAGCCATAGCTAAGTTTATAGCTTGGTTTTATTTACATTTTGAGTAAGTTGTATTCTGTATCGAAGCAACCGTAAAAACATGACAATGGACTGGTGATAATTACTCGCTTTAGACAAACTTTTCAAGCTTGTTGGCATACATTGTGGACTTCGCTAAGACCAATGCTTTTGTCTTTAATGATATTTTCGACGAGGCAAATTAATTTTAGAAGTTTGCATCATTTTATATGAAATCTTTTTTCGGCATTATTGGTGCGTTGTGTTACCCGAGCGGGTTGTTGATCTCGTTGATCTCGTTATCTTGGTGGTTTCATCTTATCTCTCTTCTCAATAAACACGAAAATTGAACAGTAGAGTTCACTTTTCTTTCTTTATATTATTATATGAAGACTACTGACTTTCGTATCCTATTAAAGTCAATATCTATTTCATGCTCATATTTTGGTTAAAAATTGAACAAAATTCGTCGCTATCTCTCCTACCATCTGCTATCAACTTGGGAATTTGTATATTGTAGAATGAACTAGGCTCAGATTTCAGCCGTTGGGGTTTCGTGCGCCCGCGATACTCTCCCCCGTAACGGCTGGGCGCATCGGCTTCGAAATGTGTCGCGCATGTCCGTGAAGTAATTATGCTAAAAGCATAAAAAAACGGAAACGGAAATAAAATTTGTTGAAATGTAAGCTAATGTAAATAAACTTTCCAACGGCCTGATTGTCAAAAGGTCTTTTATTAAAATTTGCAAATGATTCGAATTCAATTCGAAACAACTCTTAGCAAAACCTGCATATCATTTAGCAATTCCATCGGGTATGTTATTTGTCAAAAGAACGATCGAGACAAATCAGCGCAAAAGCTATTTCAATGGTAAACGTTTTGTTTATTCCAAGTATATAGTCCGTTTTTATAGGATTTTAAGAATAATCAAACAATAAAGAAGTAAAATTACAGCTAGAGTCGTTTCGATACACATTGTTGACTCGTTAATAGAGCCGCTTGAGTATATGTTACAACCGCGCATAATAAAGTAAACATTTTGGATTTAAATGTAGTTATTCAAAGAATATAGCTGTGTATTTAAGGTTTATCGAGAAAAAATTCAAGCAATAAAGACGATGATTACAGCTAGAGTCGTTTCGATACACATTAGTCACATTGTTGACTCGTTTAGAGAGCCGCTTGAGTATATGTTACAACCGCGAATAATAAACCAGTTTTAATTTTGAAAGTAAACATTTTGGATTTAAATGTAGTTATTCTAAGAATATAGCTGTGTATTTAAGGTTTATCGAGAAAAAATTCAAGCAATAAAGACGATGATTACAGCTAGAGTCGTTTCGATACACATTAGTCACATTGTTGACTCGTTTAGAGAGCCGCTTGAGTATATGTTACAACCGCGAATAATAAACCAGTTTTAATTTTGAAAGTAAACATTTTGGATTTAAATGTAGTTATTCTAAGAATATAGCTGTGTATTTTAGGTTTATTGAGAAAAAAAATCAAGTAATAAAGACGAAAATTACGAGTTTCGATACAAATGACAACTTACAATCACCGCCGTAATTTAAAATGAAAACTTCGTAGTTGTTTAGCATATTACTCATTCGCCATCCTCTTCTTGGCCTATCAAGGCAGTCTTAATGTCTTTGGATGTTAAGTTCTCTTGGTCTCTCATGAGAGAAACCAAAGGTAAAATAACCAAAACAATGGATCCTTACAAGCGGCCGGCGCTGTTTGGAAAATCAATGATTTTCCTGAGCCAGTCGGTAGATAAACAAAAACATCTTTGCCTTTTACTTATTCCTTCGTTGAATATCCTTAGATTTCTCGAAACCAAACGATTTCAAAGCATTTGAACAAGCACTTTCGAAGTCACTCTTATCCGCCATTATGTTCACGATGAATTTTAATTTATTAATATTATGCCCCTCGATTTTCGAGGGGCAAATCGCTGATTGGCTGAGAAAAACAATGCCAAGCCGATGCGCCCAGCCGTTAGTGGGGAGAGTATCGCGGGCGCACGAAACCCCAACGGCTGAAATCTGAGCCTAAGAATGAACCCAAACAAATTATTTTTCTTTGTCAATATTATTTGTTTGTTTGTTTTTTCTTGGCATTTTCAAAATATTAAAATTGATTTCTGTTTTTTTTAATGAGTAAAAAATGAATGTTATTTTTTTACAGTCATTTTATAATTAGTTTTTGAATTAAAGAAGTTTGTCACCCATTTAGCACTTTTGATTGGTATTTTACAGCAGTTCTCAGTCACACGTGCACCACTCGCATAAAAAGCACCGCTATAAAACATGAAGTTGGTGGACGTCAATCAAACGTTGTTTACAAGACGCATTGTGTTTTTACTTCAATCAGGTTGCAAAACATGTCTGAATTCCTACAACAACCTCTTCGTCAGATTCATACATGTTTCGCAACCCGACTGAAGTAAAAGCGCCATGCGTCTTGTAAACACAGTTTGATTGACGTCCACCAACTTCACGTTTTATAGCGGTGCTTTTTATGCGTGCGGTGCACGTGTGACTGAGAACCGCTGTAATGGAAAACTCAGTTTTATTAATTTCTAGAAATTTCACACACATGTCTTATTTTATTAAATTGTTTACTTGTTTATTAATACTGAATTTTGCACTCCTTTGAACATAGACTTTTTGCAATAATTTTTTTATTAAAAAATGAAAATCGATTTGAGTGTAAAATTCTACTTTTTCCCCATTCCTCTTTCTTAATGCTGGATCTGTTTCCTTTTTGATTGGTGTAACCATTATCAATAAATTCAACTATAAAATGTTTTTAACAAAATGCAAATGTTTCGTCGGAAAGCGTTAAAATAATTGGCACACAGCAGCACTGAAAATGGCAGTTGAATCTGACAACGCATTTCTTGCAAAAATATAAGTGCCATGTTATCTCTCAAAATTATTGTTCAGACACTTAAAACGGTGTGACTTCAAAATATCATATATGTTAATATTTATTTTAACCATCTACAGAATAAATAGAAAATCTTTGTATATATTTATTTGTCTGTAATACTTTCATTTATCATATAACCCTTTTTTTAAATATTTTCCCGTACAGCCCTCCTACTCAGTCAATAAGTACTTAGAATGACACTATTTTTATTGTTCTATTTCAGTTCTGGTATAGAGATACAGAAGCTGAGCGTTATTAATAAATTAGGGAAACTATTGGAAACAAACAACAGTGATGTCAATCGAAGAATTATCCCTTTAGTCCGGGTAAGTTCATATTAACCCCTTGACTCAGTAAAAAAACACCAGTAAAAAAATCAGTGCTTTCAAAAATTGACATTGACAAGTTTTCCACTTTATTTGTGATCAACTTTATTTAGGCATGCAAACATTGACAAACTTGACAAACTTGACAAACTGAGCTACGGCAGTTTATTTATGGCCATTTTGGTATGCATGTTTATTTTCCTAATCTGCAAAGGATTATGGGTAGCAATGACATCAAAAACTACAGTAAAGGAAAAAATAGAAAACCTGATCTGTGGGGCATGCAGACTAAGAAAGAATGTTGGGAGTTTAATTCTACATCACTCATTCTTTCCATGGTGATAATTGTAATTTATTTAAACTTCTTATAAGCTCTTCCTTCATATCCTTCATATGAAGGCAGGGACACCACGACAGCTTTTACAAAATGATGATGATAATGACGATGGTTATAATAATGATCATGTTATAGTGATTATAATGCTAATAATAATAAATAATGGTGATCATGATGATGAAAATAATGACCAATTTTTATGCTATAATAATTGTTTATTGGTATTAATTTATATCAACACTATGTTAATTACCAGTAATTTGTTTTTCAGGATTATTTGTATGTGGCACCTGTCAGTATACAGTTAGCCGCTACCAAGACATTTACAAATATTCTTGAGATTTCAACCATTCCCATCTATCTATTTGCATCCTCTCTATTATCTATTGTACTACATAACATAGAAAGCAAAGATCCAGGTTAGTCTTGTATGTTGTATTGTGTATATGGATAATAGTGTTTTACCGGAAACTAAAACACTCATATTTTCCATCTTTTCACTAGTGAAGATATGAAAAAGTTATGTACCTAATGTCCTGTATGTACGAGCGCGTCCTATTTTCTTTTTATCTTTTTTGTTCATATTATAATAAAAAGAACATTGCACATTGGCTTGAAGATATGAATTTTATTTTCTCGTGTTAAAAACAAAATTTTATTCGCTCGCTGCAAGCGCTCATAAAATATTGTTTTCATCATTCGAAAATAACATTTGTATCTTTGCGCAACCGTGTAATATCCTCTATATATCTGTATATCAATGTGTTTTGTCTGTATTGTATGATGTATTGTGTTTTTAGTGTTGTATTGTGTTTTGTCTGTTTTGTAAGTTGTATTGTGGTTTATTAGTTTTGTATGTTGTATTGAATGTGTTTTGTCTGTTTTGTAAGTTGTATTGTGGTTTATCAGTTTTGTATGTTGTATTGAATGTGTTTTGTCTGTCCTGTATGATGTATTGTTTTGTCTGAATTGTATGTTGTATTGTGTTTTATCAGTCTTATATGTTGTATTGATTGTGTTTTGTCTGTCCTGTATGATGTATTGTTTTGTCTGTCTTGTATGTTGTATTGTGTTTTATCAGTCTTATATGTTGTATTGATTGTGTTTTGTCTGTCCTGTATGATGTATTGTTTTGTCTGTCTTGTATATTGTATTGTGGTTTATCAGTCTTGTAAGTTGTATTGTATTTTGTGTAATACACAGTATTTTAATAATTTATAGTCTTAATTTAGCTACAATGTCAATTAGGCAGGTCAAGATGGCATATTAAAATATCATGTTCATGATATTAACCCAGACACTTTGAGAGGAATGAATTTTCCTAGTGATATGTACTAGACAGTCCAATTGATATCTACATGTATCTGGATCCAATTATAACACATGTCCGACAGATGTATATTATTATCCAGCAGATAATTACTCTTTCATCTTTTTTTATGAAGTAACACTAAAATATTTGAAAAACAGACTTCCTCCGCTAAACAAAAATAATAATCATCCAGTTGTATTCCCTATAAACCATTTGTTTCTATTTTTTTTTAGTTGTGAGCAATGCTTGGCTGGAAACCCTATTGTTCTCTATAGATTTTTTACCAAAAGATATTATTAAAAGAGAGGCAAGTATTGTTATTTTAATTAATTGTAATATTGTTATACTTGCATTATTCATTTATTTATTACCTAGCTATCTAACTAGGCTAGTCCCAAAGGTGTTGTAATTAACAATTATTCGCCGAAGGCGAAGTGATTATCGGTGAATATTTACCAAGCGGCGAGTCTTCGAGCTGCGAGGTAAATATTCACCGATAATCACTTCGCCTGAGGTGAATAATCGTTTTAGTATAAATACAAAGGTGATTATTTCAAAAAAGAAAGAAGGAAACAGCATTGAAAGTGAAAATATTTTATTTTTTAAATGCGCGACCGTCACGCGAAACGCCTCGCATTGTCTCGCTTAATGACAAAAAAACAACGTGAACATTTACTATGATACCTTTAAGTAGCTTGACACCAAACTTTGTAGCTTCTTTAGTAGCTTCTTTAGTATAAATACAAAAGTGATTATTTCAAAAAAGAAAGAAGGAAACAGAATTGAAAGTGAAAATATTTTATTTTTTAAAAGCGCGAACGTTACGCGTAAAAATTGTAAACTTTGTCTCGCATAATGACAAAAAAACGTGAAAATTTACTATGATACCTTTAAATAGCTTGACACCAAACTTAGTCGCTTCTTTAGTCGATTTTGGGACAGCATTTTCTTTAATGTTTTCAATTTCATCTTCGCTAACAGTGACAAAACAACTACTGGCAGCCATTTTGTCCGAAAAGGTGATTATCGGCTGATAATCCGAGATAGCAAACCAATCAGAGCGCGCGATTTTCTATAATCACCTGCGTATTTATACTAATGTATATTATAATGGCACTGAATAAACATACATTGCTACCTTATTTGCTTAGTTTTACAGTGATTTCTACCTGCTGGTACTGTGACATTTTATCATATTTATACTTTCCATTTATTTGCCACAAATGATTATTAAATGATTTTTACTTGTTGGTATCCCAGGTCTTACCTGTAGCCATATCAAAGGGCCAATTATCACAGTCTGTCATTTGCCGACTTGCTAGTTGTAAACTTCTTGGAAGTATTGCACCCAAGTTTGAACCATTTTGGTAAGTATAAATACACAACATCATTACCATAAATCAACAGGGATGTAACTAAGTTTGGTTAACACACTCTCAACTTTGTTATAAATCTCCTAAAAGGCTCCCAAAAATCCCACATCCTTATTTGAAAAATTGCAAAAAAAAAAGAGTCATATTTACAGTGCGACTCGCCGTACCGTAGTCACTTACAAAAACATTTGATGAATTTTTGACATTATTTTGACATTTTTCATCTCAATCGGACCAATCAGATACACGTTTATATCGAGAGGCAGAGTTTATATCGAGAGGCGGATTTAAAATCGATCAGAGGCGGAGACTTTAGATTATTTGATGTCTGTAATTGGTCCGATTGAGATTAAAAAATGTCAAAATAATGTCAAAAATTCATCAAAGGTTTTTTGTAGGTGACTACGGTACAGCGAGTTGCACTGTAAATAACAGTTTTTCACATTTTTTGACTTTACTAAGTTAACATGAATTATGTTGTTTCCAGGATCAAAAAAGAGTTGATGACCCTTGCTAAGTCTTTATCTCAAGATGTTGATTATGAAGTCAGAGCCTGCATGTGTCAAGAACTAGAACCTGTAGCAAGAGCTTTAGGGTAAGATATTTATAGACAATAATATATCTCTAAGAAAACATCTGCACCAACATCTGTTTTTATACATGCATAGGTTAATTAGAATATAATTACTGATAAATCTCAGTTTTAAAATAAGGTGATTAGGGTGCTGTAAACTACAGTCACTTATCTACTGTTTACTTCAAAGATTGGGACCCCAAACTTCACACCCTTCTAAATAAGTTTGTATTCTACTGTGAAGTTGTAGAAATAACTAGATCATATGCACCGTCACTTGCACCTACTCATTAACAGTTACAACAAAAATATAAAAATGTGAAATTTACTTCACCAAATTGAATTTATTTAGAGATTTGCATTAATAGTAGAGTATGAAGTTTGGCACCAAACTTTGAAGTTTAACCGAGTGACAAAACATGTATATTTTGTTGAGACCATTAATGGGTAGATGCAAACAATGGCACTACGCCACCCATGCAACTCATAAGAATCTGTTTGAGAATTCAATTATCTAGTAGTCTGACTTAAAAAAATCACTGTGCTGTAATTATCAATTTGAACCTGTAATGACAATGTATAAACTTACCAACAGAGATAAAACATATTCAAAATTATAAACCCTTATTGTAGGTGGGAAACAACAAAAACTATGATAATCCCTGAACTGGTTGAACTGACAAATGATGAAGAAAATAGTGTAAGACTTGCTGGTCTGGAAACAATTACTAATCTATTAAACCTTTTGGATGATGGTATGTACAGTATAATTGGTTAATAATTTATGACAAGATGACTTATATTCAATAGAAGCTAATCAATGATTTAGTTGTTAAAATAACCGGTTAAATGTGGATTGTAGATTAATTACAAGGTTCTCTTTATTAATATGTTTTTAACATAGTAATTTTATGTGTTATAAAATATGACAAAGTTGAATTCAAATGAATATACAAATGATCAAAATCAGCTAACACATTGCTATGTACGTTTTGACCCAATTCAAAACCTCGGGGAATAAAAACTTTTGTCCCAAACATTTTCCATGTGACATTGAAATACATAAGACAAAGAATCGTATTCCCAAAAGACTTGAATTGGGCCAAAGTGTACATAGCAACAAGTTAGCCAATTTTGCTAACACTCTGGAAGAAGTTTTTTATCCATTTTAACATCACTAGCTCACTTATTATAACAACATTACTATATGTATTCTGTGAATTGACTAACTGTTTTGAAAGTACATTGATTGTTTTTTAATTCTTCCAGATACTTGCACCAAAATTATCATTCCTCTTGTACAAAGATTTTGTGAAAACTGTCCAACATATGGCAAAGAATCTGTGTGTAAAGTATCCAAACTATTTGGAAAATTGTGCCATGGGTTGTCAGGTAAGACGATTGTGTCCTTGCTAAAAGGACATTGAAGTGAACATGTATAGTTTTACAAGATGTGTAGTTGATGTTTTATTTATTTATTGGTTGATTTGATATATGCTGTTTCTATTCTGATTGATAGATCAGAAAATGTGAAAATCAAAATGAAATTCACAATTTGCTTTAGACTATCAATTCATCCTGTAAAAAAGTGATGATTATTTATCATATTTATTACTGGCATGTTATTTTCCAGTGAACTTTGATGAAAGTCAAAAGAAATGGTTCCTAGATTATTATAGGATATTATGTGCTAGTGGAAACCCAAATAAAGACAATAGAGTAGGAAGTGTAACATTAGCACTACAGGTAAGCCTTTGAGGAATATAGTAAATATCCTTCTTTTACTTTTATAAGCTTAAGGATGACAGTGAGTTCACTTTTTTATGTAATAGTTTTCATGTTTTTTTATACTAACAACATGTCATTTATAATATTTCAGAATTATAGTCTATCTGGTGCTACAATACAAGATGATGATGATGCAGAATGTCGACGATGTTGTGCCTTTAACATACCAGTATGTCCTACTACTTTGTCACTAACTAATTACTTCATGATGTTAATGAATTATGATTATCTGTATGTGCATGTGAGACTGGACAAAAACTGTTGATGTTAGTACCTGAAGTTCAAACAACTTGCATAGAAGTCATCTTTAGGAATTTTTGTCCACTCAAAATAAATCACATACATGTACCACAAGCTGGAGTTTGAGAATGCAATGTGAGACAATATAGTGTAACTTATATATATTTATTTATATTTTGTTTATTTACAGGCCATGGTGCTTTTTGCTGGACCACAGAGATTTAGTACTGAGTTATTTTCAATTTTTCATGATCTTGTACAAGATCCACATGCACTTGTAAGACGAACTGTAGCATGTGGGTTTCATGAGGTTTGTTCAATTCACTGTTTATAGTTGTATATTGTTTACTTTCATTGTTTATATTATTTCATTATTTTATTATATAATGATTTTATTTAATTATTATAGACCGAATCAAAATATGGCGACCTGCTATTGTTCTTGGCTGACTAGCCTCGTGTTCATGATGGAATACAATGGAGTTTTAACATGAATGAGAGGCTAGTGAGTTAAGAACAATTGTTATTCAAATTTGTCGCCATATTTCAATTCAGTGTATATTTAATTCCATTATTTTATTTCATATTCCATTAATTTTTTTTTTATTTTTTGTTTTTGTTTTTTTGTTTCATTGATATATAAATTTTTGTTACATTATTTTATTTCATAATATTTCATTACATTATTACACTTTATTTCATTATTGTATTTTATTTCATTATATTTCAAATTTATTTTGTTTTATTATTTTATTTTATTTCATTATCTTCCATTTTATTTGTTATGTATATTTAATTTAATTTGCTTTATGTTTGTGATTGTAGGTTGCTAAGTTACTTGGCTCAGGTGTTGGGGTAACACAACAAGATTTAGGTATATTATTAAAAGATGAATCTATAGAGGTAAGTGATACAAAGAGAGTAAAGAAGTTTGGATGTTGTCTCACTTAGCTTTTAGAGAGATTATTGGTTTTTGATTTTGTTTGATTGTATGTGTTTATTATCATTCATTTCAACTAATTTCAATAATTTTAAAGAATTACAGAAATACAGTTAGAAAATACAGTGGAGCTCAATAACTGTTTCTTATTAATGTGATGTGATTGTTTACAGGTTCTTCAAGGACTTATACAAAATTTACCAGAAAGTTTAGAATGTTTAGCAACTAGTGGGCAGGCATCAAAGGTATTTGTTGTTTTGTATTACAGTGCGACCGACAGAACCGTGGGTACCCAGAAATATTTTTTAAATCGTTATTTGTTCATTGAACAATTCAGAAACAACTATATCACCGCAAGAAGTTTGACTGATGTGTAGTATGATAAACTTTTTGTAGTTAGAGTTGTTTGTGAGTTGCTTCAACAAACAATAAATGATTTTTTAAATACTTCTGGGTACCCATGGTACCAAATTCTGATTCATTATTGATTCATGAGTTTTATAATATGTGTAATTGTATTGCACATTAGATCATATTCATGTGTTCTGCGCATTATAAGTATTAAAATTATTAGTTCTATTACTGATATGATTATGTTTTGCTTGATTTCAGTTAAATAATTTATCAGACTTAATAGCATCATTAATAGCATGTGAGCTAGCTGTGGCGTCATCAAGTAATTGGCGTTTACATGTGGAACTCTTGGAGAAGTTTGCCTGTTTTCCAAAATGTCTTACATCAGATCAGATCTATTATAAGTTTGTTCCATTGCTGTTTCGCTTACTCTCATCAAATGTATGTATTGCTTTTGTTGTATTTTTATTAAAATTGTTATTTATGCTGTCATTGTTGTTTGTATTGTGTATTTTTATGATAATTGATCTATTGTGTAGATGTTTTGTTATAATAAGTGTTGTTGATGTCGTTCTTGTTAAGAATGTGTAAGGTGGCTAGGTCTAGATGGCTAGAACTGTTCTGAGTATAAGTGTCAATATCAATTTACATGTTCATCAGCATAGAACAGGTAACAGGGTCATATGACAAGCTTTAAATTGAAAGCTGTTGTACTATTGTTCTATTCTAATGTAATTGTTTTTGTTTGTTTTTCAGAGAGTGTTACCTGTGAAACTAGCTGCATCTCGTACTTTATGTGTCTTTATAAGGTTCAACAGACGATTTGAGCACCGACAAGAATTGTGTTGCAGACTGATTCAAGGTAAAACTTGACCACTTTTCTTCTTTGGCATCATTGTCGTCGTAAGCATTGTTAGCATCGTTGTCCTTATTAGAAACCCTGTCATTGTTAGCATCATTGTCATCATTATCATTGTTAACATCATTGTCATTGTTAGCATCATTATTATTGTTAACATCATTATCATCATTATCGTCGTTAGCATCGTTGTCATCATTAGCAACCTTGTCATTGATAGCATCATTATCATTGTCATCGTTAACATCATTGTCATCTTTAGCATCATTGTCATCGTTAGCATCATTAGCATCATCATTATCATTGTCATTATCATCGTTAACATCATTGTCAGCATCATTATCATTGTTAACATCATTATCATCGTTAACATCATTGTCATTGTTAGCATCATAATCATCGTTAGCATCATTATCGTTAACGTCATTGTCATCATTAACTTCATTATCATTGTTAGACAACTTATCATTGTTATCATCATTGTGATCGCTAGCATCATTACCGTTGTCACCATTGCCATCATTAGCATTATTATTATCGTTAGCATCATTTATCAACATTAACACCATTATCATTGTTAGCATCGTTATCAACATTATCATCATTTTAGACAACATAATAGGAAAATTGTTGTGGACATGTAGAGATCCAATTTCTTTCCTGATATTGAATAAACATTAACGTTTTAGAATGTGGCAGAGGAAAAAGCTACAAGTCGCGACTACTATTCATTGATATATGCAAGTTTATAATGGAGCTGTTTTCACGGAGCTTCTTCAAAGAGAATTTCTTTGAATTTTTATTAGAATTAGCTTCGGTAAGTAAAAACGTTTTTTCATAATTGTTAAAGTTATATTGTCTGCTTTGGTATAAGATATATTATAAGTAAAACTTACTTAATCAAGCAAAAAAAAAAATACAGGCAACACAATAGACATTTTCACAGTAATTCAGTTTAGTAACCACAAATAATAGTTCGAAGTCGAGGTTCGGGTTGTTGCGCATAGCAAAACTATAGTTTATCATGCCCAACAATGCGAACCTCGACTTGGAACTATCATTTGTGGTCATTGAACGGAACTGTGAAAAGGACTATTATGTAAAAAAGATAATATGCTTCTTGACTACTACATCTGCACATAGTTTTTTTTCCATCTGCACATAGTTAATAGAGAGTCCCCTCTATTAACTATCTGCAAAATTTTGATTTTTGTATAAGCAAACGTTTTCTCTTTTCTTTGTATAAGCGAACATTTGTTGCAAACTAAGTGGTATAGCATAGCAAGCACTATGTACTCTGGAAGTAATTAAAAATTGTAATTATTTCATTTTTTGTGGAGTAACATTCTTGAGATTATCTTTTTGGTGTAATATACTAATTTAAAAGCAGTTTTTCACATCAATATAGGGGGCTATATCCGAAACCAAAATCCCCCCCCCCCCCTTTCCAAAATCCCCCCCCCCCCTCCCCTTTTGAAAATCCTGGATCCGCCACTGTATACACTGAAAGTAAATAAACAATTCTAATAATTCCATTCATTTATTTATTATATTTATAAGCCAATGCTCTTGCAGTAAGGATATGTAAGTTATTATAAAATCGACTGCAATACTGATTTTGTTATTCTTTTTTCCCCCAGGATCCAGTTTTAAATGTACGACTCAAGTTCTGTTCTGTTTTGCCCACACTTAAATCTGTTCTTAAGTTATCTGATCGTTTACTGTTACAACAGTTGGAACAGTGTGTGCGAAAACTACTCAGTTCTGAACAAGAACCAGACGTCTCATGTGCAGTACGAGATGTAAGTAACGTTCGCTGCTAGATGGTCTCTCTCGTTGTCTCTCTAGTCTCGTTGTCTCTCTAGTCTCGTTTTCCTGTCAGAAATCGCTATAAGTAAGGTCGTTTAACATTTAGCCTGCGTGGCAGCTCTTGGAGATTGGGGAGAAAGGGGAGGGGATTGGGGAGAGAGGGGATTGGGGAAGAGGGGAGGGGAGGGGAGGTAGCTATTTAACATTTGATGCCAGCAAGGTCATCTTTCACGCCACGTGTTGACAACAACAACACAAAAAAAAACAGAGAAAATAGTAAAATAAAAAATTGCGTAATAATATATTTCATATTTTATGTTATCTTAAAAAGGTGATTTATCAATTAATTGTTTATTATCCTATTACTCATTTCAGGCTGTAATGAAACTCGATAAAATTGAAATTGCAATGGATACAGTAAGTAGTTATTTGTTAGTTTATTCAATCGTCTGTGTTTGTTTGATTGATTGTTTGTTTTTTACTTATTACTGTTTGTGTTTTTGTTTGTTTGCTCGTTCATTCGTTTGTGTTGTTTGTTTGTATGTTCGATTGATTGTTTGTGGTTGTGTTTTCCTTTGGTTGGTTGGTTGATTGTTTGTTTGTTCTTTCGTTTGTTGGTGTTTTTTGTTTGTGATTGTATTTCTTTGTTTGTTTGTTTGCTTGTTTGATTATTTGTTATTTCGTTTGTTTATATGTTTGTGTTTTTTGTTTGTTAGTGATGTTTGTTTGTTTTTCTTTCGTTTGTTTGTATGTTTGTGTTTTTGTTTGTTTGGTTGTTTGTTTGTTTGTTTGTTCTTTCGTTCGTTTATATGTTTGTGTTTTCCCTTGTCTGTTTGTATGTTTCACTTGTCAATTTTATTACACTTTTAATATCCTCAATGTTTGCTTTGATTGTATAGTTCTCACGACGAACAA
This sequence comes from Metridium senile, assembly GCA_949775045.1. Classification (NCBI taxonomy): domain Eukaryota; kingdom Metazoa; phylum Cnidaria; class Anthozoa; order Actiniaria; family Metridiidae; genus Metridium; species Metridium senile. The sequence goes on along the minus strand of OX459096.1, from coordinate 33,052,259 downwards.
TGTTTGAGGACGATCTTAATGATCAGAAGAAAGAAGACGAGGAAAAAATGTTAAAAGCCATGGTAAGATGTCGTATCTAAATTAAATGTGAAGATTAAATGGAAACTAGCGAGTAAACTAGTATAGGCTGCGATGGTGTCAGTCGATATAAACGATAGGTAATAGAATGAAAGTTGTAACACCGTGTAAAAAAAATGTGAAGATTCTTACCTGATTTATATCGAAACCATTAGCCGTTTAGCTCACACCAAACATCTTTGTTACAGGAGGACAAGGAGAAAGAAGAAATGACGGGTGGACGTCAACAATCTGAACTCCGCAAAAAGGGCACATCGAAAGACGACAAAATCGTGAAAAAAGGTGCGCTGGAACGGTTATGATATTTAATCCAAACTTACAAGCGTAACTGACTCGAACGATAAGAGTCCAGATTGAATTAGAGGCAATATGCGCATAGAGTTTCATCTTGATACTTCTCTTCAATACTTTATGTAGTAGTCGGCAAGTAGTCTTAGCTAGTAATCTAGTAGTCTTGATCGTTAACTGGATATTTTATTATGTTTAGGGTCCATTAAGAATAAATCTAGCAAGAATGAAAGCTCGAATTACAAGAAAACATCGAATTCACAAAGTACTTCAGGTATTGTATTCATTTACAACCTTTATAAGTCTACTTGACAAAGCATTTCTATTGTAGTTCATTATACAAAGAGGCACACACATACATGTATTTACCTTGCTTGCATTAAACCCGTCACTATGAAATATATCATTCTTGTCAGTCTAAAGTTTGTAGCAAAATGAACTCAAAAAAATCACCTCCTACCAACTTTTGTGGCTTCATAGCTCATTTGGTAGAGCATTGCACGATTGCTATACTGCAAATGTCATGGGTTTGAAGCCCCGACATATTTCCGGGCTTTTCTGATGATATTGCTTAAAGAAGATCACCAATATATGATTATATGCTTTATTTATTATATATATAACTAGAATCTCGTTCGTGTACACAAACAGCTCTTGAATATAACCCTGTGCGACATCAGGGAGGGTTCTAGGGGGTGTCCCTATAGGCATCGGACACCCCCTAGCGCCGCAATTATCCTTATTTTATTCAAGACATTTAGGGCATTTAAGGCATTTAGGGACCCGACACCCCCTACCACCACAAGAGTCCTTCATTTGCCATTGGGACACCCCCTGACAAATTTCTGGATCCACCCTGGCCACACTTTCTACAAAGTAATCTATATGCATGTTATGTTTTTTTTACGTTTTATATGATATACCTCACGTTGCATGATTGTAGGAACGTCCGTGTCCTCTAGGCAAGGGTCTAAGGGATACTCTCCCTCTGGATCTAAAAGCAGTACATCCAAGGGTTCACCATCATCGAGTTTACAAAGATTACCAAATATGTCATCAGCTTTACCCTCGGTAACTTCACGAGACTCACCCGCGTCTACAAAAGCTACGACAAAATCGAAAATAGACAAAACGTAAGACATCATTGCGTATTGTTGTAAACAGTTTGGTAAAATAGAATGTAATAGTGATTGGAAGAGATATTGTAAAGAAAACTACACACTGATTTATTCCAATCGTAAGACAAATAAGCTTACTCGACATGACTCGACTTGACTTGACATGACTCGGCTTGATTTGACATGACTTTTCTTGACTTGACTTTTCTCGACTTGACTTTTCTTGACTTGATTTTTCTTGATTTTTCTTGACTTCACTTTTCTTGACTTCATTTTTCTTGACTTCATTTTTCTTGACTTGATCTTTCTTGACTTTTCTGGACTTCATTTTTCTGGACTTGATTTTTCTTGACTTGACTTTTCTTGACTTGACTTTTCTTGGCTTTACCTGACTTAACACACCACTTTTAAGTCTCTACATATCTAGTATTTTGAACTAACTATTTATTTTGTTTTAACCTTGCAGAACTGATCGAGGCACCTCTTCGAAAACGAAACGAACCAATGCAGTCTCCCATAGTAGTTACAGATGATTGAATGGATTGTGAACTTATTATGAACTTTGAAAGGGAGTCGTGTCACAAGTATGGACTCGGATGGAACTCCTTATATCATAGATATGCTTATATCGACCAATTGTAGAAAGACAATTATTTTGTTAGTGTACAGATAAGAAGCTTATCTATACAAAGATTCTTCATTTACAAGCAATGATGGATCACCACGTCTGATGCTCGCCAATAACAAAGCTACTTTGGACAGATACCAAAACTCATTGTTAGTTAATATATTTTAATTGAAGTCATGGTGTAAACGAAGTCTTTTCCTGGTTGAAGAGACAGTAGGCCTTTATACTGGTAACACTGTGATTTCTGTTTGCATTGCCCTTTGACGCTAAGAGGAAACTTAGTTAAAGCTAATTCCCTCTAAATATGTGGATTTTCGTTGAATCAAGGCTAATGTTGTATGTAAATTTTTTAGATCTCTGAATTTGTGTATACAATAAATGATCGAATGTCTTTACATTTTGCATAAGAATGTCTACGGATGATTGTTGTCGTTGCTGCTACCTGCTACTACTGTTATTGTTGCTAGTGTCTGTCTACTGCTATTGCTGTAGTTTTAGTTGCTTCTGCTGTTGTTGCTGCTTTACCTGCTACTACTGTTGTTGTTGCTGATGTCTGACTACTGCTATTGCTGTCGATATTGCTGTGATTTATGTTGATGCTTCTGCTGTTGTTTACCTGCTACTACAGTTATTGCTGATCGATGTCTGCCTTGTGCTTGTGCTGTCATTATAAGAATTATTTGTACCAAAATAAAAAGCAAACAAACAAAATATAAGTACAAAAAAAAGTAGAAGAAAAGTTATAGACCGTGCGTGCATTAATCATCCGGTCTTTTCTCTCGCGGGCTATCCCGCGATACAAATTGATTTAACTATGCTGAAAATAATTACCATTCAATACACTAAAATGATGGTATTGGGGGACACGGGGCCCCCTGCCCATCCCCGTGCTACGGTCCTGGCTTTAGCCATTCTACTCCGTAGAAGTTAACACTGAAGATAAAAATGCTACATTCTATACTGAGATAATAGTTTTGAGAAGAAATCAAGTGAAATGGCGAATACACCCCTATATACATGGCCGGGTACAGGAGGTGATATGCACATTGCTGCAACAGAATTAGAGTGAAGGCAGACGATATTCGAGAGGACGAGGCTTTACATTGTAATAAGGAGCTCTCCAATGAGAATGATTAAACAATTATTTCGATTAGTAAAATTGAAATTATTTCATAAATTATTTAAGGACCAATGGTCACTTACCAGCATGCTTTGCGTTTTTTTATTTGAGTGTTTTTCTTTGAGTGTTATAATTGATTCGCAGTCAGTCGTATTACGAGAAAAAAAAAATAAAAAAAACGCTAAACGATTTAGTTAGAGCGTCGTAAAAGATACTAAATTGTCTGAATGTGTTATTTTTTTGAAACACTGATTTCAAATATAATTTTCGTCATCTGCGGCTCAGTCCAATTGTGGGCTTCCTGTGGACCACGCGTTGTTTCAAGTTGACATGCGCTAAATAGACCACTCACGACTTGCCGTGTCAATAATAAGCAAAGGAGAATAACATTATCAATCAGGTTTCCCTTTCCTACCCTCATTTTACTATCAAATATGGCTTTTCGTTTACAAACTTTGGCACTATGCCTCTTAACAGTAAGTCAATTCTTCACATCTTTTTTTTTTGGTGTGTTTTTAACTGATAAGTACATTTTTGAAAGTGTTTTTGAAAGACGCTATATCCAGCTTACGTGTGTCTCCCCAGATATCGTTTTTACATCTAACTAACTTATTTCATTTCCTTATTTACAGATTGTTTTAAAATTCTGTTCAATAGACTGCTCCCATGTAGTTATTTTAACAGAACAAAACTTCGATCAAGTAGTTGGTAAGATGTTTGCATAATTATATCTCAAACTATTCCTGAAACCTTCGCAAGTCTTTTCGCGTTGTCCAATTAATTTAGGAGATACTTCGTAAATCATTAATGTACTATTGTGTTTCACTGACTATATGTCTCTCTGTTTTATTTTTCAGCGGATAATAAAGTAGTTTTTATTAATTTTTATGCTGATTGGTAAGTAACTTTTTCTAAAATGTATCTGAGAAATTTATACTTTGTATATATAAAATCTATTTTTTGCACAATAGACGTCTCTTTTATAGAAACAATAGGAATTGTGGAAAAATAAATAAAAAAACTTGTTGTGAATGGATACCACTTTAATGGCAAATATTGCTTATGAAACTGAGATTTAGTTTCATTAATATTATACCTCACAATTAATTCATTGAAATGTAAAAAAAACATCAATTATCCATTTTAACTGAAAACAATTTCACATTCATTGCAAAGTCATTTTTCATTTTATATTTGTTTTTCTTTTAATTTCTGAATAATATAAGATATTTTAATTAATCGAAATTCCAGATTTATAAAGTTACAAACTTTATGAGTAGAATTGTACTTTAACAGCCTTATATAAAAATATAGCTTATTTGCTTGTCCCAAGTTTTTGCTCATTATTTCAGTCTTACAGGTATATTTGCCCCAAAGGTATTGTATTGGAAAAATACAAGGCTAGAAACTAAGGTTTTTCTCCCAAGAGAATTGTATAAACCCAGGAATAACATTGAGGCAAATGAATAAGACCTATTTTCATTTGTTGTTAGTAATTGTTGCTGTATTCTGATTGATAAAGTTTTGACTGATCCACTCAACTGCTATAATAATAATAAATATTTTTCCAATTGCTATGATAATAATAAATATTTTTCTAATATGTTGTTCAATGTTTTTTTTTAGGTGTCGTTTTAGTCAAATGTTAGCTCCGATATTTGATCAGACGTCAGATATCGCTAAAGAAGAATTTCCTGTAAGTTGGAAATCCTAATTCTGTAATACTAAAATATATACATGTACATAAAAATAGTAAAAACTTAATCTCTCACACCTTCACAAAACTAAAATTACAGTAATGTTATAATAGTGTTAACGTTTACACTAAAAATACTACACTTACAGACACTATTTTAAGCATTTATCATTCTAAGGAACCAAGTACTCTTTACTGTGACAAATGATTATATCTTAAATGTCTACAGTTGATTTAAGCTCCTTTTATATGTCTGCTATGAGTTCATATTACAACTTTCACCCTCATTTTAGATGTTTATGTTTGTTTGTTTTTTCTTTTTACTTCTGAAAATGAAAATGAAATGTCTAAAAGTTTAACCATTGAATACTGTTTCCTTGAAGTTGCATATAATTCTCATTATGAACACAAATTCTTCCTCTTTTTAAATTCAATTTCTTCTGTCATTTTCGTTTTCTTTTTTTACTCCAATGAACGACAATTTTAACACCTGGAGAGTCAGGAAGTAACTTACTAGCTTTAATATGGTGTTCAAGTTACTATTCATTTTTACCTTTCATTATTGTTCCCCTAGAAACAGTCATTTATATCTACTATGTAAATGTAAGGGAGGCAGCATAGTTGAGTTGTCTGTTGCCGATTCCCACTCAGATCACTAGCTGAATCCAGGTTACTTCATTTGTCCTGATTCTGATTATTTGAAAATACAGCTTCTTGACCATGCTTGTAAATAGCCAACTGGTTTGTCTCCTTGTCAGTTGGGATTCTTATCTGAAGGCAATTATGACAACAACCGGGTAACTGGTAATAATGTATAGATCTACCCTAAACCTTACAATATAAATATTCATTTTATGTTCTAATAAATAAATGTTTTCTTTTTTTCAGAATCTAGTCCTTGCGAAGGTAGATTGTGACAGTCATCAAGAAGTTGGTAGAAAGTTTGGCATATCTAAATATCCAACTTTAAAGATATGGCGAAATGGACAGGTACTACTTGTTGTTAACACAATGTACTACATAACTGGTAAACTGTTAAAATGTTTTATAGCAGGAAACAGCTGAGAAATACTGAGGATTTTTCAATTTGATTGATTGTTTTGTCGAATAACAATAAATATTTTACACAGTGTTATAAATAATAATAACATTGTTTGTGATATCACACAACAGGTTTATAAAATAACTGGTCTTTAGTACATTCTAAAAAATAAGAAGCATGCCTGATACCTGTAAAACCCTTATGTCTACTAGTTCTTCTTACTAGTAAAGTTTATTTTATTGCCATTGAATGACTAAGGGTTTGATAGAGTGTAATTATCCCATCTATAATAGAACTGTACCCTATTCAAGATGAAACAATGGAAAGTTTGCCCGGCAAAGACTCAAGAATATGACTGATTTATGTAAACTTTGTGACTATATTAAGCAAGTACATATGCTCTTACTAACAGATATTGCATGGTTTCTGTTTTTGTTTTTTTGGTGGTTTTTATTGTAATTTCTGAATACTAATTTATTATGTTTTTTTTGGCAAATAAGAATTAAGAACTATTGGGTAGCAATCAACCATCCATGGTTATCCACATGCATGCTTAATTTTTAACCTCAGCTGATTCTATATTTTTCATATGCAATTAGTGTTCATATTGTACATATTAACTAGAACTAGTTCAAGTTAAAACATGATAACCTTACTTCCTGTTTAATGAAATATTTGCATTGTGGTTTCCTATGCTTTTATTATGTTCTCTCAATGTTCATCCCACAGGTTTACATATTCAGAAACTCAAACATGTGGGAAACCATGTTTCATTTTCAAAAATAGGCAAGGAAATGGTTTCTAGAACACCATAATTATATTTATCTGATAACATTTTGAAAATTAACCCATATGTGTATAACAAGTTATTCTATTCTAAAGACAACATTAGCAAGTAAATGCTTGATTTTTTAGTTGTATTTCCTATTAGAGAGGTCACTGGTTCAAATCCAGTCTGCATGGGGCCAGGGTATTTTTGGTGAACAAAATTGTGTCCATTTACACTTGGAGTATCCTACATTTATTTCTGAGTGACAAAAAAAAACTACATCAATTATTAATTGTGTCAAGCAATCCATGGTTTTTGTTGATAGTGGTGATGTTAAATGTTTTGGCATGTCTGAAATTGTCTTTTATTTGAATATGTGCTGTTAAATAGTAAGCAGTGATATGCAAATTCGGGAAATGTCAATTAGGAGTATATGTCAGAAAAAAACAAGATTTAGAAATGTGATTTAGATTTAGATTTAGAAATCTTAGTTTATATATTATTTTAAATTTTGGTAAATAATATCAATCAAATATATCTATCAGAAAATATTCATAGGATTTTACTTGATTTTACATGTTATTAAACTCAAAGCACAATAATTTGAAAACTAGAAAACAAAAACGTCATGTTCCAAGGTAATATTCTGGTTTCCATAGAAACCAACATTACAGCAAACACTGCGATTGCACGTTGCCCATATTTTGTTATCAATATTGGTTTTACAAACTGATATTATATATTCTAAAATTATAACACAGTGCGATGTTTCACATATCACATTAGTTGTTGCAACAAAAACATATTAGATGAAAACAACGGTATCTCAGCTTGCTACAAAAAATGAACAAGAAAAGTGATGAATATATAGAGAGTTGTGTTCTAAAGTATCAATTGAATTGATAATATTATATGTTGTTTTATTTTCATGTTGAATATTTACATTATCAAAAGGGAAAAATTTAGATAATGTTGATCTACTTTTTGTTTCTATTTTCAAACCTGATTATTACCTATAATTTATGTAAAAAAAAAAAAACAAGTTAGAAGCATTCATGGTTCGTGTGTCTGTTCTGTAATAGACCTCTTTACCTCCTTATGCAAATTGCCCATTTCAGACCATGTGTCATTCTCTTGAGAATTGTTCTTTTATGATGAATGTGTTATATCATTTACATGTGAAAGAAACAATTCCCTAGGGTAGCATCACGTGATCTGAAATGGGACAACAAACAAGGAAGGCAAAGAGGTCTATTTGATGTTCAATGCTAGAAAATAAACCTTCTAGGAATTTCATTCACATGAAAATATATTCATTTTCATCAACATTCATTTGAGTATATTGACAATCGTGTTTTTTTGCATAAACCATGATGAAAACATAGAAAACAGGCTCACGTGCTGTGTGCAGTTAAAAAGCACACAGGGATTGACAGAACACAACAGAGGTGTTAAGAGAAGCAGGATGCGAAGTGGAGTGAATCTCGACACTTCTCAAGTGTTCTGACAATCCTCAAGTGCTTTATATTACTGTAGATAGCAAAGAAAGCAAGTTTTCTATTTCTTTTATAAAATACAAATTTACATATTTGATGAACATGCAAACACACCTGCTCTATGCTCTCATTGAGCATGCACCTAAGAATGTGTGAATTTGAATAGTGATTTTTGCACCTTACCAACTAAGGAACAATGCTTTCAGGTTGAGTGAAAGAGTGAGTGAATGACATCATAACTAGTGTATTTTAAATTGTAATGTCATGGCTTTGTAACCCAAAGGTCCAGAGATTGAGTCTCGGCAGGACGGTTTTTTTGTTTATTTTATTTTTTTACATTTTTGTTTGTTTTTGAGAATATCTATGTGTCACGTGTACGCTCCAACCTTTTATCGAGTCTCGCAAGTTGGAACTTATTCAATTTGTTTATTCTTAAATGGCAAAATAAAAATTTTAAAAATAATTTACATATTGTTTTTGTTTTTTTGGTATCATTCTGTGTAATTTTGGTTTCATTGGGATTGTTTGACAATCCTCTGATCTTAAGCGAACGTCTACGCATCATATAAGAATATTTTTGTAAAAATATACAGAATATTATTTTATTGAGATATTGAAATATTGTTACTACTCATAACATTGCTATATTTTTGCTAAATAAAAAGAAGGTGCATGCAGTCATTGACTGCCTATTTTATATATTTGTTACTTTATTAGCATTTGTACTAGGCAATCATTTGAATGTAAGGGCATTCTATAGTGACTGTGTTTATTTAATTTAATGTATTCACCAACTTTGTTCACATTATTTGTCCTTTCAGCCTGCTAGAAGAGAGTATAGAGGTCAACGTTCAGTAGATGCTTTTTCCAATTACTTGAGAAAACAAATGAAAAGTGTGGTTGAAGAATTCCACTCTTTGAGTGACATGAACATTGATGTAAGTACATTGGATGAGTAAACAATTATAAGTTGTCATACATGTGTACTTGCCACTGAGATAGGTGGGTGAGTAGCTATTCCTCTTGCCACTGGAGACCAGGGGTTATACACCTATTTCAAAAATTGTTGTCGTAGCCAAAGCTACAGTCCACACTCTGAAGCCTGCAAAGGATGTCGGTAATATGAACATATTTTCTGATTTATGACACGTTTTTAAAATAAATATTTGTTTTATCATCTACCACTGCAACAACTTGTTATATAACACAAACACATACAACCAAAATATCCTATGAATAAATCGATGACACAAGAAGAAATACCGACATCCTTTGCAAGCGTCACAGTGTAGACTGCATCTTTGATTACGACAACGATTATTGAAATAGACCTGTATATAGTTGTACGAAGCCTGAATAGATAGATCTATACAAATTCTGTACACTGGATAACTCTTATCAAGTAGATAACTTTATCCAGGCTTCATACAAATGGCTCCAGGTTCAAGTCCTGGCAGGTATGGACTATAATTATGTGTGTTGAGTTAGATTTATGTGTTGTTCTCTTCTTTGCCACAAGGTTTTCATATTTAACTCTATTTGCATTACAGTCATCAAAGCGTACTGTGATTGCTTACTTTGAAAACAAAGACAGTGAAAACTTCAAGACTTTGGAGAAGGTTGGTTCAATATCATATATGATTATAATGGCAATTAAAATACACCTAGTCCAATACTATTTAAACTGGTTTCTTTAAACGGACCACCTACATGTACATGTAGCATAGATGGTAAACTATATTATTTTACCAGTTTTAGTGGTATTGGGAGAGCTGTTACAGGCACTTCTCTTCCTCCCTCTCGATCCCTCTCACAAAACATGCAGTAGCTACCACATTCAAGTGTGAAGCAGTTTGCATTGATTTTCAACTAGATGATTTGGCTCCTGCTGTGTACTGAAAAACTATTGTGTTCTTTGCTAGATTTGTTTTGTTGTTTATGTTGAATTGCATAGTTACCAAATGATTGTATCCAAAGATGTATAGATTTATTACTAGTGTTTAAAGAATTACTTTTATTTTCATTTTATTTTCTCTACTAGATTGCTGAAGATTTCCGAGATGATTGCAATTTCCGTGTTGGATTTGGGTAAGTGATGTCTCATGTAACCCTTTGTGATATTATTGACTCATTAAGTTATTATTACTGCCAGGTTTCCATTGTTGTTTTTAACTCCATAATTTACTTTCAATTGTTTGTCTTCTTGCAGAGATGCATCAGCAGCAGAAAGAAAGACTGGAGATAACATTATTTACAGGCCTGAAAACGTTAGTTCAAAATAAACATTCTGATATCTAGATGTCTTTGTTTAAATTTAAAGGGAATTCCTTACCCTATAATTACAGTAATATGGACTGTTATTATATGGCTACAATAGTACGCGCGCTCTGATTGGCTGATTTCCGGTCTGATATATTCCCATATTAGACCGTTACCATGACAACAGTCCAATTTTCATATTTTTTTCAGACCGGGAAATTAAAAAACAACTTGTAAAGTATTGCAATAAATATTTTGTTGAAGTTTTGCCTTTTCATACCTGCAAAGTGTTTTTTAGCCAGTTTAGTGTGTGTTTAATGTATTCTTATTCATTCAATAATGAGAGATTTCAAGATATTTGCAATTTCGTACATCGCTAAGAAAAAAAGCCATATAATAAACGATTTATTAACCTCGCTTGTTCAGTCTGTCCGGAAACATATCAGACCTCTGTCTTTTTTGTACGGACCTCGCTGCGCTCGTTCTGTACTGTCAAGACCTCGGTCTGATATTTTCCCGTACAGACCTCACACTCGGTTAATAATCCTTTATTATAGAAGCCCTAACATAAAATTGCGCTTTTGGTATAGGAAATTACACCATTCAATAATTACACCTTAATAACACGAGTGCATAGCACGATTGGTATTCTGCCTCTTTTATCATATACAAGCAGTATTTTTTTATTAATTCTTCAAGAACTAAGGTGGAATTTCCTATTAAATTATAACACATCTACATGATCTACATAAAATCACAAGCCGCAAAGCATGCCAGGAAAGATGCATGCAAATTAATTAATAGCACATGTGCAATTTATTAATTGCACGTATTGAGAGAAAATTCACAGTCAATTAACCATTCAGAATTAAGTATTTTCTGTAGATTTGTTATTATACAAGAATTAACTATAATTGTTATATAACTAGTTTAAGCTAAAAAATATAGAATTAATTTAGTCTTATCAGTACTAAGTAGTGTTTACAACATGAGCGGCCGTGTTGTATCGGCAGATACAATCGCAAGCCGAAGGCGCGCGATTGTATCACCGATACAACACGGACGCGAATGTTGTAAACTACTTAAAAAATGTCTAGGTTAGCTCTTTATATTTTACCAAAATTTTTAAGATTAAAATAAATTTTGCAGTAAAATTACCAGTTAAAACTTATGCAAATCAGGATATACAACACTAGTGTTGTATCAGATTTACAACACTCGTCATGGTCATGATTTCTTTTGAAAATGTCTCATTAATTATTCATGAATTTTTTAAATGTATTTATTGTGTTTGTTACAGAAAGGAAAAGAAGATGATATTGTGTACATGGGAAACCTTGACAATTATGAATCGCTCAAGACATGGGCTGGAGATAAATGCATTCCAATGGTGCGGGAAATCACCTTTGAAAATGCTGAGGAGTTAACAGAGGAAGGCGTGCCTTTTCTTATATTGTTTTATAATCCTAGTGATAAAAGTAGCATTGAAGAATATAAGACAGAAGTTTCAAAACAACTTGTCCATGAAAAAGGTGAGAAGGCAAATTAATCTATATCCATAAAATAAAATCAATGTGTACTAATCAATGTGTAATAATTGTTATTTAATAGTGGCTATAAGTCACAATCAAGTCCCTAAGAGTCATACACCTGATTATATAAGGTTGAAGGGGCAAATAGCGATTGGCGATTGCACGACCGAAAGGAACTGTGAGTAATATGCAAAACCTTTGAGACACCAATCTAAGGTCATTGCTGAACGGTGGAGGCATTGTTTGGGTAATTTAGAAAGGAATGAGAAGAAATTCATATTAGTTCCCACAGTTCCTTTTGGTCGTGCAATCACCAATTGCCAATCACCGTTTGCCCCTTCAAACCTTTTTGAAATAGGTGTATGCTTGATAAGATTCCCCCACCCCCCACCCCAAGAAGTTCAAACCCAAGGCTGTGCACATACCAAGTGGGCAACATCGATGATGATCATATTTGTTCTAGATGGTTGAGCAATAGACCAAATCAGTTCACATGTTACTATGTACATTTCCACCCAATTCAAAACCTCTTGGAATTAGAACTTGTGTTCCAAAAAGTTCAAGGTGAAATACAAATGACAAAGAATCTTATTACCAGACGATCTGGGTGGAAACATACAAATGCACATCATACACATCATACACATCACAACATGCTATAGCCAAATAGATCTATAGTCACTACTGAGAAGTAACAATTTGTTACTAGGTAATTAACAATAAGCAATAATACTCTAAATTGCATCTGATTATGCACTGTAAAATACCAGTAATGTCAAATCTGGATTATTCTACTAGCTAACATATTATATGTCTGTGTTTTCCAGGAAAAGTTAACTTCCTCATTGCTGACGGTGATAAATTCTCTCACCCTCTCCACCATCTTGGAAAATCCAAAAAGGTACAAATATGCACTCCAAGAATCTTTGTCACCATTTAATGAAAAGCCAACAAGCTACTGTTGCATGGCATCATGGGTAGCCTATATGTATACTTTATTAAAACATGGAGATTTCATGGCTTCTAACAAACATGTCAATGTATTATTTAACTTAAAAGAATACAAAGAAGACCCAAAATGAATTTGATCCTTAATCTGTGAAGTGGCCCTAAGGGGAGGTGGGCAGGGAAGGGAATTTTGGCCATTGTGGCCCCCTTATTGAACCATGTTATTGATTAACACACTCTGTCATTCACATACAATTGAAGATTGACATGTGCAGTTGTTTTAATGATGGGCCCTGTCTTTCTTGTTATAGACCTCTTTACCTTCCTTGTTTGTTGTCCCATTTCAGATCATGTGATGCTACCCTTGGGAGTTGATTCTTTCACATGTAAATGATATAACATGTTTATCATAAAAGAACAATTCTCAAGGGAATGACACATGGTCTGAAATGGGAAATTTGCATATAAAGGTAAAGAGGTCTATTGCACCCGTGGCATAGGATGAATATCACTAAGGGGCCGACCATTTAACTTTTGAGGGGGGATGGGTGATTTGGTCCGTGCAGGAAATTTTTTTTAGCCCGCTGGCATGCGCACAAAATTTATTTGATAGAAAAGCAAAGATTTCAGTGGCGATTTTGGCCGTGCAGGAAATTTATTTTCAAAATCACCTCTCCCCCCCCCCCCCCCCCCCAAATGTCTTATTAAAATTAATATTCTTTGCTCATATTAAATATGACAATAAAAATGATAACAGCTATCCACAGCTCCAGAGCCAACTAAGTTGAGGGAATCATAAATATTTCATAAGACATGTAACATTTTAAATAATATAAATGTCTGTTTATCTGTAGCCTGCTTTGCAGACACAATTTTTAATTTGTAATATTCCAATATTTGGAGCGCAAAAGATCGAGTCTGGCTAGTTTATCTGTTCAACATTAATGGGAATGATAATGTAAATGTATGTAAATTACCTAAATTCAAAATAACCATTGCAAAGTTCTAGACACACGAAACTAACATAATATTTTTACTATTTTCCAGGATCTTCCTTTGATTGCAATTGACAGCTTCAGACACATGTATCTGCTTCCAAAATTTGAAGATATTAGGTTTGTACATACTACAATACAATGCTATACCACCTCTAATGGTAGACAAATTCATAGTTCTTTTTTCGGCTCAGCCTTGATTGCATATGGTGTATTCTTTAGAATTTGACTCCAGCCCATGGTACTTACAAGTGTTTGTGGGTGTATACTTCTAGTGTATATAACCATGGGAAGTAGTAAAAACTTTGATATCACTTAAGACTAGAGTACAAACAATAATTTCAGCGTGAAAAGCTATTTCGTGCTAAATAGTATTAATTAAACAATACAAAAATAATAGAATTGGGGACAGTCAGTACCAAATCGAAACATTGATCAGGATTGGTTTAAAAAACAATAGTCTTTCCAAACAATTGCCCTAAACCTATCCAAACAATAGCGGTACTGTATTAGAGGGCCAACGAAAACGCAGCTTTCGACTGGTGCTGGATTTCGACTGGATTACTGTAGAATTAGCATAAAATATCACTATTTAGTACAATATGTACTTATTGAGTGGGAGGGCCGGATGGGAAAATATTTGGCTCGAGGTTATGCCGTGTACAGAACAAACGCAGCGAGGTCGATACAAATGACCAAGAGTCAAATATTTTCTCGTCCGGCACGACCTAACTCAGTCAATAAGCATTTTACCATATGACCCTTTCATATTTTTATGGTCCATACGCATTTGGGCTGGTCAGACAGCTTTTTTACGGCCCACTCAACAAAACAAGTACGGCCCAATCACGTGTCTTGTCTGCATAGTTTTTATTACTGCGTGCGAGCATATAGTGCGAGCGGGGAAATACGGTCATATGATAATATTCATTTAGCACGCTTTTAATGTTTGTACTCTATAAAACATTTACTGTTATTCTAAATTTTCTGTGTGCTTACTGCAGAACGCCTGGTAAACTAAAATCATTTGTTGAAGATCTTCATACTGGCAAACTTCACCGAGAGTTTCACCATGGCGCTGATGAGACCAAACAACCTGTAAGTATTGACTATCAAGATCAAAGTTCCAGCATGTAATTAACAACTATTATCATTACAAGGTCAAATATCAAACTCTCTAAAACTTTCAGCTTGCGCATTTGAAAATTTGTATTGAAGATTGAATTTGCGCAATATAAATTGATAAATAATTAATTATTAGCTCGGGAGGCCAAATGCCATGCGCAGATGCATTTACGGCCCTGCTTCTGATATTCATGAAGACTTTGTATAATGTGTATTGTATATTACTGATAATGACATGACTTTTGTTGTGTATATTGTTTATTTATGGCCCGTAGCATTGTTTGCACCCTTGCTGCACTTCACTGCAAATTGAAGCTACTCGGGCCATAAAGAAACAATGTATCCTCCAAAAGTCATGTTATTGTCCTATTTGCTGAAGGCTAGGTGAATATCAAGGATCGAGTACTAAGACAAAGTCGAGGGTATTGTTCACCGATATTTTGGACTACACACACCAGATGATCATGTTCACTATTTATTCCTTTATCTCTTTAATGAAGAATTGCTGCTATTTCTCATGCATCTCTTTGTGAATACTATAGGAGATTATTGTTGATACTGGTAACCAAGGAGATACAGGCAATGCAGAAGCTGGAGCCCCAGATGCCAATAACGACGGCTCAGACAAGCAAACTGGAAGTGGATCTGGTGACAAGAAGACCAAAACATCCCCTCCTGAAACTATATTTAAGAAGCTTTCTCCCAGCTATAACCGCTATACAATACTGCGTGATGAACTCTAAGTCTGCAGTCACTCGGGCGGTTTATTTTGGGGACGATAATCTCGTTATTTATCTTGGTTCACTATTCATTGCGCAATAATATAATGGTAACTTAAAGTTATTTAAAGTACCATTGTTTGTGAACAATACCATTGTCTTTGAACGGTACCATTATCTGTGAACAATACTTTTATCTATGAACAATACCATTGTTTTAAACAATATGATTCACTGTTAACAAGCCATTGTTTTGAAACATTATGATTGTATGTAAACAATTTTTGTCAAACAATGGAATTGTTTTTGAACGATACATATTTTGTTTACAAATTGTTGTTTGAAAATTGTGCAATTGTATGTAAACAATTGCATTTTTCTGTTAACAATGTGATATGTCTAAGGGTTTTTTGTAAAAAATAGTGATTCTTTCTTGTTTCGATTTCATGTCCATCTTGTACCTCCACATATTTCAATATACTTCCACGTAGACAAAATAATAATTTTGGTAAAAAAAAAAATAGAACAAAGAAAAAGAAAACGTTTTTAGTTAGTTTGTTGTGTCATTTGACCATTTTGAAAAATATACTTGGCTGAGAAATAGCGCATAGGACAAATTATTCCCCGATAAAAGGGCTTGCTGTAAAGTCTATTTTTAAAATACGCACACGCTAGTTGTTAGAGTGATTATACTGCACCCATGCAAGAAAAAAGACTGTCAGTTTGTAGTAGTTAATAAACTACAAAATAAAACGATGTTTTTCGAGTCAACGATTAACTGTTTGTTTGCGTATAGGTGAGCCTAGTGTTTACAAGTGTTGGTATTGTGATGCTAATTTGCCATCCATTTTCTCAATATATTTTCTTATTTCCTTCTATATTTTCTTTGTTCTAATATCAATGGTTGGTTGGCAAAACCATAACAAAAAAATACGCCACCGTTCGTCCAATTGGCCAGTTTCGAGTTCTACACTGCGTAGTCTAAGCCAATTGTGGATAAATTAGTTAAAGATTAGAGATAAAACCGGTGTTATTTTTATTGTTTATTTGTGTTTCTATTCCTTGTCTTACCATAGGCTGTACTAAATAAAAAAGAATATATCACGTGCTACAGTCCACGCCATAAATCCGTGAAACAACTGCTAACTTTTAGAGTCGTTTTCATTAGAGCTGTTCTCATTATCCCATTTTAGTGTATCACTCTTTAATGCACCTAAACTACGGTTTGTTCTTTTGTTGTTGTTTGAATGCCAGGACTTATCAAATATACCTTTTTTCAAGGGGTAATGAGAACAACTCTAACCCTTGAAACACACTTCACTTTATCACTATTTAATGCACCTTATTTCCAGTGTGTTCTTTTGTTCTTATTTGACTAGCACACTAGCTTTAACTAATACTCTTTGTCTAACTAAGATCTCACTCAGGCATGAATCACAATTACAATGGAGGGAACAATAATTGCACTGTTCTGATCCAATCAGTGATATCTACAAGTTAGTACAAAAAATGCAATTAAACGATAAATAAAGCTTGTTTTATGGAAATATGGCGTGCATGCACTCAGTCGAGATGAAGGCTGCGCAATCACTAACTCGCAAATTGTCTAATCGATATACACCTACTTGCAAGAACGTTGTCATACAACATTTGAACATTTGTAATTTAGTGGATTAGGAATAAATTAAAAGTACAAAAGAAGATCATTGAAGCACAACTCTTTCTTTTGTACTTTTAATTTATTCCTAATCCACTAAATTACAAAGGTTCAAATGTTAATGACAACGTTCTTGCAAGTAGGTGTACACCTATTCCAAAAAAACGTCGGAAGGAGATCTGCAATCTGAGACCGAAATGAATTCAGGAAAATTGCGTACTGCAAAAACCAGGCCTGCCCCTGTTTTTTGTCTTTTTGCGCTTAGCACCTTCAGATTTATATTTACCGTCGCCATATCCGAAGCTAGAAAGTGCATGCAATGAATAAAAACTGCCGTACCCCAGAACTCATTTCTGTCTCGGATTGTAGATTCAGATCTCCTTCTGACAACGTTTTTTGAAATAGGTGTATATCTTGGACAGTCGAAGGAAATCACTCTGACAATTATTTTAGGTTTTCAATCTTACAATAAACAGTGTTTAATCCAAGTGAAAATCATGTTATTATTTACCTTGTCTTTTGGCAGTTTCCTGGCATTGCAATGCAAACATAGAAACAATATTCGAAAAACTTAAGCGGAGGTCAAACGGCTATGATAGTTGATGATAGTTGAAGGCGTCTCCACTATCATCAATTATCCTGTATACGCGTGGTCAAACGGCAAAAACTATCATCGACAGCTATCATGTGAAATTTGAGCATGTTCAAACTCTATGATAGTCGATGATAGTGCATGATAGTTGGTGGTCAAATGCACATGATAGTTGTAACTATCATCAACTATCATGAACTAGCATTGCCGTTTGACCGAGGCTTTAGAACCAAACAATACAAAGAGCTACTTAACCAGAATTCAAAACATCTTGCAACATTTGCTATAACGTATCTTTCTTTCGATTTTTCAAAGCTGTTTTGACACCTTTTCGTCTCCCTAGCAACTGTTTTTATCTTCAGCTTTCCTGGAAACCCCAACCGTGTCCAGGAACTTCCACAGTACTACACGACTCACAGATTCGAAAGCTTTCTCCAAATCAACAAATATTGCTAGCTGTTGTTTATATTTTCTTATTGTTATTTTCTTAAACGCTCGTTTGCGATATGATACAAAAAACGAGTGAGTAAAAATGATATCAGGCTCTCACAAATATGGGATGACTGACGTCACACTCTCTTGTTATAGAGACACACCCTAATGATTTCAACCAATCAGAAATTAAAAACACAGAAAAACAGAAACTCTTTGGAGAACCCACTAATGACGTCCCAGCAACACAAATATAGGATGATTGACGTCACACTGCCCTGTTATAGAGACACACCCTAAAGATTTCAACCAATCAGAACTAAACATACATGCAGAAAAATAGAAACTCTTTGGAGAGCCCGCTAATAACGTCCCAGCAACACAAATATGGGATGACTGACGTCACACTCTCCTGTTATAGAGACACACCCTAATGATTTCAACCAATCAGAAATTAAAAACACAGAAAAACAGAAACTCTTTGGAGAGCCCGCTAATGACGTCCCAGCAACACAAATATGGGATGATTGACGTCACACTCTCCTGTTATAGAGACACCCTAATGATTTCAACCAATCAGAAATTAAAACACAGAAAAACAGAAACTCTTTGGACACGTCCCAGCTACACAAATATGGGATGAATGACGTCATACTGCCATATGTTATATATAGAGACACACCCTAAAAATTTCATCCAAACAGAACTAAAAAGACAGTAAAACAGAAACAAAAAAACAATAAATCAGGTCGGAGTACCTTTTCACCCTCATATATCGGGATTTTTTTAGATGGATACGTCTTCACACTACAAGCGATCTAACTCTTCTCGGGGAGCTGCCAACAGCAATGACCTGGATTCATTTTCCTTCTTACAATGGAAAGGCAGCAATAAAGATAACATAGCCAGATTTTCCTATAATATATCCAATGATTCGATGCCTTGGACGAGACCACAAACAACACCACTGAGAAGAGTCAGTTCTTATCCTGGGTTTGAAAACAAAAACGAATATCAAGAGAAAGCCAAAATGCAAACTGATCAAGGGTCCGATGAACACCTATCCAGTGAGTTTTTTCACGATGATATTTACCCACCTGTTACAGAAGAGCAACACTATGAAAGAGCTATGGATCAGAATTCCAACACACTCTCTCCCATCACTGGAACATTAATCCCAGTTCATCATCACTGTGAGCAAAATCCTGAAAGCGATCAAGACCAAACCAGTCTAAACATGAACACAAGCCAAAGTGTTGTTAAAAACAGTTCAACATGTCCAGAGGAAAACAGCCCTAAAAATAAACAAAGCGTTGTGGGCCGCATTTGCAGACGTATTACACGATTCTCAACCACAACTGCCGTACCTCAGCCACGTTATGGGAGTGCAGCGTCCGTATCAACTGACGACAACTTGCTACAAAGACGTAGGAGCAGCGTTCGACGCAACGAGGTTTGCGGCTTTGATCAGTTTTTAAAAGAACGAACCAAGACTCGAGTGATGATGAAACTTTTTGATACAACTGAGTTTGACGAAGAATAAAGTCTGTCAGCGAATCAAGATTGTTTCAGCACAGAAACTAAGCCAATTAATTCTCATAGGTAATATAATGAAATTTGTAACACCGTAAAAACATTTTTACGGTGTTACAAATTTCATTATATTGCCTATCATTTATATCAAACACCGACGCAGCCTATACTAGTTTACTCGATAGTTTCCAATTAATTCTCAAACAATAGCAACAACTCCAGTAATCTTCTAAACTCAAAGTAATTCTCTTAAGACGAAAACAGCTCTAAATAAGACCGCTTTTGCAGTGGTTTTGCAACTCCAGCCCTGCTAAAATGAAACAAGGCGTATTAAAGAACAGCAAGCGACACATATGGATGGATGGATGGATGGATGGGTTCACTGCAATGATGACACTTTATATAGTGAGTAAACCCAACTCTATAGTGAGTAAACCCAACTCTTTGGTGAGTAAAAGTGAGGTTAAACTCAATATATTGAGTACATTGTACTCAATGGCACATCTACATTTATGTTCACTCTTATAATGAGTTCGGTTTTCTCACTATAAAGTATCATCTTGAATGCATGATTAACTCAATACCGAGTTGTATCTACAGTTTTTGCAGTGTGGATACTTGATTTAGCCACGGTAAATTTACATCAGTCAATATAGCTATTTACTGAAATATATAGATATTGTACTATTTACAATTTAGTAAATTTAGACGATGAGATGGCGCCAACCGTGGTAAATAAGAGGACATACCATGACAAGAAACTATATCGTGAATTTGATTTTTAACACATTAAAAATATGAAATGAGCAGAGCCAGATACGCAACCGTGGTATTATTTACCACGGCTCTCGACCAATCAGAAAGCGAGAAAATTATAAAATATGGTAAAATGATAAATTGCCCGGGGGAGGGAGGGGACTCCCTTCAAAAATGGACAGGGGTGCTCGACGGACGGTTTTGAAAATGACCCTAAAAGGTACGCATAAATTAACTCAGATACTGATTTCAGACCCTAAAAGATACGACCACATTAAAAACATTTGCAATATGTATAATCTTAAGTTCGAAGGTACGGTGCCAGTTCGAGACCCTAAAAGGTACGCGAGGGTCTTATTTTCGACCCTAAAAGGTCCGTCGAGCACCCCTATCCATTTTCTAACGGAGTCCCCCCCCCCCCCCCCCCCCCTTTACTAGTGTATATTATGGGACGGTAAAGAAAAGTTCGCAAATTGTAAAATTTGATAAAAATCATTTTTTCTTCTTTCTACGGCATGGATAAAATTGCAAATTTGCAAAATTGGAAAATATGTGTAGTTTCCGAAGCAGTCGTTTTTAGTGACGTCACGCAAACTATATTACATTACAAGGTATCCTTTTTAATTCTATTAAAAGGGCTATAAACATTTTGTAATTACATGAATTATTTTTTGACTGCTTTAATACCACAATCCTTTCAGACAATAAATTCCACTAACATCCGCATTTTGTTCTGATTTCTTTTTGTTGTTTTTTTTCTTTATTTTCGTTGAAGATTTGAAGTCTTTTCTTGACTTCTGTTCCTATTTACAAGGCTAAAGTCACGGTTTTCTTTGCAACTCACTTTCTTGTTCTGTAATCACTGTTTTTTGCTTCTGTTTGTAGGTTGTTTCTTTGTTTGTAGGATTTTTCGTTTATTTTTTCATAGCTAAAACTGCTTTTCCCCCCTCTTGCTTAAATCTGTCACTTCACAATCTTCTCTTAACTATCCTTTTTCTCGAATTAGAACTATTAAGTTCTGTGTGTCCACTTGGTAAGTAGTCTTCGTGTCGTTGTTGTGTATTCCATGGAATTGTCGGTTTTTCAATCAATCAGATTCACAATCCTTTTTTAACGATTCTATTTTCTGTGTTAGAACTTAGATTCTGTAATTCCATATCAACATTTTGTTGGTTTTTCTTCTTGATCAATTCTCCGCCTGCAAAGCCAGCTATTCCACCGCCCAAGGCGGCCGCTGCTCCTAGCTTTAAACCAAACACAAACCCGACTGGGCCACCTGCCACAGTGCCAATCAAAGCACCAAGTACTGGAAGCATTACAGTTTGAAGTTTTCTTGCCTAGAATTGATTACAACGAAATTATGAGTATAAATCCGACATAATTTGTCGTTTGAACACTGCGAAAACGAGTGAGTGTTCTTTATATAATCAACAGTAAGATAACGGACGCATAGAAGGTCAAAAGTTATTCAGTCGTCTTTGCAGTAACCACTGAGACTAACTGTGGATTTACTCAGTTATTGGAGTATAACCATGACTCGTTTTCGTAGCGAGTAATTGTGGATGCATTAATTTACTCATTATTGGGGTAACCACAACGCCAGCTACATGTATTAAAGAATAGTTAAAAGTGATGAAACTGTGCATATAGTAATCGAGAAAAACACTAGCATATGTTGTATGTGTAACCACAACACCATTCGGCCGTACCGAATCGCCGTTCACCGTTCATTCAGTCAACTATTTTTGAAGTAAGCGTATACACCCATTCCAAGAAACTTTGCCACCCGTGAACTAAAAAGCCAACAAGCTAGTAGCGCAGGGGACTATGGGTAACATGTATAGTTCACTAGAACGCGCAGAGATTTCATGGATACAATTAATTGTCAACTTGTTGTTGAGAAAATACTGTTTTGACTTATTAGACAAAAAAATGCACAATTAGTTTCTGAACTGATCCATGATCCTTTGCGCTACTAGCTTGTAGTCTTTTCACGGGTGACAAACTTTCTCGGAAAAGGTATATAAGTTTGCTTTTGAAGTGAGTGTGAAAGTACCTTTCCTAGTTCAGCAGTCCCTTGATGTACGTTGACTTGAGCTGTTTCTATGTTATCAGTGATTGTGTCTAGACCTGACTGTTGATCCTGGAGGTCAACCAAAAACAACATTAAACTGAATCTGTTTCGCGCGCAAAATGCTAATTTTTTGAACAAAAATCAAGTATATAAAGTTTTCACATCAAGTTCAAAATCAGTCAGTTGGAGTAACCGCACGCCCAAATTAGTTTCCTTGAGTGACAACGTCCATCGCGTGAAAATACAATTGTATGCGATAGAAATAAGTATGAATCAAGAGAATCATTAATAATAGATGAAATTGAGAGAGAGAGAGAAAAGGTAAAAAAATATCTAGTGGCAGCGCGTCATCGCGTCAACTCGTGAAAAACGAGAGTAAGACTGAAACTCTATGTCTAAATGAAATATAAGTGTTGAAGTCAAACTCTTTAGATATCTAGTGGCAGCGCGTCATCGCGTCAGCTCGTGAAAAACGAGAGTATTGTAGCCGCCGTTGCTTGGTGACGAATGGCTGACGAATGGCAAAATTCAAAAACTTTTCTTGCGTAGCTTTTCTCGGCAAATCTCTCTAGTTTAGTAATATGTGACAACATGTATGTGTCGTTTTATTTCCACTAGAAGCAATATTTCAACTTGAAATAAGCGGTTTTATAGAAATTTCTAATGAGAGTTTCATCCCTTGTCACATATTTATTATCACCAGGGGTGGAAAAGTCACCAAGCAACGGCGGCCACAGGAAGCCCAACAGATATAACGAGCAGTAGTCGACACAGGAAGCCCAAGCGACGAACAATCGCATGCGCGCGCGTTCTTCATCTATTTTATTCATAATTATTGATCAATCTAAATTAGGGGTCCCTGTGGGACTGTAAGGCGCCAGCGGTCCGTACGATAATTGTAAAGCGCATTGAGACGTGTGTGAAATGTTCTATAAAAACACCACATGACATTACAATGATAAAGAATTTCAGTTGGTATGACTCACATGAACAATCGCTGAGAAATCGTGGATGAGAGTATTTAGGTCTTCAAGGCTCTGAAAATAAACTAAACTATCAATAACGTTTTAGAGCTACAGCGACAAGTCTAAATTGTACTTATTGTTGGATTGTCAACCATTATTATCTACACATGTAACTAATACCAATTGCTTTCAGAAAGATGTGGATCTAACTCAATCATATAGTTCCCACATGGAGAGCCCAAAATGATTGATACATTCCTTTGATTGATTCATCCATTTGATTGATTGACCGATTTATCAATTTGATTGATTGATTGATTCATTTGATTGATTGATTTATCCATTTGACTGATTGATTGATTGATTTGATTGATTGATTGATTATTTCATTCATTTATTTCATCGATTGATTCATTTATTTCATTGATTGATTCATTTGATTCATTGATTCATTTGATTGATTGATTGAATATTGATTGATTGAATCATTTGATTGATTGATTGATTGATTCATTTGATTCATTTGATTCATTGATTGATTGAATATTGATTGATTGAATCATTTGATTGATTGATTGATTGATTCATTTGATTCATTTGATCCAGTTAATCTGGCCACCGAAGGGACAGCCAAAAGTGGCTGTATTAAGCGAGTAAATGTTATAGAAAATGTATAGGCATGCATTTCATTGGGACCTAAAAAACTGGCCGCAATACCGTGGTGGCCGTATTAAGCAGTTGGCTGTAAGGCGGGGTTTCACTGTATCTCATATCAACCTAACTGTATATAACTTTGACATACAAACCTCTTGTAAAACATCCCAAGAAGCAGTTGTCTCTTCTTCCATCAATAGTTGTTGTTGTTGGTAATCGGTATTCAATCTAGAAACCCCTTCTGCTGCTTCCATATTTTCTCTATTTGCTACTGACAGATAAAGAAGACAAATAACAGTACTGAGAATACTTTCACTCACAGAAATTATTAGTTATTTATAAATAACTAAAAGAAACTGAAAGGCAGGCTGCATTGCCCTACCCTGGGTACCAGAGGTTATTTGCTTTAGCCTTTTGTAAAATTGACGGTTTGTGAACCAATGAGAAATAAAGATCTGGCAAAATGAGCTGTAATCCTCACTCCTTTGTTAATTTGATGAACACTCAATTATAGCTATGTTTGGAACCTAACCTCGCCAAGTTGTCAAATTACGTCCAATCAGAGCTCTTCAAAGACTTAAACCAATCAGAAGGCCATGGTTAAATATTGACCTTCTGCTGGTGATTGGCTTGGCAAATTCAAAACACTAGGCTTATTTGACCAGATAGTTTCTCTTGAGGTTAACAAACACAGAAATACAATGGTAACTACAAATAATAGATCAAGAAGCCCTCAGGTTTCCAGGATAGCATTGCCCATACCGAATTTCAGCTGGAGCTGGTCAAGTTGTCCAGTCAAGCCCAATGTTTGTTACTGAATGGCTACTGTTGTTTTGTTTATTTCAAACTACCAAAAACACACTGGACAAAATGTCTTGCCAGTTAAGGATTACCCTGCAAGCAAAGGTTCCTTTCTCTTACCTAGAACAACAAGAAAAGAAAGTCGTTCTAGGTAAGAAAAAGGAACCTCTGCTGGAAACACAGCCGAACAATGAAGTATAAGGCAACTGTGGGGGTCCCAGGCGATATTAATCTCTTAGGTAAATTTGAATACTGTAAATGGAAATACGTGAATAATGAATTGAATGAGTGAATAATGAATTGAAATGTATTCAGTGTATAAGTGAAAAACATATACATAAGAAAAAAGTTCAATTCCTGCAAAGGGCATATGATATTTTTATCATCTATCTGTATAACAAGAAAATAATTCTGTACGTTGAATTTACCTTCCCCCTGACCTTCAAATTGCTTTCTTTTATGTCTTTCTGAGTAAAGTCTTTGTACATCCCTGAAAGACTTGACTCCCTCCAATGCTTCGTCTTTAACTGGTGCAATCCTCTCATCAAAGTGTGATACATCCGACTCTATTATTTGACGTCTGTATTTGACGTCTGATATTGTCCATTTCTCTGATATTCACTTTTAATTGCTAGAAGGGAAATATTATTGTTTATAATATGTCATAAGAACTTGCCCACTCGACACATTTCTATGGTATTGTGAAATTCTCCAAATGTTTATGAATCCATCCATTGATTATTTTTACCTGTACTGTTCTAGCCGCGTTGATTTGTTCTGCATTCAACTCATACCATGAGCCTGTTTGATAGAACTACAAGAAAACATCAACTTGTTTAATTAACCTTTTCTAAAATGTAATTTTCAGCATATCTCATGATGGCTTACTTTGTTGTTGCGTTTGTTTGTGTAATTTGGACTGCAAGTAACAACTGTATATTTTCAAAATTATTAGGAAATTCATCAATCAATCAATCCATCAATCAAACAAGCAAGCAATCATTCAGTCAGATAGTCAGTCACTTGATTCAATCATGCAGACAGTCATTCAGTTAATCAATCAATCAGTCAATCAACTATCTGATCAATCAGCCCCTATATCAACCAGCTAGTAAAACAATCCATAGTTTATCAATCAATCAGTCAGTCAGTCAGTCAGTCAGTCAGTCAGTCAGTCAGTCAGTCAGTCAGTCAGTCAGTCAGTCAGTCAGCCAATCAATACAAATGCACAAAAAATGTATAAAAAGCCCATAAAATCTAGCACCTTTTCCATATTCATTTGGTGTCTATGTAGACGTTGCAAGTCTGTAGGTATAGCAATGTTGATGATTTTCTCCAAAGCTGGTTTAAACCTCTTCAGTGGATGCTTTGGTAAGCTGGAAATCACATCTTGCTGTGTTTCTAGGATAAAACGTAGTAAATCACCATAATTTTGATAAACATATCTCATTATAAAAATTATTATGTAATTAATACATAAAAGTAAATGATCTGATCATGAAGTCAAGTATAAATAAACATGAAATGATCCTAAAAGATAAATGTCTCAAGGTATATAAGATCTACCTTCATTATAGACTACTCATTGCCTGATGAACACTAGAAGTAGGTCCAAACCTTCGACATTCGTGAGACAAATGAATAACAAAATATTTAATATATAACAAATTGTGTCTTTGAAGATGACTACTCTGAGGTTGTCAAGACACCAACATCAACAGTCTTTCTCTATCGGTCAACTTTGCATGCTTGTATTATTGTCAGTGCATTAATTTAATACAGCTATTTCAAAAAATGTAGAATACTGGATGCTGCATACTGCATTGCAAAACCGAAGTGCATTTTGGGTCATGTAGTATTGTTTCAAGTAAAATAAATAATAATTAGCTATTTCATTCTTAGTGCTTTCCATTCAAAACAATATATGAGCTAGTTATGGGGAGTAAATATCGCTGTATATATATTTTTATTTCAAATTAATGAGGCCCCCAATGCCCTTTGGTCTTGGAATGCACTATTCAGTATTCAACGTTTTTTGAAATAGCTGTATATTGTATAAACAAAACACTGCATACTGATCTGGCAATTTTACATCCGTTATCTTAGGTTTCATTATTTTATTAGCTTCAATGTGATAATTAAGATTGACCCAAAATATATAATTTTGCTTTAATGGTATTAAAATTAAGAAATATAAAATGATTGTGCTTTTTTTCAGTGTTGACACTTTAAAATTGCAAGCAAAGCATAGTGTGAGATATTTCAACTTCTCGACCATTTTTCTCAGCTTTAAACATAATCTAATAATAAATGAAAAAGCAGGAAACTCACTTAATAAGTTGTTACCAATACCTTTTCCATTTTTAGCCAGTTACTAGTAAGATGGTTAACCAGAGCAAAATTGAAGAGTTCAACTTATCGACCACAACAACGAGGAATACTGGTTATACTGGTTCTAAAACCAAACTCTCTTAACTAAATAAAAGTGTTACTTACTTTTTGATGCATAATCTTCAAATGATGCCATGATGTTGTTATAAAGGTCTTGCCTTACGAACCCATTATTAAAAATAACGACAATTTTCACAAGCCAAATATACGTTCGTCACACTGCAAAAAATATTTGTCTTTTCCTGCTTTCTACTTTTAACTGACAATTTAAGTTCGTAAAAACATCAAACTCGCTCAAGGAAAACACAGCACAATACAATAGATTGTTTTCTTTGCAGTATATTAAGGTAAATTTCAAGAAGACTTAATTTTAGAACAAGAAAATCGAAAAATACCTAACGCTATAAACTTTGTTTATTTTCGTCTTCTCTGAAGGACCATATAATAGGGATATCCGCTGACACCCTTACGTCATTCATTACCAGTTTTTTTCTCCATAGAATGCCCCAGGAAGCCCAAAATTAGGCTTGGAGCAGACTACCCAAGTTCTGTACCTTTAATTTCTTTCGCGCGAATTTTGCGAAAATCTGATGTCGCAAACGTTTCTTTGCGAAAATATTGATTGGACAAAAGCTTTTAGCAGAGCATACTATCGAGAGTTTTTAATCTTCTTGATCAAGTTCCATAAGTATTCCATTTGTACAGGCCATTACATTGAACTTATCGCTATTTCTTCTCAAACTGGTATATATCAACGTTTTGTTTATTGACCTACAATGTTTAAATTCTAAAATCTTTAATTTGACCCAGTTACAGTTTTTTGTGACCCTCTCAGTCACACAATCGATCGTCTTGCCCGACGCACCTCGTCTCCGCTGTTTTAACTTAAAAGTTCTTGAAATCCAATATGAAAACTTGCAGTCAGGTTCCATGTTCGTACAATATTTTATTGTACAATTTATATCAAGACATTTCAACAGTTACTACAGTCTTCACCATGACCTTTATATATATTTTAAGCCTTTTTGCTTCCATCACGAAGCTGCGATGGCTGAATATGGTAATACCCCGTCCTTTTTCTTTCCGATTAACATTTCCTAAAACACCATACATAGTATGAACTTTGAGACTTAGGTACGCAGTCGGGAAAATTAAATCCGGAAGTTGAACTGTTGCAAATGTTTTTCCTCTAAAACATCCCACAGTACAGATGTAAGTTGATGCGCAGTCGGGAAATTGAAATAGTCAGTATATAAACACATCAAACTAACAAATCATTTCCTCCGTCTCTTCTCGCCCCAAGCCCACTCGGAGGGACTGCTACGCAGGCTATTGAAGAACCTGTAACAAGAGACAAAATACCGGCATGCTTTGCAGCCCTTTAAAAAAAGGCTAAAAAGACTTAAGAAAGACTAAAAAGACTTAAAAGACTATGATCACAGAAGCAGACGCGAAATGGTGTTTTGATTTTTTTTTTGGCATTTCTTCAGTCGATTCATTTCTTTAGACGATTTTGGCATGGTTTTGGCATTCTCTTTGAGTTCGCGAAACAATCCGTTTCAAAATCGCTCAAAAACATATTCTAGTGTGGGTCTCTCGCGAACAGTGTGTGTGCTTAATGTAACTTGAGCATTCTGGGGAAAAAGCTGAAGAATAACATCCTAAATCGACTGCAGTCTAAACGAATCTCCACTTAACATCCATTTATATTATCGACGAAGGTTTGTCATTGTGAGCCAATCAGCGCAGCATGCAATCCATATTTGGTAGTATTGCGCAATTTTCCCGATTTGTGGAGGAGGAGACAAAAATCAGAAAAACAAAACCCATTTTACAGTGTGACGCGCGGTACAGTGGCCATCACCCAAGAAACTTTTGAGAAAGTTCTTAACCACATACCCTGGTTCCAGAGGGGCTTTCTTTTATTGGGAAATAATACGAGTCGCGAAGCGACGAGTTATTGAGTCGCGAAGCGACGATGATCGAGTCGCGGAGCGATGAAAATAGTCCTCGAAACTACTTTAAATCGTAAAAACTTCTCAAACCTCTGGCATCCAGGGTATTAACCACATAAAAACCTCGCTAATCTTCGCCACTTTGTATGAAATAGGTTCCCTACTTTTGATAATCTGTTTATGCGCAGACAATCCTGTCAATCAAAAAAAAAAAAAAAAATTCTCGCATACTGACTGGCTAACTTTCTCAAAAGTTTCTTGGGTGGCCACGGTACCACGCGTCACACTGTAAGAGGTACCACGCGTCACACTGTAAGACTGAATTGGCCATTAATAAAAAGAGCTTTGCATATCTACGACTGCGTTATGCAACTACGTTAATTAACAAAGTTTATAATCAAGCATCATGGTTATGATATCGTTGTATACAACTAGTTGGAACGCGTGGCTTTAATTTTTTACGCATGATAATGGCCAATTTGGCCAAAAGTTTGGAAATGAATTTGTTAATTTAAACGAACCTTCACTTTGACATTACAATTGTATGTATGTGATCATGACTTTTAGAAAGCCTTGCTTACTTGCTTACTTGCTTACTTGCTTACTTGCTTACTTGCTTACTTGCTTACTTGCTTACTTGCTTACTTGCTTACTTGCTTACTTGCTTACTTGCTTACTTGCTTACTTGCTTACTTGCTTACTTGCTGCTAACTTGCTTACTTACTTGCTTACTTACTTACTTACTTACGTCCCTTTTACTCCGACGAGGTGCTCAAAGCTCCGGAAATGTCAATAAAATTAAGAGTAACATATTTTACGGTGTTACAAATTTCATTATATTACCTTTCGTTTATATCAAACACTGACGCAGCCTAAACTAGATAACTCGCTAGTTTCCATTTACTTACTCACTTACTTATGAACAGTACATTGATAATAATCAGATCCTCTTTCTGCATCTGTCTATAAGCAATAAATTAATGTAAAACCTTGAAAAATATTTGAAGAGAAAAAAATATTACTTGAGTTCTGTAAATGTTCATTTTTAATCGAATTTCGTCGTGTAGTTTAGAATTCAAAAGATTTAATTAGTTTTTGAACTAATTCAGTTTAAAATACCGAAGTAATTAACAAAATTTAAGTAAAAAACGTAATTATATGAACTGCTGAAAACGCTGGTTGAATAGAGCTAGTTTAATTTGTATATATATTTTTCCATATAATTAGTTTATATATCTGACAAGACACCGTAAAATGCACAAGCACCCCGCAGTTTGTTCATAACCCATCTCTTTGTTATTAAATGGGCGAGTTTCAAATGTGGACAACACCTTAGCACCTTTTATCGTGTTTTATTTCGCTTAACAAGAAAAACAGTTTTTAACAACAACGGCACAAGGTCACTTAACACTTTGTATACATTTTGAAGGAAATTTGTTAGTGAAAACACAAGAAAAAGAAGAATTGAATAACAAGGTGTTGCTAAATAGTCTTTAGCTTCATTGAATGAATCGCTCTATAGTATTGATTCACCGCGATTATTTATGAATATGAAAGAGAACAATTTAGATTAAAGCCCTTTCAAGGCACATAATTAGCGAAACAGCAATTTTTATACTGAAGTTTCCTTCTAAAATATGGTGTTAAATATTTGATGTACAAACATGTATATAGGCGTTAAAATGTCTTTTGTAATAACACGACAAATGCAGTTATAAGATTTTCTCTTCTTTGTGCGAAGCTGTTTTTATTCTTCTAAATTTATAATTAGAGTAAAACCAAATTTGAAAAAGACTTTCTTTCTTTGTGAAATAACTTTGTCCAATAAAACAGACTTCAATAGCAATTCACTGATTAAACAAAAACAAAACTTAAAAGAGTTATGGATTATTTTGAATGGAAGTTTTTCGTGTACACATTTAGTAGTTTTTTTTTTTGACTGTTTCAATATGAAGTCGCAAGGATCTCAGCGAAGGCAATTGGTTACAGTTGAAAAAAATTGTTTTATTAAATTTCGCTCTTTTCCTATTTCCACAGCAATTTAACAACAAGATCTTTTTTACAATTGTATAAATGTTTTTATTTTGTTATTATTTTAATATGTACAATGCGTCTGTTTAACGTAATTAAAAAAAGAAATTAAAAATGAAAATCTCGACCAAGTCATATCATAAAATAATTCTTATTTCTCGTAGCAACATTTCTTTCGCAGCTTTTGAGTTATAGCATAACTGGATTAGATAAATTAAAACATGCACCAAGTATTTTTACATATTAAATCACAAATTACCGTTTAGTTTTAAAGCTTTATAGTCCTTGTAACATATAGTTTTAATAATTTTTGATAAAAGTTAAAACTGAAAGATGTGCAAGAGTCAGTGAAACATTTTAAAGCTTTCTAGGTTATTTTGCCGCCAGAAGCTGGCGAAGAAGGTATTCTTTGGGCTTCCTCGATCAGTGCGTACCAAGTTTTATTCAGTTTTGGGACTGAATAAAACTTGGTACGAAAGGATGTTTTAGCACTTTATCTTGAAACTGGCTTCGAGTTTATTTCAAGCTGTGTTTTATCTGTTAATTTAGAAACTGTTTTTTTTATTTTTTATAAAGTGAGAAGACGTTGTAGACAACAACATTGTTATCACAAAAAGAGTACAAGCTATCAGTAGATTTACATGTCATAGACGTCTTTCGTTTGGTTAATCTTTGAGCTTTGCAGTGGTTTTCATGTTATGCGTATGATGTCTGTTACTTGGCAGAATCTACAAAACAAAGAAAAATGCATAGTTATCATGATAATCATAAAGAAATAGCTTTGACCACACGCCTAAACCGCTTTACTTCTAAGTTTTCACCATACATATAAACAAGACATAATTATACCTTGCTTGAACCAAATGGCAAATTAGAGAATTGGTTGAAATAAGAAGGTGAACTTTTTACATGCTTTTTTACACTATCTTTTTTCTCGTCTTTGCTCATTTGGTTTATAAGGCTAGATAACATAAATAAGTAATGACTAGAGTTTATCAACGAAAGTTAATTCGTAATTGCATGGCATTCATTTTCGTTACGGTTTAGTAAAATACTAATTATTGTTTCGGAGGAAATTGCAAGTTGTTATATATATGTACAAAATTACCTCGGCCAAAATTCTCAATCAAGCTAAGTTCATAAAACAGAAACTGTAATGTAGAGCTTCTTGTTTACAGATTTTCTGATAATGGGGATAAGCACTGACAGATTTCTTAGATCTTGTTTCAAAATAAAACCATTATTTGAGGAAGTTGAAAAGAAAGAATGTATGGTAAGAAAAACAAAGAAAGGCCAAATTTCGCCAAAGTTTTTATTTTGACATTTTTGTCGGGTTTTTAATAACTGACGATGAGTAATACTGAAAGGTCCATCTGTCAAAAACAACTACAACCACGAACCAACTATAGCGCCAGCGATAAACGGTAACGCCGACTCATCTTGTTTTCAGTCCGACAAACTACTCCAGTATCATGGGAGTACTTCTCTGTGTTTTTTTGTTTTTGTTTTTGAGTGAAAGAAAGCAAAACGAAATGATCAAATAGCATAATCATAAACTTCGTCCCTTATTTTACAAATTTATTAAAACAGTTTTACTCAACCAGAATTAGAAAGTGTCAATTTTCTGAAGACTTATAAATTTTAGTTTGTTAAAAAGAAATAAAGAAAGCAAAACGAAAGAATCAAATAGCCAAATCATAAACTTCCTCCTTTTTTACAAAATTATTAAAACATGTACAGCTTCACTCACTCAGAAAGTGTCAATATTTCTCACTGAAGACTTACATTTTAGTTTGTTAAAAAGGCTTGGTGTAACCGCTTTGTTTAACAATAATTTTTATCATCATTTCCGTTGAAAGTATCGTACTACAGGAAGCTAAATAAGGGCTTTTTTATTTTTGGAGATTCTTTAACGTGGCTTATTATACATTGGTATAAAGCTATATCCATTTTGACAACTTTCGCGATTTCTAGTTTTATCTTTTTTGTTAAACAAGAACAATCATATACGATGTCTTTTCTTTTTCGAAGAGGACTAGAATAGAAATAGTTCTAGCTATCATATCGGGATCGTTTCTTGTTAGTGAGTTCATCAAATCATTTGGTTAAGTACGAAAATTGTTGTTTTGGTATATATGAAGGTATTGACAAAACCGCAAAGCAGTCTTCCTTCTTGCTAAACAACCAGATGGAAACAGACATTCATTTACTCGTCTGCAAACACGAGGATCAAAACCTATTCACAACCTTAGGGTTAACAGAAGTTATCTTCAATAAACTAAGAATCCTTTCAAAAGAAGCCTAGTGGTTTTGCCGACGTTTTCTCAATGTAAGCTGAGCTTGGACTAATATCTATTGAGGTGAAATTAGATTACATGTCAGATTGCAGCTAACCACCAAACTCTATTAGCAAATATCTGTAAGCTCGATAATGAAATGGAAAAATACGATCAATTTATTTAAAACTACTACAATAAAAGCGACAAATTTTAGTCAATATGAAAAGCATGTTTAAGATTCATTAATCTATTATTTTAACAATAAGATAATGATTTAGTACTCAAATGATTTTCTTACCAGAAGTGAGGTTTCATGGATGCTGGAGGAGGCATCATGAGCGATGTCTGAGGAGCAATTGGTTGACGTATGGCTGTACCTGGAAGCATTTGAACAGTGTTGTCATCATTTAATACCTCTGTTAGTGCCTTAATGTAGTTGATGGCAAGCCTTAGAGTTGTTATCTTTGCCATATGCCCGTCTGCTATATAACACGGTAGAGCATCGCGAAGGGCTTGAAAAGCGTTGTTCAATACGCGCATTCTGTCGCGTTCTCGTGCATTCACTAAAAGTCGTTTTTTCAGTGAGTTTCTTGGGCGTTTTTGCTTGGCGAGTGCGTTGAGTTCTTCATGATCAGTCTTCATTGGGGAGCTCGGCCCAACGTGTCCAGATCTTGGTCTAAGGTTGTAAATCCCTTTGGAAAAATCAACATCGACCTGATGATTTCTGTGTAGGTGGCCATCTGGTATTCGGCAAGATTGAGGGTTGTGCATCATCATATTATCAGGGAAAAAGTTTGCTGGGGCACTCTGGTGATGACCCAAGGCTGTATTCGACATCATCTTGTATGGTTAATGATGGTAGTTCTTGTGCTTTATATTGGTAGTGGTGTGGCGTTTTGGGGCACCTGGGCGACCTAGCACGTTGTACACCTGTATATAGCAGTCTTCTACAATCTAAAACTGGAAATTTTTTTCTCTGCGGAGTTAATAAAGGATGCCCACTTCTGGAGCTAGCTAAGTGACATGCGCATTGTGACTATATTGTAATGTATTCTATTGTTTTGGCGGGAGGCATCAGAGCAAGGTTATTATCTATAATTTTGCTTTTATTATTGTCCAAATTGTACGAAGAAATCAAGATGCTTGTATTTTCTTCGATTCTCTCATGAATAATTTGTTTGTTGGAAAGATTTGAGGCTATATCAGTAACCATCTTTGGTTTTGCTCGAAAAGTGGGCGAGGTCTTACAATTTCGGGTCAAAAAAACATCGCTTTTATAACCATAATCCGTGTGCTTTCTTTCCGTTGTTCACTATAGTAATTGTTAACAAATGAACATTCAAAAGGCGTTCAATTTCAATAACGTCTCTGTATTTATCTATGTCATTATGGTGTGGTCTTAAGGTTCTTGAGATTATTGCAAATCATCTCATATCTACATAAACCAATATTGTCTTACATCATTGAAAATGAAGAGATAATGAGAATAACAAATTAACTCTGTTCAATTTATTAATACATGCAGTAGACTCTAGAACAGGGCGATTTCCTATCAATATTGCATGAGCGTTACTTTACAATCGGCCCCATTACGTAAGACATCGCCTCATATGGCAGGGGTGTTCCAAATCACATCAAGCCTGCAAGTGTCTTAAACGGTGATTTTCGCAAATACTAAATGAAGTCCAGCTACACCTGGGCTTCTAGGAGGCCAAAAACTTCATTGTCATTCTGTAATTTTATGCAATTAGTTTTCCCACTGTTTCTCGGTTGTTGCTCGGTCAATGTTACCTCAACATGGTTATCTCCTTTCAACCCTATCGTCCCTCAAAACATCCTCAATAAATTCAACATTTTACATTCACACTCAAAATTTCAAACTTAAGATTTGTTTTCAAAGTTTGACGCTGTAGTCAATACACAAAGTGACAAGATGTCTTATTGATTTCCTCAATAAACAAAAAACGTCTTTAGTTTGATGGACACACCGGTATACTAAGGCAAACGTTACGAACATAAAAAGACGTTGAGAACTTGAAATGATGACTGCTTTAGAAATGAATACATTTTGAGATTTACAAGGGTGGGGATCTCCGTAACTGCTTTATTCAATCGATTCTATCGTACAACTATTTTTTAAATAAGCAGTACTTATAGCGGCTATTGGAATAAACAAAAGAACAACGCTATGCTACCTGATTTCTAAAGATGATCAATGTGTAACCTGTGAATGTTTTGTGGTGATTAGAAACGATTAGCGACATTCTTTTATTCTTTTTAGATAACGGTTTCAATGACCGCCTTTATGATCCAACTTGCCTAGGCTTTTTTGTTTGCCAATAGTGACTTTGAAATTCAGGATGAATTTTAATGATATTATGCTTAATTTGACTAATTTACAGCTCTACCATTGTGCCATTTACGTCATCATTTCAGTCAATGGTGGTGTGTGGTTTACTCGCAAGTATGTAACTCCTTACATATATATAAAACTTTACAAAAATATTGTTTGAGAGTTTAAAAAAAAATTAAAAGGGAAAATGCAGTTGAATAATTTGTATGAAAAACTACGACAATTGAACAACTGAAGGAGCTGTTAATTTATAGCACTTTAAATAGAGAGAAAACAATAATGCCCATGTATGGATTTAGAGACAAAACAGACCAATACATCACGTACGCAAGATGGTATCTTGGAAAATCTTATATTTCCACTTCTTACCGCACCCATAAACATTCATTTTTTTATATTTTAGACGACTTGCATGTTATGGGATATTATATGTGATCAATACAATATGGTGTACAAAACCAGATCTATACTCTATGTACCATTTTTCAGGCACCAAAAATTTAGTATCATGTTATTTCTGCAATATTGCATGTTTGAGATTAAAACTTTAATGTTGAAAAATTCAGGACTAGCAATTTTTTTTTTGATATTTAGACCACATCCGGCACTTCAAACGCCTTGACATTTAGTTGATTAATATACAGCAAAAGTAACGAACCGAGAAGAAAATGGTTTGACTCTGTTAGACTTCAATGTATAAAACACTGAATGAAATAAATCATTTTTTCTAAAGAAATCAAGAACCTTTTGTGAGCTGTTATTTATAGATTGGTTAATAAAAGCTGACGTTATTCAAGAGAAGTTGTTGTACTCCATTATAGCTTCACTGTTCAGTTCTCTGGCTTCTCTAGCTACTTGAAATAATTTTAATGGGTGTCAGTTCTTTCTTACAGAAGCAATATACTATATTTTATATTATATGGCGTAGTGGTTTACCGCCCGCCTCGCAGCGCTGTGATCCAGGTTCGAGTCCCGGCTCAGGCATGGCCCGATAACTGATGTGAGTTGAGCTCCTTTGGTGTGTTAATTCTTCTCTCATATGCCACGAGGGGTTTTCTCCGGGTTATCCGGTTTTCCCCTCTGCGCAAAAATGAACATGTGAGTCGAGTTGCATGTGTGCCACTGAAATATTAAACGTTTTTGTGTCTGCCGTGGTCTAAGTCTCCTCACTTAGTCGACGTTAAAAGTGATCTATTTATTTATTTCATCAAATACAAAAGGTCGAGACTCATTCAATTCGAAAGGTCATAGACTTGATCCAGGAAAATCATTTAGCGTCGATCGAGGAGAAAGAGGCGCAGCACACACGCATTCAAATGTCCCTTATCCCTATTTTCTCTCATCCCCCAATGTCTTAAAATATTTTTTCCTCCTCCCTATTCTTACAGTGATTTTTCCCATTCCACAGTCTATGTGCATTAACTGGGATCTTCTGAGCCATGTATCTTCCTTTTCCTTGACCCGTTGCTCTCCTTTCTTTAGAATTCCAACACCTACTATATCAGTTAGTCAAACATCCATTTTGAAAATACACAACTGAAGTGAACACTAGCTTGCAATCATTTCAATCGTAAACATCATTCGGGCCCTTTTTTGTTTTACTCCGACGATGTGCTAAAGCTCGAAACGTCAGTAAAGTTAAGTTAACATATTTTTACGGTGTTTCAAATTTCATTATATTACCTATCGTTTAATTTGTCATATCAAACACCGACGCAGAGTTTACTCACTAGTTTCCATCATTAACAACAGACAGTTAAACTTTCGTATAATTATTATCAACATGTTGTTGTTAACTCAAAATAACTCTCTCAATGGCTTTGTGAAGTCCACTTTTAGAATTTTCTATAAAAGATTGGTTAATTAGAATTGACAAGTAAAAGTTATTGTACCGGTTTCCATCATATCAGGCTTCAGATCAACTTCACCGATTCTTGTTTTTGAAATCATTAGAGCATAATTCTCTCTGTTACAAGATCTTATGGCACACTTTGTAAAGGCAACTATTATTGATTGATTGGATTACTAACCTGTTGATTGGCTCATACATTAAACGGATTCCAATTTGGCGAGACCCATGGCTGGCCACACTTTCACCGAGTCAGGTGGATAGGGTGATACTCATGTCATGTCACGTTATACACTTACAGCGCGCTTCGAAAAAAACCGTGGACACCGAGAAATATTCCATTGACCGTTCATTGTTCGTTGAGCAATGTGAAACGACTCTCTAGCTAACTAAACGAAGTTTATATATCAGTCTACAAATCAGTCAAACGTCTTGCAGTTTAATAGAGAGTTGTTTTTTGGTTACTCAATTAACAATACACGATTTCTGAAATATCACTGAGTTTTTTTGTTGAGTTTTTTGCTTCGCACTGTAGTATATAATGTATAGCAGAGTTGTTAACAAACGTACACGGAATAGTATGTTGCCGTAAATGTCAGTTAAAAATAAAATCGATGTTTAATTTGTCTGTTTGGTCTCCTATAGGGAGGGATAACTTTGACCGGTAGCTGACCGTTAAATAATTCGCCTTTTTGACGGTTGATGGTTAAAAATTCGGCGTTTTGACTTTTGACGGTAAATTCTACTTTTATGATTAAAATAAGGCAATTACAGTGTAAATATCAATGTCAGAAAATTACTTATCAATTTTTACAAATTACACCACTGGTGATACGTTATTGGTATTTCACAGGATATCGTTACAGGATATCTTTTTGAGACCTTGCTTGATATATTTTTATACGAGTTTTTAGAGAAAAATTGTTTTAAAGCTTTTTTTTCGACATTCAGGTTAATGTTTTGGGCGCTTGTCAGTACTACTAGCCTAGTTCTGCTGGCTTTCACCTTCTTCAGAAGTTTTTGGTAAAAAAAAATATATAGAGCGACAATGTTTGTGCTCCAGTGAAGGGTAAAAACATGGCAGGCGAAACTTCAAAGGCTTAAGATGAGCTTCAAAGGCTTCTGGTTTATTTTATGTAAGGATTCTAAGTAGTACTCAAAATTCATTCATTTACGACGTCATAACTCACAACTCTTTGAAACAATTAGTCTATTGTTGAAATTACTATCATCAACACGCCATCAATCACCGAATAACAGAACCAGCACATAAATACCAAAAAAACACCAAATTAAAAAAGACAAATATCATGAATAAAATATGTACCAGGTTTTAAATATCAAATTGAATCATATAACATTTTCAGAAGTCACTCAGAAAGACTTTCCGATCCATTTTCAATACTTTAATTACTCCGACGAAGGGCTAAAGTTCGCAGTAAAGTTAAGTCAATATTTTTTACGGTGTTACATTACCTATCATATTTTTTACTAGTTATCAAAGATATTCGTGTATGTCTGTCGTAGAGTCTTCCTGTTTATGCTAATGCAAGGGGCGGAGATTGTCCGCCTTTTCGCCACATTGAATGACCACTTCAATCTATTTTTAGCATTTTACTTCAACCGATTAAATACCATCAAGCCCCCTATAGCCGGTTACTTATAAAGACTTAAAACATTCAAATATTGTTTAACTTTAATCATAGTTAGTATTAACTATGCTTTAATAACATAACTTTATTCTTGAAAACAACTGTTCAAATTAAAAATTTAGTGATATATAGAGTTGATCTATTATAAATTTTTTTCTTTGATATATATAGTAAGTTTTATAAGCCGTAAGTCATGATAAATTCTTTAAACTGTAAATTTTGTTATTTAGAATACCTGTTATCGGATATCTTTTTTATTCACAAAAATTAAAAAAATGGTAATTGCATTTTGACCATTTTCAAGAGATTTTCGATGACTTTGCGGGCTGCCTGTGTTGATTGAGAGAGAGAGACTCGGCCCAGCACATGGCGAGCGGGAAAAGATGGCTGCCAGTTCGAGATGTGTGCGAGAATTAACAGTGTTTTCAACGAACCAAAGGTCCCGTCTTATTGATTTTAGCGTGGGAACACAACCTGCGACTCAAATAAGAGATGACGAAACGTTCAAGTTTCACATTGGCGGAGGATATGGATATGCTGGGAGCTCTCAAAGTTCTTCGGTCTCAGGAAACCGTTTTATTTACTGGTATGTTTGACAGTAAGACTTAAATAGCTCCAGTTTACAGGGTTAAATGTGTTTATGCAAAACTTGAACTTAGTTAGTAGTAAATAGCCCTTAATAAAGTTAGTCATTGCATTTAGTTAATTGTTGATTCGCTGTTCATTTATATCATTACAGTATCGTTTTATATATTATCATTAATGAGTATTATTTGTCAATATTTTCATATTATTATAATAACGATATGTATACTATGTGAATTTTATTGCTCACTTGGCAATTAGGTTTGTTTGCTGTATGTTTGATATGAGGTGTCGTAAGTACAGTATTTTAGACTTCATAAAATTTGTTGGGTTGTGTCATTATTTGTTCAGTTTTTAGGAGAATTTATACGATAACTTTGATAGAAACTGTGTGTTGTGAGACAGTTGTTGTTAAAAGCTAATGTTCTGATGTCATATCAGACATCTTTATCAGTAAAAAGTATCATAGACCAGTTTCATGTTATCTAGCACCGCTGTACTAGTTTTTTGTACCCATTTGCACAGGTTAAGCCTCATTTCGTTGTAAAAATATTCACAAATTCCAAGCCAGGTACTGGAAAATACTACTGCTTAACAAAAAAAAAAAACACATTTAAATTTACCCTGAATCAATATTATCCCTGTCCCTTCTTTTGTCAAATTGTACTGCGGTGCTAGGGGACTGTTTGTTTATTTCATTGCAGGGGGGGGCTGGTGGTTTTCGTTTAATGTCAATATTTTTAAAAATTACCCCCCTCTCAAAAGCTTTTGTATGATTTTTACCCCCTTCTAAAACATAACATTTGAATTTTTAAACCCACCCCCTCCACAAAAATACTAGGTACCAGTTTCCTGTAATAAAAAATTACCAGGTTACATTTTTTACAAGATGGCCGATTCAAAGGATTTGAAAACCAAAATAGAAAATAAAAAATTACCTTAAATATGCAAGAAAAGAGGTCAGAGGTTCGTCCTAAATCTTTAAAAGGTAAATATGTTCGTAGTTCATTACAGAGACTAGATTCAAAGGACATTTTGCTTCGACTTGACTGCATAATTAATTTGGCTTATGTTTAGTGTAGATATTTGTTAAATTTTAAATTTTACCCCCTCTTTTTAGTACTCTAATATCAAATTTTACCCCCCCTAAAAAACGTTTCTTGAAAAATTTACCCTCTATGATGTAATAAACGAACAGTCCCTAGATAACATGAAACTGTATTCAGAAAATGTTCTAGATTTATATGAAAGATAGGAAAGTCTTACAAGAATCAGCACTATTGAGAGTTCACAATGACATTCTTCAAGCTATTGACAAACAATCTGCAGTTATCTTAGTATTACTTGATCTTTCAGCTGCTTTCGATACGGTAGATCATAACATTCTTCTTGAGAGGCTTTCGACTAGATACGGCATAAATGGAAAAGCTCTTCAATGGTTTAAATCCTACCTCAGTGATAGATGCTTTCGAGTGAAAGTTAACGGTGCTTCATCTTCTTCTCAACTTCTAGAATGCGGTGTACCCCAAGGCACTATTCTGGGACCCATTTTATTTCTTTTATACACTGCACCAATTGGGGATATAATGCGGAAGTTCAACATCAACTTTCATTTGTATGCTGATGACACGCAGCTTTATTTCACATTTTCTACAACTTCCTCAATTGAGTTGGCTAGAGCAAAACAACAAATTGAGACCTGTGTATCAGAAATTGATAGATGGATGACTTCTAACAAGTTGAAACTTAATAACGACAAAACTGAAATTCTTGTTTTAACCAACCCTCGTCGTCCTAGACCACCGATTGAATCTCTTGAAATTTCTGACTCATCTATTGCTCTATCAACATCTGCTCGTAACATCGGTGTCATCTTTGATGAAACATTGTCATTGGAAAAGCAAATACTTTCTGTATGTAAAACCTGCTTTTTTCATATTCATAATATTTGGAAAATTAGAAAGTATTTGAGTCGAAATGCATGTGAAACTCTTGTCCATGCCCTTATTTCCTCGAAGCTTGACTTCTGCAATTCTTTATTATATGGTCTCCCTAACGTTTCTCTGAAAAAATTGCAACATGTTCAAAACGCAGCTGCTAGGCTTGTTACCTTCTCAAGGAAACAACAACACATCACTCCCATCTTATACGATTTATACTGGCTACCTGTAGAACAGCGTATTGTTTTCAAGATTCTACTACTTACTTTTAAAGTTTTACATAATCAGACCCCATCTTATCTATTTGACTTGGTGCAACCTTATGTGCCATCACGTTCCTTAAAGATCAAAGTCTCAAAATCTTTTAACAAAACCTAATTACAACCTTAATCACTATGGCAAAAGAGCCTTCTCCACTGCAGCCCCTGAACTATGGAACAGTCTCCCACAGAACATAAGATCTTCCAATATTTAACTCTTACAGTTCAAACGTGAGGTTAAAACCTGGCTTTTTAAGCAAGCATTTTATTAGTCGTTTCATTCTAAAACCAAAATATTCTACATTATCTTTAA
Source organism: Metridium senile (assembly GCA_949775045.1). Classification (NCBI taxonomy): domain Eukaryota; kingdom Metazoa; phylum Cnidaria; class Anthozoa; order Actiniaria; family Metridiidae; genus Metridium; species Metridium senile. Next base: position 33,009,374 of record OX459096.1, on the reverse strand, counting down.
ATTTTTATATAGTTTTATATAAATACATTACTCTTATCATTTTTATATAGTCCAATTAAACATAATACAATAAAAATTAAGTTAATGTTTCCAAAACTTTAATATAATACATTTGTAAAGCGCAGTTGAACCATGGTGAATTAGCGCTCAATAAAATATAATTTATTATTATTATTATTATTATTATTATTATTAATATTATTATTATTGTTATTATTATTATTATTATTATTATTATTATTATTATTATTATTATTATTATTATTATTATTATTATTATTATTATTATTATAACAGTATGTGGTGCTAGATAACACGAAACTGTGTTATTCAAACAAATGTTCTAGATTTATATGAAAGATAGGAAAGTCTTACAAGAATAACAGTATGTGGTGCTAGATAACATGAAACTGTATTATTCAAACAAATGTTCTAGATTTATATGAAAGATAGGAAAGTCTTACAAGAATAACAGTATGCATTATCATTATTTATTAACAGTTTTTTCACTTCTTAGGAGAATAAGGGAAAATATATTGGAGCTTACTGAAGAATCCCTTGATGTAAATCTATCTGGAAATTCTTTGAAGATAAGGTTTTTGGATGGTATTTTAGTGCCTGGACTATCCATCTTTGAGACACCCACCAGTGTTTGTATACTTGTAGCTACAACAAATAGCGTCCATAGGATTGTATTCACACATCCAAACAAACTACATGGACATGTGAGTAGAATAGTTTGACAAAGATTAAGCTGATTTGGATTTAAAAATCTCACTGGGGTGGTGGCTGGGATTGGTTCTTATTAACATTTAATTTTTGTCCATAGACCAATTTGGCTAACACGTTGCTATGTATGTTTCCACCCATTTCAAATCTTTTGGGAATAAGATTCTTTGTCTTATGCATTTTGATATCACATGGAAAATGTTTGGAACAAAAGTTTTTATTCCCAGTGGTTTTGAATTGAGTGGAAACGTACATAGCAACGCGTTAGCCGATTAGGTCTATTATTTGCTTAAATCACTTACTTATATTAATTACTTTACCATGTTTCAGGACATTAAAGTCTTTTTAGTTGGGCTAGAGGGCCCGACTATAGGTTTACCTTTTAGTCAATCTATGTATATATCTATCTATCTATCTGTCATGTCGCGTATAGTCACCCATGATGCTTTGGGAACGAACACCGGAAGCCCAAAGTAGAATTGTTTAACCTCCTATGTTGATTTTATGACTAGCCCGACTTCACGCTCATAGAGCGTTTGGTTTTGTTAAAAAATGTAATGTAATGTGGTGCTTGTATATACGTCTGAATGAGCTTTACAATTGTCATGTGTAAGTAATTTCACAACCCTAACACAGATAAGACACAAGGACTGTAAGAATTAGGCAAATTTTAAAGTTTGTTATTTCTCCCAGCATTAGTCAAAGAGTAGAGACTAATCATGTGGTATACATTGAAATTCTGCAGGTTTTTGGGATGTCATCTTATGATCAAAATGTTTCCTCCGTTTTCAATACCACCGCAATAACTGACCTTCGAGAGCCATGGAATTTTGCAACATTTTCACAATGTTGTGTAGCCTCATCTGCTTGGTTGTGCCAGGATGGGCAAACTCTCTTTGCTTTAACAACAGAAGTTGGCAGTATACTTCTAGTGAAGCTTCCACCCAATGGAGTATATGGTAATTATGACAGCACACACACACATATAATATAGACTGAGTGAGAATATTGTACACAACAGGATTGGAGGGCATGTCTGCACATGAGAGAAGGAAGTTAGATTGCAAAAGAGTCACTAACTTTGAACAATAACTCAAACTTGACTAACAATTAAGATTGAACTACAGTGAAACCACGCCTTACAGCCACCCGCTAATACGGCCACCCTGTTTTTGCGGCCAGTTTTTTAGGTCCCAACGAAATGCATGCCCATACATTTTCTATAAAATTGACCTGCTTAATACGGCCACTCTGTTAATACGGCCACCCTGTGGTGGCCGGATTAACAGTGTTCCACTGTACTAAAGAACATACATGTATCTCCTATTGTGAGAAGGGAGATGGTCATTTTTATTTTTTAAATAACTTATTGCTAACTTTATTATGAGCAATTCATTTCTCTTATATATAATTTTAATATTATAAAAATAAATGCCAGTGGCTATTTCTAGTGACATCATGTTTGTCTTTTACCAGAGGAAGCAGAGATATTTGAACTTCAACAATCCAGTATGATGCAGAGACTTTGGTCTGGTCTTGTACCTTCAAGTCTAAGAGGAGATTCATCCCTGCCTGATGGAATTATTGATCTACAAATCCATCCTCTAGGACAGCAAATATGTATATTTACATTGTGTAGAGATCATAAAATAAGAATATGGTCTTGCCAGGTAAGAAAGTGCAAAATTCCCTCCCTAAGGCAGATTTTACAAAATTTTTTACACAGCAGATTTTACAAAATTGCACTTAATTCTGAGTGTGTTTAAATTTGCGGAGATTGTAACACGATAATTGCCACTTTAATATTTTAATGTTTTATCTTCATTGCAGTAATTAGCACAACTTTGTATTGCAAATATTGCTCTTGTTAATGGCCTTTTTTAACAACGTGGGCAATGTCACAGCAAAATCTTTCTGCAGTTTTACATATATTTCAGTTTGATTTACATTTTCTGCCAACACAGACATTCCAATGGCTACTTGTAAATTGTTTTTGCTGCTGTCAATAAAGACATAAAAGGTACAGACTTATTGATTTGTTAATTGACAGCAGCAAGACTAAAACCTTTCACAACAAGCCTTTTAAATGTCTGAGTTCACAGAATATGTAAAACCATAGCTACATGTAAAGGCTTAGATTTGCTTATGCTCCGGCTTTTAAAGTGAGGATACTCGAACCATGAACACTTAGAAATAAGATTTATTACGAACACTTGGTGTATTTGAACTCACTGCTTCATTTTAATAGGTTTTGAAGCAGTAGAAGGTTCAGAAAATAATTACATGAAAAGGGTCAAGTGTTCATGGTTCGAATATCCTAACACATAAGACACAACTTGTTCAGTATTCTTTCTCTTTAGTGTTAAATAATTGGCCATTATTTACATATTCAGTTGTTTATTTTGTACTTTTATGTTAAAGTTGTTATTTATGTTGATGTTTTTATTCATTTTTAGAAGCAAGAGTGTATTTCTGTGAAAGACCTTTTGGAAGATGTCCCTGATGATGTTGATGGAAATGCTGTCAGTGGTAAGAACACAGTCACTTAACAAATTATCACTGACTCATGATAGTTAAATAACACATTTGAATGTTAAAATATAGAATAAGAACTCACAATTTTTCTAAAACCAAACATTTTGAAGCTCTGTGATTTAAAATCAAGGACTCTTGACTATGATGGCATTTAGCGGTTTCAAGTAGAGGTTATGTTACTTGTAACATGCACTTTGAGCATTGATAGGTTATAGTTATAATTAAATTTTTTAACACTGACAGTAAAAAAACGTTAACTTTACTTACGTTTCAAGCTTTAGTCCTTCTACGGAGAGGGGGTAGGGGGGGGGGGGGAGGGGGAGGGGAGCTCGAAATTTGTGACCTCCCTGAAGAAGGGTCAACACTCAAAATGTCAGTAACGTTAAGTCAACATTTTTTACTGTGTTCAAAAATTTAATTAATATATTAATATATAATTATAAATGATTTTTACCTATCGTTTATATCAAACACTGTCACAGCCCATACTGGTTTACTTGCTAGTTTCCATTTACTTTGTGCAATATATGAATATCACTTTGAATATCTAAACAAACCTTGATACCCATGGTAGCAACTCTTGATATGGGCTGGAGAGTTGTTTTGGATAGCACATAGTTTATGGTGAAAGATGATTTGAAAGGGTATGGTTTGAAATTTAGATGAGTCATATGTTGGAATTGTATAGTTACCTGTTGGAATCTGTTAATATCTGCTCCTAGCATGGCATGTTGCATTAGTCTTATGACATCACTCTTGTTATTTAATTATGTGTTGTCTAGTATTATTCATATAGAACCAAACATGTATCATCTTCATCATAATAATTCTTCCATGATTTTGTCACACTGTGTAAGTATTTTATTTATTCCTTAGTGGATTTTTTATGTTCACGTGAATATTAAATGTGTTGATAGCAAACTGTAATTGACTTGTTATTGTAGGGCAAAACCACAAAATGAGGATCAGCTTTGACTTCAAAACTGAAAGGCTTTATGTGGCAATTTTTCTTTCACTTCAATATCAAAATCAAGTAAGTAATATAATATATACCGATAATAATATTATAAAATTAAAGTGAAATGGAATTTTCTATATGACAGATTTAAACGTTTGAATTTTTGATATCTTTGTAATGCAAAATATTTGATAAATTGATAAAGGCAGTGACACACTGGTTAAAAATTGCTGCAACTTGTCGCAGAAATGCTTTTGAGTGACAAGTTGATTTCATGTGAAATCACTTTTTCCCTGTGACAGAATCCTCTGCAACAAGTTACACAACATCTATCTTAGTTGTTTAAATTGCCCTATTTCATTATGATGTCACAATGTGTTTACAGTGTGGGATAGAATCGTCGAAAACAATGGCAATTTCAACTAAATCTTCCTTCTCTTTGAAAATTGAGCTTCATGTTATCTAGTTTTTATGTATGTTATGTGACTATGTTTATACTTTCATATTTATGGCATTTTGTGTTATGAATCTGTCCCCCACTGACGTCCATGATCCTTAGCGTTAAGACAATAGAATGTTTTGATGTGATGTCATAGTGAAATAGGACAATTGGTGTGCATGGTTGCAGTAACAAATAGAAGCAATTCACACAGTGACCTGTTGTGAACTTGTTACCTAGTGCATGTGTACCAACCTTAATAATTTTTACAATTTGTCCAGGACTATTTGACGTGTAGTTGAAGGTGATAAACCACCCAACTCAACTCATACTCAACAAAACTGTGTAATATGTTCTACAATACCAGTTCATAATTATTCCAGAATAGTATAGTTACTGAGAGTTAAATATTAATAAATTGTTTTACTTCTGGTCAGTTTATATTGTACTATTTTTTCATGCATATTTTATCAAATGAAGTCTATATAATGTAGACTATAATGTTTGGTTTTCTTGTAGTTTTGCGTGTATGAGTCCTTAGCTGATGGCAAAGATGTCTACCTCTCTCCTGTGTCCAACCTATATGCTCTTCCAGTAAGTGAAAAAGTGCATAAGTGCAAGCCATAAGCTGGTCAAACTAATGCAACTAACTTGAGTGTTATAGTATAATTATTTAATAGCTATTTTAAAAACCTATTTACTAAATAGTTAACTAAGACTACACCCAGGCATGAACCACACAATACACATTACAATGAAGGATACAGTGTGAATGTCACACATTCTGTTCCAGTGATATCCACTAATTTTTACAAAATAATGCAATAAGACAATGTGATGTTAAGTTTAAATGTGTTTCACGGATATATGCACATACCCTATCATGGTAGTTAACCATAGAGCTGATTTTTCCCCCTCTATCTTTCCCCAGGGTAGTCTGGTTGATTTTACTCTTACATCAAGTGACCTTTGGGCACAGTGGATCACAAATGATGGAGAGTCTGTGACTTCTTTTACAACTTTTGAAAGGTATGTCCAGTTGAAAGACCTTGTTTATCATTATCACAAGTAATAATACATTCATTTGATACAATATATGTGGTAAGTAACATAAATGACAAAACAAAAGCTCTCAAACAAATTACCATATTTACTCGAATAAGCACCACCATCGAATAAGTCAAATTGTCAAATAGTCATTGTCCTCAAATAAGCGCCCCCCTCTAATAACGTGATAATGTAGAAGATCTAGAACAATCTAATCTAATCAAGAACAGCATAAAAAGTAAATTTTTATCAAAAGCTATATTCTTTTGTTCAATATAATTATATTTCACTGCTCGCCCTTTAAGCTATCTCCCTAATATTCATAGTATAAAGGGGACTGTGAGATTGAGAAAAATTATTTGAGTAAATACAGTATAGCTAAATCTACAATAGCAGTCAGAGGAGGTTGTGCAAGCTACACATAGTTTATTTCGGCCAATCAGAACGCGCTAAATTTCGCGGTGATGGAGCACTTATTTCGAGAAAGTTTTTTTCAAGTATACAAGAAGAACGACTCATAAATCGGTTCAAAATTGAAAATTTTTTAAAAATTAAAAGATCAAACATGTTACTTATCTGGTTTCAGCCTCCATAGACTAATAGTTTGGTTTCTGATTACAATCAGAAACCAAACTATTAGTCTATGGAGGCTGAAACCAGATAAGTAATCAATTCATGTTTAATTCGTCAATCGAACTCAGTGTTATGCAAATTGCAGAGACACAAACGAACGACTAAACATACAGACAAAAGAACTGTTCGTGTGCACTTCAGCAACAAAGTTATTAAATCAAACACACATCAAATTAAAGATGATAAATAATTGAAGAAAAAACGTCGATCGAACCCGATCGAACCTCCTACCGTTTTCAAGATATGGGCAGTTCCACGCGAGAAGAACAAAAAATATGATTTTTAAAAACAACATTTTAATGGATTAATGATATATAACATACTTATTAGTGTTTTCTGTTTGTAGAAAAATGAGTCATAGCTTTACAACATGATTGCTTTCTGCCAGGGGGGGTCTCAATGTGTACGCTCCATTTTTCTTTCAAATTATAAAAATATACTGCCTATTTTATATCAGGGGAAATCAAACTTATATATTTCCAAGAGCACCTAACACTCCTATAAGACAATGTACCATACTTAAGTGTAAATATATGTGACATAAATTTTTGTGTCAGGAATTTCTAAAAATAGAATAGGGTGTTGTCAATCTTTGTCACAGACGTTACGTAACGTCCGTGACATTTGGAATCATTAATTTCTCTCAATAAAAAAATACAGTGATGATAATTACAGGAAAGGTGGTGTACTGTAAGATATTAAATAGGAACACTTTAGTAAGAGAAAAACTTGAGAAAGTTGCAAAGCCAATGAAATACCTGAAGACAAAGTTTGTCACGGACGTTACATTTTTAAAACTTGATCTTTTAAACACAAATATTGAATGTCAATCAATTGTCTTGGATAATAGCAGCTTTTTTCTTGGGTTGTAGTGCAATTCAGCTATTTTCCTTTTCTAATTCTTTAAAAATTACTGAGTGTTTAATAATTAACCTATTATTAATTAACAGAGCATGCTCGGTGACATCCATACAGATCAGAGCATGCCCACAAGTGTAAAATTGCTGAAAAGCAAGTATGATTGTAAAAAGTATATAGAATGAATAAAAACAAATAATTTAACCCAAATTTTTATTACAATTCACACCATGTAAAGTCCGTGACATTACATGTAACGTCCGTGACAGCATATATACTGTTATTTTAAAGTTTTGGCAATTATGATGACTTTGAAATAAAGAGAATTAGTTAAGGTAGTCTCTGTGCATTACCATTTGGGGGGAATTGTTTCAGATAACTTTTACGGTTCACAGAAAATTTCATTTAATGTAACTGCATCAGAGACTGTGGTTGATATTTATGTAACGTCCGTGACGGCCAGTTTTTTTTTTAAATTCAAGCCTTGGATAAATGAAAATTGGGAATTGGGAATGAAAATTTGACAAGTATGACTATAAAAAGTATATAGATTGAATAAAAACAAATAATTTAACCCAAATTTTTATTACAATTCACACCATGTAACGTCCGTGACATTACATGTAACGTCCGTGACAGCATATATACTGTTATTTTAAAGTTTTGACAATTATGATGACTTTGAAATAAAGAGAATTAGTTAAGGTAGTCTCTGTGCATTACCATTTGGGGGGAATTGTTTCAGATAACTTTTACGGTTCACAGAAAATTTCATTTAATGTAACTGCATCAGAGACTGTGGTTGATATTTATGTAACGTCCGTGACAGCCAGTTTTTTTTAAAAAGTCAAGCCTTGGTTAAATGAAAATTGGGAATTGAACTGCCCTACATAATATTCTGTATGTAAGCAGGGTTATATATTAATTATAGATCATAAACAGTTTTTAAACTAAGGAACAGTGAGTTTTGAAACTGATCTCAAGTGTCTAAATGGTAACGTCCGTGACACGGAATTGCCCATATACGCTTTCAAAGAAGGAATAAACAATTTTTGTTATGGCACTGTACACATTGCGTTACGCGATCTCTTCGCCTATCTAAATATTCAAACATGTATTATTTTGGGCTAGACTTTTTTTCACTAAGGCTTAAAAGAATATATTTATCTATTTGAAAGATTTTAAGAGCATACATTAAAGTTTTCGGATTCCCTGAAGGTCCTGAAGATATTCAGTCATGTCACGGCGCTTTCTAGAAATCTGTGGTTTTGGGCTTCCTGTGGTTATTTAATGGCTCGTTCGAAGTTCAACTGATGGATAACGTTCAAATATTGTCCCGTTTGAAATCTTTTCTTTAGTTAGTAATAAATTACTTTTTCGAAAATAAGAGATTATGAGTTTAGGAAGGTTTATGTGTGGTTTTCTTAGGTTTTTTGGGTCATTCAAGGAGGTCTTGAGTATGGTGAATTTTAGCAGTCATCGCCGTGTCACAAAGTACATCAATTCATTGAACTAAAAAGCTCACAGCTTGTTAAATGAAGGAATTAAATCAAACCTATGTAATATAAGGATAGTTCTTAGATTTGGAAGCACAGCTACTCTCTCTCATCGCAAAAATATTGTTTTATTTTGACTTGGAAAGTTTAATCGGAGCTCTTTTCATCACGACGGTTGTCCATCACGTGATCAATTTTTCGTATCGACGGGTCGTGATAAAATTTCGAGGTTGTCACGGTCTACTGGGATGCATAGTAATAAAAGCATTTAACAGGTTCCCATTAAATCTGTACTTATGCAAATTGTGTTGATGTGTGCTAAACACACAGATCAACCAATCAGAGTATATTATATCTGAAAAGAACTTCTCAGATTGGTTGATCTGTGTGTTTAGCACACATCAACCAAATTTGCATAAGTACAGATTTAAATGGGAACCTGTTATTTATTTTTACAAGATGATTTACATACGCAGCTTAGCTGATTTGGTAGTGATATCTACTAGTTTGTACAAAATAATGCAATAAGATAATACATGTTAGGTTTAAATATGTTTCATGGATATATGTACATACTCTATCTTGGCTGTTGTGGTTTAACTGCACTAACTGTTTTTCCTCTATCTTTCCTTTTTCCAGTGGCCAAAGTGAGAATGGCTGGAGCAAGGTGTTTAGTTCATCAGATACCAGTAGTTTATCAGTTGTTGTCCCACCACATAAAGAACCCAAGGTAACTGATATCAATATTACTTTAGTTATAAGGTCAAACAAAAAAACAACAAGATATTAAAACAAACCAATGTTAAATAAAACAAACAACAACAACAACAACAACAACAACAACAACATAAATGACTACCAATAATTTACCTGGAATGCGTATATGTTATTGCAAGGCTAGGAATGCTTGTATCAACAAACACCATACATTTGTCACTCCTTTTCTAATAATTTGCCTACAATGAAGGCCAAAGCTGAGCAATAAAAACTTGAAAACAGACCCTGTCTATTCTATAATACAATGCATAAACATTATTTTCTCAACAGGAGGTTTATCTTGAAGAGTTGTTTTATCCTGGACGATTCGATGACCAAGCCATAATAAAAGCACTGCAGGTTTGTACAAACTGTAATGTTTTAGCATCAAAAAGTTGAATTCATATTACTTAACAATTATTTATGGAACTTGAAGTTAACATAAAGGGAAAAAACAAAGAACAGGTTCCCATTTAAATCTGTACTTTCCCATTTAAATCTGTACTTTCCCATTTAAATCTGTACTTTCCCATTTAAATCTGTACTAATGCAAATTTTGTTGATGTGTGCTAAACACAAAGATCAACCAATCAGAGAAGTTCACTTCAGAAATATTATACTCTGATTGGTTGATCTGTGTGTTTAGCACACATCCACACAATTTGCATAAGTACAGATTTAAATGGGAACCTGTTAAAGGCAGTTACTGTTGTGCACCTGGAACCGTGGCCACCTAGACAAAGTTTTTGACAACTTTGATGGCTTCCGGTTAGGTATTTGCGTGAAAATAATCAGTTGACTGACTAGACAAAAACAATAGACAAAAACCTCCATAAGAATTACTTTGTATGCAATTTTTGCCGAACGTTTTGACTATTTATTCGAGATGTATGTTCACTTTCAACAGGTTGGCTTGAATCAAATGACAGTCGCCATTTGCCAATGCTTTTAAGAAAAAATGAATTTTAAATTTACACCATGATAGCCATAGCGAGAGAGAAATAGTGAGACAATTCAAGTTCAAGTAAGCTGCTCCTCCATTCAGAAATGTTGTCGCTCTAGCAACGAAACAAATACTTCCATTAGCACACTCATACACTGTCCTTATACCTCCAATAAGTCAATATCACAACTTTAAAATACATCGAAGTTGAAAAGCTACTTCAGGCTAAAAAGAGTCCTCCATCCAAACAATATTCCATGCATCGTACTGCAGATAAACAATTTTTCTCTAAACAAACACGGAATGATAAGAAAGTTTAATTGAGAAAGAGCTGAGTAAGTTTTCATATTTTGGAATTTATTGCAAGATTATAACCACAGAACGCATTTGTATAATCCAGCCTCCCAGATTAGAAGAACAATGATTGGCTGTTTAGCTCTACCCGAAGCCATCAAAGTTGTCAAAAACTTGTCAAAAACGTTGTCTAGCTGGCCATGGTTCGAGGAGCACGACAGTAAGAAAGTCAAATAACTGTTATTCAACATGTATTTGACATAGATGGTTATTTTATATAATTATAATAAGCAGTCACTTTTAAGAGAAATTATTTATTTCATATCTCTAAACGCACACGAAATGCTGTAGGTGATTATCGTAAAAAATAATCGAAACTTTTGTTTCATCAAAATTTTGAGCTACTTCTCCTGATCAAAAACGAATGCGAGTGTTTCATCAGGGGTCATATTATAATTTATTGTTATTCTGGCCAAGTCTTGGCTCCTTGCAATGACATTTGGGTGTTACAAGTAATAAGCAATTATTGGATGAGGTTGAGAATGATATCGTAAATTATCAAGACCGAGGTCTGTGTTATTTGCTGAAGCCTCCTGGCTGAGGCAGATAATACTGACTTGAGGTCTTGATAATTTACGATATCATGCGAAAACCGAATTCAATAATTGTTTTATTATACATTTTTTAAAGTAAAAGTACAATTATAATCAGGTAAAAGAGACAATAACAAGCAAATCTCGCTGCCATTTTCACATCAACTGCCTGAGAACGGAGAGAGCCTGGGAACTTGACAGTGATAACTACAGACAATGCAATTATCACTGTCAAGTTCACATGCTATTCAGATTTAGCCGTGTGCTCTCAGCCAATCAGATTCAATGTAGTTAGTAAAATGTATAATAATACTTATTATCCCTAATAATTAGTTGTGACATCTTTCATGTCTTTATTCACTAGATATATCAGCATGGTGTCCCCCAAGGATTCTCATCTGATGACAGGAATGAGCTAAGAAAACAAGTTGTTCAATTAATTGATACAGAGGTAAATTATACTGACTCTACATTTCTCTTGTATTAAAACAATGTCCAAGTAAAAATTGATTTACATCATTATATATGTTTGAAAGATCTAGAAAACAAACAAACAAAGAGATAAACAAACAAACATACAACAAACATACAACAAACAAACATACAACAAACAAACAACAAACAAACATACAACAAACAAACATACAACATGCAAACATACAACAAACAAACATACAACAAACAAACATACAACAAACAAACATACAACAAACAAACATACAACAAACAAACATACAACAAACAAACACATACACAAAAAACATAAACAAAGAGCACACATGCAAACAAAATATAGACAGACAGACAGAAAACAAACAAACAAACAAGTAAACATGATTTAAAAAACAATAGAATTTGGACCCATGACCAAAGTTCTGACCACTGGTCATTGTTACTCTTCAAATACATGGAAACTAGCGAGCATATAACCACTCCTCAAGAGCTCAACATTTTGATTATTGTGATGGTGATAGTAATGCAAACTTTTATTACACGCTGGGCACGCGGGCGCCTTGAATCAGCGGTTTTAATTCGTGCCAAATTCGGTGGCATTTTCGTGTTTTTTCCCGATGGTCAGCTGTTTTCCCGAATGCAAAACGAAGCAAGAGCGAGCGCTTTACGGAAAAGGTCGTTTGAAGCCCTTATTCGTTTCCGATTACGATCATATTTCGACTGTTTGCCGACTAGATATTGATCTATGAGATGGTGGATTGTTGTTGTAAAATGGCGCCGGATTTTGAAGACCTTGGCCGAAGTTGGCGCGAGAAATATTGACCATTCTGTTGCTGTTTTGAGAAGAACTCCGAACGTGTCTGTAAAACAGTAGCATAAGTATTGACATATAGATGATATTTAGATTTTAATTTAAATTCTGAAACGAACAATTCCTTGCTTTTTAATTGAAGAAGGTGTAGAGCAATAATGAACACATTTCATTGAGTATTTTTCAAGTTATTAGAATTATAATATGGCCTATTTTAATCACTTTTTGACTAACTTTTTCCTGCTTATTCGATTCGAAGATGGTTTGGTAATATCGAGGTATCTTTACAAGCCGTTAACTTACTTGATATTGCCTTTCTTTAGCTATTTGCCGTTGACAGATTTGCCCTTGAAATTTTTGCTTCAACGATGGGACGAAAAAAGAAAAATCCGCGATTTGCAGTCGACCGTTTGCAGTACTTCCTAAAAGTTCAAAGAGACGAAATTGCGAAGAAGAGCAAAATCTATCGTAAAAAGCAGGAAAAAGTTCGTCGACTTCAGCAAAAGGTAGAATTGCCAATCTATCCAACTCGTTCTTACATTCTTACTGACTTTGGTAAATGTAAAAAATGTTTATTAATCATCTATTTGTGTTTTGTTTTTAGTTTTTGTTTGATGTTGTTTTATTGATAATAATTGGAATTTTAACTTGCTCGTGCATTTATGATACCGACACTGCTTTGCTAATTATTAACTTATTGATATCTACTCTGAATCTGAAATATGCCAACTAGTTGATTGATTGGAGATAAGAGATAAATATTATAAACCCAAGCTATGTATGTATAAAAGAAGGTAAGACTATAAATTGCTTCTATATCCTTTTTTGGTTAGATATTGTGTTTATGTGAGCTGGTTTATGTAATCATGAGAAAGCTAGTGAAATTGTGTTGGGGCTTCTTTTATTGTTGCTATTGCTGGCTTTGGTATTGTCTTTCTGTTATAATAATACACCATTCAAACACAAAATTAAAGTACAGCCCCATTTATGATATTTTGATGACAAGTATTTTGTATATTTTGTTTTACCTGCGGTTTGACTAATAGTTTGTTTTCAAAAATAGATTGATAACATTAATAAGAAAATTGAAGAGTTAGCTGTAGTACGCCAAAAGAGAAAGACAACCTCAATCATATCAATAAGTTTAAGAAAGAAGATGGCACGGCAAAGAAATCCTTCGACACTTAATGTTGATAACTTAAGTAAGCTTAATTTAGGGGATAGAAGGGCACATGATAGAATGAATGAGACAATGGTGAGTGCAGAAATCATCCATGGGGCTACTAATATTAATTGTAAACCAGCACTTGATGGATTGTGGGCAACATTACTTAACAATACCCCACAAAAGCAATTACAAAACTATATAGAAAACACACCGAAAGTAATATCGAAATCAGTTTCTCCAATCATTAAAAAGAAGGTAAATCAATATGAAAACAGTAGTGCTAATAGTACCCGTAGTTTGAAAATACTTTATAATGGGGGTCTTATTAGTAAATCAAAGTATATAGACATCAGAGCAGCATCAACTATTGAAAGTAAAAAGTCAACTGACAATCAAAAACAAGTTAGAGGTTCTGTCCAGTTTATGCCAGGAATTCCAATTCCTAGAATTCTGCCATACCAGAAAGTAATAAAGTTTATTAATTCGCTAGACATAGGGGAATTACATGATATGTCAATATTCTGTACTGACCTTCACAGTGATGATCAGGTAATTGGCAAATTTCGCAACGTTGAAGATCTCTTAATTAGAATAGCCCGAATGTATTTATACATTGACCAAAACTATCACAAAAACAATGATCCTCTCCTAGATTGGTTTGGGGGTAGGGTAGGAGAGTTTAAAGTAGCCATTGGGGCTGACGGTGCCCCATTTGGCAAAGAGTCGGAGGCTACTTCTTGGCTTGTCAGTTTTTTGAATGTGAAATCTAGAGTTGCCTGTTGCAATGACAATTTTTTATTATGTGGTGCAAATTGTAAAGAAGACTGTATTGCCATGGTAAGGTATGCAACTGACTTGATGGATCATATATCTTTGATAGAATCAAAACTGTATACTGATGTTGTTAAAGATATTAATATCTCTTTTAAATTTGAACTAGTACCATCTGATATGAAATGGCTTGCATTCTATGCAGGTGAGCTGAACAATGCTTCACATTATTTTTCTACATTTGCTAATGTTAATTCAGATAACAAGGATTTAGTTGGTGGCTCAGTAGGTTACAATGAATCACATACTTGGCAACCATGGGATTATAGTCATAGGCTAAAAGTAGCTGATAAGATTTCTGATCTGAAAACTGAATTAGAGAATACAAAGCTAGCAAAATCTACTAAAAGAAACAAAGTATTAGGAAAAATAAAAGAAGAAAAGTCTAGACAAGAGAGAGTGCCTATTATAGGAAAGTTAGTTAATAAGGCTTTAGCTGAGCCACTTCACAATACAAACAATGCTTGGCAGTATTTCAACAAACAGCTAATGACTTTGGCCCTTGATGCCTCTAACATTCCAAAAGCTACCCAAGCCATAGATGAACTACCTGAAGGATGCCCTTTTCTATTGTACCTAAATGCAATAAAAAGTGAGGTTAAGTGCAATTTGTTATATCTGAAAGTAAAAAGGTGGTTTCAATCAGGTAGATCAGTTCCATTTGACTACAGGTTTACTGGCAAAGAAAGCAAGTTGTTTTGCCACAACTTTATGCTCTTGATTTCTTGCCTCCAGTTAGCAGTACAACAACCGAGTGTAAGTTTTGCTCTTAAAATTCATGCTTTAGCTTACTTAGGATTAAACCTTAGAGATGCAGTATCTTTATATACAAGACAGTCAATAACACCAGATGATCTTACTGAACTTAAAGTGAAGTGCACACATTTTTTTAACACATGTTCTATGTTTCTACTGTCAGTCACTCCTACAGTGTGGACTATAGGGTATGTTATTCCCTTTCATACACAAATTACAATGGAAAAGTTCAACTGTGGTCTGGGAATAAATACCATGCAGGGGAGGGAAGCAAAACATGTAAAGGTAAAAAAATATGCTGAACATTCATTGCCAGCCAATAGATGGGACCTTGTTTTTAGGCATGAATTTATCTCCACACTTTATCTTAGAGAGCAAGATCCACACGCCGCAATGTATAAATCAAAACCTGTAAGCTACATTCCTGACCGTATCAAATGTGCTGATTTTTGCTATTGTGGACATCCTAAGTATCCTGAACAGGAACAATGCTTTTTGTGTTGTCATCCAGTTCGACTGGCAATATCAAGAAGCTGTGAAAGTGGCAAGGTAGATCCCTTAGTATGTCAGCTACTTGGCACATCAGAATGACTCTATCATTAAGGTAACACCTATGTGAAAAAAGCAAATTGACTTGTGGCAATTTTTTGTTGACACCAGTCAAAGCATCAAATCTACTAACATGTAAGTGTTTTTTTTTTTAATATCTGATATTTATTGTAGTTAATAACACTACGAGCTGGGGTAACCAATCCCCGGGGAGTAGTTATCAAGTATACAGCTGGTTTTGTGAGCTAGGGTAACCAACCCCTGGGGAATGATTCTAGTTGCTAGGTAGATAGGTAGTTGTTAGGTAGATAGGTAGTTGCTAGGTAGATAGGTAGTTGTTAGGTAGATAGGTAGTTGCTAGGTAGATAGGTAGTTGTTAGGTAGATAGGTAGTTGCTAGGTAGATAGGTAGTTGTTAGGTAGATAGGTAGTTGCTAGGTAGATAGGTAGTTAAATAGGTAGTTAAATAGGTAGTTGCTAGGTATTTACAACTTATGCAAATCAAAATACACATTACACATTCTTTACAATTGTGATTTTGTATTGTTTTTCCTCATGAACTACATAGTGGTACACTTGTATAATATCACATGAAAAACATGATGCTGAATAAAAAAAAAAAAAAACAAGAAATAGCCTGTGTCTATTTATCTTTACATTGTTTGTTGTTTTATACATTTTTCATTGATTGTGTTTTTTCAATATGTTATTTCTAAATTCAAAAGGGCCAATATTGTGGAGGACTAGATATCAATTATTTGATCTAGGAATGCTTCCACTTTTAATATTTTCTAAAAAAAAAAAGACATTTACTTTGATCTAAACAATGTATTATTGGGCAAAACAATCCAGAATGCTTAATTTTTCTTTAACTGTTGTTAAATACAAAAGCAATACAGTGTATTCCATTGTTATATCCTTTGATGCTAACCAGTACATCCCACATGCAGCCTAAAAGTAAAAGCCTTAAATATGACTACACATGCTGAGAAATACAATATGAATTACCTAAACCATAGAGTGCTTACACTATGTCCATGAAATAGAATCTAAATAGTTCCTACACATTAGCTTTTATTTAGTGACTATTAGTCACTATCACTCAACTGGAACAGCTTTAGTAACAATAGACCACAAGACACAAGGGAACTCAAAACCATAGAAAGTTAATACTTTATTCATTGTGTATTGTTACTAAAGCTGTTCCAGTTGAGTGATAGTCACTAATAGTCACTAAATAAAAACTATTAGTTAGTAACTATTTAGATTTTATTTCATGGACATAGTGTAAGCACTCTACTACATTGAAACTGAAATTGAGTCTTTAGTTTTTAAAAGTTTACATATATAGACCCTGCAATGATTGTTTTTGGTTCCGTTAGATCTGAACGACCATTGATATCATACAGGAAAAATAAAATTCCCTTATGTAGGTAGGCAGGTAGTCCAAGGGCAGATAAGATATTTACTTTCAATTGTGTCTGTACAGTTACAGTTTGAATAAAGACAATCAACATGATTTTCAAATGTATTTTAATGTCTATTGGGTTCTTAAGCGTGAACAAATGTTGATAATAAACCTTCAATATAAGTTATAACATATTTTGATCATACATCCCATGTACAGGTATGCCCTCAGTACAAGGTTTGTTTGAAAAAAATAATTAAAGTTCATACCTTAAAGTTCTGATCAGGCTTTTCCTTGCAAAATATATTATTTCACTCATCCATCAATAATGTTATGAGAACTCACGCATGGAACAAAATATTTCTGATCGAGAATAATAAATAATAGCATAACGTCTGCAGAATATATGTATCCTATTTAACAAAACCTTTCAAGAACAAATACAAATACCGGTAATGTGTACACAATGCATGGTATCCTTCAGATGATACTGATATTCAATAGTGACTGTGATATCAATGTTAAAATGAAAATAAAAGGTATTCAATAACAACAATCTTGAAACCAGTATCAAGTATAACTAAATTATGTGAATACTTCAAGTTTAACTGCAATGATAACAAAAGATATGGTTTGTAACACAATAGTTATATAATAGAGTTATATGTTTTGTTAGCATTGCAGTTAAATTTGTTGTATTCACATACACTGTACTTTTGTTATACCCAATGATGGTTTCAAGATTGTAATCGAACAATATATACCTTAACTTTTCATTATAAAATCAATACGGGTATTAACTGTAATATTTACGTATAAATTGTCATAAAAAGGCAATTATATATTTTTTAGACAACTCACACATGCTGAGGGATACCAAATGCATTCCATAAGCCATAATAACATGTGACAGAAACAGACTCTCTTGAATATGAGTAAACAATATCAAATGTCCTATCTTGCCTGCAGTTAAGGCATGTGTACTCTTTGTTCTTGAAAAGTTTTGCTAGTAGAGGCGAAGATTCCGACGATTTCAAACCGGCTTTTTCCATCAACTCTACCACATCTTCTGCAAAGGCGAAGGAAAACTTACATGTACACTTGGTTTCTTTCTTCTGGATATTCGGCAAACTTTCACACAACACTTTCAAAACATCAAACACCTCAAATGGTAAGTTCCTTGAAAAATGGATTTTAAAAGGATTCCTAGAGCTCGTCGATTTGGTCATTCTCCTACAACATATTTTATCCCACTGTGTGAGTTCTCTTTTGAGCATTCGTGCTGGCTGTGCAAGAAAATATTTGGTACTTTTCTCTTCATTTTCGATCAGATGCTTCTTTAAAACGGCCCGTGTCAATTGCAACAGCTCCCCCTTGATCTCAGTTGCCTTTTTTCTTTCCCAAAAGGGACTCTCACCGACAAATTCATCCATGGCTTCACAAACTTTGTTGTATGCACGAGCCGCCATCTTGATTTTACATGTAAACTTGTGTGGACAACCGCTTTTATCGCGCGGGCTCAAAAAAATTAAAAGCGCCGGTTTTGGTTGGCTGCCAGCCCAGCGTGTACAGGCTGAAACGTTTTGTTTTTCAGATTCAACTATCAGCTTCAAATAGTGAGCTAAACTACAGCGAGTACTATGACTTACAATTAAGCTGCTGGGAAAAGTTCTTTAGCTGTGTAGTCCAATATCATCAGGTATGCATTCTGACAAGTCTAGTGGTCATCATTGAACTCAAGTTCTACTGTGAATTCTCTCCACTGTTTGTGGTCTGACCTCTCTTTACCACATGGCCCATTGTCAAATGGCATTGTACGCTGTTGTTGTCTCTGCCTTCTTACAAGGAAAAGAATAAGTACTTATTGACTGAGTGAGAGGGCCGTACGGGAAAATATTAGGCTCGCGGTCATGACATACAGACCGAGCGCAGCGAAATTTACAAATGACTAAGAGCCAAATATTTTTCCGTACGGCCCAACCTAACTCAGTCAATAAGTTTTTTATCATATGACTCACTCTTTTTAATTTAGAGTTTTTTATGTTTCGAGTAGTGGGTCCGCATGTTTTTGTACAGACTAGGTGAAAAAAAGCCGTCCAGAGTGTGCGCTGGGCAAAATACATGTCATATGATAATAATAATTATCTGAAATCTAAATTAACCTATACATCATGTACAAAGTGAGTTAAAATGATCAACTTGTCAGATGTTAATCCTAAGAAAACATTAGCTTACAGCCATCAGTTATTGATTATTTATCAAAATGTTGTATTCATTCTTGCAAGGCTGCCAGTCAAGCAATAGGTCTTTTTGTGGACAAGTCAACTAGTTTGGTAGTGGTTGTTAAAAAGGTACATGTACATGAATGTTCTGATTAGTTTTTTCTTTGCATGCAGATGTGTGTCATTATAACATTACAATACAATAAACCTTATTTAACATACGGTCCTCTAGCCTGCGTAAACAGACCCTTATTAGCGTTGAAACGTTTACACAGGCTAACGACCCTCTTACAAACCCCTTAACATTTTTAGCATCTTGTTTACAAGTACATGTATAAAATAAATGTTGTTTTGTAGGATATGCTATCTATCCTCAAGGACTGTGAAGGAGCAGAAAGACTTTATCTACTTCAAGCTCTGGGTGATAACATAGCATTTGATGACGAGACATTGCTAAGTATGTAGAATAAAACTTCGTTCAGCAATTTTGAGATTTGTTATCTTACATTTCTCATTAGTAGCATTTCTTTTTACTATATTTAATTCTTGATATGATGTGTATATAAATAGTTCTTTTTTTTCTTTCTTTCAGACAAGTCATTAAAGAAAGGTCTACTCAGTGTTTACAATTCTATCAAACTTATTTCTAGCCAGGTAGTTTATGCATTCATTCCTTCATCTCTTCGTCCATCCATCCATCCATCAATCATTTTATCCATTTATACATTCATTCATCAATGCATACCTCTATTAATTCATTTGTTCATTCATCTTTTCACTTACCTATTCTTTCAGTGTTTCAGTCATTCATTTATCCATCCATCTATTCATCCATCCATCTATCAATCAATCTACCTTTATTAATTCATTTGTTCATTCACTTTTTCACTTACCCATTCTTTTAGTCATTCAGTCATTCATTCATCCATTCATCCATCTATCAATCAATCTACCTTTATTAATTAATTTGTTCCTTCACTTTTTCACTTACCCATTCTTTTAGTCATTCAGTCATTCATTCATCCATTCATCCATCTATCAATCAATCTACCTTTATTAATTAATTTGTTCATTCACTTTTTCACTTACCCATTCTTTTAGTCATTCAGTCATTCATTAATTCATCCATCTATCAATCAATCTACCTTTATTAATTCATTTGTTCATTCATCTTTTCACTTACCTGTTCTTTCATTCAGTCAATCTTTCGGTCATTCTATTATTCATCCACCTATTCACTCCCTCATGAATCCATTCATAAATTCTTTCTTTTGTTCTTTCTATTTGTCCCTTTCATTTATTCATTTTTTACCGTCCAAGAGAAGCATTGTTTGTTATTAACATCAAGTCATGACTTTCTAGTTAAGTCGTGAAAACAAGGCAGATATTGAGAATGATCTCAAATATGGATGTAATCCAACACAAATGGTTCATCAAATTGCAGACACACTTGTCACCAATGAAAGGTAATCATTATGATAAGCACAACATTTGGTCAATCAATCAAACCAACTTTATTTAACATGGGTGAAACACTTAACAATTTACACTGACAAGATTATGTTACTTAAAAGATTAGTTGATTTATCAATCTTTCAATCAATCAATCAATCAATATTTCAATCAATCAATCAATATTTCAGTCAATCAATCAATATTTCAATCAATCAATCAATTTTCTTTCATGTCAGTGATAATAACCAACAGTCTACCAATAGAAGATCAGAGTTGATACTGGAAATAGAGACAAGGTATCATAATAATTACATTTTGTACAATGTATAGTATGTTGTAGACACTGAATGTAGTTAGTGTAAGCGAACCACACAAAAAGCGCCGATGGGGAGTGATGCTTGTAAAACATATTAACTTGAACTTAAACTTTTGTGTATTTGCATACTGTCATTTTATACACTCACTCAGTCACAATTACATAAAGAGGAAAAAGAACATTAATTATTGGTTGTAGAAAATAATAACTATTACATATTAAGGGAAATGTGTGCCAGGTTGCCAAGCATGCTTAAGCAAACATACATAAATACAAACAAACATATGCATATAAGTTAACAGATTTGTACTATGTAGATGAGGCATGATTGTCCAGGGTGGTGTAGTCTTGAGAAAGACTGATGGTGTTGATGTCTGATGTTTCGACAACCTGAGTGGAAGTCATCTTCAGAGTAACGTTTTTTTGTTTGTCTAGCCTTCATAAAGTGCCACACCTGTTAGAGTGCTTTGATATGATTATAAGATCTATGGATTTGTCTGGAATACAGTTGGAAGACAACAATACTGGTAGGTCATTGATGATGATAATGATAATATAATATTATTGTATGTTACAGTGTGACTCGCCGTACCATAGTCACCTACAAAAACTTTTGATGAATTTTTGACATTATTTTGACATTTTTTCATCTCAATCTGACCAATTACAGACATCAAAGTATCTAAAGTCTCCGCCTCTGATCGATATTAACTCCGCCTCTCGATATAAACTCCGCCTCTCGATATAAACTTGTACCTGATTGGTCCGATTGAGATGAAAAAATGTCAAAATAATGTCAAAAATTCATCAAATGTTTTTGTAAGTGACTACGGTACGGCGAGTCGCACTGTAAGGATGGTAGTGATGTTAATGATGGTGTTGTAGTTGATAATAATGATAAAAATGAAACGTTAGAAGTGCTGTTAAGGTAGTACCGGATACTTGGATTTCTTCAATGAATTTTTTTATAAATCCTGTCATTTATAGATCATTGTTATGCAAGTCAAAAAACGTGAAAAAAAATTGGGGTCACCGTATTGGTTATAGAGTTATAAGATATAGTAAAAGTAGGTTTTTGCAATAATTTGCGGTGATTTGCTCAAAAGTACCTATTCAAAGCAGTCAAGAGAATGCGAACGTATTCTGCTAGGAAAAGCATAAGATTATATCAAACGATAGATCTAAGGGTTATCTAACATTTCCTGTCATAAAAATCATTGAATCATTTCCAAAAATAGGTATAAGTGAGCCATAGAAGCACAATTATACGCCAATTACGCACACTACATGTGTATAGAGTTGTACCATTTGTAAAATTTCAGAAAATCCAATCAATGAATATTTTATTTTTTATTCTAAATCGTAAGAGTAGTAAATGCAGTCTTGAATAAAAAGAAAAAAAATGGGGGTCCCCGTACCAATAGGCGAGTTATAAGCGACCGAATCCATTTTTTTGTTAAAAAAAACACGGCAACGGTCCGCGCGGGACTGGGTTCTGGTACTTTAAACATCTGCTTGAAACTTGTCAAATTATCCTTGTCATCTCTAGAAACCCTAAAACCTATTTTGTATTAGTTTTACGACTAAGGACGTCAAAATCGTATTTTATCTATTCATTTTTACAAAGTTGTAAATTTGTTGTTTTGAGACAAAACAGCGACCTTGTCAGGTAGTGAAAATCTGAGCATGTTTCGAAAAATGTCCCATTTTACCTCCAAAGTTGCGTGAAATGACATAATACTTTCTTAAGTTATAGATAAGGATTCAAATTAAAATATTATTTAGATAAATTTTCAAAAAAACGCAAATAAATGATGGAAAACAAGATGCGCGAAATGGATGCGCAGTAGCAAGTATCCGGTACTACCTTAAACAGTAAAGTTATAGAAGATTATTAAAGTTGTCCCTCAGGAGCATTGTGTGTAATTATAAGAGTAGATTTAAGGCCATATACTAACTGTTTTTATATTCAAATCTTTAGCTTTCGGTGGGCACCGACATCATCCACTTGATCTTCTGATGATGTCGGTGCCCGACGAAATCTAAAGATTTGAATATAAAAACAATAGTATATGGCCTTAAATCTACTCTTATAAGTAAAGTTATATTTATTTGTTAAAGCAGGCTATATTTTTCAGCTATAGCTGGCGGAGGCCTGCTGTCCACCACATACACCAAACTACATTCTGTATTCACAAGCACACTATGTTCAAACTCATGTGCTGATTTTTGTGGAGGGAGGAAAACCGTATAACCTGGAGAAAACCCCTTTTGGCATATGAGAGAACAATACATCAAACAATTTATGTTGATTTGTTACCCAAGCCTGGAATCAAACTCAGGTCACAGTTTTGAAAGGCCAGCACTCTTAACGCTAGGTCACCCACGCCACCCATCAAAACAGTATTAGTTAATGTAATAGTCTGTGATGGTTCTCTCAACAGGCCCACTATTACTAGGCAGTCAACCCAAGTTTGGAAGTCAGTTTATGCATGGTATCTTGGCACTGTCATACCAGCAAACAATGGAGACTTACATGTCAATGTGTCGTGACTTCCTTGTGTTTCTTGCTTTTGTTGATCGTCTTGGTGCAAGGGTAGGTTATGTTTAATGTCATTTTGTTTTGTTGATAAGAAGTTATTTATGTTTACTTGTTGTTGGTTTTGCTGCTCTGTAACTAGCATTGTAGTTGCTATTGTCATCACAATAGTCAAACATTTCTTGTTGTTACAGTTGTAAGTTATTTATGTTGTAATTGTTGGTTTTGCTGTTCTGTTACTAGCATTGTAGTTGCTACTGTCATCACAATAGTCAAAGATTTCTTGTTGTTACTGTTGTAAGTTATTTATGTTGCAATTGTTGGTTTTGCTGTTCTGTTACTAGCATTGTAGTTGCTACTGTCATCACAATAGTCAAAGATTTCTTGTTGTTACTGTTGTAAGTTATTTATGTTGCAATTGTTGGTTTTGCTGTTCTGTTACTAGCATTGTAGTTGCTATCGTCATCACAATAGTCAAAGATTTCTTGTTCTTACTGTTGTAAGTTATTTATGTTGCAATTGTTGGTTTTGCTGTTCTGTTACTAGCATTGTAGTTGCTATCGTCATCACAATAGTCAAAGATTTCTTGTTCTTACTGTTGTAAGTTATTTATGCTGCCATTGTTGGTTTTGTCATCACAATAGCCAAGGAGTTGGTGCAGTTATTGTTATTGATGTTACTGCTTCTAATATTGCAGTACTGTAGTTATGACCTGAGTCATTTCTTTCTAGGCTGGTGTAAATCCTCATTTTTCTCAAGATATAACCTCTGTGTACATCCCTAAAGTAGTACTATTACTGCGAGTCTATCACTGTTTACATTGGATCTCTAAGATTGATGTTACTCAGGCCCCATCTAATGCAATGTAAGTTGGACCATTTTGGTGATTCTTCTGTTAAAACCTCAGCCTTGATAGTGTATATTATTATATGGATAAAAGTGTTTTACTGGAAACTAAAACACTCATCTCATATTTTCCATATTTTCACTAGTGAAGATATGAAAAAGTTATGTACCAAATGTCCCCTATGTACGAGCTTTTTTCTTTATATAATAATGTCAACTTCTTTTTCTTTAGTGAATCAAACTTGAAACAGCTAGCAGCTCTAGAAATCTCTGATGGAAACCAAGCAAAACTAGCTGAAGGTTAGTCAACTGTCTTAGTTCTGTTTTTTATTGTCTTCACTATGAACTAAAGCAAAGGAACTGGCACATAAAGCTTTTAAAAACTCATGAATAATTAATGAGACATTTTCAAAAGAAACCATGACCATTCGCATCAATGTTGTATCGGCTATACAATCGTGCGCCTTCGGCTTGCAATTGTATCTGCCAAAACAACATGGCCGCTCATATTGTAAACATTAATTACCTTACAACGAGATTTAATAATAATGATCTCACCCTAAGCAGTGATAACATAAACTGAGAACAGACATCTCAGTGTACATGAGAAATGTGGAGGACTTAACAGACTGCTGCCATACCATGTTTACAATCATGAGTGTAGTTAGCCTCTAAGGCCATAATTTCAGGGTTCGTGCTACTCCTTAATCTCCTTGAAAACTCCTTAGATTTGATTTACGTTTTTAAGGGCACTTGAAAAGCCCTTGAATCAGCAAAAACTCCTTAAAAACTCCTTAATTCTAGCTAAAGTAGTGTAAATTTTGATAAAATTTGTTCATTCTGTGCGATGTTAACAATGACAGGAATATCATTTATATATCAAAGTTGTCGCAAAAAGTGCTTGAAAATTACCTTTTGGTCCTTGAAAACTCCTTAGATTTTGTTTACTGACATCAGCACGAACCCTGAATTTGAAGGGACTCCAGTTGTTGACCTCAAAGACAATCAACTCATATTAATTTTTATTACTATTTCTCATTATCAAAATGTGGGGGACTTAATGGACTGCTGCCATACCATGTTTACAATCATGAGTGTAGTTAGTGTTTGAAATGCCTCTAAGACCATAGTTTCAAGCGACTCCAGTTGTTGACCTCAAAGACAATCAACTCATATTGATTTTTATTACTATTTCTCATTTTCAAAATGTGGAGGACTTAATGGACTGCTGCCATACCATGTTTACAATCATGAGTGTAGTTAGTGTTTGAAATGCCTCTAAGACCATAGTTTCAAGCGACTCCAGTTGTTGACCTCAAAGACAATCAATTCATAATTTATTACTATTTCTCATTTTCAGATTCTCCTAAAACTACTGTGTTGAGACTATTTCTGAAGAAAATTGGTGGTTCCCAACTACATTTACTGATGTCCAAAATCCACAAAACAAACCAAGGGTCTGACAGTATTCCTATTAGTTTGTTGGTTAACCAGGCAGTGTTGTGTCTAGCTGGATCAATGTATCCTTTCATTTATAGCTATCATTATCATTGTTTGTGTTACTACCATTATCATCATTACTCGTGTATGGAAAAGCCAGAGTCTAAAAATTCAAACAGTTCTTTTTTTTCATCGTTGTCGTCGTCTTGGTCCTCAAATTGGTAGGTCAGGTCCCAGGCTTTCCTAGGAACAATGACATCATCTCTCATTTTAAGCCCGAGTGATCGCCCAGATGGTGTCTAGTTATTATTAATTTATCATAATCATCATCAGCATCCAACACTATTATCATTATTATGTTGTCATCATTATTTTCATTGTCATCATCATCCTTGTCCTTGTCATCATCATCATTGTTGTTGTCACTACCATTATCATCATTATTATTATTAATTTATCATAATCACCATCAGCATCCAACACTATTAACATTATGTTGTCATCATCATTATTTTCATTGTCATCATCATCCCTGTCCTTGCCATCATTGTCACAACCATCATTATTCTCATCATGATGATGATTAATAAAATTATATAATATATAAAACTATATAAATACTTTACAACCATCACTCCCAGTCAGGGCTCTTTTGTGAGGTTTACTCACACTCACTACCACTACATTCCATATTACCACACACAATTCTGCTCACATGTTGATTTTTGCAGAGGGAGGAAAACCAGATAACCCTGAGAAAAACCCTTGTGGCATGAGAAAGAATAACTGGTGTGAAAGGCCATTGCTCTCACCACAGGGTCACTCATGCCACTGCTAGGTCACTCTATCATAACTATCATAGCAATATTCCTTAATACATCACCAACAGCTGGCCAACAAACCCTAGTGTTGTTTTACCCGAGTTTCTACTCACCAACTATCAATACCTCCACCTTCAAGATTATTGTCGCTTGGTTGAATCATGGAGTGAGGCCAGTCAGACATACAGGCAGTTCTTGTGTGGACAGTCATATTTGATTCTTAGTGAACACCTTAAAGCATTGGATTGTTTCTTGCATGCAGCTCAAGGAATTGGTAAATATCACTGACATTAGAAAGTATAATTATCCTAGATATACATGAGTAATAATATACCATTTCAATGTTTTGGTTAGTTTACCTCAACTTTGATATTGTTTGATATACCCTTTCCGAGAAAGTTTGTCATCTGTGAGAAACACACAAGCTAGTGGCGCAAAGGATCATGGATCTGTTCAGAAACTAAATGTGCATTCATAAAAAGCAACGCTTTTCTTGTTGTTTGATAAGTCAAAATGGACATTTCTCAATAACATATTGACAAGTGTAGCAATGTAGCCATGAAATCCCTTAGTCCTAATAAAATATACATAGGTACCCATAATCCCCTGGGCTACTAGTTTGTGCTGACATCATATTGTTTGCAACGCTAACCCTATACCACCATATAAAATGGTTCTTGGTTCTTTTAATCGTGATTTCGATATCGG
Source organism: Metridium senile (assembly GCA_949775045.1). Lineage (NCBI taxonomy): Eukaryota > Metazoa > Cnidaria > Anthozoa > Actiniaria > Metridiidae > Metridium > Metridium senile. The sequence continues at coordinate 32,981,771 of OX459096.1, read as the reverse complement.
AATCGTATTTAGCACCTATCCTTCCTCTAGAAACGACCACAAAAAATTTCATGTCATATGCACTTTAAGTACAACTCAAATAATTATTTTATTTTTCTTGTACATGTAAAGCACTTTAGAGTAAAAATATTGCATATAATGCACTATATAAATAATTAACTTATTATTATTATTATTGTTATTGTTATTATTATTATTATTATTATTATTATTATTATTATTATTATTATTATCATTATCATTTTACAAAAAGCCCTCTGTCTCTAAGCCCCAGGTCTTGGGGCCGAGACAGTGATGTTTCTACGCCTGGGTGGGAGTTCCAACTCCACTCAGGCTGTCTCTTAAACAGAAGTTATTATTATTATTATTATCTATTATATGTGAGTTTGTTACTAAAAGATGATGACATTCTTTATAGATGTAGATGATGTTTTCATGCAAACCTTTCTTCAAGCTGATTCATCTAGCAAGGAGAGCCTAGCTGTTCTCTTTTATGTCAAGGTAAAAACAATGAATGAATGAATGAATGAATACCTGGCCAGGTGATCTTTAGTCTAATTAACGTAATGTACCCAACATCAACAAGAATAATTAGGAAAAACTAACACTCAATATACTGGATGCCAATATGGCTGCCATTTCATTATCTTATTTTTTTGCTGTATGTGCAATATGCATTACGTAATTTGAGTTGTGCGTTTAATGTGCTCTATGCAAGTCCGGGTTTTGGTTTGTTTGGTTCGTTTGCCTTTTACTTGGTTAATAGACTGCAAAACAGTCCCTACTTTTACGAAAGGCTTTATGAAAATCAATGAAAATACATAATAAGTCATTTGTTAATAAGTTATTAATTTTGTTAAATCTGATTTCTAATAATTATTATATATTCCCTACACTACTGATGTTACGCAATTACATTTTCCTGATGTGTGTTGTATGATATGAATTTTAGGTGATGAGGCTGTTTGAACAGTTTGATGTCCCTGATATGGTCATTACAGTTGCCAATACAGCTATCAGCACTGCCAGTCCTGATGATCCCAACATTGTAAGTCAACAAACCACAAAAAAACTGTTAATTAATATACAGAAATCATCAGTGTTATCATTACCATTATTTTAACTGTTGTTTCAAGTACGTTGTTTTATATTTTTATATCCCTAATGAATGTTAACTTTAGGACAGTCAACTCCTGTGTCAACTACATAGAAATTAACACATGATGTCGTGTGATGAGATTGCGAGTCGCAAAATGATGTCGCGAGAGGAGATTGCAAGTCGCAAAATCATGTTGCGATTGCAGGTCGCAAAATCATGGGAGTGCGGAGATAAGATGAATTTCATATCGCTAAGTGCCCATGTAAATCTGTTTATTATATAGCATAGTATTACTGTTACAATGTTTTAAATCAAGAAGTTATTTTAAAAGCTAGTTAAAAACATGGACTTGATATATAGAAATGCCAACACCAGACAATATATGTGTTATTACGATTTTTATCGGTGTGTGAAATCCCTATAAAACACTGTATGTTATATAATAAATTGTTTTAAAATATATAGAAGATGAGAAGGAGAAATGATAGCTTATTCAGAAGACACTAGCTTGTACAGGGGCTAGGAAATAAACTCTAAATCCACCTGTCATTTCCATTTTTTTCTCAAATTACTCTCAAATGAACACCTAAACATTTTAAAATGTTGTTGTTTTATTTGTTGTTTCAGCCTAACTTGTGGTCCAATATATTCAAACATCATCTTCAGCTTGGCCATAATGATGATGCATATGCTGCTTTGACTAGTAATCCTGACCTGTCAAGGTATAGTGAACCACAATTATTATTATAATGTTCTCATTTTGCCAAAATGATTGATCACTTGATGTTTTGAATTACAGAAGTTTCAGTTTGTTTGTTATTATTATTATCACAATCGCTAGAGTGGTAAAATGCTTGTTTGAAATCCTTGTTTTTGTACAATGTGATCGCTTTTGCCCAATTAAAATGGTCATGTGCTATAAGAAAACACAAGACCAAATTTTAACACTCTTAGTACTAGTAATTGTCATAGTATAATTCATGCAGTTTGCCCTGATGTGCTCATTTAATAATGGAAGAAATACTATAGTTATTATAATTTCGTTTTTTCTCCATTGATGCACAGAAAAAGAGACTGTCTTCATCGTTTCATGGTTGTTCTTTGCGAAAGAGGACAACTGCAAGAACTCTGTGAATATCCATATGTTAATCTACATGATGAGGTAACAACCCAACGCTGCAATAACCCCCTCCCCTCCACCACCCAATTACTAGCTGGTAACTCCAACCTTGCTTATGGAGTATCAATAATTGTTAGAGTAATTGGCTAGCCGCCATAGCCATCATCATAAGACAGTCCAGTGTTCAATAAAAGACTCAAAATGTGTCTGTTAATAAGCAATTATAAATGTACTAATTTCCGAAATAATGTATGTACTTTAAGTTCTTTATAAACTAGTGTAAGGCACATTTGATCATATGCCCAGTATGTTAATTTTTGGCTAATAAGTTATTATAATTTATGTCTGGATTTCTTGTCACCACTTTTCTTATTAAACCATTATTGCCTATTATTAGATATTTATTGTTTGTTGTCATATATTTTCACTTGTTGATATGAAACTGTTGATATCATTGTTGCTAGTATTATTTGCAGTTATGGCTATTATCAAACTAACAGCTTTATCTATTGACTTTAGTTTGTTGACATCATGGAATCACATGCAAGAACTATTGACATCACAACTCACCAATATTATGACCTGGTTTATGCCTTTCATGTATTTAGAGGCAATTACAGAAAAGGTACCATTGCCATTCCATTCAATGTAGTTATTCACATTCATTTGGTATGAGTTCACATCACATTGTAGGTCAAAACTGTATTCAGTATCGCAATTGCTTAAAATTCAGTGCTCAATTTACCCTGTAGATGACTATTTCAATGCTAGTCTAGCCATTAAACATAGAAGGGCTTCCCTTCAACACCCTCCCACATCCCCCGGGCTGATGCTAAGTCAGGTCCAACAAGTACATTAAATAACTTTCCTGCAATGTTGTCTTAACTGTCTAAATAACACATAATTTAGTGAGGAAAAAAGTCATTAACTTATATATTTTCAATGTTTTGTTCATTGGATATTTTGTATTTGTGCAGCTGGTAGTGTGATGTACGAGTATGGAGGACGATTGGGAAGAGAACTAGCAGGAAAGAATGGTCTACAAAAACAGGTGAAAAATAAATATTAACAACTAATGTTAATATGTTAAAGACTGACTGTATTTTCTTCTTACAATGAACAGTAATTGAAAAGACTTTAGAATATGTTGAGTTTCTGTTATTCTTATGATAATTATGCTAAATACTTAATTTAAGCTTATTCTGTGTTGTTCACTTACGACCGTGAATCATTTGATAGAATCTACATTTCCATTTTTATAGAGTGCTTACCGGTATATATTATATTATGCTACTATTAAATATATATTAGGGAGGGTTGATATATGAGAGAAAAATGATTTGGGCGAAACGACTTTTTTGGGGGCAAAACGACTTTCGCGAAAGTGCATTTGGGTGAACTGGCTGGGTACCATTCTTATAATATTTGTGTCTGAATGTTTGAACCCAGGTGTAGATGATGATGATGAAGAAATCTTATTGTGTTTCAGGCTAAGTGTTATTTGGCAGCAATCAATGCCCTTCAACTTGTTGATCCTAAAAATGCCTGGATAGTTACACCATGGGATAGAGCACAGAAAAAGGTATACTATATTACTTGTTTTACTGGAATTGTTATAAATCTGCCATTTCTAGTTGCTTTTTATTTATTTGCACGCTGTGCCTTTCTGTCTGTTATTCATTCTGCCACTTTAACCTAACTTCTGTTTCTATATAATATAGATGATATATTTTCTATGTTTTATGTCTTATCTTCTTATTGAAGTGGTTCTTTTTTTTTAGAATGAATACAAACTGTCATTATTATACAATTTCATAGTATTTGAATCATAGAAATCTATATTCTCACAGTCCAATGAACTCTATGATAAAGGGAATTCAGATGTAGTGAGCATCAGTGGTTGGCTTTTGGCTAATAAGCTTAGTTTGAATTTAGTTAAGACAGACTACATGTTAATTAGTTGGGCTAGAGGGCCCGACTCTAGGTTTACCTTTTAGTCAATCTATATATGTATCTATGTATCTATCTGTCATGTCGCGTATAGTCCCCCATGATGCTTTGGGGACGACCACAGGAAGCCCAACTTAGAATTGTTTAGCCTCCTGTGTTGATTTTATGACTAGCCCGACTTCACGCTCCTAGAGCGTCTAGTTTGATCTAATTTTCAACTTTCAAATTTGGGCAATTTTGCTCATGTTATGATTAAGAATTAGATTAAGAGGTTAAAAGGGTAAGTATAGATCAATATCTGATAATATAAATCAAAGTCTGAATCAACTGTATGTTTGTTACATGTACCTTCATTAATTCTTTTCCATAGAAAACAGAAGAGCATCCTAACAGTTCTCCAAAGCGTAAACATGGAGATGAAGATGCATGGTATGGTGTTGACAGAAGAAGGAGGCTCAAACGTAAACTTACTGTCATTGAATTGAAGGATTTAGAGAAAGAATACCTCTTGGTGTTAGCTAGGCTACAGCTGTTGAGATTGGATGCTGATCCTTCACAAGGCACTGGTAATTGAGTACCTAAATGCTCTTACAATAGTCCTTTTCATGGTTCTCATTGAAAACAGCCTCAATAGCGTGTAATATAAATCTTTACAATTTGACTACAGCTCATGGAATTTTGAAGTGTTTCAATTGTTTGATAATGTGTACATTCCTTAAATTACCACAATCTGTTTGTAGTCAAATTGTAAAGAATAGATCACATACCACTATCGAGGCTGAGGTTGTGGACTAGAACCGTGAAAAGGTCTATTATAAGATGGACATTATGGTGTAGTGTGTAGGGTTTTGGGCCAGCAGTTTAAATATCCTTGGCATTTATGTTGTGTCTCTCAGCAAGAACCTTTGCATTCACTGTGCCTCCATCAAAGAATGCAAATCTGCAAGTTTAATTGTCAAAAGTTTGGACCATGACTTTTTGACTACTACTTCTAGTATAGTTTTTATCTGGCGATGGATAGCTAGCTCATGGTCTTATGACGACTAGCAACAGTTGAAATGTTGTGGTCCAAACATGTGATGTTGATGAGACAAACAAAAACCATTCTACTTATTTCAAATCAACAATAAAGGCCTTTACCATTTCATTATTGACCAGAAAGCTATGGAAGCATGTTGTTTGATTTGTTTTAAAGGCCTTTACCATTTCATTATTGACCAGAAAGCTATGGAAGCATGTTGTTTGATTTGTTTTAAAGGCCTTTACTATTTCATTATTGACCAGAAAGCTATGGAAGCATGTTGTTTGATTTGTTTTAAAGGCCTTTACCATTTCATTATTGACCAGAAAGCTATGGAAGCATGTTGTTTGATTTGTTTGATTGATCTTTATGTTATAGGGCCACCTTTGACACCAGATGAAACCATGACACTCTTGATACAAGTAGGATTATTTGATACTGCCTTTACCCTTGCATCATCATTCAAACTACCTAGAGATGCAATCTTTGAAGGCATTACTGCAAGGTATTGTTTCACTACTACAAAATTTGATAAAAAACACATAAGCATTACATAATTTATGACTTTGTTATAATTATAACATGAAATAATGTATGACATAATCATATTTTTACTGCTGAAATTTTCATACTTCCCCCATCCACCTTGTCAGTGTTGATAAAAGATATATAAAAATCATTATAATTTATGACATGGTATATTCATATTAATAACATGAAATAATGTATGACTTAATCATAAATGTTACTGCTGAAATCTTAATACTTCCCCCAATCGCCTTGTCAATGTGGAGGGGGAGGTAATTTTCTTGGGCTTATGTGCTTGACCTATCATTACACTATTATTTTGGTACAGCGACATTGATGTGGGCAGAAGAGGGGTCATTGTTTACAATATTCAAAACACTAATCATTAGAGTGGTTAAACAGCCATTGAAAATTTCGCGTTGGGAATGTGTTTTTTTTTCTGCACCACATGACCAAGTCTGAGCAAAACGATTGGTGAGAATCAAGCACATGTTTTAGTTTTAGTTTATGGTACAAAGACAAGACAGGTTCTCAAACAAGTATTGATTGTTACCACTCTTACTAGTGGTTTTGATAGTAAATGATCAGAAGTAGTCACTATGAGAATAATGCCATAATGCCAACTACTTTTGTCCTAATCGTGCCAACCATTTTACCAAGAATTATACCATATATATTTTGCGCATGTACTTGTTATGTTATTCAGTTTATGTGTTTGATTTTTTTAAGGTGTGTTAGACAATCCTATACTATTGGTTTAACAAGGTATGCTTCTATGGAACAATTATCTTTTTGTTGCTGTTTTTATGATGATGTTGATGACATTTTATTCAAAGACATTAATATTCTAATAAGTCTGGTGCGATGTGAAACAATTATCTTTTTTATAATGATGATGTTGATGACATCATATTCAATTAATACATAGAGATTATTTGATGTTCTAATAGGTCTGGTGCAATGTGGCACAATTATCTTTTTTATAATGATGACATCTTATTCAAATACATATAATTATTTGATGTTCTAATAGGTCTGGTGCAATGTGGCATAATTATCTTTTTTATAATGATGACATCTTATTCAAAGACATATTTTTGATATTCTAATAGAGCTGGTGCAATGGACAACAAAGAAGCATGGGAGTGGCTGTTAGAAAATGACACAGGCAACACATCACATGATAAAAGGTAAACAGTACAAGCTCACCTATGTGGTTCCACTGACAAAGAAGGTAGAACTCTCAGCTAGCAGGTCACTGGTTCAAATCCAGTCTGGGCCCCATTTGTTTTGATGAAAAACATTGTGTCCATGTACACTTGAAGTATTCCCCCTATTCTTTCTAAAGTGTAACGGTTGAAATTGATAATAGCATTTTGTTTCTATTTGTTTTGTTGTTTTTGTTTTGTAAAGTGCCTAGAGCAGATTTGGATAGAATATATTATACAGTAAAAAACTGAATAAAAGAACAAGTGGATTAAGAACACTCAGGCTGAAATATTGGCCTGTGGACGTCTTTAATGATCACCTATTGAAACTGGCAGCCAAATAGTGTAAAGCAAAAATTAATTTTTTCCTGACGTCACACTTTAATTAGTACTCCATGTTCCTACAAACAAAGTACCATATATAGAATATATAAGAACAAAATCAGCCTGAACTGAAAATTGTGTGTTCTTTTATGTGGGTTTTTACTGTATATTATATTTTAGATTAACAAATATATCCATGTTGGCTTTATTGGTAAAGCATCAGATGTTCATCTGGTAGATGCAAATTGTTAGACTTTATTACTTGTGCCTTAAATGGTAGCCAGCATTTAATTATGATGTATTGTAAAGTGCATTGAGAAGCATGTGAAATACATTAGATTACAATCATCCAACATGGATCCTGAACTGCTTTTAAAAATCTTTAATCTCTAACATAGTAAGCAAACCCTTAAGATCATGTTAAGCTTATCAATTTAAATGCCTGATTGGAACCTCTGTTGCTATAGAATTGCTGACCAAGCCTGGCATTTGCTTCAGTCTTACCTGGAAAAACTCAAAGATACCTCCAATAGTCCTGTGTACTATCGCTGCGTTGTCAGTAAATTATTAACCATGGGAGCACCATTGCCGACATGGCTTATAAACCAATATAAGGTAAACAAGACAACAACTAGTTAAGGAAACTTGAAATGAATATTTAGTTAAGTTTAATATTCCTGTTAAAGTTAAAAAAAATTCAAGTCAAATCGTTTAGCAATATGTTGTCTATCAATATGCTAACTATCGATTTGTCGTGTAATAATTCTAACACTATCAAAGGGCTTCGTCGTCTTCAAATTTTCAACACAGGAACCCCAAACTCACGAAACTCACTCTCGGACTCAGGAGTTGCCTGCGGAGGAGGCTTTCAAAGGGGGGACAATCCTCTTTTTTCAATTATTGTATATCTGACATTCAAAATTGCAATCAGATTGTTGTCTTTTGTTACTGAAGGAATGGATACAAAATGTTACCAGAACCAATGTTTTTTTTTAAGTTAAAAATATCAGATAATAGACAATTTTACTATCAGGACCAGTATGCTTTACAACTTTTCTTTACTATTTAAATTGTTTAACCCTCTTGTGAATAGTATGAAATAAATATTATTATTAATAATTATAAATTAGGCAAATGACTAATTGTTTTCTAAAGAAAGGTATGATTTTTTTGCTACTGTGCACAGCACTTCAGTGTACAAATCCTCTTGAATAGAGCAGTAAAGTGTGACGTCAGTTGCCATGGATTCCGGTTCCAAACAGTAACTTTTCAGCACACATTTCTATAGAGGAACAAAAGAAATACGGTTGATGGACTTTAGTTTGGAACAAGTTTCCTTGACAACTGACAATAGGTGACGTATTCACTTTAGTACTTTATTATAATTTTGCTATGTAATATGTAATATTTTGTTTGTTGTTCATTGTAGAAATTAAATCCATCAGAGCTTCTCTACTTGTTGGTGACATATGACATGATACAAGAAGCAGCTGATCTGGCCATTGAATACATTAATGCAGTGTTAGGGGAGGGGAAGGAATATTTTGGACTAAAGGTTGGTGAACAACTATGGAAATAGAGTGGTAAAATGATCATTTATAAATCTGTGACATAGTGTTAGTTTGTACCACATCTACTTTTGAGCAAAATGATTGGCCAGAAGGGATCACATGGTACAGAAACAAGACAGAATTCAAACAGGCCTAGTGATTTCCATTGTAAATTTTCTTACTGACAATGTAATGCAGTAGAACCCCTCTTTACGGCCACTCAATTAATACGGCCACCCTGTTATTGCAGCCAGTTTTTTAGGTCCGGTTGAAATGCATGTCCATACATTTTCTATAAAATTTACCAGTACTGGTAATAGTTTAAGGGCAAACTTCACCATTTATCAAAACAATTCCAAAAGTTAACTATTATATACTAAGAAAGTGTTTGATGCCATTTTAACTGTGGTTGTGTTGTTTCACTACATAGACTGGATTACATGCTACTACACCTAGTGTCTGGTTACCTTACACAACCTTGGATCATTTACTTATTGCCTTGGAAGGAGCTTCACCAAATTCAAATGTAGCTAAGGTAATACTATAATAATTATCTATTTCAAACCAGAGTCTATTGTTTTGTAACACAAATGTTAATGATAGGTGTCATAAGGTATTGTTACAATATTAGATTGTTTTTTTGACTCTAGCATTTGAATTAAAATGATAAATGCTAGAGTCAAAAAACCAATCTAATTGTAACAATATGAACCTTCCTAGCAGCAACTTTAAAATATTTCAAAAAGGTGTCATGAGGTATTGTTTCCAAAGGTGGTTTTATGCTTACCACAGAAAATCATCACGTCACCACAACCACCCCTACCCCCTTTAGAGCGGTTTTCGTATGACTGTGAAAAAGGCACGGTCACCGCACGGCACGGATAAGGCAGAAAATTCGAACGTTTTTATAGAAACCACAGCAGGGACGCAGTCACAGCACTGCACGTCCGTTTCACAGTCATACGAAAACCGCTCTATCATCCCTGAATCCATGTCTACACTTTTTATATTTAAGTAAAATTACAAAACTCTATTATTTTCAAGTGTTTGGAATTCCTAATTAAACACAGTCACAATACAATACAATACAATACAATATACTTTATTTAACGAGGGAAAAATACGTATTAACACTATAAAGGTTATCTAACATACGGCCCTCTTTGGAATAACTTCTCTAACCTGTTATTCAAGTGCTTTCTTCCTTACGTGAACATGCAGATTGAAAAATATTTATGAAAAAAATACTAGTGAAAAAGAAATTATGAGTTTTGTGTGAAAAACACTTGTGAGTTTTGACTCGTGTTTTATTAGCTTTCAAAACCCATCCATGTGACACAAATAGTGAGATTACATTGGCTGATGATCTTATGAATTGTTGATTATAAGGAGTTTGAGAAGTATGGTAAAGTATTTGTTTTGATTGTGTTTAGATGCATGATAAGCTAAAGGATAAACTGGACCAATACCATGACCAAGTAGAGAGGGTATCAGAAGACATGATCACAACAGCATGGAAACGAGCACAAAGAAGACACATGAATGAGTCACTACCATGGCAGTGAACAATAAGATTGATAGTGGATAAACTGGACCAATACCATGACCAAGTAGAGAGGGTAACAGAAGACATGATCACAACAGCATGGAAATGACCACAAAGAAGACACATGAATGAGTCACTACCATGGCAGTGAACAATAAGATTGATATATATATGTAACTATTTTTATTAAACACTTAGTGAGGGAAGGCTCTTTCTGAAATAAGACTGGTTCAATGGGAAGAGAACCAACATAATATTGTAAACTATTAAACACAGCTTTAGAATAGATTGACAGCAGATTCCATTAGTGTTTGATATAGCTCAGCCTTAGCCTTGTTTGTAGGTACATAGAGTACTAAAGTGTGACGTCAGGAAAAAATAATTTTTGGCTTTACAATATTTGGTTGTCAGTTTCGATAGGTGATCATTAAAGACGTCCACATATGCCAAATTTGAAGAGAATCGATCAAATAGCACCCGAGATATGGCAATTTGAATATCTTATTTCCCCATACAAATCATTGTAAGTTTAGAACAGAGCCAAACATGCAGTGATTTGTATGGGATAATTATATATTCAAGTGGCCATATCTCAGCTGCTATTCAATAGGGTCCTATAGGGGTAAAATGAGAGCTGGATTGGCGTTATTTTTGACTGGGAAAATGGGATTGGATGCACTGGGACTTACAAATAAAAGAAAATGGGATTGAAAACGTAAGCAAAATAATAAACTTTATTTATATAGCTATAAAACTGATGGGATTATGTGATTTTTGACTGGGATCTTGGTCTAAATAAGAAATGGGATTCGGATCCCCCCTTCAGGACTTTCATTCAACAAATTCTTGTCAAATGTGCTGTGTGAATTCATGTCTTTTTTGATTGAATTGAAATATGATACAGTGAAAATCAAGTTTTGTGACTTTATGACTCATCACTTTAGTACTCTATTAGGAGCAAAGTAGAGATAAAACCTTGGCATTTTTATAAAGAATATATCACATGCTATCAAAGCTAATGGCTGTTGTTGTTTGTTTGTCCTTGTACATAATCAAGTTTTTCTATTTGAAAGGAAGGACATGACTTTAAAATGTATGTTAGGTAAAGCTACAAACTTTATTCTGAAAATGTAATGAAATAAATGAGTAAATATTTGTTGGGTTATAAGTACCATCAATACATATTTATTACAAGTCATATTTGATCAGTCAAAGTAAATTTTTGGTTGAATTTTGGGCAGATATGACCAGTATATGTACCATCCTGTCACCCCCTCTGTGCCTGGATTTCAAATTGAAGTAGGATAGCTAGTTGGACCAAGTTTGCAATAATTTGGGTTTAAAAGTCTGACAGTATTAAACTGGGAGTGACTAACTCAACCAAATAGAAAGATATTTTTTCTGAGAAATGACAAAAACTAGTCTGTGTGGTTGTAATTTCATAGACCTTAATATAGGAAATGGCATTGAAGCAACTAATTATCCTTATATTCAAAACTGTCAATTTCAGAAAAAGAAAGCTATCACAAATTGACAATTGCCTAAACAATTTAAATGTACGTGGAAAATAGATTAAATTTGCAAGAAGCTTTAAGATATAAAAATGAATGCCTATTTATGATAGGTCTTGATATGACTAAAATATTGACAGTTTCTTTTAAAAGTCATTTTCCACAACTTATGAAAAAGGTCTATGCTCCACTTCCCTTCCCTCCACTCCTATAACTCCACTCGTATACTGTATTCAAGTGACGACGTATGTTGTCAAGGTGACCTTTTTCCTGGGAGGGGGGGGGGGGGGGTTACTACCACCCCAACTTGGGTGGGAGTGTACCGCCGGGTCCAGACCTAGAAATTTGATTTCACATGCATGCCGTACCCTAGACACAAGCTAAGAATTGTACACCCTGTCCCAGACTTTAAATCGTTTTTTGTGCTGGCAGAAAATGTAGCCTAGCAGGCTAAAACAACTAAAACATTACCCGATCCCAAACAAAATGTCAAAAAGATACCCTATCCCAGACAAATTGTAGAAAAATGATACCCTACCCCAGACCTAAAAGCTGACCAGGCCTTTTTTTGGTCCAAACAAAAACCATGTGGTTTTAGAAAACAATCACCACTCCATATCCTTAATACGATTTGTTTGGACCAGAAAAATCTGTCGCCATGGTAGCTTCAAGTAGCTAGTTACACTATGATAACTGTATCCCAAACATGTTCTTGGGCTTCCTCTGGTTTTCCAAGCCCTTGCGACTAGGCTGCAACGCCTGCTTATCTTCGCATTACTCAACAGATAGTTTTTGGTCTTTTTTCGAAGTATTCAGGTAATTTCCTGTCTGAATTTCGTTTGAACATCTATTATTATCTTCTCCAGACTAACGTAGGCAATTGTAGAGGAACATTCTTAGGTTATTTATAGAACGTTTGAATATAATTAACTAGTTAGATTTTTTCAGTTTATATATGGTAATCTCGTTTACTGATGTGTTTAATGACCAATGTATTTCAGCGTTTATTTGACAAGATGGAATCAGATTGGATAGCATACAAGTGTAAGTCGGGACAGACCATGTTTATCTACAACAAGGTTACAGGAGTACACAAATGGCCGCCAAGATTAAACAATGTGAGTTGAAGGAATACTATATTGTACGATCACGTTGAACACTGTTGTCAGGGTTTAGTTATGTGATCAGATCTTTGGCATAAAATAAGTGTAAATTCAGCTCAATAGTTTCAATCTGTTTATCACGTTTTTCTTCAATGTTAATTCACTTGTGCTAGTACCTCATACAATGTCAAAGCTGTTATTATGGATGTATAAGATATTTTTTTGTTTTAAGAATCATATGAGGCTTTAGGGTCATTGCAATGCTTGTTGTCTTATTTGCATGCATCAGTATTATGAGAGTGGCCAAGGGGTAACGCATGACGTGTGATTTAGGCTAAAATAAGTGCGTGATTCGTAAAATAACGAACAATTTTGTCGTTATACGTGAATTCTATGATGAACGTTTAGATCTGTATGTGATGCGCGAATATCATAAATGTTGATTCGTGAAACGTGATGACGACCCCCCCCCCCCCCCCCCTTGGCCACCATCTATTATAAAAGCTATTGCACAGTGCATATGAAATTTGGTAATAATGGCTTTTCTCATTTATAATGATAATAAAAAAAGAGTCCATTGTTGTTTAGCCAATGAATGATGGTGATTTCCTTTTTTGCAAAGTGGTCTCTCTTTTTTCCACAGTGGTTTCGACTTTTTGCGAAAAAATCAATAGGTAACCAACCAATAACAATGAATAATTTTTGATGGCCATATTATTATGTTACTTATATAATTATGATATCACATCATTATTATGGGACTAATGTATCAATTTGATTAATGTACAACAAATCATCATAATGATGCTAATGGCATTGGCTTTATGACATAATTTAAGGGTTCATCAGAAGACAGCATCATGTATGGTAAACCAGTCGAGTACAAAGAGTTAAACAGTATTGCTACACAGACAGATGATTATGGTTGTAACAATGGCTGTACTTCTATGTACATCGATACAGATCCACATCATGTTTTCAACATCTCAGAAACATTACCTCAACCACAGCAAGGTGATTTAGGTGAAGGTGAACATGAATGGGATAACAAATGTGATCCAGAGGATACCTTGGAAGATGAAGATGAACAAGAACAAAGCCAAGATATGAATCAAATTGGCACAATGGCTAGAGCTCTAGAAGAGATGGAGTTTCCCCCTGGAAATAAGTTTGTTACAAAGGAGAATGAAACAAGGGATGATTATGCTGGTGATGACAATGCTGAAAAGAGGCTCCTTGGTGAAATAGAAGAATGCAGCTCCCGCCATAGTGAGAAGTTCTATAAATGTTCTTATTGTGCAAAGCAATTAAAGAACAAATCATCTCTATTAGTTCACGTTAGAATACATACCAAAGAGAAACCCTTTGAATGCTCACTTTGTACAAGTAAGTTTGCACGAAAGGGTGACTTTACGAGACATCTCAAAATACATACTGGAGAGAAATCCTTGGCATGTTTTTATTGTAAAAAGAAGTTTGAAAAACAAAGTAAATTAAACATACATTTTAGAATACATACTGGAGAGAAACCATATGAATGTTCTTATTGTAACAAGAAGTTTACACAAAATAGCAATTTGAAATGTCATCTCAGAATACATACTCAAGAAAAACCCTTTGGATGTACTCTATGTAAGAAGAAGTTTAGACACAAATGTAGTTTAAAGACACATATTACATTAGAAGGCTGCATACCACAAGAAAATCTTGAATCACAAGGTTAAAGCAGTTATTTAACATTTTAACATATACTATACAAAATGACTCGATTCTGATTGGACGAGAGTAGTACAATTAACCCAGGGGGGGGGATTCCCTTCAAAAATGGATAGGGGTGCTCGACGGACGGTTTTGAAAATTACCCTAAAAGGTATGCATAAATTAACTCAGATACTGATTTCAGACCCTAAAAGGTACGACCACATTTAAAAATGTTTCAATATGTATAATCTTAAGTTCGAAAACTGACCCTAAAAGGTACGGTTCCAATTCGAGACCCTAAAAGGTACTCGAGGGTCTTATTTTTTACCCTAAAAGGTCCGTCAGGCACCCTATCCATTTTCTAAGGGAGTCCCCCGGGACAATTAAATTGTATTCTGCAGAGTACCAATTAAATTTTCAGTATATTTTGAATAAAAAATTGTGCGATCTTCTTGTACAATTTGTAATTAAAACATACTTGTGATGTTTTGAAAGTATCTTTCGCCTAAAAGGCTTGATCTTACAATTTTCAAAAATTTCAAAACATCACTCCTACCTATTAATTACAATTTGTACTTATTAATGAGATGGTGCAATTTCCTCTACTAATCTGTATATCTCAATCTCAAGAATGTTGGCGGTTTTGAAATATACTGTTACATGTATATATCAATATGTTATGTGAGGTTGTCATTGTTATTTAGTTTTCACGATATGTGGTAGCTGTAAGTGGCTATAACATAAAAGGAGAAACAAAGCGTATACCAAATATTCTCAAAACGAAACTGGTAAAACTAGTTTTTAAGGCACAATATCTACTTGGTCAGGGGGGGCACTTTGTCCAAGTGGTAGGGGTGATCGCAGGTGCTAATCTAGAAATTTGTCAGGGGTGTCCCATTTGCAAATGAAGGCCTCTTAAGGTTTTAGGGGGTTTTTGGTCCCTAAATGTCTTAATTGTATCAAAAATATAGTTTCTTTAATACTCGCGGGTTTTCACTGTACCTCTAAAGGCCAGCCCCAACTCCCTGTGAATAATGACCGGTCCCTAAGTGTTGTAGCAAACGAACATTTGAAATAGGAAACTTCTAACAATCGTACGATTTCTTACTTCAACAAGCCAGAACCCCCATTCTTTAGGCGGGAACCTCTATTTTTAATCCATCTTTCGAAAGAACAGAATTATTCTATTTTTTTCTTCTTTTGTATATTAGAACAATCTAAAAAGCTGTGCGTTGTTGTTTTATGCTCCATTTTTACAATCAACTTCGCACCGATAGAAACTAAAAAAACAAAAGATATTTTGACTATATAGAGTACTATTGATACAAATTTTATCAATATTTGATAAACGAAGATACTGTTGTGTTAAGAGAAATTTATTCATATTTTTCCTAATTCCATTTCTTATAAGGCTTTTTGTCAAGAACTTGAATTTCGAATTTTTTTCCGAAAAGTTCAATAAACACGTCTTTCCAAAGCAATTATCTCGCTCCAGTCCTCTCTCAGAGAATAATACATTTTATCCCAAACCCACTGACGACACTTTTCTAAAATATCTCGTAAACGAGATCGAACAGATTTAGCGGGAAAACATCGAACATTCGCGCGAAATCGCCAAAATACCCTTGTAAAACAAACTCGGAGCACGTGACCCCCTCTTTTTGCTCTAGTATTAAATTTTATTTATTATTATTATTTTATACTAGTATAGGGATAAAAACCTCAAAACCTGTAAGATATCGAATTTTGAGCGATATCAGAGTAAAATCAGCAAAAGCATTTACTTTGGGCTCCCTGTGGTATCAATTGTATGACGTCATATATGATCCGCTGACCTAGCGTGCTTCCTGGAGTTATTCGTATATTCGAATCATAAAATGGTGGACGAGAAGTCGCATATGACGGATGTCAAAGACATTCGGCCGGCATTAAAGAACATTAATTGTGTTTTTATCTGTCTTGACATAGGTATTTCAGTGGTTTACATAATAAACATTAGCGTTGTAAACTAAATACGTCCTTGTTCTCTCAGGCAAACCGACGCAGACGAAAGATGGGCATACAGTTCGTTCTTGCCGTTTTGCTGATAAAACTGGCTCGATAAACGTGTCTGTTTGGGATGACTTTGGAGATGCATTACAAACTGGTGATATTATTAGGTTTACAAGAGGGTAAGATTGTGGGAAAATCGATGTTTGAGTTGACTTTTCTCGGTGACTTTAATCACAAGATTGAAAAACTGTAGCTAGGGAGGGGAGGGTCATTGGAAATTGAACATACATTCACTTCAAGCAAGTGGCTGTCACAAAAAAATAGAAATCTACAAGGCGGAGGGTTTGGAAGTTGAGAATATTTTAATAGCTTCAATGCTGGAAATCAAAGCCATTTTATT
The DNA here is from genome assembly GCA_949775045.1 of Metridium senile. Taxonomy (NCBI): domain Eukaryota; kingdom Metazoa; phylum Cnidaria; class Anthozoa; order Actiniaria; family Metridiidae; genus Metridium; species Metridium senile. Next base: position 32,964,718 of record OX459096.1, on the reverse strand, counting down.
AATAAAACCAGTCTTTTTTTTCTATTAAATTTAATCTTACAGTTCTGGTGGTTCAATTCACATCAGCTTCAATATAACATTGATTATTTTCTTTAGATATTGACTACAGACAATTTTGTTTCAGACAGTTGAAACACTTACAGGTCTACAGGTTGCATTCAAAATCTTAAGAATGTCATTGTATTCAATGCTGTCATAATGTGATAAAAATGTCTATTTTTACCTTATTTCTACACTTACAACAGTGTAATTATTTGCTTTTTTTTTGTACAGCTATGCAGCTGTGTGGAAAGGAAGCCTGACATTATACACTGGAAAAATAGGATCACTAGAAAAACTAGGAGAGTAAGTGGTTAAAATGGTTTCTAGTTTGTTGTAGCTTTTTATCAGACATGCTTTCATAGTACCAACCATGGTTTGACCTAAAGAGGCTTTATTCACATAATGATGTATAGCTATTAGGGACCCAAATTCTAGGCCAACTGGTCTGAGTTGCAATCTCAGTTTGGAGCTCAGAGTAATATTATTAGGTAAAGATCCCATTCAGATTTCTGTACAGGGATTTGTTTTGGGAAGGTAATCGGTATAATTTCACTCTCATTATGGCAAACTGCATGTGGCAGTTTTGTATTTACAATTACCACTATTCCACAAAATCAAAAAACTGTGCTTGATAATGATTGGTCATACTTGAATGTGTGATAGTATTATATTAATTGTTTGTTTTGTTTGAAGTTTTTGTTTAGTGTTTTGTGAGACACCAAATATGAGTGACCCTTCACTGGATATTGTGAAGAAATTTAAGCAGGTAAATATAGATAAGAATAGCTGTTGTTACAGTTATATATAAATGTTTTTTATTTTACTTTAATAATCCTGCCATAATATAAGGAATATGCTGATCAACAAACAATATAGACTTACTACAAGTTTACTACTCTTTAGGGATACTATTTAGGGATACTATTTATTTCGGCGAGAGATACGAGAGATCCAAAACGGAAAAAAACCTGGACTTTGAGAAAGTCTACAATCAATAGTAAGAGTTTTGAAATTCCACTGTTGTGAAATTCCAAAGAATTCATTTCACACTTTCAAAGCTGATGTTCAAGCATAATAACAATAAGATGTTTTTTTTTTATTCTTATGCATGGTGAAATACTCAAAAAATGAATCAAAAATTGAATATAAAATATAACTTCCAGTCTTTATATTTCTATGAAATCTGTCTTTTTAGCAGCAATCCACTGAACAGGGCAGAAACTCACCGAATCACTCAAATAACGCACCACCGCCTCGACCACCACAGTCGTCTCAAGAAATACCACCCCCAGGGAACAATCACTATCAACCAAACAACCCACAGAGGTTCCATCCTTACCCAAGACCAGAACCAAATAATCAAACGACAGTAACAAAATCTGAGACATTACGAGATCCACGCTTGACTAGATCTCGGAGTATGAATTCCAACGGCGATGTAAGCAAAAGTACAAACAATGGTGGCAATGGAGGAGAACATAGTAATAGAAATGTTATTAATAGTAGTAGAGATCCTAGAACTCGTAGATTATAGTATTATACAGGTTATACAGTAGCAATATATTTATTAGATTTTCTTTAGAAATAGAACGAATAAATATATGGCAACCAGTTTCAATAACTTCAATTGCCTTACCAGCCTCATGTGCATGTTAAAGCCCAACATCTGTATGAGGCTTGTAAGCCAAGAGCAATAGTTAATCAAATTGGTTGCAATATTTGGATTCTTTGTACAAAAACAGCCTATTATTAACTAGTAGTGTTTTCACAGTGATTATTTTTGAAAATTAGTTTGTGCGATATGAATAGTAATATACAACTTTTCGATTTTGAATAGTGGAAATGTTAATATATGGAATAAACAATAAGCTATTCCCTCTCTTCCAAATGAAACCATGAACCTCTTTGCGTGTTATATATACAATATGAGCAGCCGATCTGTACGTACGGGATAGGGCGCGAATATTATATAGTACTTATGAAGCTCTAATGTTAGTTCTTTCATATTTTATTCAAATTGTCAAGATATAAATAAATCTGGCAAAAGAGAAAATGGAAAAGCATACAACGCGATCACCCTGGCCGGGAAACTAACCCAACCCATTAGGCCCGGAATTCCATCACCTAACTAGGCCATTACGCATGTCGTCGTTTACGGTTTTTCCTTTTGCAGTCTTCTCATCAAAATCATGAGTTGATATGTGGTAACGCCGGGGTAGTGGGTATAATTCTCTCAGTTGGCCAGAAGACTGAGACTTATAATATTACGCACTCACAGTGGCCTCGACGGAGTCGCACCCTGGAACCCAAGCAATCGTCGCTAGCTATCGTGACTATCAGCCCGGCATGCTGTTGCCTAGCTTACTACTAATGCAGCATACAGTGAAGAAAGCACCCACAATAAAATAAAAGTTATCAAAGGGCGCAGTCTCGGGTTCTGTGTGGATCCTTGGAAGAGCTCCAATATATTAAGAGCACAAGGTTCCCAATGTGCCCTAATTATCAGTGTCCTCCGGCGAGACAGCGAGTCTCTGACGAAACTAACTATGCAAGAAATGTCAAAGAAAAGTAAATTTATTTTATAACGTATATCTCGATCATAGGTTGAAGTCCTTTAGTATACACCTATTTCAAAAAACGTCACAAGGAGATCTGCAATCTGAGACCGAACTGAATGAGTTCTGGGGTACGGCAGGTTTTACTCATTGCATGCACTTTCTGGCTTCGGATATGGCGGTAAATATAAATCTGAAGGAGCTAAGCGCAAAAAACAGGGTCAGGCCTGGTTTTTGCAGTCCGCAATTTTCCAGATTCAGATCTCCTTCTGACAACGTTTTTTGAAATAGGTGTATCTATATAGGGCCTGGTTTTTAGAGTACAAACACTAAACAAACACTGGTTGCCTTTCCTGGAATTATAAGTGAACTATATAGTACTTCTTGGCGTGATGGTGAGATCAACATCAAACTCTCGAATGTCTATATATAGAGCATAGTCGAGTAAATCACAAAAAGGTGCACGAGCATGATCGAGTTTATTTCTCCCTGTCTCATGCACGCACCCGCAAACATTTAAAATTGTTCAAATTCTTCTTTGATCCAGCAGTCTTGGAGAAGTGCCATAGGTCCCGAGGACCTATATTATTTGGTACGTGGATAGAATAACTAATGAAGTGATCTTTCTTTACGTTATCACTTTAATAGATTGATTGATTGATTGATTGCTTGATCTCAAGCACGTGTCAGATTGTGAATGGTCTGATTTGGTGGTCACGTGACCTACAGCAATGAGTGCATTTTGGGAAGATTTCTTTTTTAGGTCACTAAAGATGAACAGAAAACCTCATCCGGATAACGAATAGGAAGATGTAAATTCATAAAAAAATTGATAAATGGAAACTAGCGAGTAAACAAGTATAGGCTGCGTCGGTGTTTGATATAAACGATAGGTAAAATAGAATGAAATGTGTAACACCGTAAAAAATGTTGACTTCACTTTACTGACGTTTCGAAAGTCTTTTTTTTTGCCAAATATCCGGAATGATTGATGAACGAACCATTCCTGGACAATTTTGAGAAACCTTCCATCGAATTAATGACATATATTTTCTCTTGTTTTGTTTCTCTATATTGCATTGCATTGACCAAATACCATATTCGGTCATCCAATAATGCAACATTTCGAAAACTTGTCACGACGGTACTAAACAAAACCATTCTCCAATTTGCTTGATGAAAAATTAATAATTTTGTTTTTAATTTTTATTAAATTGATTTATTTCACTTTGTAATTGTGAAATGATATCCACCGGCATCCTTTTGAAATACACACATACGGAACTGAACGAACAGGATGCAATCGTCGATCATACTCGATCAACCAAGACTGACCTTGCTATACTACTGTCTGTCCGTCTGTCAGATTTGCTGATTTTCTCATCTGCTATATCATTATTTTCTCTTATTGTCCAACTTGTTTCCTCTTTTATTTTCCGTTATTATTTATTGTTTATTTTCTCATTAGTTTCTTTTCTGAATCTTTTCTTAATTCTCATTTTTCCTTTTCTTTTTTCATTCCAGGTTCTGCATCTCTTTCAGATTCTTCATTATCGTTTTGAGCAATTTTCATTGTGCACTAGCTTGTAAACGAAAACTTTGAATAAAAACAAATTCACAATACTGCGCAATTTCGTAAACATTATGCAAATAATCAGGTGATAATATAGTTGTTTACTTGAAAAAGCCAACCCGACCTGAACTGGTAATTATTCTGATGTCAAACAATGCATGCATATCACAGCATATCACGTACCTTGAGCTATGATTGACATGTTTCTTTGACGTAGTCTAGTCGGAGCCATTTTATCGGGGATACCAAATTTGCCAACTGAAGAAAGCGAATAACAAAAAACTTTTGAAGAAAAAAACTTAATCAAGATCAGGAAAGAGGATATTTTCGACGGTAAATGTTTGTTAAAGTTATTTTGTATAACTTTGGCGTGTTTTAACGCAACACTTTAAAGAAAATCGATTTTATATCGTATTTTGATGTCGTCCATTTTGGATATCATTGCGTTCTAGGTTAAAACCAATATTTGGTGCTCTTCTGAGATACAACCAGGACAGTTTTCGTTAGATCACGGCAGAGAAAGTCCTCCGAAAGACCTTGGAAAATAACAGACACAGTCCTTGGCAGAGTTCTAAGACTGCAAAGCGATTTTCTGAGGACGAAACGGAAGGTCTACCCGAGAAATCTAATCGTTTTCCACCAGTTTACAACTCAAAAAGTTTTAACAGCTCAACATTCGAAATGACTTCTAGAACAGCTACGAAAAACAAGTAAGTCATTCCACAACGTTATATTCATGTTTCATATGTTAAGCTATGTTAAATTTACACTTTTAAACTCGATTATATAAAGTTGTGATCGAGCTCCCTTTACTGCGTTCATTATAGGACGACATGCATATATACTATACCTGCAGAAGCGATTGCGAGCACTCGTGCGTTTAGAAAGTTCGATGTGGTCGTAATTATACCTAGATCTATAAATATTATCCGTCTTCAAACACAGAAACCTACCTTTTTACATAGTAATAAAGCAATGGTGAGATCGAGCGGGAAAAAAATTGACCGACATTTGAACTCCATGAAGAGATCAGCACAATCGTTTGACTTTTTAAAAAATTGTCGCGATATAGTACTCACTTTCATTAGTTTTAACTGAAATAAATATAGTAGGAATACTTGTCCGAGAAGGTACAAATATAGACATGTAAATATAATGCCTTTGTGATAAACAGTTGTTTGCGTGAGCAAACAACTTTGCATGCACGGTCCTTTGATAATATATTTTTTATGGCGTCATTTACATCTGATCATTGATACACATTTGTATTTGAATAGCATTTTACTATAATATAAAAAAGTAGTTTAAATATTTGTAGACCATTGCCCTCGTGTATAAAGCAGTTTTGCGAAAACTTTGAAGCTTATAGTGCTTATTTACAAAGGATGGTGTACTATTTCAAGAAAAATGTGATTTGTGTCTAGAGGTAGTTTGCATTTGGCAGACACGATCTTTGTTAACTCTCTTAAAAAATTTGACGATTTGTAATGTTGCATTATTACTCCATACAAAAAAGCCAACCATTTAGTGTTTTTTGCAATATATTTTCTTTTTGCAATATATTTTCGTTACGTCATAAAATTTTTTATATCGATCCACATATTTCACTTGAATGCACAAATTATTTCTCGTTTGCTTCTATGTGTTTGGATTTTGTTTTCTCCATTTTTTGATAAGACAATTATTGTGTTATTTATAAATCATTGGATTAAATGTGTTCGTTTCAGTTTGCTTCAGGATAATGAAAGTTTTGCAACATTTCTTGCATCGTCACTGATCAATTATGCCTGTAGGCTCTTAATTCTTAACATACACTATAGTCGAAACTAGATTGCATTGAAATCACACTATAATGCTATAAAATAATCTTTCAATGTACAGTCCAATGTACAATTATTCTTTCCTATATTGTGTTATTGTTCCAAAAACTCTCTAAAATTACTTTGTTCAAAAATCTTTTAACATGAACAAATGAATCCATTTCACATTACAATAGTTCACAATTTTGAAACGTTGAGCAAAGGTTTTAGTGTAAGTAGCAAATATTAGACTTATTTGTCTGTCCTGTTTTATTCTTTGAATGATCTATTGTTTGCATCCCCTCGCTGAGAGCAATTTCTAGACAATATACTCTATGCAGTGTTGCATACAAAAACATCCACATGTCCCAGTTAAACTTGAAATCCAAACAGTGAAATATTCATTTTGACTCAGTAATGGTTACTAAATATTCTTTGGCATTTGTACTCCAGGAAATGAACTTTGTACATATGTGTCACACACACCTTGTACACACCCCCTTCATTTCCATAATGTATACGGCGTGTACAGGGAAAAAAATTAAATTATGATATTAGAGTGGTTTTCCTTAACCAATGAAACAAAGTGTTTTAGTTTAAGTATGATAGTCAAATAACAACAAAAGAACACAAATGGAATTAAGGTGCATTAAAGTGTGTTTGATACTGGTTAATGAAAACCACTATTGAATGTTGGCTTATTTGTAACATAGATGTATGTAGTTATCTTGAAAGTCCAAGTCTTTTGGCCACATACATATTCAAATAATAATTATTTGTCTTACAAATGACTTGGTTTAGGAAGGTGACATTTCAACTGCCAGTGCAATTGATATTGTAGATGGCGCATGTGATAAACACTAGCAGTTGCAGTCTAAACATTTGAAGTGTTGCAGTCCAAACCTACGCCATTCGTGAGACCCTTATATTGATTGCAAAATATTTGAAGATTCTACTTCTTCCAGGGTTTAAAATTATCATTATCTATTATTATCATTATCACAATATTTTTAATTTGACAACTACTAATTTGTCACCTTATTGCTTTTGCTCAGGGAAATGCAAAAGAAGTGCAAGTCCAAAGAAGCAGCTCGATCCAGAAGAGGACAGCAAAATGATGAGTTCCAACAACTATCTCGTCAGCTGCCTCTTCCTGAAGCAATCTCTAACCAACTTGACCGTCTTTGTATTATGAGACTTACAAACAGCTATATTAAAATCAAGAAACTTCTTGAATCAATGATGAATTCTGGTAAGAATTTAATGCATAAACATTCCCATTTTAATATGTTTTAGAACAGTTTAAAACAGCATTACTTCCATAGGAAATATAATATATAAAGATTATTATTTAATAATTTCTATAGCACCTAAATTATGAGATATTTTAATGCAAAACTATGTTACAAAAAATGTTCCATTGAAAGTTATAGTGAATGTTCTAAAAGAAGATAATGTAGGAAGTGTTCTAGGAAACAAAAGTGGTACCATTACCACTTGTCACTGATTAACCTTGAATGATCCTGTAAAGTGGAACTTTATGCAAATAAGTACTAATTAATTCAGCAGATGTTAGTACGTGCAAGAATGCACACACGAGTTTCAATCAAGTCATTAAAGAATGACATCTCATTGTTCAAACTATGATATGATAAAAAGATGTGTTATGTACCCATGTTAAAAGAAAAGTGCACAGTCATTCTAACACAGTAATATTTAGTGATTGTAGATGAGTTTTGAGTTGAACAAAAAAAATAATTAGTTTTAATAGCAAGTTGTTTACTTTGTTGTTAGTGTAAACACCTCTAGGTCTTGAGTGTGCTTTTGAATTGTAAGATTTGTTTAATGAAAGTTTAATAGAGTTATCAGAAGACATTTAAGACAATGAAAACATTTTTGAATTGAAATAATTTATTTTTTTAAAACAAAGCACAATTAATATTTAATTTGGTTTAAATTATTATATAAAATTTATATATTTGTTATTGAATGAATCTGAATCCCATTTTGTCAATAATAACTCTATTTTAATTTTTTATATATTATTAAAAGAACTTAAACACAAAAAGTAAGCAATTATTGAACTCAGTTATCACCAAATAGTCATGATTTGTCAGTGGCGAGCTATCGGTTATTTGCCATTGCTGTAATTGTTTTATAATTCTGGTTTATCATAATTTATTTTTGTGTAATCTTTGAAGGAGCAAGACGCTCAAATGATATTAATGAATAAAAACGACGAAATCAAAGCGAGCCATGTTTACAGAAGCAGCATTACCCCACATGCAGACTATTATTTGCAGCAAAACCACTTTGTAGCGTCATGCACATGAGTAGTCTTTTATTTGTAGGCAGTTATTTGCAGTTCCTTTGGCCAATCAAAACAACAGAAAATATAATATGAATGATAAAAACTATTGTTTTGTTTTTTTGTTTTTCAGAAAAGAAAAAACTAGACAAAATAATAGTTATTGTTAAACGTAGAACATGTTAAATGTTCAAAAAGAAAAGTTTTTCTGCTAAAACTTGTACAGAAAAAAAGTGCTAGATAAAATACAAATGATGGCATTTCTATAAATGGAAATAAATTTAAAGAAAATATTGTATTTCTATAAACTGCAAAATCACTTTCCTGAGTACATAATCTTTCCTTTGTGTTGTTGATTGAATAACCTGCTTATAGAAGGTCAATGTTGAGTGGAAATAGTATTTATATTTAATGGTTTAAATCACTTGAGTTTGGTGTATTTATGAACATCAAAAACCGAATTAACCACTTCAACACTAGTCACCTTACCCCCAGCGAATATATTTGTACTTGTTTGATCGGAACCATTTTCTAAAATTCTATATTGTAAAATATTGTACAAATTAACTTGAATCTGATTGGATGAGGAGTACAATTAAATCGAAAATTGTGCTCTGCAGAGTACTAATTAAGTTTTTCAGTATATTATAAATAGAAAAATCGCTTTTTATTACATCTATTTATAAATCAATTAATCAATTTGTTCATTCTTTCTTTCATTCTTTTGCATGTGTCTGTTCATTTTAATACATTCCAATGTCTTTTTATCACTCCAGACATAAGGCAAGTGCATAAAAAGAATTTACAAAGGAGTTCTGTCTATGACAAAGAAGCCTTAGAGGTAATAAATATCAATATTATAATTGCAATATTGATATCAGCCTAACACTGATTTGTTTTATAACATATTAGGCTATGGATGGTTTTCTGTATGTTGTGGCTCCAGACGGCCAGTGTTTATACATCTCTGACAACGTCAGTCACTTTATGGGCCTTTCTCAGGTATATATCTATATTATTTATGTTTAGTTTAGTTTAACATAATATTCCTTAATAATATTTGGATGAACAGGTGAAAATTACAGGACGAAAATCCCAATTGACAATTTATACCTATCAAAAAGTAAAGCATCAAATAAACAAAGTTAACAAATATTGAAATAACTCAACATGTCATTTTATTTCTTTATTCTGAAGATGACTTCTATACAGGTTGTCAAAAAGTCAGACACCAACAGTCTTGCTCAGTTCTACACACACCCTAATGATTACAACTATCATTAAGTTGGTTCAGTGTCACAAAGTTGAGGAGTTTGTCAAACGTGATGTTCTAATTGTCTCATTTCATCTTTGTGTAACTAGATTGAAGTAACTGGCAACAGCTTGTATAAGTATGTACATCCATGTGATCATGAAGAACTTGCCAATCAGCTAGGAGGACAGATTCCTCTGGAAGACATGGAGATCTTTGATGGTTTGTTCTGTTCTGATTCTGTCTTCATGATGAGCAACTATCTGAAGAAAGGGTCAAAGGCTAAAAATGATGTCAGCCCACACAGGTCATTCTTTCTTCGCATGAAGAGCACTCTCACCAGTCGAGGGAAGAGTGTTAATTTGAGGGCTTCAACTTACAGGGTGAGTTTAATGTTTTGATTATTTAACTATCTATTGTACTGACTGGATTAAAATGATGATGATGATGGTGATGGTGGTGGTGATAATGGTGATAGTTTTGATGATGGTTATGATCATAATGATAAAGATGATTATGATGTTGATAATGATGGTGGTAATGATGATAATGGTAATGATGATGATGATGGTGGTAATGATGGTAATGCTAATGATGATGATGATTATTATTATTATTATGGTGGTGGTGGTATAAGTGTTATGATAATGATGGTGGTAATGATGGTTGTGATGATGATGGTGACGGTCGTGATGATGATAGTGATGATAATGGTGATGATGATACATGATACATGATGATGAAATAATTGTGGGTGGTAATAACGATTATGGTAATACCCATGAAGATGGACACGATGATAATGATGACTAACTACTATTGATCATAGATGATGCCAAAAAATATTCAAAACTTTGCAGTGAAACCACTCACTAAGTTTGTAATAACACATGAATTTTGAACATAATTTTTTAGTTGTCATCTCTTATCAATAACAGACAGACTATTTGTTGATTGCAGTCTGTAGTCCAACCCATATCCCTTGTTAATCTACATAAGAGATTAATATCGCCCTGGGACCCCCACAGTTGCTCTATACTACATCGACTGGCTGCATATCCAGCGTAGTTGGTCCTTGTGGTGTAACACGTCAGACTATAAAGCCGAAACCGTGGTGTTCAATTCCTATCAAGGGCATACAATATTTTCCTCATGATCTTTATTATATTAAGAATAGTTATGCTATAAAAATATAAATTAAACAGTTATTCAATGTACTGATACGGTTGGATATGTCTATAGGTTGTCCATTGTACTGGTAGCATGAAGTATACTACTCGTTATGACGAAGACGGAAAAGAGGAGAAAGTGCCACTGTTCTTAGTTGCTATTGCTGTACCATTGATGTTTGCTACAACCTTTGAAGTACCCCTCGATAGAGGTACTTTCACCAGCAGACATATGTTGGACATGAAGTTCATGCAGTGTGATGACAAGTAAGTTTGTAAATGCATGGCTACACTATGATCGTATATTTGTATTAGGTAGTATTTCCCTGTGTATAAATACATGTGTTTTATTATCTTATATTATATATTATCCGCGTTGGTTTTTCTTTTAAATATATTATTTATGGTTGTTTTAAGAGTTTGTTTTCTGTTTGATTATTAAATGAGACGTAGAGATAGCAAAGAGCCGTAGGATGTAATTTCCGATTGAAATTTCGATAAAAAACACCTGTTATCTCTCTAAAGGTGACTGGCTACTTTAGAACGTTCGATTTAAGCCCACGATGTGTGCGCGCACAAAAAGCGCTGAATAAAATAGAACGTTTTATTAATGAACCATACTTGTTTTTAACAGGACAAAACTCTCGAATTTAGCACGGGACTGTATACTTTATATACGCTTAATTGAAAGAACCTAAAAAATATACTTTATATCGAATTTTTACAAAAAGTTAATTTTTCTAACAAAAAATAGATTTTCGTACGACTTTATGCGAGTTTTGAAAGCACTAAAAGGACGAAATATGACAGATCAAGGTATTTCTTTTTCTTTTTTATTCAAAAATAACAAAAACAAATATCAAAACTAAGTTGAATTGCAGAATGGTTCACTTTTCTTATGTTTTTTTTTTCATATCGCGACACCCCATTTTTCTTTTTATATTCGTAATCAGCATTAAATTTCACATTAAAAAAATCGTAGTTTAAAAAAAGTTTCAAATTATCTCTAATTATTCTTATCTATTTATTTGAACAATGTTTATGAACAATGTCATAAATCTATTTTTCTGTAAAGAAAAAAAAAGAAAAAACACGAAAAAACGAGGCCAAAAAATAGTGATCAAAATCAGTTACGTAACTTTACACTGCGTGAAGGCCCGTAATACCGGACAAGAAGGCCAATCGTGTTTCACGTATTTGTCATTCTATGTCAAAACCGTATAGTATGTTTTTTTAAATATGCTGAGTCATATTACCATTTCAATGACCTTGGGTCGAACCGGACGTCTCGAAGTTTATGCATGCGTTTTATCATGCACAGGACTACCAGTCTCCTGGGATACACTCCGAAGGAATTGATCGGGAAGTCCTGGTACAACTTCCATCACGCTGCAGATTTGGACAATGTGCTTAATACCCACAAGCTGTGTAAGTAAACCAATAACGTAAAGAGGATAGATATTAATATTATTAATTGATATTATTGTAATTAAGAAAGAAGAAAATTCCGGATACAACGCAGTCTATTGCTTGTCTGTCTGTCCGTCTTTTTTGTTTGTTTGTTTCTTGTTCGTTTGCTTTTGCTTGACTGTTGGGTCAATTTTGTTTGGTTGGTTGGTATATTTGTTTGTTGTATGATTTGATTTTTGTTTGTTTGTTTGTTTAAATGTGATTTGTTTGTATCTTTTTTATTTGCTTGTAAAGTTTTCTTTGGTTTATATAGTTTTTGGTTTTTGTTTGTTTGATTAAATGTGGTTTGTTTGTATGTGTTTTTGTTTGCTTGTAAAGTTTTTTTTTCGTTTGTGTAGTTTTTTTTTGTTTAAATGTGGTTTGTTTGTATGTGTTTTTGTTTGCTTGTAAAGTTTTTTTTTCGTTTGTGTAGTTTTTTTTTGTTTAAATGTGGTTTGTTTGTATGTGTTTTTGTTTGCTTGTAAAGTTTTTTTTTTTTTCGTTTGTGTAGTTTTTTTTGTTTAAATGTGGTTTGTTTGTATGTGTTTTTGTTTGCTTGTAACGGTTTTTTTTTCGTTTGTATAGTTTGTTTTTTGATTGTCCTTTTGTATGTGAAACAATTTGTAAGTGTGTTTTGTTCATCTACACAGTACTGACCAAAGGACAGTCAGTCAGCAAGTACTACAGGTTCTTAGTTCGTGATGGTGGATGGGTATGGCTGCAGACTAAAGCACACATAGTGTATGACAGCAAAACATGTCAACCACAGTTTGTGTTCTGTATCAACTATGTCTTGGGGTGAGTAGTGCTTGGTTACTGCTTTATTGTTACAAATGTATTTTAAAGCGTTGCGGATTGTATACAGCATATTATATAGAGAAGCTCAGTGAAGCAGTTAGTTAACAATGTACATTGTTTGAGTTTCATTCGTGCGTTGCTCACTCCGTGGGAACGCGTGTGTTAAAGTATTTAAGGTTTCAGTTTAGCATAAACATTATAGTATTTAAGGTTTCAGTTTAGCATAATGCGCTATTCGAAGGCATTTCGTTTTCGAAGCACTTGATTTGAAATTATTGACGTAACTAAGTTGTGCAGTTTGATTTTAGTACTGGATTTCACTTTTTCTTTTGTATTTTCAGATTTTTTAAATAACGTTTTAAGTACTGAGCATTTATCTGTATAGTTACCATACTTGTTATATTCATGTCCGACTTGATCACGTAATGCATTAATAAATGAGATGCCCGGCGTTCCTATTCTGTTGTCACTGTAGAATGTAGATTAGCTATAAAAGCTAACTATTTTTTATTAGATTGATAAAGATGATGACGATGATGATGATGACGACAGTAGTGAAGATATGATAGTAATGATGATAAACATGATGATGATGATGACGACGATGATGATGCTGACGACGACGACGACAGGAATGAAGATGATGATAGTAATGATGATGAAGATGCTGATGTTGTTAATAATGATGGTGATGATAATGAAGCTGATAGTTTTGATGGTAATGACAATGATGCCGAACTATGATAGTGAGATGGTGGCAATAATGCCGGTGGCAATAATGGTGGTAATCACTAACTACGGTCTATTTATTTCCTTCCAGAGGCAAACAACATTGTAAATCAATTGTTTCCAGCGAGCAAAACAACCCTGTCCCTGTTGTGAATGGTCTGTACAACCTTCTCCAGACAGACGAACCTAGAGCTGACGACATTGTGATCGAAGAACGTACCAAGCTAATCAAACAGGAAGCTAAAGCAGATAACAAGACTCATGAACTCCTCATTCCCAAGAAAGAACCAAACTACACTAGCTGTGCGGAACGTGGTGCTCGTAAAGGCAAAAAGATGTGTTCTTGCCTCGATGTTGATTGTGAGCATATGAACTTCCAAGAATGCTTTCCTGTTGCTTGGGAAGATGTCATCCATCAGCAACAAGCATATGACAAGTATACATGGGATCATTATGGTATTGCACCCATTGAGACTCCACCCCTTTCACCTGCCGGTGATGAACAAACTATGGATGAGTCATCTACCATCGAACCAGCCGACCTGGAATCAAGTGCTCCATACTTACCATCCCCAAGTGCTGACAAGAACTTAATACAAATCAAGGAAGAGAGAGAAAGTATCGATGGTGAAGACGATGAAAACGACATGCAAGATCGTGCACCATTCATTCCTCCGCCTAATACCGATGCTGGCTTGATGTGTGATGATGAGATGCTAGCGGATGTAGCTATCGGAGACACGTCGTGTTGGCTCGACGGCAGCGCCCTCAAGACGTCTTACCCCTCCCTTGGAAAACTCAAACGAATTTCACAGAGCCTATCAGCACGTACTTCACCAGTGTCTGTAAGAAGAGTCCCAGAATCTATCAGACGTAATGGTTACATCACTAATGAGCTGACTAGTAACGGTGATGGACAAGTATACTTCCCTTCAGTCACTCAGATTGACGCTGAAGTTAACGCTCCTGTCCAGTCATGTAACCTACTACAAGGGGCCGACCTCCTGACTGCACTCGATGTTGATATGATGGATATTAACTCAGGGTACATGGGTTAACTAGACAGCTAGACTAGTTTGTATAAAACATTAGTATATTTTAACTCGAACCATTCACGGCCAATTGAGGCACTTTCCCCCTCGAACTTCCCCCTTCCCCTACCTTCCCCAAATGTCGTCCCCTTTGCTCGATTATTCAAGCATTCTACGGCCGTAAGCATTATCCAATATAACTCATAGAAAATGGTATAATGTATTATCATGTGTGACTAACTGAAATACAGCGTGATTTTGATGGCTCGAGCGGTCAGCCTGTCTTATCCTATCTTGGCTTTCAGCTATTTATTGTTATAACACATGTAGTTTTTACTATTTAACAACCTTAAAAGGTGTTTTATTAACGACCACAATACTCTTATTCGAAATATGGTGAAGATTTGGAGTAACTGCTCGTGTGGACTGAATAACCTCGTCGTCGCGATCCAATAGGAGTATTTTTACGCGAATGAGGGATTGTACTGTCCAGAACAATAGTTGTCCAAAATTGTTAGCCATATTTGTTGAAACATGTATTTCAGTGATGCAGATTCAAGCGTTTCCACTGATCTGCTAATCCTGAAAGGTTAACGAAACTAGCATATCTTAGCTCCATAATGAAAGCAAGAATTTTTATTTTTTTCGTACATGCTCGAGTTCAAGAACCATGTCATCGATCAAATCGACGCTATCAGTATATTTGGTGTGTGTACTATGTAGACTAGAATAGGCGCTTGTATAAGCCCTTACAACAAACCGTACAGAGCTCTATTTACCACAGTCTAATTCGTGCTTTGATAACTTTGACTTAAATGTTGGGAAAAAGAGAATTTAGAGATTTTCGACTAGACGCTTAATGCCTTTATCCTTGCAGAAGCTTAATTATCATTAGTAGTAATTAAGTAATAGAGCTTAATAGTAGAAGCTGATACCAACGCTGATTAGTCCGATCGTATAGACCGATTCGAAATATGACGACATGCTACTGTTCTTGACTTACCAGCCTCTTTGGTACACAGTGGTGTATTCACATGTATGAGAGGCTAGTCAGGCAAGAAGAATAGATATTTGAATTGGTTGCCATATTTTGATTTAAAGATGCATAAATAGTAGTCTAATATTGTTTAATTTATATTCATAATTGGTATTTTAGCATCAGTTGTGTCTGTGTAATTATTTGCTAGTTCATAACTGTAATAAACATTTTATTATATCCAAAAAAGTATTGTGGAGTATTGATGTAGTATAAACTCATATAATTCAACTATTGGCTGTGAAGTTTGGCTCCGTCTGAAAATTCACAACAAGTCGTAATCTTTGAGCTTAAAATATTTCCAGTTTGATTTACAGTGCCGGGACACACTAACTGGGCCCATCTGAACAAAACTGCATTACAACCGATATCAAAACTACGAACACTTGATTTATTAAAAAGCGCCAAAACCTTTAGCAAAATATCCGAGTTATGAACGCTGATTGGCTTAGTCGGATTTTATCGGGAATCGATTGTCTGTAGGTCGATTGTGATTCATCCTCGGGAACCCAGGGGTAACCCGACGATGATTGTGATTAGACAGTTTTGTTCAGGTGGGCCCAGTTACTGTGTCCGCACCGAAACTAAGTGGATTCGATTTAAATTTAAACTTAAATTTAAAAAAAAAAAGTTTTTTTGTGTATTTGTTTGTGGGTTTGATTTGAGTGTTATAATTCATTCGCAGTCAAATACAACAAAACGCTTAACAATTTAATTAGTGATTAAGAGCGTAAATACCCACCGGGCTCACATCGTAAGAGATATCCAAATGCCTCAATGTGCGATCAGTAATTTCATGGTCCACGAAATTCAGGTTTAACAACACTTGTGTGAATTCTCCCTCGCTGATTGGTTGATTTATTGTTGTAAATAAGAGGACAGACACACTGTGCGGAATCGAGGGAAAGTTTGTCATCGCCGGACACAAATTGTTTTCATCTAAAAACAAGTTTATGGATAAACTATGAATGGAAATTACTTTTCTGTAAGTAGCAAATTGTAATAAATGTAACTATGCTGTCATGGAGTTGTTGTCGTTTTAATTTTATGCGGTTTTTTTTCAGTCTTTTCGACAAATCTTACAA
Organism: Metridium senile; assembly: GCA_949775045.1. Lineage (NCBI taxonomy): Eukaryota > Metazoa > Cnidaria > Anthozoa > Actiniaria > Metridiidae > Metridium > Metridium senile. The sequence continues at coordinate 32,947,892 of OX459096.1, read as the reverse complement.
TTCATTCTGTAGTCTTTTCAACAAAACGTTGCGCGTCGTGAGTCCACAACATTTTGACCACAGTGATGAGGAATATCGTTGTCGATAAGAGTACAGACAACGAGAGTACAAAACCACATTTGATTTGCTAACTTCCGCGCGGTGCATGCTTGTAAGTGACCCTGCATGGGTCAGCTTTAATCATACCCTATTAATTAAGACTAACCTTTATTCATTTATATAAAAACGTTTCCAATTTTTATCACTTAAAAAAAGTCATAAGAGCATTAGTAGCTCAGGTTAAGAGTAATACCGACAATATCTATAATAATATCTAGGGCTTTCTGCCTAGTCATTGTTGTTTAAGCATATTATGGTTTACCCTTTGACACCGGCTGTCACGTCTACAGCACCAATACTCGAAATGTCGTGAATCATCATGACTTAGCGGTTTTGTAAATTTATAAAAAACTTCAGTGTCAAAACGTTACTCAAGCATGAATACCTAATTTAACTGCAGTTTATATACTGATTCTACGCAAACTTTGAATGAAAGAACGGATGCAAGCAATGCCGGGATATTCTCCGAGGACGCGCGCGGGGATTGAGGGCAGGTCCAGGTGATCTCGCTTCGAGGCGCGCAAAGGATTGTTTGTCAAAACGATCCAAAATGGCGCCTCGAGACAGCAACGATTTCGGTTACTTTTAGGCATTTGCATTTGGTTGTTATTTTTTTTCATTGCTGATAGAGTAACAGAGAACTTTTGTTGTCCAGGTTACATAGAGTTTTTTTAATTTAAAGTTATGATCAGGACGTATTTATCGAGGGTTAATACGGGAAACAACTCTCTCGAACGACGCCATGTTGGAACTACTGTTGGCGATGCGACAGAAATGCTTTTGATTGGCTTATACTAGCCTGAAGTGCGCGCGCGAAATCACCTGCGTCACTGTGCTTTTTTCGCAACGTTGAAATCTTTGTATGTAGGATGCTAGAGTCATGCGGCCTAAAAGTCGGAAAAGTGCAAAAACGAACAAGATACACGACGAAAACTAAAAAAACCCGAAGCTCTGTGCTATCCGTGTTACCTCTAATGATTAAGTAGCTAATCTTATTATCACTTAGTACGTATCAATCCAAAAAATACGCAGTCTAAGACTGCATGTGGCTACTGCTATTGAAAGAAGCGTTAACGTAAAAAGTTGTGTACTAAAAAGCGTATAAAAAGCATACCTGTACGTTTTTGTAGAAAACAATGAAAATTCAAATTCAATGTAAAACTCTCTGGGTCAAATCATGACTTTCTAATGTCCATTATGAATAATTAATTTATCAGTCTGGTCGTTTAGCTAGGTAAACTATCAAACTAGTTATAGTGTTTCACGACGTATAAAATAGTAAAACATTTCGGAAACCACGTGCTTCCATCCACGAAATCAAACACTATCAATTCCGAACCATAAAATATATTTATACAGGTTGTTAACAGCATGAAAGACTTTCTACTGTCCATAGTTTGGAATGTTTTTAAATTTCTTCTAGACACATGAAATAAACATATACGTTGATAAACATGCTTGAAACTTGCAAATCCCCGTACGCAATAATTTCAACATTTTCTTCGTAATTTAGCGCCTTTTGTCAACGAAATTGTCAACACAAACACAACTGCTAGCAGTGATACCTCTTAAGAAGAGCTGTATATTTTTCGAAGTATATTTTTACAGAACTCCTTCCAAAATACGCAGTCAAAACACTACACAAGTCGTCCGCCATTTTGAATTTTGAAGCACCAGAATTCACGCTTCCTGCGGGAAATGTTAACAACTTACTTACAGGCTGATAACATAGTGGCTACGCATTCCCAGAATGCAGAAGCCACAAAAAGGGATGTGACTCTTTCTTCTGAAGTGCTTAATCTCGTTTCTCAAGCCATTAAAATTTTTTGGAGAAATTCAAAGCAAAGGTTGGCCAGATTTTATGCTAATTAGTAGTGATTTCCTTTAATTGTTTTGTCCTCATGTACTATTAATGATTTTGCGAATTTTCACTGAGGTATGAACTGAATAGGTGTATCATTAGTGTCATCAGTGTTAAGAGCATCAATGTAGGTTGAGCTGTATAAGTGTATTGCACACTAAATATGTACCACGTGAAAGAATGTCTTCAGTGTTAAGAACATCAATGTAGGTTGAGCTGTATAAGTGTATTGCATACTAAATATGTACCACGTGAAAGAATGGCATCAGTGTTAAGAGCATCAATGTAGGTTGAGCTGTATAAGTGTATTGCAAACTAAATATGTACCACGTGAAAGAATGGCATCAGTGTTAAGAGCATCAATGTAGGTTGAGCTGTATAAGTGTATTGCATACTAAATATGTACCACGTGAAAGAATGGCATCAGTGTTAAGAGCATCAATGTAGGTTGAGCTGTATAAGTGTATTACATACTAAATATGTACCACGTGAAAGAATGGCATCAGTGTTAAGAACATCAATGTAGGTTGAGCTGTATAAGTGTATTGCAAACTAAATATCTACCACGTGAAAGAATGGCATCAGTGTTAAGAACATCAATTAGGTTTGAACTGTAATTAAAATTGAATTCTAAAAGGAGCGCTGATCTTCCCTACCACTGTGAAAAAGTGAGTTTCTGCATGAAGGGCATGATATGACTATAGAAAACCAGGAAGTATGTAGCTGAAGTTAATTATTATAAAAATGGTTCGTGGTCCAGGTCCCCGATCTAGGTGTAAAGAGCCTGTGCAAAAATTATCAGAAAAAACTAGAAGGGGAATTAGGTGAAATGAATATAAAGTGAGGGGGACTTGAAGTACGTTATTCACTTTGCGGAATGCATTGGGCTTACTTTTAATGCAATAAATATGTCGCACATGCCTGTCAAAATACTGCAAGCCAACACACCAAGCCTACAAACCAACATACCAATTGCAAGCCAACACACCAAACCAACACACCAAACCAGTACACCAAACCAACCGACACCAATTGCAAGCCAACACACCAAACCAACACACCAATTGCAAGCCAACGCACCAAACCAACACACCAAACCATTACACCAAACCAACACACCAATTGCAAGCCAACACACCAAACCAACACACCAATTGCAAGCCAACGCACCAAACCAACACACCAAACCAAACCAACACACCAATTGCAAGCCAACACACCAACTGCAAGCCAACACACCAAACCAACACACCAATTGCAACCAGTGAAATACAGATACATGAGAAAAATATCATATGTCCTAGGTGGGAATTGAACCTACGGTTTCGGCTTTCTAGTCCGACGTGTTAACTTGACTACACCAATTCCCGCCAAGGGCATGCATATGACATTTTTCTCATGTATCTGTATTTCACTTATACACCGAACACATTTCAACTCATTATTCACTTCACCTCTGCGTTTCTATTTACGGTGTTCAAATTTACCTAAGAGATTCGCCCTGGGACCCCCACAGTTGCCCTATACTACATTGTCCAGCTGCGTATCCAGCGTGGTCCTTGTGGTGTAGTGGTAACACGTCGGACTAGAAAGCCTAAACCGTGGGGTTCAATTCCCGCCAAGGGCATATGATATTTTTCTCATGTATCTGTATTTCATGAAAATTACTTAACCTCGTGGTGTTCCATCTAATTCCAGTCAATCAGACTCCGATACGCAGCCAAGCAATCGTGAAACGACTCCATTAAGATAATTGTATAATGAACCAATGGATGACCTTGTCAGAGATAATCTTTAACTCAGTGAGGGGTTTCGAACTAAAATTTGTTTTCAGGGAGGTCTTATTATATTTTTGGCTAAATGAAACTCGTTATTCAGTCCCCTACAAATTATAATTATTGCATATATAGTCCTTAATATCAAAAAATATTTCTTATTTGATAAGTTTGAATGTATATGTCGTCTTCTTGAAAGTGTTTCAAAGTTTGACGATTTTCAATGAAAATTGAGTTACTCAAACCGGAAGTGAAATCAACATACGCAGATGTGGAGTAAATGTACCGCCGACTTTAGCATGATTTAATAAAAGGACTCCAAGCAAAATGATTTACATTTATCGACAAAAAAAAACATTAAATTTCACTTGTATTGCCTGATTCCTATTTAATCGTTGCGATGGCTGGATCAAAGAGAGAGACAACGAACGATCTCCGACCGTCTGATAGGCATCAGCGATCGGCCTGGCGATTTCAAATGTCAGTATATACATATTCTTGACAGTTTTAGTTTTATTTGTCTTCTCGTGTGTCACATTTATTGTGTCACTCTTTAATTGTAAATTGTGTGTGTGTGTGTCTTCAAGTGTGTCACATTTATTTCTTGACAGTATCTCAATATAGTATTGTACTACGATTGTATAAGCAATTATATATTAAAACCAAACTTAGTAATCGATTTTTGCGCAATGGGTGTTTTAGTCAACTGCTATTAACGAGATGGAGTCGAAACAGCTGAAAACAGGTTTTCGATTATGTAGTTTATTTTTTGCTAAACATTACAATATGGAGGTCCCCGTACTTGAAATGATCTCAACGTGTGATAACATTATTATCTTTGTAATCATGTTTAACATCTGTGTTCACAACCACATTGTATAACCTGTCATTAGCGAGTTGGAATTAAGCACACTTAAGCACTTTATGATTTCTTTGCCTTCTTTTCCTTTTCAGTTTAAATTCCCTTCCCTTCGTTTTAATTCTTTCCTATCCTTCCCTTCCCTTTCCATTTTTCAGTTCCATCTATTACGTTTTTCTTCTTCCCTTTGTATTATTGTAGTATTATTATTGTAATTTTGTATATTTTTCATTTCTTATCATTTTTCTTTTTCTTATTATTCTTTTTTATTTCTCTCCAATAGTTTCTGCCGGTGTTTTTTGTTTCTTTATTTCCTTTGTTTGCCTCTTCAATTTCTGTTTTTCCACTTTACTTCATTCTTTTTTTTTTTCAGTTGTTTCGATCGCTTTCGTCATTATGATTTATTCTATTTGAACACGGACAACACTTTTTTTTATTTGCTATTTCACAATACTTCGTTTATCTAGCTGTGTTAGTATGCAAAAACATTTGATTATTCGTTGCTGAATTTTGCCATTATTTTTGTAGTAGAAAAATAAACAATTTAGTATTTTAAAAAGAATTAGTATATGCAAAGCCATTGTGATATTGTCGTTTCTGAACTTTTTTACCGTTGTCTTAAGTAGAAAATTAAAATATTATTTTTTATGACTTGCACAACGTAACTTTATTAATTTTGTTTTCCTATATACTTAATTGTATTTCCTTTTACTCCGACGAAGGGCTAAAGCCCGAAGCGTCAGTAAAGTTAAGTCAACATTTTTTACGGTGTTACAAATTTTATTATATTACCTATCGTTTATATCAAACACCGACGCAGCCTATACTAGTTTACTCGCTAGTTCCCATTTGTATTTCTAAAGTATAACTTTTATTACCGTAATACCGACTTTAATTTACCTATTTTTACAAAGATCAACCAGCTGATTTTTCCAGTTTTTATAATTTATGAATTACCTTTTTACGTATTCCAAAAGGTTGTTCTAGATCTAATTTTTAAATTAACTTAATGGGCGGAGACAATTATAAACGATAGTACAATATTATAGCTCCAGGAAAAACTACAGTGGTCAGTAAAAAAAATCTAGTAAAATAAATCCACAAACGCTATTTGTTCTTTAGAATTCTACTGCTAAAAGAAACCATTAGCCATTCAGCGATATGTGAATACATAAAATATCACCTGCCTTCGCAGTACTAGTTTCGTATAATTTCATCGAATCTGACAACGACTTCAATAATAAGGCTTGCTGTTTTATTTGGTCCTAGCACATTTTTAGCTATTTAGTTATTGGCTAGGGCCAGTTCCTACTGTACTTGTAATTTTATATGGGTAAATTGTAATCTCTTGAAAATTCTAGGTGCAATAAAAACGTTGTTGTTGTTGTTGTTGTTATCGAGCTTAGCATATTGAAAACTTTCGTCGTATATAATTACTCCTAAAAATCCCTTTAATATCGCTTTCAAATATACAGTAGATACATATGTTATTCTTTGAGATGTCCGAGTGTTTGTTATGAGATTAATGCCAGTTCGTTTGCATAAGGGAGTGATGTTTTAATTTATAGTAGACTGATTGTGTGACTGATCAGGTGGATGAGTGAGGTCATATTCAAATTCATTCAACTTTCCACTGACTCCTTGTTTTGAATATCCAATGAGCAATAAGTTTTGTTTATTCATTTTACCGGCATCGAATTAGCAGAGTACATTCGCTTACAATAAACATAATAGATGTTGTCTTTCTAAACGTATCAAGATTTGTCCGTTGATATTATTGGTGACAAAGGCTGGAGCTTCTAACACGTTCAAGACAGTTGTGACAGTTGTCGTTCGTGCATGTTCATGTCCATTTGGAGATGAATGAGTTGTTCTTTGGCTTTTTGTTTACACACTCGTTGGTTTTAACTTAAGCTTCAAATCTTCAGTTGGTTGTTCTTGTGATGATTGGCTATTAATGGCGATATGTCGAACACATCTATTCCGAATTCAACATGGAATACGTGTGTTAGTGGTCTTCCCATTGGTACTACAACGCCTCTTTTTATAGCATTAATCGTTTCACTGATTCTCTGTGTTATTGGAAACAGCGTAATATGTTTGATTGTGGCCCGTCACTATCAATTGCATACAGTAACCAACGCAAAGATTGTCAACATGGCCGTCGGACACTTATTATTTTCGATATTTTGTGTCCCTACTTACTTAAGTGTGCTGAATAACCGGCAAATACCAAAACTGTTGTGTTCGTCGCTTGGGTTTTCTTTCACTTTCTTTGCGACGGGATCAACATTTGCTCTTATGTTGATCGCATTTGAACGATATCATGTCATTGTTGTCAAGAGAAACTCGTCCAAGCTTTGGACGGCAAGGACGGCTAAAAAGTCAATATTAGGAACATGGCTTGTGGCGTTTGTATTATCTATCCCTTGGGTTATCTTGGACGAGAAACCTTGCAGTTCTCACCCGGTTGGCTCTAGTCAAAATAGCATCGTCTATCGGCTAAATAAATGTCTTCCGTTCCTTAACCCTTCATCTTCGAATACTATGCAGACTTTTAATATTTTTCTTGTAATATTGTGTTTCCTACTACCTTTTGTAACAGTTTTTACATTATATTGTCGAATGGTTGGACCTCTTTGGCAAGGATATAATCAAGTTCGGCCTATGGGGGGAGGCCATCCTAAAACTATACGATATACGGCTGAAATAAGAACAGCAAGGACTATGTTAATAATGTTCATTTTGTTCGTTTGTTGTTGGACTATTTACTGCTATATTGCAATCTCCAATTCTTTGAACAGATTCTCCAAACAAGAATTTAGCGAAACACTGACAATTGTATCGATATCTTTAGCATTTGGCTCGTTTTCTTTGGATCCTATCATCTACACTTTACGAAATCCAAGGATAAGTATGATTTTACGAGGTAGAAAAAACCGAAAACGGAGAGTAAAATTCACTACCAGCGAATTCGCGACGGATGGCGGTGAACAAACAAACTGGATCCACGGCAGATGTGCAGTTGAATCTCTTTTCGAAACGACAACAGCAACAAGCAAAAGCGACGAAATGAGGACGGCTTCTACCGCACAAACCGCTTGTTCTTCGAGACTATCCAGCTCAGTGTTGTCTTTCACTTGTCATATAGGAGAAGAAAAAGAACAAAATAATGAAATATTTTTTCACTGAAAAATATGTCTATATTTACATCAGCTCATGACTTAACTGAACAATTTTAATTCATCAAAATAAATATTGTATTGTAAAGTAGTTGTAATCCATGCAAATTCTCTTATAAATACTTCTTTTTTACTGAAACCAAAAATAGCCAACTTGAATAATGCCCATCATATTCAGATTGCTTCAAAACAAGTAATATTTCCTAATAACACTCAAGGACGCAAACTTAAAGTACATTCCCGACTGAGACAGTTTTCATTTTCCGGATATTTTTTATTGGCTGTATTTATCTTGGACGCCGAAATTTTCGTCCAGACGGAATTTTGCAAATTGTACTTGGTTCAGACCCACAAAACAGTCGAACATTTTGCCCAAGGCGAAATCAGCGACAAAGTGAATTCGAGACGCTAATTTATTTACACTAAAATTGCGGAAATTTTCGTCGTCCAAGATAAATGCAGCCGATGACAATTTTTCGTTTTAGACTCGTCCTTGTGTGTGCTTTTAATACATGAACGTGTTATGGCTAATCTCTAACGACAACGAAGAGAATTAAAAGAAAAAAATATCGTGTTAATTTAATGGGTCTGTAAAGATGCCTTTAATCCTTTAATTTGTTAATTTTTTCCGAAATATCTCCTTGATCATAAAACTTAATCCTCTTGAAAACCAAAAAATATTTTTTGAGCAATACGATGTGATCGAGAAAAATCTAATATGAGTGACCCATTTTACTTTCTAAAATTCAAAACGGAATTTGTTCTAAATATCGAGACATGTTTAATCTTAAAGATCGACAATTTATTGACGTTTTTGACAATGATTTTAACTGTTCTTTTTATGACAGCCGTTTCCTTCCTTTCTGCAACATTACTACTAGGTCATTATGAACCTTTAACGTCTTAGGTTCCTCATAATTCCAGCCATAAACTCAGTGATCCTAACATGCCTAGAGGGATGAAACAATTATGACATCCGCAACGCATTTAATTAATAATTCCTAAAAAAGAGCAAAAATTGCATTTCTTTGGAACAGTGTTACCATTTTTAGTCTATTGTAGTATCAATGTTCGAAACATATTTAGGTAAATTTGGAGTTTATTGATCAGGACTTGGGATTAAAGTTACGCAAAGTATCAATGTTCGAAGCGTCAATACTGTAAATTGTAATTGGACAGTATCAGTAAAATTTACCACGTTTACTCCATGCAAATGTTTTTGGCTCGGAAAAAACGGGCAGATATTTTACAGGCAGACAATCTAATAATCATCACTTACACCTGGGTTTAAACCATTCATTGTTAAACAATGACATCAACCGGTCTTTCTCAAGACTACTCACACACGGACAATTCATCATCATCACTTGTGCCTGGCAAAAATGTCTGAAAACGACAGTCTTTCTCAAGACCACTCACACACGGACAATTCATCATTATCACTTCGATTCTGTCTGGCAAATATGTCTGAAAACAACTCTTCCTCAAGCTAGACTACTCACACACGGACAATTCATCATCATCACTTGTGCCTGGCAAAAATGTCTGAAAACGACAGTCTTTCTCAAGACCACTCACACACGGACAATTCATCATTATCACTTCGATTCTGTCTGGCAAATATGTCTGAAAACGACAGTCTTTCTCAAGACCAGTCACACACGGACAATTCATCATCATCATCACTTCTGTCTTGCAAAAATGTCTGAAAACGACAGTCTTTCTCAAGACTACTCACACACGGACAATTCATCATCATCATTTCTGCCTGGCAAAAATGTCTGAAAACGACAGTCTTTCTCAAGACTACTCACACACGGACAATTCATCATCATCACTTGTGCCTGGCAAAAATGTCTGAAAACGACAGTCTTTGTCAAGACTACTCACACACGGACAATTCATCATCATCACTTGTGCCTGGCAAAAATGTCTGAAAACGACAGTCTTTCTCAAGACTACTCACACACGGACAATTCATCATCATCACTTGTGCCTGGCAAAAATGTCTGAAAACGACAGTCTTTGTCAAGACTACTCACACACGGACAATTCATCATCATCACTTGTGCCTGGCAAAAATGTCTGAAAACGACAGTCTTTCTCAAGACTACTCACACACGGACAATTCATCATCATCACTTGTGCCTGGCAAAAATGTCTGAAAACGACAGTCTTTGTCAAGACTACTCACACACGGACAATTCATCATCATCATTTCAGCCTGGCAAAAATGTCTGAAAACAACAGTCTTTCTCAAGACTACTCACACACGGACAATTCATTTTCATCACTTCTGTCTGGAAAAAATGTCTGAAAACGACAGTCTTTGTCAAGACCACTCACACACGGACAATTCATCATCATCACTTCTGCCTGGCAAAAATGTCTGAAAACAACAGTCTTTCTCAAGACTACGCCTACTCCGGATCGTAAGATCGCCCCAAATCGCCCAAGATCGCCTAAGACCGCCTAAGATCGCCTAAGATCGCCTTAGGGTTTAGAAGCTTTTTGCTAAAATCGCGATTTTAGGACCCGGAGTAAGCCTAAGACTACTCACACGGACAATTCATCATTATCACTTCTATACCTAGCAACAGTCTTAGGCCATACCATAGTTAACTATGGCCGTACTTAAATTCTAAGGAATATGATTACACGCTAACGAGGCTGGGATTGATCGACGAGAACTGCCGTGAAATGGACTATTCATCATCAATTACACCTGTTTTTGAGTGAAACACTGACAGTCTTTCTAGCTCTTTCTCAAGACAGCTACACACGGACATTTCATTATCAAACATCCACTGATATGTTTATTGATGAAACGTTTTTCTTGCAATTTCACGTTTATTTTTCTAATAGTCCACGAAAATTGTGATCGAAAACTAATTGTTTCAGTTTCTTTGTAGAGAGCAAAAATATCGCCATTGCGGCTGAGGATAAATGTCAATACTATAGACCCGCGCTTGATCATAGATTTGGTGCGATTTCTTTCTATCCTGTGTTGTGTATCCTCTCTGTAAACATAAGTACCCCTTTGGACGTTGTTTTTCATTTATTTGACGTTGTGTCAACTGCAGAACTTAAAGATCCGGGATGTGCAATAGCGTTCTATGAGGAAACAATAATTTAAGCTTGAATTGGGAGATTATTTTATAACCGATAAACTCCGTGCAAACAGTAGCTTTTCAAAAAGATTGTTCCTTTGTTTAATTGTTTAGTATAAAATCATAGTTAACTATGATAAAATCAGTGATTTTCAAGCGTTTTTTAAAAGGTGTTTCCAAGTAGTTTTTTAATGACCACACTTCCCATTTTCATTTAGCGAATTGAATCAACTTTCCAATGCAGGTCTGAACAAGATGTTTTTTTTGCACCAGACCTGGGAAAGTTGATCAATTCGCTAAATGAAATAGGGCTTTAGCGGTCGGACCGGTAATCAGAAGGGCGATGGTTGGATTACCGTTTGGAGAACTCTTTTTTTCGACCAGTTTCTTTTGTAGATTACTTTGCGTGTTTAAATAGTGTTTCGGTCGGCCTTTACCCTATCATATATACTGTTTACTCAGATATTGTTTAAAGCAAATCATTATAAATGTAAATGAAATAAAACGGAATTGCTACTGTCTGATAACAAAATAGTTATTTTTATACTATATAAAGCACAAAATGCCGGCTAGTGAATCATTCTATACAATACAACATGGATGTTTTAGAATTAAAGCCAAAGAAATACCTTGATTCGTCATATTTCGTCCTTTCAGTGCTTTCAAAACTCGCATGAAGTCAAACAAAAACTCCTACGAAAATCTATTTTTTTTGTACCCGGCCGTAGAAATTAATTGTTTATAATATTTGATATATATAATGTCTTAATGTCCGATCGGACTCCCTTAGGGCAAAAGTGTTCTTGTAATTTATTCATGTGTCTATCCTTAATATTATTTTCTACTGTCATGCTTTTAGTTTACCTGATGATGGCGTCAGTATGACACCGAAACGTCGAAGAATAAAACTTTTTTGTATAAGTTTCATTTTATTTTGCTTCACTAAATCAATATTTGATATATATAACGTATATTTTTTAGGTTCTTTCAATTAAACGAATAAAAAGTATAGTCCCGTGCAAAATTCGAGGTTTTTGCCCTGCTGAAGCTCAAAACGTGTCATCCTCGGGAACCCAGGGGTATTCTTCTGTCGCTCGTTTCTCGCTTCCACAACATATACCCCTGGGAACGTAGTCTGTTGGAGCTTGTTCCGGAAGTCAAAATTTAGCTCTTTCCTGATTGGTCGACCTTATTAGGTCGACCAATGAAAATCAAGATAACCATTCAAAGAAAGTCGTTAAATAAGTTTGAATTTTGACTTCCGGAACAAGCTCCAACAAACTACGTTCCCAGGGGTATATGTTGTGGAAGCGAGAAACGAGCGACAGAAGAATACCCCTGGGTTCTCGAGGATGAAAACGTGTATGGTTCCTAAATAAAATTTTGTATTTTATTCAGCGGTTTTTGCGCGCGCGCACATATCGTGAGCTCGAATCGAACGTTAACGTTCAACGTTTGTGGCAATTGAAAATGCAAATGTCAATTTTATAAGACTTTGCCAATTGATAAAACTACATTAGAAACAACAAATAAGCTAAAATAGGGGGTCACCGTCGTTGTACATGTTTTCGAGCAAAATGGCTTTGAAGTCGATCGGCAATTTCGGCATTTTTCGCAAGCAGCGCGACCGAATGTCTTGCTGGCAAAAAGGAATTTAGTTAACAAAGCCAGTCGATCATAATAAAAGAAGGCCCTAACATGTTTTCAAGTTGAAACTCATTAAATTTGGAAATAAAGCGATTTTTTGACACAAAACAAAAATAATAACCTTTTCTGGAGAAAAAGACCGTGTCTCGAACAAAATGGCCGCTTTTTGTCGTTGTGGAGGGTCTAAACGATGTAAAAAAGTATTTTGGTGTGATAAAAAAGTTTCAAAACCTGAGCGAAGATATATTCTTAGTAAATAATTCGATTTATTTTATTTTATAAGATACAAAAATTGGGGTCCCCGTCCGTTTTTTAAATTATTGTGCTTATTGTGCTTCAAACATCGATAATCGCGGCTCGCCTGCTTGTTTATCAATCTTTTTCAACCTCGTTCCCAGGGCCTTTTTCACCGAAGGTGCTGGGAACGAGGATATGTTGTTTTTCTTAGACTCTTGGATTCCTTAGCTTGTGTTACAGCCTGTGTTACAGTATTGAATTGTCCAATGAGAGTTCGTGTAAGAAAGAGCATCATCGAAAGCCAATCAGCATCTAGTATACTGATATAATCGTGTAGTTCGCTGGGGGCCAGAACACGGTTCGTTGCTCTTATTCACAGACGGACTTTCCAGAGAAAAATTCCGGCTGTAACACAGGCTAGGATTCCTTCGATAGAATTTTAAAAAAAATGTTCTTCATAAACTATGACATAGGTAAAACTCAAAACTGAAATAAATAAGCTCACAAAAGCTAGCTAAAAACTAAGAAAATGCATGTTTTTGCTATGATTTGCTTTTTTGACAATGGCACTTTTGTTATTTTCTTGAACAAGAGGTGCGCGAGCGTGATGCGCAGTAGCAAGGGTCCCGAACTACCTTAAAGTATCTTTCAAATAGGTTGAAAGCATGAACTCATGCATCTTATTATATATAATTGTATTTTTCAATTTTTTGGACGAGGTTTCAAATTATTACACCTGCATGCGTGAGTTCAAATTGTTTTATTTTTCTATATTACATTTTAGATAGATTACATTTCTTTCCTGTTTATAAAATTGGCCGGCCCTTTTTTAATTAGTTTCAAAATATCTTGTATGATGTAATATTTTCAACAACAAAAAAAGTTCACAATATATCTTTTGTCGATATAGACGTTATGATGTACTTCTATGCATGTAGAGCCTTTAATTGTAGCTGGTTTTTAGCATTTTTTATTTTCTCCCCCACTTGGAAAAAAGTAATTCTATTCTCAGTGGGGGAAATAATATTATAACTGATCCCTGTCTTGAGAGTAAAACAATATGAAATAATTTTATTTAAAAAAATAAGCTCACGGCACGAACGCGGTCAAGGCACAGCAAGACACGTCGAAATTCTGCAATGCATCACGGTCGCGGCAACGCACGCACGCACACGGCACTGAACTTTTCAGTCATACGAAATCTACTCTAGTGACCCCAAAATGTTTTCCCCGTTAGGGAATAATTTTCTGATAATTATTTTTTTGGGGGGATTTCTTGAAGATAAAAAGTATATCATAATGAGAAATAATAACTGCAAACGCATATGAGAGTCAGAGATCAGTCTTGGGTTTCCTGTGGTGTAAACAGGCTACAACGTACAGAACCTGGCACTAGTTATCGGCCTCGTGAGATCTAGTTAGCTTCTAGTTGCTTGCTGATGTTACCAGTGTTTATTTTTGTATTTTATTTTTCTCTGTAAATAGGGTGAATGATAGGATAGGGGTGGGCCGGATAGGAAATAGCTTGCCCCCCCCCTCCCCCCCCCAATCAAAAAACTGCTCCGTCGTCCCTGGGAAAGAGAAAGAACAAATGGAGGTGAAACTGAAGAGACAGAACAAATGGTGGTGCAGTGGGAAGAGACAGAGCAAATGGTGCATATAGTACAGCCGTGCTAGATATCTCTAAACTGAATTATTGAGTCGGAATCGGACCCGGTGTCGTACTGAACGCAATCGTACTAAATTGGAATCAAAATTAAGAAACCCATCACTGAGCTATTTATACTGCACATGCTTACGCAAATAATTCCGCAGACCGCCGAGCTACGTAGGCTATCAGTCGCTTGAAGTATAGGGTCTACCCTGCGAGCACGCAGTGGTTATTTTCTCTTATTCTTAGGACGACGAGCAAATTAAACTAACTTACTTTGCTCGTCGCTCTAAGGGTAAGAGAAAATAACGTCTTCTCGCAGGGTACTTTTCCTCAGGATTTCGGATTTTCATTTTGTTCTGTTTTTCATTTTTTTTTTACTTTTAACTGATATTTGTTTCTATTCTTTCTCTTTTGTTTCCCTATAAAGACCTATAAAGTTCATTGATTTGAACACTTTTGAACCAACTGTCAAAATTACTCGACATAAGAGATTAGCTTAGTCAGATACGTTTCGAAGATATCTTTGCGAAATAAACTATTCCCTTTCTTTGATAAAGGTATATTTCAATCAAATCACTTCACAAACTTGAAGGATTTTTGTCGAATTCCTCGACGATGTGTATTAAGGTGGCTCGACTGAGTATTTTTGAAGGGCCACCGTCGCTGTTTGATCGCATAGTACGTCGCGCGTAGAAAAATAATTTCAAATTAATTTCCATAGCGAGTTCAGGCATAGACTGAAGTTTGTTCTGATGTTTCAAATATTGCAATCGGAACTAGCAATAATTTTTTATGATAGAAAAGTAGTTTTGACAAACACGACAATTTTAGGCGAAATAGAGTTTTCTATAAAACCGCATTGATTGTTTCACAAACTTCAGATCAAGGTCTTCGTTGTTGCTGAAAATAAAAGATTTATATGAAGGCATTTTTGAATAAAACGCTTTTAAACATTTACACAACAAATAAATTAAATTAATCAAGCATCCATTTCACTTGATCAAAAACATCAATACAAAAGCTCAGAAAAAGTTGCTTTTGGTCTCATTTGGTCAACAAATGTCTTAGTTATCCGTCTGGCGAACATGAACGAAATCACTTCAGGCTATTAGGACATACATGATTTTTCGTTTGGTGAGATATAACTGCGCTTTTTCTTCTTTTGTCTAATATTGCACACATTTTTACAAAATATTTCAAAACTTAAAATTTCCTTGATGAATTTTTTTCTTACCGCAGCATTGGCTTTTTGAAATAGTTACTCGTCGAGCCCTGCAGTTTAATGACCATTGATAGATTGGAAGATATCGAAAATATTTTTCAAAATAGGTAAACTTTTTGACCGCTTACTCAAGGCTCGCATTGTTTTGGTTGTCCGAGATCGCTATTGTCTAAATTTTTTACTCAAGTTGTGAATTCCGATATGCATTGTCACCTCACAAACAACACTTGACTACCGTTCGTTTATAGCCGAGCAGCTCCGAATGTGATCGTTTGAATATTATATTATAATGACAAAGGACGGTAACGCAATTCCAGCTGATATGCTGTACTTCGAATCTTTGCCCAGTGATTTTTCGCTTTTTATCAAGTTTAGTTAGAGGCATGTTATTCGAAGTACTGCATATCAGCTGGAATTGCGTTACAAGCACCCATCGTAACCGTCCTTTGTCATTTATAATATAATATTCAAGCGATCACATTCGGAGCTGCTCGGCTAACGAACGGTTCCAATCTATCAATGGTCATAAAACTGCAGGGCTCGACGAGTAACTATTTCAAAAAGCCAATGCTGCGGTAAGAAAAAAATTCATCAAGGAAATTTTAAGTTTTGAAATATTTTGTAAAAATGTGTGCAATATTAGACAAAAAAAGAAAAAAGCGCAGTTATATCTCACCAAACGAAAAATCATGTATGTCCTATAGCCTGAAGTGATTTCGTTCATGTTCGCCAGACGGATAACTAAGACATTTGTTGACCAAATGAGACCAAAAGCAACTTTTTCTGAGCTTTTGTAGTAATGTTTTTGATCAAGTGAAATGGATGCTTGATTAATTTAATTTATTTGTTGTGTAAATGTTTAAAAGCGTTTTATTCAAAAATGCCTTCATATAAATCTTTTATTTTCAGCAACATCGAAGACCTTGATCTGAAGTTTGTGAAACAATCAAATGCGGTTTTATAGAAAACTCTATTTCGCCTAAAATTGTCGTATTTGTCAAAACTACTTTTCTATCATAAAAAATTATTGCTAGTTCCGATTGCAATATTTGAAACATCAGAACAAATTTCAGTCTATGCCTGAACTCGCTATGGAAATTAATTTGAAATTATTTTTCTACGCGCGACGTACTTTGCGATCAAACAGCGACGGTGGTCCTTCAAAAATACTCAGTCGAGCCACCTTAAGGACAGTTCGGCAAGAGAAATGACGTAAAAGCACAGGCATCCCAAGCTAGTAGTTCATTTTAGGGAGATTTAGTTCGTTTACGCTAGACTGGTGGTTCGTTTTAGGAACTGATTTCGAGTCGTTTTAGGTTGATTTTGAGTCGTTACCAGTCTAGCGATCTCAAAATCTCCCCCAAAAAAATTCTCAAAATTTCCCTATATAAACGAACGAAATCTCCCTAAAATGAACTACTAGCTTGGGATGCCTGTGGTAAAAGTAGCCTTTAGTCTGGATAATTTCCACCAATGCACATTGTTATCATCTCCGAGGATTCCTTGATCTCAATTCATGACTACAGTTGTGTTGTAGTTAATTTTCGACAGAGAAATATGACTCTAAACTTATCGAATCGCCACTGCCTCGATTCTCGTGTCCGCCATTTTGTTCTAGAACCATAGTTACTATGGAGACAAGGAACTTGCAATCTTATTGGTCGAGCAGTTGTTTACATCGTGACGTAGCAAGGTGCGCAAATTTGACTACTTTCCCGGACTGCTAAATAAAAAAAACATTTCGTACATGCACTAGCGTTACTAACTGTAATTCTCCATTCTCACAAAGATAAGTTGATAATTGGTTTCCCTCGCAGCTACCAGAGCCGTTGTTTTCTACTTTCTTTGGCGTTTGTAAATCTGATGATTTGTGAAACAACGAGAAATTATCAAATGACAAATACAGTACAAGATCAAGAAGCCCTCTGGTTTCCAGGGTTACCTTCCTAGGGGTTAGTTATAGATGTAAAACAGATATACAGTATACATTTATAAAAAAACGGGTTTAAACACGTTTATTGTGCAATTGACTACAACAACGACAAGGTCAAGGCCATAGTGAATTGTCCTTCAAAATCACTCTGCGCAGAAACACTAAAGTGCTCCAATAAAGAGGAAATATCAAATAACAATCCAAAATTTGACGGCTATTTTATATTATTATATAGATTGATTCTAACGCGCGCTCTGATTGGCCAAACAAGCGTGGTTTATGAGAGTTATAAACCACGGTCGTAAGTTTTCGAAATCAAACAGACTTTTTTGAACGATTTTTGAACAATTTTTAATCGAAATTTATATAATAAAATAAATAATTAAGGTTCAGCCTTGGTTTATACTCTGATAACCGCACGCTTGGCATTTGAACACACTTAAAAATGTCCAGAAGCACTCGCTTTCAGCTCGTGCTTCTTGACATTTTCTCGTGTGTTCAAATTGCCAAGCGTGCGGTTATCAGAGTATAAACCACGGCTGAACCTTAATTATTTGTTAAATAATAAGTTTTTATAGCTTTATATTAAAAAAAATCGTTCAGCTTCGGGAAGCATCCGAAGCGTATGGATAGGTTAACGTCGGCTAAACTTCGCTTCGTCGTCGTCATTATATCGGCAATGAATCGGAAATATGTCAAAGCTTGTTGTGTCAGCATGTGGGCATTCTGTCTGCGCACGCTCAGAAAAATTCAATTTTGATTTTATTAACCGCTGACATGCGCCTGCACCGCGCGAACGCGTCTTTTTCCCGCTTCTTTTTAAATCCCAATGTTTTCGCAAAAACGTAAACAATTAATCATGGCGAACTGTCAAAAGCGTTTTCAAATAATAGTTTTACTTACTTTCCTCCTGTTTAATAGTATTTTTAGCGTAAGTCATAGGTCTCGTACTGGTTGTGTAGTGTGTGGAAAGAAAAAACAGGGTGTTATTTTCCAAAATTCTGACTTTTACAAGTCAGATTTTCCGACGTGTTTTGGTATTGAAATTGAAAAAGATAATGAAGACGACAATGAAGACCACATTTGCGAAACCTGCAGAAGAGCTGTCCAAGAGCATAGACGTCTCGGAAAAACTTTTTATCACGTTAGTATCATTTGGAAATAATTACAAAATTCACGGATATATTCATTTGCGAAAATTTTACTCATGTTATTTTTTTCGAATTTATTAGTTGGTAAATGCAAACATCAAACGGTCTGGACGACCTATAAAAGTCAAAAAGACTTTCACTCCAAAAACAGCAACCAATCCGTCTAAAACAGAATTAGTAAAACTCGAAGAAAATGTAAAGGTATTATCGGAAAGTAAGTCATTATCATTTATTTTTAATTCACTTATCGCTGACAAATGATTGAAATAAAGTCCATTCATCTTTATCATATATTTATTACAATCACTGTTCATAAATAAGTGTATAAGTAAAAAAAAACAATGATATTTAAACTACTGTTGAGTAAAACAAATGATTAAATAAATATTTTTCAAAATTGATTTAGGGTGTGACTTAAAAAAGGAACTGGAAATAGTAAAAAGCATGATTTACCAGTCTAAAAGAAAAGAAGAAAGAGCAGTATATGACCCAGAAGAATTCAGAAAACAATGTATAAAAGTTGGGGCAGTAAAGATTTTCGATACTATAATGGATGCAGTCACATCACCAAGACATTCGCACGAGAGAATAATCCTGAATAAAAAAAGAGTTGTTGCCTTAATATACAGGATGTGCCATAGTTTGAGTCAGGTTTGCAATGTGTTTGAAGCAGACCATTCATTGTATTTAAAAAGTTGTAACGTTAATCAAGAAGGGTTGGAAACCGAGCACATACTTGGCAACACTTGCTCAAGAAGAACTGTCAACAAACTCCTTACAGACCTTGCAGAGAGCCATCACAGCACTTTTGAGTCCTTAATTGATAAAGCTATTAAAAATGAATGGCTCTTAGTGTTAATCATAGATGATTACACAAGTATACATCAAAAAAGAAGACCTCAAAAAAATGAGTTTACTGAAGCTAAAACAATGTGTACTATTGTAGTCAAGGCTTTCAAAAAGATTCAAGCCATACCAATCCAGCATGCACATACAATACATGACCATGATGGGCTAAACATCAGTGAATGTCAGAACATAATCACTTCTGCATCAAACATGCATACTCTTAGTAAATCATATGCCATGAGCATGCCCAATTGGTTGACTCGTGCCTTCTTTAACCCAGAACTAGAGAGACAGATAATAAATATTCACCAATATAGTGAAAATGACAATGTGAGAACAATGCGAAAAATGAATGACCTTTACTTGCTTGATTTTATTGAGTTACGACTTAAGTCAAAAGAAGATTTTAATGCTGCTTATGACATTATCCTGGGTACAAAACTAGCTGAATACATGACAAAGTTTGTTGTTATACAGCCTGGTGATTGGCCATGCCAATTTTTTTGTAGACAAAATGTTTATGAATGTCTAAAGAAATTTTATAACAATAACCCTGGCATTATGTGTGATCTCCACAACCTAAGTACTGTCAATAATCCATTTGATCACTCAACATATACATATCCACTGACAACAAATTATACTATTGAGAATTCCAGCAAAGCCTTGGTGTCACAGCCATCCCTCTTGTCTGTTGTTCCAGTAATTGGTCCATTGCATATTTCCCTGAATAGTAGAGAACATATAATCAGTTCCTTTCATCCGTTTTTTAAATATATTTATGAATCAATTTTCCCTAAAAGCAAATTTGCTGCACATCCCAAGCCTTGGAGAGCAAGTTTGATTCTAGAGGTTGTGTATGGAGGCTGGACATTATTGAGAGACACAGCAATTGCCAAGTTTGGAAAGGTGAAAGATCTAGAATATGGAACATTTTTTAACTTACTGGATAATTATGTACCTCTTGTGTTATCTATTTACACAATCTCTTTTAAGCTAAATCACTTTTCAGAGTATTTCAGAGCAATGATCAGAATATGGATAATGTTTACATGCCTAAGACGAAGACACTACAATAAAGCCCCTCTAGTATGGATCAACATGTGTGCACACTGGGGGAAATACTCGAAACAACTTTATGAACTACTTCAAAACTATATAACAACCTTTGATGAATATCCAGTAGAAAATACCCATAGTATTTTACGTGCCCAAACTAATGCTAGTGATACTGCTGAACAACTGAGGAAAAAGGCCAAGACGATTTTCCAATCAAAAGAAAGCCAGGCCCATTTCAGATCATTTTTTACTACACCTAAACATTTTTCATATTCACATAGTCGACTACGGTCTCTTAAATGCAAGTGTGCACAAGTTCTTACTTTAATGATCAAAAAGATTTTCAAGTCACCGCCACATAAATTAATGAATACGAAAAACAAAGCCCCACCATACATAAATTTACCAACAATGTTCTCCAATATGCCTGTGAAAGATACTGTCCTACCTCTTGGATTTCATGGAAAAGTTAAACCCGACCCAACAAAAGTATGTGACTTACCTGGGTGTCAAGTTCAAACATCTGATGACAACTGGCTATTGCTTCCTGGATGCTTTCACTCTTTTCATGAAGTTTGCCTTAATGGTTCTACTTTTTGTCCTCTTTGTAAAGATTTCCTTCAAAAAAAGATAAAAGATTTAGGAGAAATTGCAAAGGAAGCTATAATAAATCCAGCATCATGCAAGGAAACAAATGAAACTGAAAACAACACTGAAATACCAGAAAATGACAACGATGATGATGAAGACAATGAAAACAGTGATATGCAAATCAGTGAAATTGGAAAAGAAGAAGCAGAGAAAATTATCAAAGACCTCAATGATGAGCTAGCCAGTATAACTGTATCACCACAGCCAGATGCCAATGTATCCCATGTCAACCATCAACCTACAACTAACAACAAAACTCCATCAACAAACACCAATAAGCCACCACACTGCAAAAAATGTCATCATCAAGTAAGAGGTCACAAACGATTGGGTGATTCCCAGCTCACATGTCAGTACTGTCCAAATAACATATGCACAGTGAATAGAAATGGTCAATCTAGTTGTAAATGCAGGTGGCACATGCCTTCTGATGATAACCAACATATAAATCCTCCTACGTCTACAGCAGTCACACATATAGCAGTCCCTACAGCAGTCACACATATAGCAGTCCAAGAAAGCAATTTCATAGATGTCACTGAGTGGGTATTACCGTGCAACATTTGCCAGTCATCAGGAAGACCTCAAGGCAGCAATGCATGCACAGTTATAGCAGTTACTAGTGCCCTTCACTTTCTCAATGGAACTCTCACAATTCCCAAGCAATTCTCTGACCTAAACCAAACCTTACCTTATTACAACCAGCTGATTTCAAAAGGAAATCAGGTTTATGACTTGCTGAACATGCCACCAAATCAGCCAAATCTTGACGTCAAAGAAGTATTGTCCATCAGAAATCAGGGCTTTGAAATGCTTCAAATGTCTGTTGACACAGCATTTTTTTCAGTCCAAGACCTTGAGAACTTTCTTAATGACTATGTTCAAGAACATCAACGATTTGCTGCCATTTTGATTGTTCCACCAGATAAGTCCATGCTGCTTTGCTTTGATGGCACTACCATTTGCATGTTTGAAAGTCATAGCCATAACTCACAAGGAGGTATAATTGCTTTTAGTGTCACTGGGAGAGTCAGTAACTTTATCCATTACCTACAGATCATGGTCATGCAGGATTGGCAAACCCAGCTGCAGGGTTCTAACTTGGCTATCCTACAACTTAAATAATAATTGTGAGTACAGCATCACGCTTTATACAGTGTTATATTTAAAGAGGGACACAAGTTGGTTTACTATTACAGCAACTTAGAGCACAATACTCTATTTGAAACATATAAGTAATACTAAATAGTGGAATTTGATAGTTATAATAATTTCATACCAAAACAACATATATATGTCTGCATACTCTGGTTGAGAGCCATAGTAATTGAATAGGAAAGAGTATATACAGCTGAAGAGAATGATTTGTGGATGCAAGGAACAAGAGTGTGCACACATATATCAATGTTTCTATACAAAAATTATACATTGCAAAAAAAAATTAACAAAAAAATGTTAACTTCTTCAATCTATAAACATTCAACAATGAGTTCGAATGCTCACGTGATCACAAATACATATCGAGTCGTCTTCAAAGTGGTCAATTTGGATTGCCCGTAAAAGAGCTGTGCAATTTTGTATGACCAATAAATAACACAAGTTATTCTTTGATTTATTAGCATCAAAATGATGACAAAAAGAAAGCTGGGGGACGGTAAAAATTTCAACTTATTTCATGTTTTTTGATTCGAGGTAGTACTGAGTGAATGCAATTTTCGGCATATAAATGTCTTCGAGCTAAAAAAATGACTGCGTGAATTTAGAAGAGGCGACTAAAAATCAGAAAATAGACAACAATATTTAAACACTTAAGTTACCTTGTGCAATGCAATTTGACGATTAATAACTTGACGATCTTCGTAAACCATGGCAGAGAAAAATACTCCTTGTCTGACAAATATGCAAGATAGTTTGGGTGGTCTTCAGTATTCCTTTAAAACCACATAGCTATGCACTTTTAAGAAGCAAAAAAGTTATGCCCCTGCAAAGATAAAGTAAAAAGGTTTGTTATAAAGGCCATTTCCAACGTGGGGGACGGTAAAAATTTTGAGTAAATTGGTATTGCAAATGAGTGAAAATTGGCCAATCCTCAAATTTCTCGGTTAAACAACAATATATTTTAGATCATCGGCTTCAAGACAAGACTAGTGTTTGGGCAATTTTAAAACACCATTACATAATTACTCACCTCTAATTGAGATTTCTTCAAAATAATAGCTGGATTTAGGAAAACGACAACAGCAAAGAAAGTCCTCTCTCGAGGTTTTTGCTTTTTGAGCACATTTTGACGACTTATTTCTATCCAAATAAATACATGATCGCATTGTTGATATCCTCAAGCGCTTGCTCTATGTAAGTAGATTGGATTTCCATTCAAACTCTTCCATCGAAAGCCCTATGGTTCTTAGATCGTTCCATAGAAAACCCAACGAACGCTTTCTGCAAACAAAATGGCGACCGCATTCCTTTTCGTTCCGTTTACACGAGCATGCGCAGACAAAATGCCCATATGCTTGTTGTGTCAAAACAATAAAAGCTACCGCTTACCGCACTGTGGGCGCTCATTCGAAACAACGATCAAGCAGTAAACCGTTCGAAGACTTGTGAAATTTCTTCATACTTTATTATTAACTCTAAGAGTTTATTTTATTCGTTTAATACCACGCATTATGATAAAGTTTTTTGTATTTTAATATTATACAATGGCCCTTCACTGGATACAGCATGTCGAAGGTGGACCAAGACGGGTAAACCATGCGGCTGTAGCTGTTCGCGATAGATTTATCTTTAGCTTTGGTGGCTATTGTACAGGAGAAGACTATGATAAAATAGACAAAATAGATGTTCATGTCTACGATATTGGTAAGTACGAATCATTGTTATAGTCCTTGTACTGTAGCTATTATTTCTTAACATAAACTTTTACAGTTATCTGTATATTTCTAGAACTATATTTGTTGTTATTTAGATGTGTCCTTTCTTCTTTCGCTTGGAAAGGTTTCCAACAAAACGTTTTGGTTTACGTCTACGATTTATTGAAATAAAATAACGTTTTAAGCTTGTTGTGTGAACAATATGTCGTACCGTTTCAAACGTAAGAGTAACACGATGTCTCAATAAAAACGCAACAAACTTTATTCGAAATTCGAGAAATTACAAAGCCCTGCAGTTTTTGTTTTGTTTTGTGAACTAAGCTAAATATAAAACAAGTTTGTTTGATATTGTAATTCATTGGCTTTGACTTCTTTCAATCTTTTCAAACCGCAAACAGGTTTTCCAACCAACAAAACTGTTTCAATTGATATTTTTTTATATTTATCGCAACTTCTTCGTTCGAAACATTATTCAATGTTTGCTTTTTGCACAAAATTCATCGGAAAACTTGTAAATATGCTGCGAAGTGTATTGTTTGATGCTTATTGAGCGTTTGGCATACATTATTGCAGTGCTATATATACATTTTTAATTAGCAAGTTGCGTTTTCATATGATACGAAAAACCAAAATGCGAAGTTAGCGTCGTTTGGTCTTATAAAGCTGTTGTTTTATTTTATTATCAGCTTCAATAATTCTTATCATCGGCAAATTACTTTTTTAATCAGAATTTAATTATCACGGTAAATTATAAAATGAAAAAGAAAAACGATAAAATAATCTTGAAATTTAAAATTCTGCAATTTATTCAAGCACCCTTAATTGGTATTCCTTTTCATAATCAATCTAAATGATTTTTCCTAGTTTTTTTTTTCCCCCTTTCATTCAAAAATTACTTTCTGTCTTTAAAAATCCCTCCATTTTTAAATTTTGGCAATATACTAATAGCTCAGAATTTCAAAGAAATACCTTAATACAATAAATACATTGCTATGATATGGCACAAAAAATTATTAAGTGCATATCAAATGATAAAAATAAAAGATGAAACATATGTCCGGTTACCAAACTAACAATTTCCAGATACCCACTTGTACGTGTAACTTAGTATATATGGTACCAATGTACTTTCAAAAAGTAAATTCAATGATCTTGCAGTGTTTTTGAACCAAAGTGTTTTTCTGCAATCATTTATGATAAACAGACTCTTGTGATTAAATTAATGTTTCTTGTGTTTCTTGCAATTCTGGATTAAATGTGATATTGTGGGTATTTATTTTCTAGTGACCAGTCGCTGGGTGAAACTCAAGACAGTTAATAAGACGGACAGTTCCTATTGCTGTGTGCCATATATGAGATATGGTCACAGTGCCTCGCTTATCTCTGAATCAGCATTTATATTTGGAGGAAGGAATGACAAACATGGCGCTTGCAATACCTTGTATTGCTTCAACACAGGTGAGTGAGAAGAGAAGAGTTTCAGTCATATAACAGAGCCTAATGGCAGTTATGTTGGCGATGATGAAGTTGATATACAGCACTACACTCTGGACAGAATAGACAAAATAGATGCTAACACGGAAATACTTAATTACTTTATTACCAACAGATACCGGTAAATTATTACTACATGTATTCATCTTTGTAAATTATATTATTACATTTACTCCATTGCTGACTGCGTGTGTAATTTAGCCCAACTGCTACAATACATGTCAATAAACAGATTATTAATTGTCAATATTCATATTTTAAAAACAGCTATTGCAATTTGCACACTTGAATCCCTAAATTGTACATCGCAAGCTTCATGATTGTAATATACCACGTTATAATGAAATTCTAGTATTATATATTACAATGTTAAGTGAAGCACAACAGGTATCTATCCAAGCCTCTTTTAAAACCAGCAGAGAATAATTCTGAATATAATGAAATGTACATGTACTTATGTCAAATTTACAGAAACATTAACATGGTCAAATCCCAAGACAAACGGACAGCCACCAGCAGCAAGAGATGGACATACCGCATGTGTTATTGGACAAAGAATGTATATATTTGGAGGTTATGAAGAGGTGGTGAGCATGTACTTTGTTACGTTGTAAAAATTATTCAAAAGACAATACTCCAGTTCTATATCTAGCACTGCTGTAGTATTTGACAAAATGTGCATTTATACAGGTATAAGCCTCTATTTGTTGTCAAAATGTTCACAATTTCCAAGCAAAGCATGAAAAAAATGTTACTGATTCACAATGGAAAAACACCTTTGATTTTACTCTGAATTAAGGCTCTCCCTGTGTAAATGTGTTTCAAATAGTACTACAGCATGCACAGTGCTAGATAACACAAAACTGGTCAATTGCAGAGAAAGTAGTTGTTTATCAATTGGTATTCAACTGACTTTTCACATGAGACATTAAGGGAATAAATTAGCAGTATATATGGTGTGGGATAAAATAGTTATATAATGAATATCCCACTGGTCACTTGTATTTTCTTATCATACTCACTCTCTAACAGACAGTATGTTATGTGTGTTTACTAGAAATACATGTGACATACTCTTGGGTTATCCCATGGTATCCCACTCAAATCCATTTATTTGTATAGTTAATCCTTGCTAGATAAAGGGAGCCCAAACATATACTTTGATGCTCGTAGACAGTCACGTCAGCTAACATCAATAAAAATCGGCAAATATTAGATATATATATGACATATACATTTTCCATTAAAATAATCTAAATAATGATGTTTGGAGTATTAATATTATAAAATCTGTTTCTTAAAACTTGAATTAATCTTTATGCACTGTTTATTATTCCAGGCTGAATGTTTTTCCAATTCAGTAGAATATTTAGATGCAGAGTCAATGGAATGGTTCCATTCCAAGGTTGTGGTAAGTTCACCAAGACTTATTTTCTATAATTTGAACATTGCTGATTTACAATATGTTGTTTTTATGCCAGGGTAAGCCAGCAATGTGGCGAGACTTCCATACAGCAACAGCTGTCGGTAGTGATATGTATATATTTGGAGGAAGAGGTAAATTAAAACTTACACTTAATAAACTTAACTTCATGCTTATACTGCTAGTTATACCATCACGGTTCGGAAGATTCAAATTGTTTATCAAAATTTGACTTGATTATCATTTGTTATGAACATTGCAATTTTGGTCTGAAACCCAAACATTACCTCATTGATAAGAATTCATCAGCTGGTTTGACTGTAATATGTACGAAGGACTATATTGATAAGGGAATTTCACTGTAACGTAGCACACTTTCCATGTGAAAATGGTTCAAATACACTTTAAAGAGGGGGGATTACAGGAACTTTGAGGTGTTGCTTATTCATGGGTGGCTTAGTGTCTTCTTGCCTCTCACCACTGTGGTCCTAGCCTCCTATGCAGCCACTCTTTTGTTGATTCATGTTGCATGACAACACAAAGGAGTGCCTGCATAGGAGGCTACTGTGGTCCATGTCTGAGTCATGCTTGAATCATTTTCTTTGTTGACTATCAATACAATTTTGTAGGTGATGTTCTTGGTCCTTATCACTCAGGACAAGAAGTTTATACAAATGCAGTATCAATATTTGATACAAGTAAGTAATAATATTCTACTCATATTAATGCTCATGCATTTTTAAGAAAAAGTCAGGTTTTACTCAATATATTGAGTACATTTTACTCAATGCATGGTACATCTACATTTACATTTACTCTTTTACCTTTATGATGGGTTGGGTTTAGAATAGAATTTAGAATAGAATAGAATTTTATTTTAATATTTACATGGCAGTGTAACTGAATTGCGTAAATTTACAATACTAAAATTAACTAATTATAATTAAATGTAAAATATATATTTATATTAAATTGTATGATATAAATTGCATGTATATATATTGCTAACTAATATTATAAAAATTATGTATATATGTATGTATATTTAATGGCTTGGTATAAAATTTAAAAAATTGTACTCATAGATGGTATAAAAGTTTTCTTAAATCTGTCAGTATGTACAACAGGCAATTTAAAGGTACGTTGGTTTCTTAGGTTGTATTTGCAACTGTGTTTCGGTGGCAGTAAATTACTTAGCTTATGGCTAGAATCACAAATTATATCGTTAAATAATTTCTTGCAAAGATCCTTGTGGTGTTGCTCAAGAGTATTGAGATTGGAAATACCAAGGGCCAACTTATAAGCTAATTGTGGATGAATAATTGATATTGCTCTTTTCTGTATTCTTTCTAGATCATTAATTAAGTATTTAGGTAGAGAGCAATGAAAGGCTTGTACTGCGTAATCAATAGCAGATCTAATACAAGTTGTGTAAAATAATACTAGTTTTTAGTTGGACAAGAAAGTAAAGCTTTTTGGATGCTTTCCTGACAATTTCATCTACATGCAAATTCCAACTAAGGTTACTACTTATAGTTAAACCTAGTAATTTGGCATTATCTACAACATTGATGGGGCTATTATTCACCATAACTGGATTGAGATCGTGTTGCTGTTTTGCAAAGGAAATCCTAAGTTCCTTGCATTTATCATTATTAAGCTGGAACTTATTGCTAGATGACCAAGCAACTATTCGGTCAACAGTGGATTGTATACCACCCTGTTCACCCTTCGGAATGGTTTCTGAAACAGTTGTGTCATCGACAAACTTCCATATATGTGAATCGTCTACCTTCAGGTCATTAATCATAATCAGAAATAACCAGGGACCTAATTTCGTACCCTGCGGGACGCCTGAAGGGACCAGACCCCATTCCGAAAGGCAACTGTTAGCTAGTTTGACCCTTTGATACCTATTTGACAAAAAATCTATAATCCAATTAATAGCACTAACTGCAAGATCTAAGGACTTAAGTTTACCTACTAGGATACTGTGATCTATCAAATCAAAGGCTTTACTCACTATAAAGTGTCATCCTGAATGCAACGATTTCAGTTACTCAATATTTTGAGTATTAATCTACTCAGCCTTTTTTGCAGTCCAGACAACCCATACTTTGCTACAATCTTTAACAACATTGTTGGTACGATTCATTCCTGTAAAATGAGTTTACACTAAAAACAGTTGACGAGACTATCCTGTCACTTACTATTTGCTTTTTCAGTTAAGAATTATTGGCATGTTGCTTCTACAACGGGGGATATTCCACTGGGAAGACGTAGCCATACTACAGGTATTATTATCAACAATATCATTATTATCAACAATATCATTATTATCAACAATATCATTATTATCAACAATATCATTATTATCAACAATATCATTATTATCAACAATATCATTATTATCAACAATATCATTATTATCAACAATATCATTATTATCAACAATATCATTATTATCAACACTATCATTATTATCAACAATATCATTATTATCAACAATATCATTATTATCAACAATATCATTATTATCAACAATATCATTATTATCAACAATATCATTATTATCAACAATATCGTTATTATCAACAATATCATTATTATCAACAATATCATTATTATCAACAATATCATTATTATCAACAATATCATTATTATCAACAATATCATTATTATCAACAATATCATTATTATCAACAATATCATTATTATCAACAATATCATTATTATCAACAATATCATTATTATCAACAATATCATTATTATCAACAATATCATTATTATCAACACTATCATTATTATCAACAATATCATTATTATCAACACTATCATTATTAACAACAATATCATTATTAACAACAATATCATTATTATCAACAATATCATTATTATCAACAATATCATTATTATCAACAATATCATTATTAACAACAATATCATTATTATCAACAATATCATTATTATCAACAATATTACCATCCATCATCATCTGATCATTATAACCATCACCATAATCTAGTATTATTATCATAACATCACTAGCGTTACGTCTTCGCAGATCATTACTATCGTTATGATTATTGTTATTGTTGTCGCTGTTGCTAGCTAGCGTGATCGTTATAATCGTCATTACTATCGCTAGCGTTATCACCAGCATTACCAACATTGTTATAGTCATCGTTGTCGCGGTCGCTATCGTGATCGTTATTATCGTCATTATTATCGCTAGCGTTATCACTAGCATTACCATCATTGTTATTGTCATCGTTGTCGCTGTCGCTAGCGTGATCGTTATTATCGTCATTATTATCGCTAGCGTTATCACCAGCATTACCATCATTGTTATTGTCATCGTTGTCGCCGTCGCTAGCGTGATCGTTATTATTGTCATTATTATCGCTATCGTTATCACCAACATTACCATCATTGTTATTGTCATCGTTGTCGCCATCGCAAGCGTTATCGTTATCACCGTCATCATGATCGCTATCGTTATAGATATCATCACCTTAATTTAAGGGACTGTGCAATAATTATCAGGGGGAGGGGTTGAGAAATGAGCGAAAAAATGGAAAAAGTGAATTACTCCCCCCCCCTCACAAATGAAGAACATTACGCCTTGACCCCCTACCATAACGGAAAAAATTAGACTGCACCCCCCCCCCCCCCACCCCCACCCCCCAAAAGGTGGAAATTATAAAGCATAAAATTTCTATGCATTGCCGAATTTCAAACCGTTAGGGCTGGGGCGAATCGCCTTATACTTTGCCAAACAAGATTTTATTTACATAATCAGAGAAACCTTGTCAAGCTTTACAAAATCCTGAAGTTTGGTGTTGATTGGTTTAATATTGTGTGAAATACAGCAATTCAAAAACTTGAAAATTTATGAAGAAATGTATGGAAAACCGGACAAGTTAGTCAAGTTGTCCGGTTTTTGACATTTCCCATACATTTCTTTACAAACGTCAATAGCTGTATCTCATGCAATATTAAACCAATCAACACCAAACTTCAAGACATTGTAAAGCTAGACAATGTTTCTCTGATTATGTAAATAAAATCTTGTTTGGCAAAGTATAGGGCAATTCGCCCCAGCCCCTAACGGTTTGAAATCCGGCAATGGTGGAAAAATTCAAACAGGGCTCTCCTATCACAATAAATTTAATGAGGACACTACATATGAAATAACCACTGGAATCCAGAAAAATGTTACACGACTGTGTGAGGAACTTGATAGAGCATTACAGAAATACAACTCGACGTATTTTATTGGTTCCAAATCAAGATCATCAGAAGCCAGAAGAAAGAAAGAAGATGAAGGAAAAGCCAAGAAAAGGAAAATGGAGGCAACTGAAAACAGAAAAAAAGAGCCTGTGTAATATTTATGTCACTAGGGGGAATCCTGTTGATGGAGAATATGACCCTGACCGCTATGGAGTAGCTCAAATTGATGATATTGATCAAGAAACCCAAGAAACACTTTCTCTATTCACATCTCTCACAGATCAAGCTTGTCTGAGGGACCTGCAGAGATGCCATTGCTTTGATGGAGAGGCTGCGCTGGCCATCCAAGAACTTTTGTCATAAATTATTGACTGACAGATCGACTGGGTCCAACATCATCTTATTGTTGTTAATTTGTTGAGTTTTCAGTTGTTTCAAATTAAAGCGGTTAGGTGTTACCCCCCCCCCCCCCCCTCCTTCACTGATTAATTTTGGACGTTGCCCCCCTCTTTCAAGACATAAGTTTAGATTATGCACCCCCCTCTGGATTCTCAACCCCCCCTCCTGATAATTATTTATTGCGCAGTCCCTAATATCATATCATCGTTCTCGTAATCATGATGATTCTATCGCCATTGTTATCATCATGCTGGACTCTTATCTGATCCACAAAACATGTGACGTCACCAAGTTCTGATTCGTTTGTTTTCCTAGTTTTATGCAGCAAGTTTATCTACATGTTTGGGGGTTACAATGGAAAAGAAAAGAGACATTATAATGAAATATATCGACTAGACACTGTTACGCATGTCTGGAGTAAAGTACCTACCTATGGCAAAGGACCATGTCCAAGGAGAAGACACTGTTGTTGCATGGTGGGATCGAGTGCTTTGATATTTGGAGGAACCAGGTAATGAGATACACCTATTATAACAGTTTCTTTCTTTGTATTCAACTTAGCCTGTGTAGGGGAGGGGTGGGGACGGCTGTACACAGGCTATATTCAACTCATTAGTTTTACTAGTCGCCATCTTTGATTTTTGTCCAGCCAAACAGTCCATGCATGCTTTACGGTCGTGTTTTCGTACCCAGGCCTCAAGTGATTTGTTACCGGCGAATAAACATTGATCATCTGCAAATGGTTGATCTGAGACCAATAGGGATTGGTAGGATAGATTGATAGGAATTCATAGATCCACAATTTATTTGAGTGAACATGAAACAATTGCGCAGTATATTCCTACTGAAATGTAGAATGTCCGACAAACATCGTAGATTTCATAGATCTAGAGATTTACCGCATTTACTGTTTTTTCCTAACATACTCTTAGAATACATAAATTCCAAGACAGACTTTTAAAGTTTTCAGCAATCTATATGTATATTTTCGTGCTGTATATTGAGAAAAACGTATTTGGCTTGTCGGACGTAGCAACAGTAACTAAGATGGAACACAGTGGATAGTGGATCTATGAATTGTGGGAGTTCATCAGTAAATTTTAATCTATTATGCTTGAATGGTACCAAATTACAGATAACAGTATTTCAGCAAACCCACAATTCCTTTATACCTCAGTTGTTCTGTAACACAAAGCTAAACCCGTAATTATCTTGAATTAAATGTTGTACTTCAAAAAAATATTTATTCAAGCAATTTTGAGCTCTGGGATCAGTTAAACGTCAGTTCGAGTTTCAAGAAACCTCATCAGTTTTCCATTCATTCCGTATTGTACGTCACCAATTTTGTTTGTGATTGTTTTATATACATGTTCATTTACTAGTTGTTTTATCTAAATCTTAATTTTATTCTACAAAGATTTCCCAGCAGAT
Organism: Metridium senile; assembly: GCA_949775045.1. Classification (NCBI taxonomy): domain Eukaryota; kingdom Metazoa; phylum Cnidaria; class Anthozoa; order Actiniaria; family Metridiidae; genus Metridium; species Metridium senile. Next base: position 32,914,750 of record OX459096.1, on the reverse strand, counting down.
ATATGTATTATGTATTTATTTGTGGTTGTACTGCTTTTTGGACGTATTTTAATGATTGTTGTGTGTGTTTTTTTTGCAGTCCTTTTGCGGATGCTACCACGCGTACCGATGATGAATTAAGTCTCCAGGATCACTCGGACCTCTACGTTCTTGATTTTAGTAAGCAAAGTTTTGGTTCTTGTTACGATATATAATTGCTTTTCTCCTTTTCTCATTTCCCTTCCTTTCTCCTTTCCTTCTAGCCTGCCTTCTATACTTTCGCGAGAAAAATGTTATCGTGTCCATCTTAATCTCCGTAACAGATCCGGTCCTCGGGGATTTTGCTAAAATGATAGGCACTGTTTCGCAGCCTAGGTTCTTTCATCCCTTTCTTCATTCCTTTCTATTCTAATGTCCTCTTTTGTCGCATTTTCTCATATATTTCTCTATTTTGCTTTAATCTTTCCGTTCTTTATTCTTTTTATTTCCTACCTTCATGTTTGTCATTTTCTATTTGTAGATCCATCTCTGAGAACACTCTGCAAGATAGCTGTTGTTCGACACAAACTTGATGTCAACTGTCTTCCCAAAGTTTTAAGGTAATGATTTTAAATTCGGCTGTTCAGATGTTCAGGTTCAGGTTTACTGTAGGTACATTTCTGCTTTTCGTAGTAACATGATTCAGCAAAGTCAAGGAATCCAACCTTTTTTGTTGAATATTTTGGTCGGAAGACAATGAAACACAGATTTGCCAAACTTATTATAGTCCCAAAAATATTCACATGCATTTGAAGCCAGAAGGGTATTTTGGCTTGAATCGACTATCAAGTAAAATCTCTTATAAATAAAAAATAAAAACACTTGTCAAGCGTCTCCATCCTTAATATAGCATGAAAAAGACAACAACAACAAACAAACAACGAGTGACAGTGTTCCATACAAAACGAAATGACGACCTTTTTGCTGGTAGCGTTTGACTGAAAACTTTGGCTACAAAACCGCAACCGACAATAAAATTTACCAGCTGAACAACTGAACAACAGCTAATTTGTGTTTTGTTCTTCTTTATAGGATGGAATTAAGCGTGCTAGAAACAAGTCTGTCTTCTGACAGAGCAACACACGGGTAAATCTCCTGCAGGCTGGTCTTGCTTGGAGCTTCAGTGAACTTTTACAAAGACGGCGCCCAACTGCTTTGCTGTTTTGCAATTATTTTTTTAATATCATATCATTTATTTATTCACTTTTAATTTCTTCTGGGAAGATTTTTAAGCCGTTGAATTATTTATATTCAAACGAGCGTTTTGTTATCACGACGCCATTGTTTTTAAGTTGATCATTTTTTTCGGATTTAGTTTAATTTTACAAATATATCATCACAAGTGTTTTTATTTACTCCCTTTAATCATTTGCGACAATATGATATAGCTAAATTTAAACACTTGCATTCCCAGCTCGTTTTAGAATTCATATTTTTTAGGCTGACAATTTTGTCAAACGCTAGCATGACTCAGTTTGAACAACACAATGCATTCGAAACTTTTTACCCTAGCCTTTGCAGAATTATATATAACATGTAAATAAATTGTACAGTTAATAACTTTTAAAGCCTAAATAGAGCAAAAATATATCGAACCCTTTCACACTATAGTGAATATTTTTATGGCATATTTTGCTCTGCGTTAACTATTTTTAGTCTGGGAAATATTGCTATAATTGTCTGCTAATTTGTAAACTTTTAAATGTACATAGATGTAGAAATAATCTCAAAAAGACGTTAAATTGTTGAAACTCTCCTCAAATAGTAAGCTTTCTACCTCTCTTTGAATCTGCCTACATCGTTGAAATTTAGAGTAAAAAACGTAACATAACAAAAACATGAATTGTTACTTACTAAAGTTTTGTTACTTTGTCTTTATTATTCACCCAATATTTTGCGAGAGTTTCGTGAATTTAATGTATTTTTAAATGTACATTATCATTGCTTGGAATATCATAAAGGGGACCAAATATTAATTATCAATATATAAAATAACGGATGGGAAATTATCATATTTTTATGAATGTTAATAACAGTTCCTAAACTCCCAGAAACGGGATTATCAATTTATAATAAATTTTATCAAAAAAAACTGTCAGTGTGTTCTTATGTTAATTAATCAAACTTACAAGGAAAAAAATATAAAATAAACAAGCAAACACTCAAACTAACAAGCAAACAAACACTCAAACAAATCAAGAAACACTCAAGCAAACAATCACTCAAACAAATCAAGAAACAAACACTCAAACTAACAAGCAAACAAACACTCAAACAAATCAAGAAACACTCAAGCAAACAAACACTCAAACAAATCAAGAAACAAACACTCAAACGGCTAACAAGCAAACAAACACTCAAACAAATCAGCAAACAAACACTCAAACTAACAAACAAACAAACAAACAAGCAAACAAGCAAAAAATCAAACAAACAAACAGTCACACAAACAAACAGTTAAGCAAACAGACAAGCAAGCAAACCAACCACAAACAAACAATGAAAGTCGACTTTATATCTTTTTATATCAGTTTAGTCAAAAACAAGAGCGAGGTTAATTTTTTCTAAACACGAGAAAGCATTTGAAAGCACAAGGCCGAGTTATTTTCCAGGGGGAACTCCCTCTGTCCAAGTTGTATGTGTAATCGACGCTTTCCTTTTTTTGAACATATTTCCTGTGCATGCCTTTTAGGGTTCTGGCTCACAAATCAATAACGTAACATGATTTCGCATGTGAGGGTTATATTTTTCTTTGCTTAGCAGATCCCCCTTCATCAGTATATACATTGCAGTGATCCCCCCTCCTACCTACGGATAATTTCAGAGATCCCCCCCTCCTAGATAAGGGGCCGACCATTTAAAAATAAATTTCCTGCACGGGCCGAAGGGCCTAAAAAAAATTCCTACAAGCCAAAATCGCCACTGAAATCTTTGGGTTCTTTATTGTACACGTGGCTGTTTTTCAGTTTTTTTGTTTTTTTTTGTTTGTTTGTTTGTTTGAGTGATCCCCCCTTTTGATGCTGTAGTTTACGACTGATCCCCTCTTTAGTACTCCCGAAAATTGACTGATCCCCCCTAAAATCCTCCGCACCCCCCCCCCCCCTTTTAGGGTTCGTTTTAAAAATCGATCACACCTTACCTATATAAGACAAAGGGATTTCTCTATCTGTAGTGATTTTCAAGGCTAAAAGGCCTTTTTCAACCTCCAAAGAAAAGAGTTCTATAGTTACAATGTGGTTGTTATTACACTAGTACTCGTTTACTATAGTCGCGAAGTCCACTTTTGCTACTAAATTTTTTTTTTTTAAATCAATATTTTTTCACTCAAAATATTGTTGGAACAATATTTCGCAACCTTAAATTTGGTGATTTTGTGTGTTCTGCTATCTTTTCCTTACAATAATGCGGCTATTTCTTCCTCGTTATAAGAAAGGGAAACCGTCCTGGATTGGAGGCAGCCATTTTCCCGCTTTCTGCGTTTGACGTAAGTCGTCCAATAATTATTTCAATTATTGGACGATTGACGTACGTCTTCCAAATTTGGTAAGTCTTAGCATGTTATGAAAAATTAACCGGGCGAAATAGACCAATCAGAAACGGAGAACTATTTTGACATACACCTACTTGCAATAAGGTTGTCATACAAAATAGAACATTTGTCACAAAGAAAATAGAACATTTGTGATTTAGTGCGAAAGGAATTAATTAAAAGACAAAAGAGAGAGTTAAGCTTGAGTGATCTTCTTTTGTCTTTTAATCAATTCCTATCGTACTAAATCACAAATGTTCTATTTTCTTTATAACAAATGTATAATTTTGTATGACAACCTTACTGCAAGTAGGTGTAACCAATCTTTTTTGAAGAAAAACTGTTCATTTCTGATTTCTAAAAACGAAACGGTGAATTTCTCGACAAATTACAGCGCGCGATTTTCAATAATCACTTTATATCAATTAATCAATTTAATCAATCTTTATTAACAATAATCAGTACTATACTAGAGATTACATCCCGGGGGGGTACTCCCTTTGTCCAAGTGGTAGGGGTGATCGGCGGAGATTTTGAAAATGACCCCTAAAAGGTACGCACAGATACAAATAAAGCAGAGTAAAAACGACCTTTACAACTGATTTTTGAGCCAAAACTCTAAATGGACCCTAAAAGGTACGCACAGGAAATATTTTAACCCTAAAAGTTACGCCGATCACCCCTACCACTTGGATAAAGGGAGAACCCCCCCCGGGGATTACATATATAAAGTTATAGTTTATAATTTACAAATTTATAGTTACAATGTATTATAGTCTAAACTCTGGTCTAAACTATATTTATGAGTGATAAGACAGATCAAATAGATCGAAATAGAAACAAATAGGCATATGCCATTGATATTAAAAAAGTATTTTATATTGCCGCAAAAATCGCATGTTTACTGAAATGACAAAAGAGAACAACAAAGGACTTGAACAGAGAGAAAAGATGGTATAAAACATGTTTCTTTCTAATCAATAGCAGTATTTTACTCAAAAGAAAAGGATTGGAGAAATAAGATGAAAATGAGAATCTAAAATTTGGATTAATTTAGTAGCTCTACTTAGAATTTCATATATAATGACATATACTAATGATAATAATGATAATAATGTAATACTGTATTTATAAAGCGCACATGATCCTAAAGTTCTAAGGCGCCTTACAATAATAAATAATAAATATAACATATAAGATATAATATAATTTACAAATATATGAAAATAAAATGCGAAACTTTAAAATTCCGAATTGAATTCCAAAGTTGTGGATCGACCTTTGAAAGCAATGGTGAATTTTCCAATGTTGTTTCTAGTACATAGTTGCATTATAGTATAGGAGAAATATAAGGGGACCAAGAATAATACCTTGGGGAACTCCGCATTGTATTGTTAAAATTAATAGGTTAGAAGATAAATATCTATATACAACATATTGTTTGCGGTTATCTAAATAATTTCTGAGGCAATCAAGGGCTAAACCTCGGATACTGTTATTTTCTGATCCAATAACATTTTATGGTCAACAGTGCCAAACGCTTTTGACATATCTAAAAAGACACCAATGGAAAGCTCTTTGCTGTCAATAGAGGAAGAGATTTGATCGACGAGATCAGTACTGAGTAAAGCTAATTTTGTTGAGTTCCGAGGCCAAAATCCATATTGATGACTATATAATAATAATCTGATGAATATATATCTATAAAATTGGTTATTCTGTTATAAATTGCTCTTTCATAGAATTTGGAAAGGGCTGATAAAATAGAAATAGGTCTGTAATTGTTAAAAAGACTATATGGTTATCATTTTTATAAACAGGAATTACCTCAACTATTTTCATAGCTGCACTATCGCGAAATAGCGTGAATTTCTGGACCAAACACAGCTCGCGATTTTCAATAATCAATTGTGTAAAAAAAATATTCATAAGATATCATACTGTTCTTCAGTAACCAGCCCATCTCCTTCATCGGATTCTTGGCCAAAACGTTTCATCATCACTCGAGTCTTGATTCGTTCTTTTATAAACTGATCAAAGCAAACCTCGTTGCGTCGAACGCTGCTCCTACGTCTTTGTAGCAAGTTGTCGTCAGTTGATACGGACGCTGCTCTCCCATAACATGGCTGAAGTACGGCAGTTGTGGTTGAGAATCGTGTAATACGTCTGCAAATGCGGCCCACAACGCTTTGTTTATTTTTAGGGCTGTTTTCCTCTGGACATGTTGAACTGTTTTTAACAACACTTTGGCTTGTGTTCATGTTTAGACTGTCGGTTTGGTCTTGATGGCTTTCGGGATTTTGCTCACAGTGATGATGAACTGGGATTAATGTTCCAGTGATGGGAGAGAGTGTGTTGGAATTCTGATCCATAGCTCTTTCATAGTGTTGCTCTTCTATAACAGGTGGGTAAATTTCTTCGTGAAAAAACTCACTGGATAGGTGTTCATCGGACCCTTGATCAGTTTGCATTTTGGCTTTCTCTTGGTTTTCTTTTTTGTCTTCAAACTCAGGAAAATAACTGACTCTTCTCTGAGGCATTCTTTGTGGTCTCGGCAAAGGCGTCGAACAAGAAGATAAATTATACGAAAATTTGGCTATATTATCTTTCTTGCTGTTATCCCATTGTAAGAAGGAAAAAGATGTTGGCAGGTCCGTGGCTGTTCTTCGTCGATAGGAAGCGGTTCTTGGTTGCCAGTGACTAAAAGCCATTGTTTCTGATGTGCTCCGATCTTTACTGACGTCTAAAAATAAGTTACGTTTTAAAATCAGAATGCTTTGACTACTACATACTTTACTTTGACTTTACTTACTTTTTCAATGTTAAGCCAAATTAACTGTGTCTTCCTTGATAGCATCAAATTCACAATGATCATTTGAAGTACAGTAAACCTGATACTTTAGCTTAATTAATTACTTTTTTTATCAAACAAGCCGGCAGCTACCATCGTCATGATAGTTACTGCAGTGATTGGCTAAATCTAAGATATTTGATTTCTCCGAGTTATATTTAACCATATTTCCCCCCTGTAATTGCCGTTGCGAATTCATTAACAAAAATTAATAACTTACTGAATACTAAGTACTTATTAACTGAACCTAACTGAGCTCAGTCAATGCTCAGAAAAAATGATGAAAGATTCTCATGTAAAACGAGCAAACTAATAAAGTTCAAAACTAAAATAAAAATAATGGGTCACCATACTCGTTTCGGAGATAAAATACCACATTTTGCGCTTGAAAACCATATCATTTTTATTTCACGGAATGAAAAGTTCTGATAAGGAAAATCCAACTATAATATAAAATAAAAATTGGGTGACACCACGCTCTTTTCCGAGTTATAGCACGAAAACCCTTTAAATTTTTTATTATGTAAACCTTTTTATGTCCGTGCGGGACTGGTAACTAGTTCCCTATAAGATCATCGAAACAAACTTTAACATTTTTTGGTTCTCATGTATCTGTAGAATCGATGTAAAGCTAATTATGACCAGTTTAATTATTTGTAATTCTTGCCCAAAACACTACTGAATTTAATTTATCGGTGACGCATTATAGTTCCAAAAATCGACACTAGAACGACGCGGATTTGAACGCGAAAAAATCATCACTTAACGAAAAATCTTGATTTGTCGTCAACGCGAGTCTAACTTCAGGAGATTTTTTGCAGAGTTGATGTGCTTGTCTTGTGAATGCATAACGTTCCCATGATTTTCAAATCGTAAAATGATAAATACTAAAAAACGAGATTATGTGAATTTTACGTACAACGGCTGGGTCCTGAACTAAATACATATAATTTAATTTAATACATAAATACATACTGCTTTTTATTTATCTATTTCCGTTTTATTTTTCTTATTTCTGCATGTCTCCCCTGTCCCAAACTCTCTACTGACCCACCCCTCCCGTAGAACACAAAGTGTAGGTTAAATCAGAATGCTTTGACTACTACATACTTTACTTTGACTTTACTTACTTTTTCAATGTTAAGCCAAACTGTACATGTGTCTTCCTTGATACACAATGATCATTTGAAGTACTGTAAACCTGATACTTTAGCTTAATTAATTACTTTTTTTATCAAACAAGCCGGCAGCTACCATCGTCATGATAGTTACTGCAGTGATTGGCTAAATCTAAGATATTTGATTTCTCCGAGTTATATTTAACCATATTTCCCCCCTGTAATTGCCGTTGCGAATTCATTAACAAAAATCAATAACTTACTGAATACTAAGTACTTATTAACTGAACCTAACTGAGCTCAGTCAATGCTCAGAAAAAATGATGAAAGATTCTCATGTAAAACGAGCAAACTAAGTAAAGTTCAAAACTAAAATAAAAATAATGGGTCACCATACTCGTTTCGGAGATAAGGGCGGTAGACTGGGGCCCATTTTGGTCATTTTTTGTGACAAAAATTTTCGGAATTTGAAACATAAACATATACTTTTTAACAAGCATTTGCAAAAGAAAGACACTTTCCTAACAAAAATATTATTTGCCATGTTTTACTCAAGAAAATCCTTTTGACAAAAACTACTGCGAAAAGTACGTGCATGTCGAGAATCAGTTGATGCAAAAATAAACTCAAAATGTGAAAAATACCACATTTTGCGCTTGAAAACCATATCATTTTTATTTCACGGAATGAAAAGTTCTGATAATATAAGGGAAATCCAACTATAAAATAAAAATTGGGTGACACCACGCTCTTTTCCGAGTTATAGCACGAAAACCCTTTAAAATTTTTATTATGTTTTTGTCCGTGCGGGACTGGTAACTAGTTCCCTATAAGATCATCGAAACAAACTTTAACTTTTTTTCAGTTTTTGGTTCTCTGGTATCTGAAGAATCGATCGATGTAAAGCTAATTATGACCAGTTTAATTTGTAATTCTTGCCCAAAACACTACTGAATTTAATTTATCGGTGACGCATTATTATAGTTCCAAAAATCGACACTAGAACGACGCGGATTTGAACGCGAAAAAATCATCACTTTAACGAAAAATCTTGATTTGTCGTGAACGCGGGTCTAACTTCAGGAGATTTTTTGCAGAGTTGATGTGCTTGTCTTGTCTTGATGCATAACGTTCCCATGATTTTCAAATCGTAAAATGATAAATACTAAAAAACGAGATTATGTGAATTTTACGTACAACGGCTGGGTCCTGGACTAAATACATATAATTTAATTGAATACATAAAGCGAATTTTGCTGTTTTTTTATTTATCTATTTCCGTTTTATTTTTTTTATTTCTGTATGTTTCCCCTGTCCCAAACTCTCTACTGACCCACCCCTCCCGTAGAACACAAAGAGTAGGTTACTGTGTAATGCATCGCGCCTCACGAGCTTCCTGTACTGACCTGTCCGACATTGGAATAAGTTCATCAAAACTTGGTCGAATAAGAAAACATTGAGATGGCTCTCTTACTCCTTGGGGAATCTAGATGGAAAATCTTCAAAAGCTACTTGTTTTGGATAAAGATTTGCGAAATTGTAAGTAATACATTGAAGATCATTCAGCACATTTCATTCATCTGTGTATCGCGGTCTATATCGATATACATGTATATAAACAAAAGACCTTGGTGATCTTGTTTCTAACTAACTGTTACATCTACCTTGGTTACTCTTGTCTTGTAATTAAAACAAAGGAGATTAAAGTGCTTTGTCGGGTGCTCAATTCTTCGTAACCGCATGTGTTTTGTACTTGACCAACCGTCGTTAAAATCACAACACAACGCAATTACAAAGAACTGTTTTGGTTCTTTACATTGTATAACGAATGCCAAATAGTTTATGGGAAGAAACGATGCATTTATATCAGTCATAGTTGGGATTTTTTCTGGTTTGAAATAGCGAGAAAAATGAAATGGCTTGTTTTTATACATACCCAAATTAAAAGTTGGCATGTTCTAACGCGTTTTGTATGATAAGCACCGATTTATTTATTATTGTTGCTGAATTATTTAACATAAATTAATTTTAGTAGATTTTAGTTAGCATTTTGAAGTATATGTAAATGTAACTTAATTCATGTTGTTCTATATGTAAATATAACTTAATTCATGTTGTTCTATATGTATTTATAACTTAATTCATGTTGTTCCATGCTCTCAACATGCATAAAGTGATAATGGTCAATATCCTTATCCCATTTACAGGTTCATCCTTTGCTTATGTTTCCATTTTGTGTAACCTTCAACGACAAAGCAACCTTACATACGATAGATAATGTAAACTGGTTGAACATCACTGTCAAGTACCCATTCAAATATTATGATAACTCCACGGCAGTCTACACAGAAGAAGACACTCCGCCAAAATTCAGTTTTGACATAGCAATCAGCATCTGCGTCCAGTTGTTTGTTTTTGTTTCCATAGTTACGATGGTACAGGCCATATTCATGGTGTTGTTGTCATGTATTGTCCACAGGACGCATTCGCTGGGGCAAACTGTGATGTATATAGTAAGTTCAACTGCATTCAACTAAGAACCAATGATTGTATTATTTTATGAAATCATTATGATAGTGCATGATATGATAATTAATTTAACAAGCATATTAAATCTATCAAATATCTTTATTTTGTGAGGGTGGATACATTATTACCGATTACCCAGTAGTTTTCATAATGGCCCTCAGATAAGAATCCCAACTGGTAAGGAGGCAAACCAGTTGGCTATATTTACAAGTATGGTTGAGAAATTGAATTTGAACTGATCGAAATCAGTACAAATACAACTAGTGTTTAGAGCAGGACTCAAACCAAAGATTGCAAGACCAAAGCTCTGACCACTCAACCATGCTGCCTCCATATATAATTATATGCCTCATTATATAATTATATATGCCTCCTTGTGTAATTATATGCCTCCTTATAGAATTATATGCCTCCTTATAGAATTATATGCCTCCTTATAGAATTATATGCCTCCTTATAGAATTATATGCCTCCTTATAGAATTATACTACACATTTCCTTAATATAATTAGATTGGAATTTATCAACCCTAATATTGATTACATATAATATATCTATTTTTTACAGGAACTCTTCTCTTCTATTATTGTGGCTTTCTTTCTTGTTGTGAGCACTAGTCTGTGGTTGTACAATATTTTCACATTGAAAAAAGAAATTATAGAAGAATTGGTCAGTTTTGAAAAATTGGCACAAAGCAGTTGTTCACCAGGACAACAAAGCTGTGCAGCTGTGAGTTCCTTTCCCAACTATACCACACTGTTTATTTCAGTGGTAAGTAGATAATAATTAATTAAAATGTGAGAAGGATCGTCATTTTTTAATACTTTGAATATGTCAGCTTTCTCCAAAGGCCAACAACAGCAAAATAGCCCAAAATTTTTTTTGCTGATGGAGAAAGACAGAAATATTCAAAGTATTACAAAATGAAAACCCTTCTCGCATTTCTATTCATTATCAAAGTGTATGCCCAAATAAATATAATTAAGTAGATAATATCATGATTACCTCAATATCTATTGTTTCCACATGGATGTCTAACATCTCTCTGGATGAATAGTCATGAGGGACAATTAGTCTAAATATCCTTCATGATTATATTCATGAGGGACGATTACTCTAACACTTGTGGGACTCATTTAGTAACTATGCACATGCGTTGACTACATTGTAGTATGTCATGCATGATTATGCAAACAAACTATAACGGATGCATGGTGGTATAATTCGGCATTGTCTCCTTTAACAAAGTCAACTATTCTTCTAAGTATGCCGAAAATCAACAGCTTTGTAAAAGTTTATAATTTATGCTATGAAAACTAAAATATATTTCCTAACAGTAGTTCTATATTCCACGGTAATCATAATATTACAATCTAATAGCATGCCTTTTCAGGTGACAAGTGATTAAATGTCCCTCAGCCTCGGGAAGTTTAGTAAAAGTCTTCCACTAAACTTCCCTCGGCTTTCGGGGACATTTAATCACTTATCCCCCTCAAGCCATGCTATTACAATGTTTATAATGTATTTTAACAAAAATATGTAGAATTTGAAGATGATGATTATGATCATAATGACCAATTAAGTTTGTTGATGTGGCATGAAGATAAAGGTGATGATGATGATGATGATGATGATGATGAAGATAACGAAAGGTCACTGACAATAATGATGATGATGATGATGAAGATAAAGGTGATGATAATGATGATGAAGATAAAGGTGATGATGATAAAGGTGATAATGATGATGATGAAAATAATGATGATGATGATTGAAGACTTCTCCCATCATTATGCCTTTTGTTCTCTAGGTATTTGGTTTTGTGAATTTCTTGGTGTGGCTAGCCAATATTGTACTTGTGTATCGTCATGTCCTTCAACCAGTGCCAGATGCTAATGGGAACAATGCCCTTATATGGGCACAAGAACTCCCAGAAGCCTCAGCGTCAGCCCAGCAGTCTTGAACAACCTTGTCCTCCAACCGTTTTCAATATTAGCTGTAAAAAGCTGTCTTATTATACCTATTTCCAAAAAGGTTGTCTAAGGTGATAGCTTATTTCATGACTGAAAGGAATCATGGGTAATAATCAACATTTCCAAATTAAGTAATGATGTGTGTAAGAACGAGGCAGGCAAACGGCAATGGAATGCAGAAAGGTGCTAAATGTGTATTGTCTAATCCGTCCATCTCATTGGTTAAAACATGAAAATCTGCCATAATCTCAAAACTAAGCGGATTTTTAAATATTTGATTTGATATCTGATTCCCTTTTCATCTAAGATTTCCTGAGCCTTTATATATCAAAATTTCTATGTGGGGAACATATCGAATTGTAATCGTCTTTTGGCTATTGTTTTGAGCGCTTATGATTGGACGATAAATTTTAGTACAAAAGAAACTTTGTTCCAAAACAGAGCTTTTGTACATTTTATTTTTAAAATGTGTTACCTATAGGCTGATATACTTTCAGTCTGAAAACTAAAACATTCTTATGTGGGCAAGTTGCTATTGCCGCAGAACAATAGAGAGTTGCCTACTTCTTACACACATCATTACTTAATCATTTTTCCCTTGAAGGACATAGGGGTTATTGTTGAGATATTTAGTTAGTTTAGGTTATTGTTCAAATGATGTTTAGATATTTATAGGTTAAGGTCAATGAAAGCAGACAACAAACCCTTGATTATCCACGTCCAGTATTGGAATGACCTATTGCTATGAACAACCTTTTTGAAATAGGTGTACACCTAATTGCAAGAACGTTGTCCTGACTTTTGTAATTTAGTGGGAAAGGAATTAATTAAATGACAAAAGAAGATCACTGAAGCTGAACTCTTTCTTTTCTTATTCCTTCTTACTAAATTACTAAATAAATGTTCTTGTGACAACATTGCTACAATTAGGTGTATATATGCTAGTTTTCCATTTTATAGTTATTGCTATTTGAGGTATTTAGTACCAATAACAGCTTTTTAGAAACCAGTATCTTTGAATATGCACCTATTTCAAAAATCGTTGACGCAAACAAAGCCACAGTCCACACTCTGAAGTCTGCAAAGGATGTTGGTATTTCTTTTCTTTTTATCAAATTAATCATAGAATATTTTGGTTGTACGTGTTTGTGTTATATGATCATAACAAGTTGTTGTTGTGGTAGATATAAATATAAATATTTATTTAAAAAAACGTGTAATAAACCACAAATTAAGTCCATGTAACCGACATTCTTTGCAGGCTTTAGAGTGTGGACTGTACCTTCGGCTGCGACAACGATTTTTGAAATAGGTGTATATAGATACCTATTCTAAATGGAAATATACAGAACTTTGTTAACATTATCAAGAGTTTAGTAGCGTGCATGCTTTGGCGTGACTTTAGATGGGACCTTGTCATCTTTTGTCCTTTTCATACTAGAGAAAGGATAAATCATCACGACAATTTACTCGTCTAATGTGAATTGAACAAAGATCAGACGACCAGTTTCATGTTATGTAGCACTGTTCTATTTGACAAAAATCGCATTTTTGCACATGGATAGCCTCAATTCAGAGAAAATTCATATGTGCTTTGTGTTAAGCGATAACATTTTTTCGTGCTTTGCTTGGATTTGACAACAAATCGAGGCTTTGCTAATGTGGCTGTTGTCAAATAGTATATATAGCGGTGATAAAATGAAACTAGAGCGATTGTGTTCGTCCCGGTTTCACACAAGATGACTTGTCCAGCATCAGACGATTTGTCCGTCCAGACGATTTGTCCGTCCAGACGATTCGTCCGTCTTCTGAAAACGGCTAATGTCAAGAAAAAAAATGACAATCGCTTATACTTGTATTAGTTTAGGCAGGATATACTAAACCTGCGAAACGACAATTGACTATTATAGTCAAGAAAACAAATCATCGAACAAAAAGAAAACAAAATTGAGGTCATTTTCTACAATCAATGATATTATCTAATTTTATATAGGCTTTTACTTCTTCGTTTGCTTATCGTTAGGATAGTTGTAACTCAATAATCTTTTTTATTAAACTTTAAAGAATCTAGTATACAGTATTTTATAAACTTGAATTTTAAATTCTTCTTAAAATTTGGAAATTATTTTTTACAATTTAACAACAAACAAATAACAAATAAATTATCATAATAAGATTATAATGTTAATATAGAGAAATGATTTTATGTATTATTTAAAGATGATCAACTAATAAAATAAATTTTTTAATTAGTGTTTGTTTTAATAATAATTTCAGTTTTGTGTATTTGCTGTCATATAGACCCTGAATTGAACACTTGACGTTCTCTTCTGTTCACCGCTTTATACTCCATATGATATGATATATTCTTTAGAATTTGACTACAGGCTGCGGTAATGTATTATATGTACACATCAAAGGAGTAATTTAAACTAGTCAAATTCTAAAGAATATATAGTATTGAGGCTGTCAACACGAAGACCTTGAAATGGTATAATGCAAAATGTTTGTTCAGATGTAGTTTTTATGCGCCATCGATGTCTTGGATAGCAGATGTTAATACTCGAGTGTTATCTATAGCACCGCTGTACTGATTGACAAAAGGCTCAGTTGCAGTCTGACCATGAGCGAGCAGTATGACGTACGATGACGTACGTTTGATGCGCGCTTCTTTATGACGTCACACTTCTTGATCTACTTGCGCTGACAACTTATTATCGCGCAGTTTTCATTCTTTCTTTCACGCTTTAGCTTTTGTTTTGTAGATTTTCTTCACGTTTTAAACATGACTTGATGGGCTTGTCTTGTTCTCCGCGCAGTGCATTGATATTTTATCTAGTAATCTTGTGCACTACTCCATCATTTCAACAAGGTAAGGACAGCTTTTATTTAGACACAACAGAATATTTATTAACTCAATATTTACTAGAAAGAAATTCAATTACTAACTGCATGCACTGTAACACTGTACATATGTTTACGAGTAACCACTACTCAGTCGTTTTTGCAGTGAGCAACTGTGGATGTATCGATCGTTTACTCACTCAGTTATTTGAGTAACAATTACACTGACAGTCGTTTTTGCAGTGAGTAAACTGTAGTAGCAGATCGATTTGCTTATTTGTTTCATTTTGATTAACAATTACTCAGTCGTTTATGCAGCGAGTAACTGTGGATACATCGTTTTGTTTAACCAGTATTTTGAGTTACCACTACTCAGTCGTTTATGCAGCGAGTAACTGTGGATACATCGTTTTGTTTAACCAGTATTTTGAGTTACCACTACTCAGTCGTTTATGCAGCGAGTAACTGTGGATACATCGTTTTGTTTAACCAGTTTTTTGAGTTACCACTACTCAGTCGTTTATGCAGCGAGTAACTGTGGATACATCGTTTTGTTTAACCAGTTTTTTGAGTTACCACTACTCAGTCGTTTATGCAGCGAGTAACTGTGGATACATCGTTTTGTTTAACCAGTATTTTGAGTTACCACTACTCAGTCATTTTTGCAGCGAGTAACTGTGGATACATCGTTTTGTTTAACCAGTTTTTTGAGTTACCACTACTCAGTCGTTTATGCAGCGAGTAACTGTGGATACATCGTTTTGTTTAACCAGTATTTTGAGTTACCACTACTCAGTCGTTTATGCAGCGAGTAACTGTGGATACATCGTTTTGTTTAACCAGTTTTTTGAGTTACCACTACTCAGTCGTTTATGCAGCGAGTGAACTGTGGATGCATCGCGATTTACTCAGCTATTTGAGTAACCTTAACTGTGAAATTAGAATGTTTCAAAATTGACGATAATTACTTCTCCGTACACAGGATGCGATGGTCCAATTCTTAACGGTAACACGTTAGCCAAGTATAAGGCATCTTCTTTTACTGGGTAACTATATATCAACACTATATTGACTTAGAGATAAAGACTTCCATTTCAATTTTCTTGAAAAAGAGTACCAGCAAAAAAAATTGTTACAGTGAAATTAATTGCAGCTACATTCGCAGAATGTTCGATATTGGGCTAGAGACTGAAATATTGAGCTGTGTGGCCCTGCGCCATCTTGAAAGGTAGCCGGGCCTTTGCATCGAAGCGAGACGAACGTTGAGCGTGCAATGCATGATAGAGACATGTAAATAATAGTAATTTTCACAGTTCCGTTCAGTGACCACGAATAATAGTTTCAAGTCAAGGTTCGAGTTGCTGCGCATAGCAAAATTATAATTTATCATGCGTAGCAACGCGAACCTCGACTTAACACCATGCAATCAATTTCGTGGACCATGAAAATCGCACATTCAGACATTTTGACATCTTTTTCAATGTGAGTGGGTATTTACGCGCTTGCTGACTGCAAATTAATTATAGCATTCAAATTAAAACCACTGACCGCAAAGCATACCGGTTAGTGGATGCAATGGTCGGGCTACCTTTCAAGATGCGCATGCAAGAGCACTATTATTTTTATTACCATCATCCTCGTCATCAGCAGCAGAAACATCGTATCATCATCATCATCATCATCATCATCATCACTATAATTACCACCATCACCATCATAATGTTATTATCATCATAAGATCTCATAATAACGATATTCATGATATGAATTGATGACGTGTATTAATCGTTTTAGCGACAATGACCCATCTCATTCCCCTATTGGATACAAGAACCACGGTTGGTGTCCGTATATCTTGGACCAGGATCGTTGGATTGAAGTATGTGTAAGCTATATGTTAATATGTATTAAAAGCGCTTAGCACTGAAACGGATAAGCGCTATATAAATATAAAATAAAATAAATCACTTTTTTTTAACGTCTCAATGTATTTAGCCAGTGGCTAATTGGAGAGACTCAGACTCACTACCTCTACGTTGAATATTTTAGCACACAACTCTGCTCTCAAAGATATAATAATAACTTCATTATTATATATTATTATATGTTCTCGGTTCCTCTATACTAATCTATAGTAATTATTAGCTACTTCACAAATAGTTTGTACTGTCTCTTCACTCTTTCATTTCTGTAAAAATTGTCAGTAAAAAAGATATATCTAATGGCATGCAATCAGAATGGCAAAATATATTGTACCTTTTAGGTTTTGAAATCATTTGTTGAAACACTCATATTGAAAATTATCAAAATTCCCGACGAGCTTTTCCCCTTTCGTTCTATTTCCTTGGGGAGTAAATCAAATATATTTTACTTTTAACTTTAGGTCGATCTCGGATCCCAGTACGTTATAAAGCGACTTGACATCAAGTACCATACTCATTTTCTCGGCCTTCGTCCCGTCAGAGAGTTTGTTTTTGCTTGGAGTGAGACTGGTGAAGACGGCAAGTGGAACGTAGTTCAAACAGTTAAGTTATAACCTTCAATCAAAGTTCTTTATTTCTTTGGATGCGACCTCTTTTAGGCAATGCCTCGTCACAGCCTCAGTGGATAAGCACTGGGAATTTGAGGTCGCATATATAATTTTGTAGTTCATGGAAGCTCGTGCTAAAACAGTATATCACGCGTCTATCACGTTATTGATGTATGTGGTAACAGTTGCCAAAAAAGAAGTATAAAAAAGTTGACAAACAAGTATAATTTGAAGTAAACTGTTGAGCCATTTAGAGCGCGCAGAATATCAATTGGTTCTGATAAACATTGCTGAGTAGACTACAAAACAGGCCCTGCTTTTACACGTTCGAAAACTCATTCGGACAAAACCTGACTATATATGGATCTCACTTCAACTCGTTTCATCGAAGTTTTCTCAAAAAAGGAGGGACTGTATCTACGTGAGCTATTTGCTGTCTAATAGACAATTTCACGGTTTTCTTCCATCAACCTTAGCCTCTAAAGCGTGTTATATATTCTTTAGAATTTGACTACAGCCCGTGGAATATGTAAGTGTTTCAATTGTTTGATTATGTGTACATTACTTAAATTACCACCGGCTGTAGTCAAATTCTAAAGAATATATTACGCGCTATCGAGGCTGAGGTAGCCTCCTATGCAACCGCTCCTTTGTGTCGTCACGTAATACGAGTCTCCCCAGGTCTCGTATTGCGTGACGCCACAAAGAAGCGGCTGCATAGGAGGCTATGGTTGATCGACGAGAACCGTGAAAAGGACTATTGGTGAGCTACAGTAAAGTAAAGTAACCTTATTTAACGTCGGTAACTCGTGACAGTCATATACTGATAGACAGTCATATACTGATAAACTTGAGGCCGACGGTAGACTAAGTTTCTTTTATAGTTTTACATCATCCCATAGCACAACATATCACATGCCATTCACGACTATTCTCAATATCATAACCTTTTTTACAGCCATTCAAGATGAAAGTTTCTTCAGACGGCCTAAGCAGTTATCAGTTGCGTGACGTACCAATGACGTCACAGAACGTACGAATCAACGTGACGGACCCTATCGATAAAGAGTTCTGCCTTAGTTTAGAGTTCTATGGGTGTTCGGGTAAGCCATAGATAGTAGCGTCATCCAGCGGTAGACATTAGGCGAGCGAGCGTCCTTTTCCTTCCTGGTCATTTGCCAGGCGCAGGAGCAGAGCATGATGGGAATCGAAACTGCGTGCATGAACTGTTTTATGTCCTCTAAAATACATCACTAAATCATTTGATTTATTTGAGCATGCACACAAATAAGTGGCCCTCGAGAGACTTTCAGCTTTTTAAGAATAGTCCTCTTCACAGTTCCCTGCGCCATTTTGAAAGGTAGCCGGACCTTGGCATCGAAGCGAGACGAACGGACAATTATTGACGTATCTCTATCATTGCAAGCTCAATGTTTGTTGAGAAGATATGAGTTCAATTAAGATTTGACTGCACCAAAAACTCGTTGGATTGCAAGTTCGTGCCAGCCGACACGTTTTCCCAAACAAATCTCAAGAAAATGCTTAAATTTCCGCCATTTCTCCTGTCACCCATGCATACTTGAAGCTAAAAACTTTTCATTAATTATTTTGACTTATTTCCATTCTCTTAGTGCAAGCTGTTGCTTATTGTCTACTATTGAGATAAAAGCTTTATTCACAAGCTGGGCTTCATGTAGTAAGAATATCTGTGCTTGCCAGAAAGTGAATCTTTTTGTTGTTTACAGCTCAATGCTCCCAGACCAAGTGTCCCCCAGGTTATCAGTGTACAGTCGATGAAGATGGAAAAGATACTTGTGATCAGTGTTTCCCAGGACTTCTGAAAAAGGGCTCTGAATGCATCGGTGAGTTGGTGATGTTTGCTGCTGAACGTGAACAAACAGAAAGTATAATAAAAATAGAATAGAAAAAAATGTCTGAGCGTATTCCTCGTTGAGCCGTACGATAGCGGGGATTTCAGCATCAGCATGTATATATTATGGCTTTAACGGTTATCAGCCAGACCTGAGCTATGATACCTCTAGATCTTTAACTGCATGGAGCTTTTCAATTAACCGTATCTTATTCACGACAGCCTCCTACGCAGCCGCTCTTAACACAGAGCACAGGGTTGATTATGT
Organism: Metridium senile; assembly: GCA_949775045.1. NCBI lineage: Eukaryota > Metazoa > Cnidaria > Anthozoa > Actiniaria > Metridiidae > Metridium > Metridium senile. The sequence continues at coordinate 32,895,220 of OX459096.1, read as the reverse complement.
TCCCTCCCCGCGACTGAGGAAGAATAACCAACCGGCTAACTGAAACGTTTACGCAGGAGACTATTTACGACTGACCAGAAAATATAGTATTATTCCTCTCCCCATTTGCATGTGTTGTTGTTGTTAATTGTTTTTCCTCAAAGACCTAAAAAAAAATAACTATGCCTCCTTGCAGTTTAGCTTACATTCGAGCACTTTTCGTAGAAATTAATATTTGTAAATAGCCTGTATTGTTTGTAATATATAATAGCTAAATAGTCTGTATTGTATGTAATATATACTAGCTAAATAGTCTGTATTGTTTGTAATATATACTAGCCTGTAAGTACAAACTATATACTGTAGGGTTTAATATACGAAAGTCTTTGTTTTTGTCTTTCAGCTCGATCACCATGTGAAAACTCGTCGTCTCTTTGCCATACCAATGCAGACTGTGTCTCTCATATACCTTATGAATACACGTGTATATGCAAGAAAAACTCTATGGGTGATGGGCACACATGTACAGGTTAGCAGTCATGTCGCCATATCTTTCGCTAAAACTTCATTGCTTCGATTATCGTGCAACAATTATCGTACTGCACGATGGAGCTTTGACATTCTATATACACCTATTTCAACATCCTTTGCAGGCTTGTTAATATTGTGTATGTTGTGTTTAGAGTGTGGAGCAGGGTATACAGACAATAATGATCTAGGATGTATCGGTAAGTTGTCTATTTTAATCAATAACTAGACGCACTTAGTGCGTTTACTCAGGCTACGTCTTAGAGTAGTTGTGGTTTACCTGTGGCATTACGTCATGTGTAATCTCGACACAACGATAGACCCATAGATAGAGAATGTAAACGGAGACGCACGAGTTCTTAACAATATTCAAACCAAAACATAAACCATATTCCAGACATTTTGAGCCTTCAGGTATTTTTTGGAATTTGGCTCCCTAAATATTTTAATATCATAAACCATATTCCAGACATTTTGAGCCTTCAGGTATTTTTTGGAATTTGGCTCCCTAAATATTTTAATATCATAAACCATATTCCAGACATTTTGAGCCTTCAGGTATTTTTTGGAATTTGGCTCCCTAAATATTTTAATATCAAATTAAATTAAATTTGTTATCACTTTAATGTAAAAATATCGGTACAATAAGGAGGAGTTGTTGTCCCAAATATAATTGCATGATGATCTCTTTTCAAATGTATGCATGTTGATCGTGATGATCCTTTTGTTTTATAACAAATATCTCCATAAGACATCAATGAATGCGAGACTGGTGATTACAAGTGCCATGATAAAGAACACTGTATCAATACAGATGGTTCATATACTTGTCAATGTAGACATGGATTTACAAGGACAGACAAAGGGACTGGCTGTCAAGGTAAATCACTCTTTTACGTCGGCGAGGCGTTGCCGAATCTCCATAGCAAGTGGCTAATATTCATGTATCCAACACACTCACTTCCCTTAGATTCAGTATTTCGTGTTCCCTTATCAAAATACAAGAATAAGAACAATAGAACGGGGCGGAACAATACAGGGGCGGATCTAGACATTTGTCAGGGGGTGTCCAAATTGCAAATTAAGGTGTTGTTGTCCGGTCCTTAAATGTCTTTAAATAAAATAAAATAGGCCGGGTAAATTGCGGTGCCAGGGGATGTCCGGTGCCTGAAGGGACACCCCCCTATAGATCCGCCCCTGGAATAATGTTATTGCTGTCATAAGCAGTAAATACAAGTGAAAACCCATTGTCTTAATCAAGTTGACACGAAATAAGAAGCCTGATTGTAATGCGTAGCTTTTGTCATACCTGATTCAAAATAGTGGATAAAATGATAGCCTGGGGCCAGTTGTACGAATGGTGAATAGCGCTATCCACCGGATAAATCCTTATCCAGCGGATAAAATCTATAAAAAACCTATGCAGTGGATATCTTTTATCCACGGATAACTTTATCCACCCTTCGTACGTACAATCGGTCCCAGGTGCAATACTTTGATTTACACAATACTTCCAGGGAAATTAGTGAGGTTGAACAACTTGTATTATATATTCCTCAGACATTGACGAATGCGAGACGAAAGATGTTTGCCCGTCTGACAAGACTAAATGCATTAACAAAGAAGGCTTTTTCGTGTGTGAATGCATCCAAAAGGGTTATGTATGGTATGGTGAAAAATGTGTTGACATAAATGAATGCAAAGCTAACTTACATCAATGCAAGAATGCCAACTGTGTGAACAGTGATGGCGGTTATCGATGCCGATGCAAAGCAGGATATCGGTTTAAGAAGGACGACGTCATTCAAAGAGAATGTATAGGTAAGCTTGGTATCGCGGTCGTTCTCTTATATTCTCAAACTTATTAATTATTCAAGAGGTAATCAGCCAACCAGGTGTCTCAAATTAGGTCACATGCATGATGGACTTTGAAACCCCAGAAAGTCCGCTACAAAGTACTTTGAAAATTTTTTTTTTGGCCGTTGTAATGACGATATCAAACATTCTGTAACATCCCTGAAGATGGGCGCTTAGACCGAAACGTCGGATTAAATAATCTAAAAAAGGTTGATGACTCTTACTTCTTTAAACAATGATTCCAACCTACACTATACTTTGAAATCATTTGAAAGTATGGTTAGAAAATGTACGATCACTGTAGCGGTAAACTAAACTAGTGCGGACAGCAAGGGTATTTCTACCTACGTCTCTTTTGAAGCTCTGTTAGTGTCAACGACAACTTGATTTGACAATGACAATCAAATGACAATAATATTAAGAATAGCGAATAGTTTTACTTTTAAAGAGTTGGTCATTTTTTCATGCACTAATTCCAGATACCAACGAGTGTGTAGACGAACAGTTCCAAAAATTATGTGAAACAATGGACGGTTCCTGCAAGAATACTATCGGCTCGTACAAATGTGTCTGTCCAGTGGGTTTTATGATGGATAACGAGCTGAAGAGATGTCTCGGTAAGTACATTTAGCAAAATATGGATAATAAATAGTGAAATCAGATCAGGATCAAGTGTAAATATACATATATGTATATGTATATCTTTGGCCTCATTCTCCGCGCATCTTTCGTCCCTCATTATTTCCCGTCCAACACTTCATTCGACCGAATTTCAACTCATAGCTTTCTTCAATATATAAGCCAGAACTGACATAACAATAGGTTTTTAATTCCCAAATAGTTCTTAGTTATATGTTTACAACGATAAATAATAACATTAGTAATGGCCTATATCTCTAGATCGTGATGAGTGTAAACATGACAAGCCATGCAGTGAGAACGCATTCTGTCGTAACCTTCAAGGTGGATACCGCTGTACATGTAAACCAGGCTATGCCGGGAACGGTAGGTCATGCATGCAAGACCTCGCTTCTTCTCAGCAAGAACAGAACGATAGAATAGTCACAATAGCTGGTGCAGGGGGCGGGGCTTTGCTGTCAATCATCGCCATAATAGTACTAGCAAAGGTGTGTCGCAAAAAGCAGAAGACCGCGGACGATGAGCCATTGATAATGACAGCCTTTGAGCCAGGATTTGAAGTTAGCTATCCAGATGAACATTGGCAGGAATATCATGACGATGATGAATACGATTTCGATATGTCAGATGATTCTGATGATTCTGACCTTGGAAATGTCCATGGCGAAGAAGCTCCTTTCAACTAAGCAAATATATTTTATGTGTAACCTTTTATATACTGTAACAGGTTCAGTTTAGACTGTATTCCATGGGATTCGTAAATAAACCAGTGCACTTAACTTCAGTCCTTTTAAATAAAGTTAATTATGAAGCGGTTCTTCAATTTTAGAAATATTCACAATTTAGAAAATAGACAACCAACCGATAAGGAGATATTTCAATGATTTTATAGCTTTTAGGTTTTAATTATTGTATAATTATTCAAGTGCAAATATTGTTAGACACTACTGGGTTTCACTGGACGCTCTTTGTCTCAAAAGTTCAAAATGACGGTCAATAATTGCTGCAAAACGGTTATGGGCAACAATTCCTTTCCGATGAGCACTCATGAGCTGAAATAAAACAAAACCAATCAATTAGTCCTTCAAGCAGTAAGCCAGTCAATAAATCAATCAGTAAGTCAATCAGTAAGTCAATCAGTCAGTCAGTCAGTCAGGCAGTCAGGCAGTCAGTCATTCACTCAGTTAGTCACTGAGTCAGTCAGCCAGTCGATATGTATGTCAGTCAGTCAGTAAGTTAGTCAGAAAGTCATTCAGTCAGTCAGTCAGTCAGTCAGTCAGTCAGTCAGTCAGTCAGTCAGCCAGTCAATATGTATGTCAGTCAGTCAGTAAGTTAGTCAGAAAGTCATTCATTCATTCAGTCAGTAAGATAGTCGGTCGGTCGGTCGGTCGGTCGGTCGGTCGGTCGGTCAGTCAGTCAGTCAGTCAGTCAGTCAGTCAGTCAGTAAGATAGTCGGTCAGTCAGTCAGTAAGTTAGTCAGACAGACAGTCAGCCATTCAGTCAGTATGTTAGTTAGTCAGCCATTCAGTCAGTTCAACACAACACAAGCAGTTACCCGTAGAAACTCGTCCAGTTCGATACTGTTCTTGTTTTTAGTTGATACTTCATGGATAAGTTCTTCTAGATTTTCATCAGAGATCTTCTCTCCGCCATCGTGTAAAATCTTTTTCAGGTTTGAGAATGAAATACTACCACTGCTATCAATATCAAAATGCTTAAATGCTATTTTGTATTCCTCGATGTCTTTATCAGTTACTTGTATATCTTCTTTGTTCAATTTGCTTTGGATATTCATACCCATGTGACCAAGAAACGTACGTGCTTCCTCGAGTTCTTGCTGAAAAAAGAAAAGAAAATTGTGACTGAACGTTTAACAATACTTAACCCTCCCCTCCCTTGTTACTTATAGTGGTCTTCCAAGACAACAGGGTCTGCATGGCCGACTAACTATACTTAAAACAACTAACGACTAAAACTCGCTGACAAATACTGCTGAGAGAACTTAGACCACAGCGGTGAGAGGCGACCGATAACCCACCAATCAATAAAATTTTGACTGACAATCAACAAATTGTTTAAAACGTTTTCATCTTGGATACTCCAACCCATACCTGTAACACGCCTTGAAAGCGTGGAATCCCCTCCCAATGAATAGGGCTGCTCCACGGACCTTTTAGGGTCGAAAATAAGACCCTCGCATACCTTTTAGGGTCTCGAACTGGCACCATACCTTTTAGGGTCAGTTTTCGAACTTGAGATTATACATATTGAAATAGTCTCATATAAAAATATATGTGGTCGTACCTTTTAGGGTCTGAAATCAGTATCTGAGTTAATTTATGCGTACCTTTTAGGGTCATTTTCAAAACCGTCCGTCGAGCACCCCTATCCATTTTTTAAGGGAGTCCCCCCCCCCCCCGGGCTTAAAAGAAATCACGCAACACAAAGAATACAATACCTGTTGTCTTTCTTCAGACCAGTTCAATTCCTCGCCCATTATCTCGACAATTCTTGGCGCTGCGTCATAAGCAGCTTGTACATTTAAGAAAGCTAATCGTGTTCGTCTTGCTAAAACATCTACAGCAGTACATGCGTACTCCCTTACAGCATATCGTACCTAGGAAAACAGAGAAACTACTTTAGAATACAACAATGAGTTGATTAAATCTCCATGGGAACCAAGCCCGAAGACCATTACACCGTGCTGATGAGGCCAAACATAGCTGTCACAGCTAAACGCGGTTTCTTTCTTCTTACTCATTTTTCGTGAAACTGTTAATTCCCGTTGCAAGTAATCTTATTAATCTTATATATAAGATTACTTGCAACGGGAATTAACACTGTTTTACATATCGATAGCCGCTTTCAAGTGAATTTGCTGCTTTTGAATATTTGTTCAATGGCCGAACATTTTTTGAAAATAATCTTTAAATAAAAATTTGCGTAAATACCTCTGCCTCAATGTAAGGGAAGTCAGGATTCAATCTTTTACCGACCACAGGCCAACGGTGTCCTGTTAGGCTGGCTAGAAGAGCTACTTGTGGTGACTGGGTTCCGTAGTTATGAGCGAGATTGATTGCAACCTGTAAACGAATAGATAGATCACACAAATCAATATGTGTATGATTATGATCGTCACGGAATAGTAAGTAATTAAAGTAATTGCAATTATAGAAGCCCGAAAACATCAACGGGATTTCAACCCTAGCCTGATTTTCAGAGCGGGCCTGGGTCCTTTCAACCCATGATCTTTATAGAACCGACTCTGGTTCAAATTCATCCCGACATTTTTTCCACGTTTTCTATTCCGTGACGATCATAATCATACACACTTTCATAACCACAAGTCAGAACAATGTATGTATAAAAAATTAACATGTGAGCAAAGTTGTGTACTACAATATTTAAAAAGTAGGGCATTTGCGTCCGGTTAGAAAGTTTGAGACGTTACAGCCCCTTTCATGATTACGCGACCACTGACGCTCAAATGTCAACATGCAAAAAGACGTCAGTCAAACAATATCAGTCGGTACCTTTAATGTTTTGATTGACGGCTGTGAAAAAACGGCCTTTAATACGTTGTCTAATCTTCGATTGCCGCATAATCGTGACGAGACAAAGGAGCGGCTGGATAGGCGGCCTCTACATAATTATGGTTATGTTAAAAAATGAAATTGGTTTTGATTTAAACTAGTCAATGTTCACGTTATACCTCTTCTTCCAGGCCAAAATCTTGTATCAATTTAATATGGTAGTTAGGTGTAAACCCCTGACCACCCTCTAAGAACAGACCGTCTGTCTGACAGCCACGAGCAGGATCAAGGTCACACGTCTTGATACAAGCATCTACAGTATCTTGTGACATTGATCTGTATGTAGTCCATTTACCGCCGGCTATGGTTACTAGGTTACTGTCACTAATGTCAATCACATGATTACGTGCTATCGCAGCAGTGTTTTTTGATTTAGGGTCACGGACAAGTGGACGAAGACCACTCCACGCAGCTAGTACATCCCCTCGGCGAACTGGTGGGGAACACAATCAATGAATATCGATTAATGACTGAATTGGTGGTGATGACAATTGATGACAATTGATGGTGATGACAGTTGATGACAATTGATGGTGATGATAGTTGATGACAATTGATGACAATTGATGGTGATGACAATTGATGACAATTGATGGTGATGACAGTTGATGATAGTTGATGGTGTTGTCAGTTGATGACAATTGATGGTGATGACAATTGATGGTGATGACAATTGATGGGGATGACAGTTGATGGTGTTGACAGTTGATGACAATTGATAGTGATGACAGTTGATGACAATTGATAGTGATGACAGTTGATGACAATTGATGGTGATGACAATTGATGACAATTGATGGTGATGACAGTTGATGACAATTGATGGTGATGACAGTTGATGACAATTGATGGTGATGATAGTTGATGACAATTGATGGTGATGACAGTTGATGACAATTGATGGTGATGACAGTTGATGACAATTGATGGTGATGACAGTTGATGACAATTGATGGTGATTACAGTTGATGACAATTGATGGTGATGACAGTTGATGACAATTGATGGTGATGACAGTTGATGGTGATGACAATTGATGGGGACGACAGTTGATGGTGTTGACAGTTGATGACAATTGATAGTGATGACAGTTGATGACAATTGATAGTGATGACAATTGATGGTGATGACAATTGATGACAATTGATGGTGATGACAGTTGATGACAATTGATGGTGATGACAGTTGATGACAATTGATGGTAATGATAGTTAATGACAATTGATGACAATTGATGGTGATGACAGTTGATGACAATTGATGGTGATGACAGTTGATGACAGCTGATGGTGTTGACAGTTGATGATAGTTGATGGTGTTGTCAGTTGATGATAATTGATGGTGATGACAGTTGATGACAGCTGATGGTGTTGACAGTTGATGATAGTTGATGGTGATGACAGTTGATTACAACTGATGGTGATGACAGTTGATGATAGTTGATGGTGATGACAGTTGATGACAATTGATGGTGATGACAATTGATGGTGATGACAATTGATGGGGATGACAGTTGATGGTGTTGACAGTTGATGACAATTGATAGTGATGACAGTTGATGACAATTGATGGTGATGACAGTTGATGACAACTGATGGTGTTGACAGTTGATGACAATTGATGGTGATGACAGTTGATGACAATTGATGGTGATGACAGTTGATGGTGATGACAATTGATGGGGATGACAGTTGATGGTGTTGACAGTTGATGACAATTGATAGTGATGACAGTTGATGACAATTGATAGTGATGACAATTGATGGTGATGACAATTGATGACAATTGATGGTGATGACAGTTGATGACAATTGATGGTGATGACAGTTGATGACAATTGATGGTAATGATAGTTAATGACAATTGATGACAATTGATGGTGATGACAGTTGATGACAATTGATGGTGATGACAGTTGATGACAGCTGATGGTGTTGACAGTTGATGATAGTTGATGGTGTTGTCAGTTGATGATAATTGATGGTGATGACAGTTGATGACAGCTGATGGTGTTGACAGTTGATGATAGTTGATGGTGATGACAGTTGATTACAACTGATGGTGATGACAGTTGATGATAGTTGATGGTGATGACAGTTGATGACAATTGATGGTGATGACAATTGATGGTGATGACAATTGATGGTGATGACAATTGATGGGGATGACAGTTGATGGTGTTGACAGTTGATGACAATTGATAGTGATGACAGTTGATGACAATTGATGGTGATGACAGTTGATGACAACTGATGGTGTTGACAGTTGATGACAATTGATGGTGATGACAGTTGATGACAATTGATGGTGATGACAGTTGATGACAATTGATGGTGATGACAGTTGATGACAATTGATGGTGATGACAGTTGATGACAATTGATAGTGATGACAGTTGATGACAATTGATGGTGATGACAGTTGATGACAATTGATGGTGATGACAATTGATGGTGATGACAATTGATAGTGATGACAGTTGATGGTGATGACAGTTGATGACAATTGATGGTGATGACAATTGATGGTGATGACAATTGATAGGTATGACAATTGATGGTGATGACAGTTGATGACAATTGATGGTGATGACAATTGATGGTGATGACAATTGATGGGGATGACAGTTGATGGTGTTGACAGTTGATGACAATTGATAGTGATGACAGTTGATGACAATTGATGGTGATGACAGTTGATGACAACTGATGGTGTTGACAGTTGATGACAATTGATGGTGATGACAGTTGATGACAACTGATGGTGATGACAGTTGATGACAATTGATGTCTTTGAAGATGAATATATGATCATGAAACATATTTACCATTGATTTCATCACTCAGATAGTGTTTGAGTTCCCCCAGTACAAACTGTATTTCAACTTCTTGTGGTTCTGGTTCATAGCTGACGTTAGTAGGTGTATCTGTAGTGCCTGCAATAGCACGACCTAGTACCAACACCAACATAGATGTCAGAAATAGAATTAACAAAGGAATAGGATGGGATATGATATTAGTTACTGGTTGATGAAAATGATTGTCTTTGAAGATGAATACATGATGATAATCATTATAATATATAATCAATAGCACAACCTAGTACCAGACACAAACATAGATGTCAGAAATAGAAAGGATAAATAGAGGTGATTATGACAGGCAACTAAAGGTACAACTAGGGATGCAATTAGACACCATGGGATGTTGGAATTATGCAGAATGGAATATGTAGGATTAGGACACAAGTGTATGGATGATTGGTTGTCTATTTACAATAGAATACTATGAGATGTAGATACAATGGATAAGATAGAAAAGATTAGGATTTTAAGACAGGATATCAGGAATAGGTGACATATTTAACAATTATTTGCCAAAGACGAAGTGGTTATCGGCGAATGTTTACCGAGCCGCAAGTCTTCGAGGTGAATAATTGTTTTAGTATATACAATTCACAACCGAACAAAAAATAAAGAAATGAAAATTCTTGTATAAAATAAAAATTTATTGCATAATATTACAAAGCGTGACAAGACGTTCGAGCTTCAGCGGTAGATATGGCCATGGTCTAATATCCTGAGATAGCAAACCAATGAGAGCGCACATTCTTTTGAGGTTGTGAATTGTGTATATACTAATAATATATGGTGACATAATTATTACAAGCACTAATGACACTACTCACCCTCCCATGGCAAGAAGAATATAACTCTGCCATCACTAGTAGCTGGATCCAGTAGACCCATGTTCTTTGGACTGACAAGAATCAAACATCCATTAGAAAGGTTAAACATATTCTTCTTGTCAATATTATTACTGCTGTTTTTGACTTTCTGCGAACTCAGACTTTCCAACAGCTATGTGTTAAAATATGTATTTTGCTGCCATCAATCAAGGATTTAAAAGGTACCGACTTTAATTTTGATTGATGGCAGCTAAAAACGTATTTCACAGCAAGCCATGGGAATGTTTGAATTCGCAGAAAGTCGAAAACCGCAGTTATGTAAACATTTTAAACTTATTGCAGTAGAGCAAAACATTGGGAAACAGATATTTACTAATAGTTTTTAATTAATGACTATTTAGTCAGTTATCACTTTACCAGAATAATTGCATGTTGCACAAGGAAACAATACTCAGTACAGCTTTAAGAAAAATGAATACACCAAAAGCCAATATTATAGCATCTACTTCATTATCATATTTTTCTTCTTCATATTTTAATTAACCACTACATTAAAAACTATAAGAATGACATCAACAAAGATAAAAAGTTTGAGACAAAAATATTAAATTCTTGAGAAGTTATGAGAATTTCCACAATGAGGCAAGCAAGGAAACATTTCACTGAACACATACAACTATCTGTAATTTTGATTCCAAATAGCTTCACTTGAATTACATTTAAAGTAATAAAACTTTCCAAAAATACAAACTTCTACTGGCTCTTTCTGATGGTGGTGCTTATTTTTAAGATTAGGTTTTCCGGACGTATGAAAGTCAATGGTGGCCACGTTGGCATCTGGTCTATTAGAGTGAAGTCATTTACCCGTGAAATAGATATTAGACTAATACACCTTAGCAGTCTCTAATTCCATTGTTTTCTTTTGTGTCTATTTGACTATTACACCTTGACTATTTAATTTTGTTTCACAGGTTTAATGTCTTCACTCTACACAATAGCAGTTAGATTTAGTGATAGACATAGTGTTTTCACTTTAAGTGTACCTGTAGTAGGAGGGTAAAACTATGTGAATTCCTGAACTTGCTTGGCAGATTTTAGGTATGTCAGGTTTGTCCATTGCTCTAATAGCATCGGTAAAAGGTCCTGTTGCATTAACTACACACTTGGCACGTATGTCATACTCCTCATTGGTAAGCGTATCTCGTACATGAGCACCACATACTACCTCTTTTGTACCATCTAGTTCTGAAAGCAGAATATGGTAGATTCCAGTTAATAAGTAGTATTTTCATGTACTAAATTAGGTGAAGGGTAATGCCTGGAAAAGTATCAAAACCACATTGGTCTACTTGTGCAGGGATTCTAAATAGCTATTGTTTTGAAAAATATATAAATAAATCACTTTTTTAACATCTCAATTCTTCTAGACTGGACATGTGTGCCCTAGTCGTAATGGGGGAGACTCAGACACACACTCACTACCTCTATGTTAATTATTTTGCATACAATTCAGTTCACATGGACTAACTAGACTTGTATCCAATGTATTAATGTGTACACACAGCAGAGATATAAACTTGAGCATGATGCTAGTCAGTCAAGTGTAAAGTTGACGGCAACCAAAGGCTTATTCTGGATTTCTACCATAGTGGTAGATGTGTATGCTACTCCAATCCAAACATTAACAAAGGCAATTTTGCTGATACCAATTCAGAGCATCTGGTCCAGTAGGACCCAATCGTGACAATACAGTTGCACAGACCAGGTATCAGAATCAGGCTGTCAATGAGATCTACTGACCAATGTCCCTTAAATCTATCACTAGCATGTCAAGCACAATGATTTGTTGTCATAATTTGATTTGCCATATTGGACTATTTTTCTAACATTTATAAATGTTTTTCGTATAAGTTAAGATTTAGAAATACATTTGACAATAAAATTTTGCGATAAGACATTGAAATTAACAAAGTTTTTACACGACGTTTCGATGGTTTTGATGGTTTCTATGTCTTTAGATTTTATTTCCTTTAACACAATATTTATTTATTTTTATTTATTTATAACGCTTTCCACATGTGTGGGAGACCACAGCAACAGAGCTAGGCTCCAAGAATGTGTGGCTCGAAATAGATGTATTGCAAGCATTCCCAGGAGAGTGAATTGAACAAAAGAAACGTCAGCCATGCTGGTGGTCTTGATAAAAGAAAACCATCACCGTGACTGGTGGTACTTTTGTTCAATTCACTCTCCAGGGAATGGTTGTAATCCTTCTATTTATAATGTGTACCTGTTTTCACTGTTTTCTTCAATAGTGACACCACCTCAGTATGATTGACAACATTTGCTCCATGACGGACAGCAGTTAATGCAATGGCTAAATTCATCCTTGCATCATTATGTTGACCTAGTTAAAATGAATCACACAATAATAAATAACCCATAAATAGACAGAGTATAATAACTCAACATCATCAAAAGCTTATGTCTAAGTAATTTATGCAATATGAGCAGTCAATCTGTATGTGATATATATACAATACTGAGTCAAAGACAAGCCATTGTATATTCCATACAGATCAGACGTGAATATATGAAACTCCAATGTTAGTTCCTTTCTTTTCTTTCATATTTTACTAAAATTGTCAAGATAAAAGTAAATCTGGCCGAGACAAGTTAATCAGGACTAAAACTGTATGAGATTTACAGAACTCATCATGGATGTGATTTCTTTTGTCCAATTCTCATTAGTTAATGATGAGTTTTATAATGCCCTTTTTATTCATTGCCTCATGACTCACCATCATAGTATATTATTGCACCACAGAGCTTCTCTTTCTTTAACATAGGGAAAAGCTCCAAGGCCTTTTGTCTTCCAACCAAATAACTACTTTTAACAAGTTGCCTTCCAGACACCAAGTCATACATTTTGATTCCTGCCCAGAAATATGGTAGTTGCCACCACCTGAATAAAAGGAGATTGAAAGGGTCAATACAGTATGTAAAAACATAAATGATGTGGTAAAAACAGTTGGTTTAGATTTAGAAGTTAGGCATTAAAATAATGATCTGTATACAAACAAACATCTAAAAATAGCAAACAAACAAACAAAGGGCAAACAAATGAACCAACAAACCAAATTCATTAATTAATTTATTAATGAATAAAGTCCAAAAATAAATTGACAATAAGTCGTTTGTTCAATCAGAAATTATATTTATTAAATGAATGAATGAATAAATTTATGAAAAATGAAAACAATCAAATCAAGTCTAGTCATTATTCTCTATTCAAGTTTATCGTGACAAGTTTTTTTGATGTTGAAATCAATCCTTGCATTGTGCTGGCATAGTTTATAATTCATTAGAGGTCAATTCATAGAGTGATGAGAAATGCATTATCTAGTACTTACTTATAAACAGGTAACATAATTGGCAGTGGGGAAGACAGGTGAGGGGCAATAGCTAGTAAATTAGCTCTTTCATGGAGGGCTTCCTTGACAAGCTTGTACTAAGGATAATAACAACAAAGATTATAACCATGGTCGTTTTAATTTAACAACACAGCTATATCTCACAAGAAGAAAGACCAATCTTTCATCTTGCCACCACAATAAAAATAATTACAGCTGTGGGAAGACTTACTTTTGAGTTATGATTTTTTTTCTTTGGTCATATTTTTGTTTCATGTCAAACCTCATTTTAGTATATTGTAAATGTTAATTTCATTCTAATTAAATACAAGTTTTCACAATTTTGAGGGTGCCCTATTTACTGACAAGATATACATCTACTTTTACCCAAAAGAAATTAGTTTTGTATGAAATCACAGTAGAGTTACAGTGGTTTAAACATCAGTCAAATCCCATTAATGAAAAGTGGCCAAAATTCTAATTTAACCATTTATAGTTTAATAGTGTAAGAATGTTTTTAATGTTGTTAAAAACACAGCTATATCTCACAATAATTATTGTTTAACAATTTGTAGTACTTTAAGAATGTTCACCTGTTCTTTGTCCAATCCCATGATAGCTTTCTGTAGATATCTGACTCCACCATGTATTAGTTTTGTACTTCTGCTGCTAGTTCCAGCGGAAAAGTCATCTCTCTCAACAAGGGCTGTGGTTAAACCTAGCGAAGATAAAACAATGACATCAAACCTATACTTAAGGACCTACATCGAGTGGGAGGGCCAGACAGGAAAATATTTGGCTCTAGGTTATGCCAAATGAGGTTACTGTATGTCTAGGTTATGTCAATAAGCATTTTACCATAAATTATGACCCTTCCATTTTCTTTTTTCAAGCAGGTCCATACGCTTTTTTGTGCGGGCTGGACATTTTTTTACTGCCCACTCAACAAAACACCTATGACCCCCATCACATGACTTGTCTGCATGGTTTTTATAAGGAGCGTGCATGCGGGAAAATACGGTCATATGATAAATCTAGCCATGACAATGACACCTCAATTTATCATCATCACTATCAATACCATACATAATTGGTAAATATGGTGTCTCAAGATTAAAATGATTAATCCTGTGTGACACATATAATTGGCCTTTGCACATGCTGTCATTGGAGATACTGTCATATGACAAACAGAGTTCCTTAAATACTATAATATTGTGGCCTTTTTGGTTTGTTGTGCTTTATTTTAATTTTATTAGCTTTTCCTTCATACGAAGGCAGGGACACCACAACAGCTTACGCCAATTACTGTGGGCCCTGTAGTATTCTGAGACCTGGAAACCTATTAAACCTATTTTTAACCTATTAAAAAGTGTGAAAAGAATCTCCATGGAAATTCTGAGCATGAGGCCTAGGAAGAATCGACTACCAACATTACTTAAATGCTAGTGCTCAGCATACTACAAAATCAAGTACTCATCAGTGAGCAATAGGTGTCTAAATTTATATAATATCTATTTATTTACTTATTTTCAAGTGATATTTCCATTTAAGGAATATTTGAACAAAGTATATTTAAATAAGTTTTTGTGTATTATTATACCTCTTGTTACAGCATCTAAAGCCACTCCACTGCCAGTTGCACCACCACCAATCACTAGAACATCAAACTCTTTTGTCTCCCTTATCTTTTGGATATGTTCTAGTCTAAAGAACAGTTTCAAATAATTATATATCAATTCTATGCTTTAATTTTATACATTACTGAACAACATTTTGTACACTCACTTTCAAAACAGTGGTAGCTAGTACACATTTATACAAATATCTAATGAAATGAAAAACCAAAATATTTATTGCATGTTTCTCAGATGCAAATATTCTTGCCAAACTAAATTACTTTTTAAGTCCATCTAAACTTTTATGTCCTGTTTACACAAGTAAGCAATTTTGTCACATGGCAAGAGTGGTGGTTTCAATGGTGTTTTTATCGCACTTTGATTTGTTGTTGCAACTTTGAACATGCTTGAAATTAAGTGCAACTTGCTTTTTTTTCTGTCTCCTAAATTTCAAACATAAAAGTAGTTGCAGGGACAAGCTGCGATAAAATTGCCATTGAAATTGCTGCTCTTGTCGCTGGAGTGTAAATGGGCCTTTCCAGGCATCAAAAAATGTAATTTGTGAAAATCGAGTCCCGAGATTGACATAAATTAATATTTTGCCGGCACGGAGCCTAGTTAGGCCGTGCGTGGAGAGCGTCTGGTCCCTTGTGTATTAGAGTGTATTTATAGGATGTTGGCCGTAGTGTTAGTCATTCTACGGTCAGCCTCGCGTACGTCGTTCACATCATATACCTAAATTTTCACTATGTCTATATACAGTTACAGAGAGTGCGTCGTTAATTACTTGTAAACTTTAAAACCCCAAAAGTATGCATTATAGCAATGGTCGGGGGTTCACGTTCCCTATTTTCCACAAAGTGGTTTTGGGTTTTCGTGACTGGCTATGATGTCTAGTTCAAACGTGTATATAATACGTTAACATTGTTTTTCTCAATAAAATATGTTATCTTGGGCCAGGCTGACCAACCAGCCCATGCGTCAAGTGTTGTGTAGTGTTTATTAACTACATAGAGAAGAGACAAAAAAGTAATATTTTGGACATTGTGACACCATATATAGAAATCCCATATCATCAGATACACTGACAGAATTAGATATTTTGTATAAATTGGTAGTACAGAATTTCTACAATTGACTGTATATAGTTAGTATATTTGATTGTGCTAACCTGTTTGGAAGTGGTGATTCTGTCTGCCTTAGTCTGTCTCCTATCTCAGCTGCTTGAACCACCGCAAACTGATTCTAAGAGAAAAGTTATATTACTAACTAAACAAATGTGAAGTGGGTCAATCCATACTCTAAAGATAGTGAGATTGGGCTACCTGTGGCACGGGCTGTTTTATCCTCTGCATGAATTTCTAACGAATCCAGCCACAAATTAACATTTTAATAGACTTGTTCAAATATATAAGATTTAATCAACTTTGTTCACACGTTAAGAGTATTATAGTATGATTATTATCGTAATACTTCACCTATAAGCTTTCAAATTCACGGGATTCTATAAATTATACACAATTTTTGCTTTGTCTAGACATCCATTTTGTACAAATGTATACATATCCTTAATTTTAATATTCAATGAGAAGTTTTATGCTGCTGCAAGTTTAGTGCTTTGCAAAGTCGTTTATTTGTTTTTAATACGAACTTCAAACAAACAATCGACCTAGATCTTGACCTAACAGCAAAAACTGCAAGCCATATGGCGACCGCTTCATCAACCGAAATTTAATCGTCTACCAAACAGATAGATATCAATCAAATTTAGGTCAATTAATCTGTGAATTGTTCAGTTATTTTCTATTTGAACTACCTTGTTATTGAAGTAATCTTTAGAGTAGTGATAGCCATAAAATCCACAACCCAAAGCAGCAGCACCACCAATGACTCGAATGTACGCCATTTTAGCAAAGAGACTTCACAAAATCAGCCAATGGAAAACTAACTAAGTACTTTTTACTCAATCAAGTAAGACTAGTAGAACTGTGCCGCGTGTAAATCGTTTAAAATGCCTTATAAATTGTCCATGTGAAAGTGTCACGTATATCATTACCAAATAAAAGGAACCCTGACCTGAACCGTCCACTGCACAGCACTGCACCGGAACCGGAACAAACTCGGCAACAAATCGGAGATAGATCGGAGCAAAGAACTCAGTCTCTGCCGAAAACCTATCGATTGGTTTTGAGTAACGCAATATCGAATTTAGACGGGCTTCCTTTTTCATATTTTTTTTTACACAGCCGGAGATGTGTTATTAATGGGGTGATATTGGACCGGTGATATTGGGCATAGTTTATAGAGGGAACTCTACTAACTATGTACTGGGGAAAAGAGGGATACAGATCACGTTTTACGGAAAATAGAATAAAATGGTCAGTTTCACGCTTCACGAAAAAAACCTCGTCAGATCACGTTTTTCGAAATAACACTTTACCACCCGGTGTTTAGTTGTTGATGTTCGTTAGTGATGTTGCTATTGTTGTTGTTGTTGTTGTACAATTGTTCTTTCAATGAAGAAATGGTTCATAAGTAGCGTGCGTCCATCTCGTCCATCATGTAAAAGACCTCGCATATCAAAAATTACAGAGCAACGTTACACTTGAAAACACTAGACTATACTAAAACATCACTACACTCAAGAACAATTAATTCCATGCATTTTATTTACTACGGGCCAGATTGGAAAAAAGTATGTAAACTTTATCTGTTATACCCAATAAAGATCATTATTATTATTATTATTATTATGTTATGGATGCACGTGGGAGGTTGCTAAGCACGAAAGAAGCGTAATAGAGATTTTTGTTTTAGCGGCATTGGCACAAACTATTCCTACTTTAGATAAATTGATTTTCTCTTAGACAAGAAAGTGAATTCTATTAAAGTCTAAATTGAATAGAAGTCGGATGTCTCGCTTTTTGCTGGTGATCATGAGTGTATTCATCAAAATCTGTAAAAATATTTTTCCATTGTTTCATTTATTTATCGCATCAGTGAATAGTTTATCAATCATAAAAATATTTTGAAACAATTACATTCCAGCAAACTAAAAGAAGAATTAAGCTACATATAATCATTTTTGTTTTTCATTTTTTTTTCATTGTCTCATTTTTTACATTTATTTTCGGACGAAATATTATTCAGACCATTCACTCTTATATTATAGATCGATTGACAATGACCAAACCCTCTGATGTTTTGCTTTTTTTCACTTAAATATTTTTGATATTGTAATTTATATTCTAAAAAGACAGATTGAAGAAGTGTTGCTGAAAGTATGTAAATTGCAAGACGCTATAGAAAAAAAATCAGATCCTATCTGACTCGTGAATGGCCAATGCCGATTTGTTGATTGAATAAGTATGCATTAAAACTCTAGATGAAAAATGGTTAAGATGCATGATATTTCGACTACGTAGAAATATCTAGGTTTATGTTCACATATGGTATGGTCCAATGAGTGGGAATTGATATATAAATGACTATTCAAACTTATAAAACTCATTAATAATTCATGATAATTTAACAAAAGAAATCACAACCACACCACACCACACCACAACACATCACACTGTCTGTGACGAAGGTTGTAAGTTTTTCGACCAGATTTACTCTTATCTTGACAATTTTAGTAAAATATGAAAGAACTAGCGTTGGACTTTCATAAGTACTATACAATATTCGCGTCCGCTCATATTGTATAAAGTACTAAAAAAGTAATAAGTAATGAGCTCATGACGACGTTTCGGACGTGAATATTAATGTCGTATAAAATCCGCATTTCTTATCATCGTCATTATGTGTGGAGCTAGCAAAAGATGTGAAAAATTGACACATTTCAAATGTAACGCACAATGTAGAATTGTTTTTAACTAAGATAGTACAAGCGTTGTGATTGAAATGGCTGTTCACAAGTTTCGAATGTATAGTGATTGTTCATTTCTGTCTGCAAAACTGCAACCGGGATTGCAGATCCCATGCAAATTATTTGTCAAATCCAAAGATATATTTTACTGTATGGGGAATTATTTTGAAGAGTAACAGATGAAGACTAGCAATTATTCAGTTTTTTTATTTGGTATAACTATAAACAAAAGATTAGAAATGTCTATTTTTATCTCAACATATCAATATAAGTAATATATATTTTGATCATTTTGAAACAAGTATCAGAATTCTTTGGGACTTTATTATTTACTTTTAATGTTATTCAGATTTTTATTTCTCCAGAAAATAAAGGGAACAATTAACACTAATTAATTTACAATGCAAAGTAGATAAATCATTTTGCTATTCTTAGTATATAACGCAATAATGCAAATGACCTATTGTGAACAGCGGTCGCAGATTACTGGTTTTATACAATAGGACCTTCCCTTGTGCCAAAAGCGAGCTTATGCCGCTAAAACAAAAATCTCTAATGAGTTGCACGACGCGAAGCGGAGTGCAACTCTAGCTTCTTGAGTGCTTATGCAACCTCCCAAGTGCATCCATAACACGATGGACGCACAACTACTTATGAACCATTTCTTTCATAACATAGACAAAATGTTATCATAATGCAAAACTGTCTATTTTGATTTTATCAAATCACATATTCTCGTAAAATTTTCCGCGAGCTTAATCAATCAAGTGACTTGTGTCCTAGAACAAATGTTCAAATTTGTTCAATAAGTTCATTCAATAAGGTCTTTAGGACATTTACATGATAACTGTTTTTGTGTACCTTTTCTCAAAACTGACTACTAAACTGGTTAGCACTCAATCAGAACGCGCGTTCTATCGAAAAAAAATGTTTGAAAAAAAATTGCAATCAGCGTGCTCCATTCGCGTGCTCATAGCTAAAAAGCCAATCAGAGCGCGCGTTATAACTTATCTATGTTATAAAAACTGTTGTTTCTTGACTTTCACTTCTCTAGCTTTAGCATTGTCAGTGTTTTTTTTTCTGATTTCAGAATATTGCAATTTTCATAAACAAATAATTGTTATTAACAAATTTGTTATATCATTATTGTAAATGTAATTATACGTGTGAAAAAACTAAAGTCTAAAGTCTAAAGTCACTGGCCGCCTTGAGGTTTATTTTTCAGTGAAGCACAATTAATCCCTGACCCTCCCCCTCTCCCACATGCATCGGATGACTGACATTCCAGTACCAATCCCCCATGGATCAATCATTGTTTACAACTGAGCACAATGACCAGGAGTAGCTTTTCCAGCTCACACTTCCAGCTTGCTTAAAACCAAGGCAAATAATGATTATCCATTGCTAAAGAAAGCATGGAAAGTAAATCATCTTATGGAACAAACACTGGAAACACCAGAGATCAAAGTCACCAAAATGCGGGTTTATTAAACCTGAAAGAAGTCAACGGACCCGATCCATGCATATCGCCAAACGATGACGGTTAGTAAAATGATCCTTAACATCATTCAAACTTACTGGTTGTTTTCTGTGAAATAAGATATTTACTACAAGTACATTTTAACAAGAAAACAACAAACACAATTTGTTGCTTTACATTTAAAACTTATCCTAAATAAACAATATGCGGATGATCTGTTTCAACCTCATTAAAATTCATAATTTTTGGCGGATATTTTATGCATTGGCGATTTTGTCGACTTGTTGGCTCTTTCAATATCCAATTTTTCTCCGTTGCATGACACAGGGAAAACAGTTACCTCTAATTAAATATATCTTGTTACAATGGGTTTCAATTTCTCCATTCAGATATCATTTCCCTGCCACATGTGCTATTTTATATATGCAAACCTGATAGTTCTCGAAAAAATATATAAATTCTAATTATACATATGAATTTAAAAAAATGATTTTAGCATGAAAGCTTGTTTGCAACTTAACTTAAACCTGCAAAACGTTAAATAAAAGTATTGTTTTAATATATGTAACCATTTTTTAGCTTCGTTTCAATATGATTTGAAGCCATTTTTTCGATCTTATCGATGAAGAGATCAGTCATGCCCGTCAAGTAGTTTTGACTATAGTCCAGTCAATCTACGGATTTTTTTGGGTCCAGTCCAAACAAATTGCAATAGAATTTTTCTCACTGTAGTTATGTTAGGATAGGTGTCCTAAACAACATACTAAAAATCCCAAAAAATCCCATCGGTGGAACATCCTCAAAAATCGAATTAAAGATTTCATCATTTCACCACAGGGAACCCGCAATTTGAAAAAATATGACCAAGCTGTTAAATTTTGTCAAATATGAAATGATAGAAATATTTCCATTACATTATGATAGAATAGTGTTTCTGTACAGATGTTTTCAATTTCCAATCAAATAGGTTGAAGAAATATGATAAAAATCAATATATAGAATACTTCTCACCACAGGGATCCCGCATCTCAAAACTGAAATTTTAAAATTTTCGAAAAAATTTCTGAAGGAATTTCACTAGAGAAGTGAATATAAAAATCACTAATAGAGTTTTGTTTCATTGTGAATTCAGAACAAAAATGTTTATTCATAATGTGTGAAGTATTTATACCTATACTAATACCAGAGGCTTGCCTAACTTTCTCCCTGACACGTATTTTGAGCTGCGAAGCAGCAAGACTTGTTTATTTTCATTTTTGTTAATGGGTCGTTACAAAGGACATTTTCTCGTAATTGATCCCGATTTTGTACACAAAAAGTTATATTAGATCCTGGCCTGCTCCCAAAGCCTCGCGCATTTTGATCCCTGACCCATGAATTTATTCATATGATCCCGATCCCTCTTCTGTGATCCCTGATTCCAGCTGATTCTGACTATATGTGATTCCTGATCCTAGGCATGTGATCCCTGATTCCACATCCCTCGTCACGACCTTGAGATTGAATGTTATAATTTAACTAATGAGATACGCTGTAGTACATTTGTACATATGCTAAGCGGCAAGACGATTGAACATACTATATAAAGAGGCCATTTGCAATGGGATTCAGCATTATTTCTGTCAGTTCTCTACCAAGCATCAGTCTATCAGCAGTATTCACACTGCGCATTAGAATACTGGTTCTATTTTTAATCCGTCAAAGCTTGGCATAGCAGCAGGCGCGTCTAACAAGGTTTGATTCGTATATAGAAAGGATCGATAAACTCCATCATCTGTATTTAAATGTACCGACGGCACGTTTACAGTATGAGTGGTTTCCTGTTGCACTAACTGTGACTACCGAACTAAGTGGTTTCTATATCTTCTAAGTGGCTGCGATTGCTGGTCACTTCTTCCACCTGTGAATTGCGCTATTTTAGACATTTCATGAATAAAGCACTTCTTGAATTTTCAGGGTTTTTTTCATCTGATGAGTGTAAATAGAAACCAATTGTCGCACCTCACTATCTACAACCTCTTCTGGCATTGGCTTGCTCTTCTAAAGGCCCGTCTACACTACCCCGGATAAATTTGAAAATGGAGCTTTACTTATTTATGGTAACACTGCTTCTTGAATACCATGCCGTTTGTTATAAAAAGGCTCTTCGTCTATGTATAGTCCCAGCACTCGGCAAAGTCCATGAGGTTGCTAGTGGCTGTATTTAAGTACGAGGCCTGATTTACTAGCAACCTTTTTACATACCTACCGCAAAGTCGATCTAAATGCTAGAATTGTAAGCCATGTCCACACCGCCATGAGCTCAGTGCCCTACTCTTAGTCAAACAGTTGTGTGTGGTGTGTGGAGAGACGGGACTTCTGGTTTTACATCCTTATCGTGAAAAAGACGTGAAAGTCTAACTATTTGCAAATGCCGATTTACAAAGGCATCACCTTCTTCTCAACTATTTTAAGACCCTGAGTATTGGTCTGGCCGAGACGCGAATCCCACACTTCCCGCACGATAGCCCAGCACTTGTCCAACTATACCAACTGGTTGGCCAACCTTTAACCCCACACTAGTGCGTTTTCGTTTGGACCCGTTTTCGTTTGATTTGAAAACGCATCGATCGCGTCCACACTACCGTTTTGCTCCGTTTTCGACTGTCCATACTAATACGCTCAAAAACGATCGAAACGATGGTGTTGCGTAAGTTTGACAACATGCACATGCTAATGTGGTACATTTGACGTAAGCGTTTTCATTTCGATACGTTTTCGACCGTTCACACTAATACGATATGTATGCGTTTTCATTTTGATCCACTTTCAAGAGCGTTTTCAAATCGATGCGGTTTCGATGATACGCTTAGCGTATTAGTGTGGACGGAAAGCCTAAACGGATCAAAATGTATGTGTTTTCAAACTAAAACGCACTAGTGTGGACGTCGACGGGACCTAAAACGGCAAACTTGCTAAACCGAGAAAAAGACTATAATGTGATGCAGGCTATAGTGAAGCGGGTATAAATACTTCACACATTATGAATGAACATTTTTGTTCTGAATTCACAACAAAACAAAACTATAATAGTGATTTTTATCTTCACTTCTCTAGTGAAATTCCTTCAGAAATTTTTTCGGAAATTTTAAAATTTCAGTTTTGAGATGCGGGATCCCTGTGGTGAGAAGTATTCTATATATTGATTTTTATCATGTTACTTCAACGAATTTGATTGGAAATTGAAAATATCTGTACAGAAACACTATTCTATCATAATGTAATGGAAATCTTTCTATTTTTTCATATTTGACAAAATTTAATAGCTTGATCAATTTTTTTCCAATTGTGGGGTCCCTGTGGTGAAATGATGAAATCTTAAATTCAATTTTTGAGGATGTTCCACCGAAGGGATTTTTTGGGATTTTTAGTATGTTGTTTAGGACACCTATCCTAACATAATTACAGTGAGAAAAATTCTATTGCAATTTGTTTGGACTCAAACCACAGATTGACTGGACTACTAGAGAGCTTATTTTCTTGCAAATGTTATTCAAATACTGCTTTTTTAATTGTTTTGTTTTTTTCAATTTCAATGGCTTCAAATAAAGTAGGTTGTTGTACCATTGTTGCCCTTTTTGCGTTAGTTCAAGCGATTTTCTTGGAAAAAAGTAATTTATTGTGCGCATTATTGCTCATGAAATTTTTATGCTGAAAAATATTACCATGCAATTGAAAAAAACATACTTTTAAGCTAGGGAAAATGTTGTGTTTGATTTTACTGAGTTAAAAAACCTACATCAAAACGATAAATAAACAAAATTAATTTTGGACAAAGTAGTTAGTTGTTTGCCTTTTTTAGGTTTGTGTTGGCTGTTTGGTTGAAAGGTTGTATGATTGGTTGAACTTGTTTTTGTTTTGTTTTGTATTTGTTTGTTTAGTTGTTTGTCTTATTTGTTTGTTTATTTGCCGTCTATTTTGTTTTGTATAGTTTGTTGAGTTGTTTGTTTTGTTTGTTTTTGTTTGATTGTCTATTTTGTTTGTATAGTTCGTTTGTTTTTGTTTGATTGTCTATTTGTTTGTCAAGATTAGATTATTTATGTTTGTTTAGTTGTTTGTTTTGTTTGTTTGTTTTGTTTGTTTGTTTGTTTGTTTGTTTGTTTGTTTGAGTGTCTATTTTGTATATTTGAAAACTGAATTTAGCGCAAAAAGAGAACGCTTACCCAAGCTTGTTTTTCGAAGCTTAACGACCTAGCCCTACCTCCGGGGTGACCCTTGTCGAGTTTTCATGTAAAGGAGGGCTATGTTTTGTCCCTTATGGTAGGGTGACCCTCCTAGGAGGGTGACCCTATCTCCATGTAAACAGGCCCTTAGATGTGACATTTGAAGGTTCTGTGTTCCAAGATTTGTATATACGTCTTTTGTGGTCGGCTTCATGCAGCTGGCAGTGCATGCTATAGTGCACGTTTCCTGATTTTATATACCACTGTTTTTTAGATTATCTTCTTCAAAAAGAGAAACACCTTACATGCCATCTTGCAAAGAGGTGGAGAAATACTGCCCTTGGTTTGTCGTGTATATCAATCGTCTTCACATTAGTAATTGGTCTGACTGCACTTTGTAAGTATCCCTCGTTCCTTGAGGTGCAACCTCTTTCCCAGGGCTCTCTCCCTTCGCTTTCAATTTGTTTTCGCCGCTAAAGCAACAAGCATCAAGCCAAGACCGAAATGAATGCTGGTTTTGTGTTGGTAATATATTGAAATTACACTTGTTATCGACAAAATTGCACGTGAACTGATGCTCACATTTTGTTATTAGTTCGAATTCTTTAGAAAACAAGTCTGATTTCATGCATTAACAGCACATAACCAGCATTCCTTTCGGTCTTGGTCTTTGCATCCGAAAGAGAATGAGGAGGAACGTGACGAATGAGAGTGAAGGACAGGAGTCGTGCCGCTGAGAGACATGCGAAAAGTATTTTCTGCGTTTCTCCTCTCTCGCCTCACTCCCTGCCATTCACTCGATCGGACGTCTTCGGAGTTTTTGTGTAAAAGTAGGGACCAGTACTGTTTTGCAGTCTTATATATTGACTGACGCAAATATTACCACAGGGATCCCAGTCGACATAAACGCTCGTGTTTTTTTTTTTTTTTTACCAAAATTGGCTTGCAATGGAATAAATTTACAAACCGCGCTCATTTATCTTATTCATTTTGCTTTTCTCTGATTTTCTTTTCTGTTGTTTTATGTTTTAATTTCTTAAAAAACGTGACTATATAAGCCTAAGCTCATGATGTTTGGTGAAATACTTATTTTACAGCGATATCCAGTAAAGCAAGGAGTTCTGCGGCTTTTGGGTTTGCTGTAAGTATTACAATATCTGAAAGACCAAGTTTAAACATTGCGGAACTGTGCATTAAAATGGCACGGTTGGTTACACTGATTCCCCCCTCTCTCCAATGATTTATTATTATACAGCCGTTTCAAAAAACGATGAATACTGAAAACCGAAAGCTCACTATAAAGCCATTCAAACCTAGAAATGCGCTGATGCTGTTTTGTAAAGTTGTTATTGAACGGAACATGTATTAAAAATGAAAATTATAATAGAATATTGAGGTTATTTGAAAAACTGTTGTCAACAAAATATATAAATTGGTTAATTATAAGTTAACATGAAATGATATATAGATACAAGAATAGAATATTGTTGAGCAATGAGTATATAAACAACACTGATATAATTATAATAGTTAATATAATGAAATTTGTAACACCGTAAAAAACGTTGACTTAACTTTACTAAACTCTATAATTATGATCCACTATTTGTCGCAATGCGCTCATTTTCCGTATGCAATTCACTGCAGCATTCACTGCTCAACAGTTCTGTGTGTTGAACGGCGCATGAAAAGCACAATTCAGTACTAACCCTAACTCTAACTCTAAACCCTAACCCTACGGTGTTTATCTCATTTTCCATTCTAATCGAGTGTTCTTTTCTCCTAGTTCGATTCTTTACTGGACGTGATTACTACAGCTATTGTTATTTGGAGATTTCTTGGCGAGAAAGGAGAATTCTACTCCTGGGACAGAGAACAAAGGTTTGTGTTTAAGTTTAACTTCTCCTTCCTTAAATTAGAAGGATATTAAAATTTAGTTTATATATTTTAAAATATAAAAGTAAATAATATGAATCATTGTCTTCTCGTGTGTCGCATTTATTGCGTCACTCTTAAATTGTAAATTGTTTGTGTATTTTTTTTTCTGTTATTCGTTATCAATATCGTGTGTCACATTTATTGTGACATTCCTTAATTGTAAATTTTGTGTGTATATGTGTTAATTATTAATAATAATAATAATAAAAAAACCTTCTCTGCACACGAGCGGTTTTGCTCCCTCGTGGATTCCCTCGCGAGTGTACCAATGAGTTCACACGAATGTTGTTGCCGCGGTAGCAGATTTCAGTACATAATATTGAACAAGTTTAATATCAAGAGCGCTATCATGAGCCAGGAGAGAAATTCTGCTATTTCGATATGTTTTTGAGCGAAATCGCTGGTACGCATAAGTGATGTCAATTATAAACTAGTTTGAGCCAATCACGCACGGAATCCTAAGACGGCATTACCGGAAAAAATGGCTTCTCAAAATAAAAGAAAGTGATACCAGAATCGCGATATTCTTTGATATTACTTTTTGGTTTTTACGTTTTGATTCGTATCTGAAATACCGTATGCAATCTTGAAAACAATGCCATTACCATATATGGTATTGTAGGTGAGAAGTAACAAAAGACTTTGATTAGCGCGCGAGATTTTTTTCTTTTTCTTTAACATGTAGAGATTGCAACAGAACAATAGGCATATCTTTGATACGTTTTTTTTCACTTGCTGTTCTTTCAGGGCGTGTAAAATCATCGCTGTTTGTTTTATCGTTTCTGGTCTTGGTATATTTGTACGAGGGCTACGAGTCTTGGTGGTGCACCGTCATCCGCATGAGGTAAATTATATATAACTCCTGCGATATACCTATTTCATATACCTATTTTATATACCTATTTCATATACCTATTTTATATACCTATTTTATATACCTATTTTATATACCTATTTCATATACCTATTTTATATACCTATTTTATATACCTATTTTATATACCTATTTCATATACCTATTTTATATACCTATTTTATATACCTATTTCATATACCTATTTTATATACCTATTTCATATACCTATTTTATATACCTATTTTATATACCTATTTTATATACCTATTTTATATACCTATTTCATATACCTATTTTATATACCTATTTTATATACCTATTTTATATACCTATTTTATATACCTATTTTATATACCTATTTTATATACCTATTTTATATACCTATTTCATATACCTATTTTATATACCTATTTCATATACCTATTTTATATACCTATTTTATATACCTATTTTATATACCTATTTTATATACCTATTTTATATACCTATTTTATATACCTATTTTATATACCTATTTCATATACCTATTTTATATACCTATTTTATATACCTATTTTATATACCTATTTTATATACCTATTTTATATACCTATTTCATATACCTATTTTATATACCTATTTCATATACCTATTTTATATACCTATTTTATATACCTATTTTATATACCTATTTTATATACCTATTTTATATACCTATTTTATATACCTATTTTATATACCTATTTTATATACCTATTTCATATACCTATTTTATATACCTATTTCATATACCTATTTTATATACCTATTTTATATACCTATTTTATATACCTATTTTATATACCTATTTTATATACCTATTTTATATACCTATTTTATATACCTATTTTATATACCTATTTTATATACCTATTTCATATACCTATTTTATATACCTATTTTATATACCTATTTTATATACCTATTTTATATACCTATTTTATATACCTATTTTATATACCTATTTTATATACCTATTTCATATACCTATTTTATATACCTATTTCATATACCTATTTTATATACCTATTTTATATACCTATTTTATATACCTATTTTATATACCTATTTTATATACCTATTTTATATACCTATTTCATATACCTATTTTATATACCTATTTCATATACCTATTTCATATACCTATTTTATATACCTATTTTATATACCTATTTTATATACCTATTTCATATACCTATTTTATATACCTATTTCATATACCTATTTTATATACCTATTTTATATACCTATTTTATATACCTATTTTATATACCTATTTTATATACCTATTTCATATACCTATTTTATATACCTATTTCATATACCTATTTTATATACCTATTTTATATACCTATTTCATATACCTATTTTATATACCTATTTTATATACCTATTTTATATACCTATTTTATATACCTATTTTATATACCTATTTCATATACCTATTTTATATACCTATTTTATATACCTATTTTATATACCTATTTTATATACCTATTTTATATACCTATTTTATATACCTATTTTATATACCTATTTTATATACCTATTTTATATACCTATTTTATATACCTATTTCATATACCTATTTTATATACCTATTTTATATACCTATTTTATATACCTATTTTATATACCTATTTCATATACCTATTTTATATACCTATTTCATATACCTATTTTATATACCTATTTTATATACCTATTTTATATACCTATTTTATATACCTATTTTATATACCTATTTTATATACCTATTTCATATACCTATTTTATATACCTATTTTATATACCTATTTTATATACCTATTTTATATACCTATTTTATATACCTATTTCATATACCTATTTTATATACCTATTTTATATACCTATTTTATATACCTATTTTATATACCTATTTTATATACCTATTTTATATACCTATTTCATATACCTATTTTATATACCTATTTCATATTACCTATTTTATATACCTATTTTATATACCTATTTCATATACCTATTTTATATACCTATTTTATATACCTATTTTATATACCTATTTTATATACCTATTTTATATACCTATTTCATATACCTATTTTATATACCTATTTTATATACCTATTTTATATACCTATTTTATATACCTATTTTATATACCTATTTTATATACCTATTTTATATACCTATTTTATATACCTATTTTATATACCTATTTTATATACCTATTTCATATACCTATTTTATATACCTATTTTATATACCTATTTTATATACCTATTTTCACTGTTCAGGAAGGTTATGGTACATCTCTGTGCAAGTCTGCCAAGGTCACGGCCCGGGGGAGGGGGGGGGGGGGGGGGGGGGGGGAACTCCCTTATAAATGAGGGTAGGGATGCTCGCCGAAAATTTCGAAAATGAACCTTTAAAGGGACTGTGTTGTAAGATTATGGGCGGGGCAGCAATGGAATTTCATCCCTAAAAGTGACCAATTAAAAACGTGCCTTCTGCTCGTATACGTTTTATGCGGACGATGTTGTTAAAAAGAAGCATTGTTGTCTTATTAAGCCCTCAGATGGGACCACAAAACTCAGCTGGTGGGGATTCGTGTTCATTAACACCCTAAGCGGGACCAAAACACTATTTCAACCCCTAAAAGGGACGGCGAGCATCCCCGCCCCCCGCCTCTTTGACAATGGAGTCCCCCCCTCCGGGTTTCACGGCTATTTAATTCAGAAATCGTTTTCGCAGCCGACGAAACAGTCGACACTCTTAACGCTGCAAAGCATGTCGGTATTTGTCTCTTACTTAATATTTCTACATCTTATTCTGGACGTGGTATTCTGGTTTTCCCGTGGAAGTTATCAGTTATCTGTTGAAGATACTAAGGCGTCGATCCTTGCTTCAAAACTGCTCTCTGCATGGTACTGATGAACTCTCCGTCTGGCTTCTACGTGGAAATGCATACCTTATTTCTTGCCTCTTGTGCTTAATATTTAAAGTCTGTTCACGAACAGGTTATGCTACATCTATGTGCAAGTCTGCCAATGTCACATTCTTTAGGATCGAAATTCATGTTTAGTTCTGATAAAACACATCGGCGAGAATTGCTTTAAAATCTGTCATTTTGTTACCGGAAGTTAGAAATTATATTGAGCATGCATGCGCATATCTGACGACCCAGATTCTGGGTCTTTCAGTTTGTGTCCGATTTTTCGTTAGAAAGCTGAGAAGGGTCTGGGTAAGAGAATGTCATGGCTATTACCCAAAGTCCTCTCTGGCACACCCTTTGTGAAATAAAACTCTGGAGTCGATCCTCTTCAGTACCACATGGCTCTAGTCTCGTTCCCGGTTAATCTCTTCGCATGTGCTTGTTCAACTTCTTTATTGTCTTTGATCGTATTGGCCATAATTTTGTCAACGCATCCTGCAAGCTCATGAGTTTCATGTTATGTTGCGCATATGACGTCGCTTTCTTTAATAACTGTCCGGCTCACACGAACGCACTTGATTAATGCTCGGCACAAAGTGCCTACTTTGAAAGCTAAAATCTAAATATTTTCCAGCAGTTACGTATGAAAATGGACAGTGTGTTTTAAACCGCCTTCTCTCTACCTTCTCAAATGGTTTAAAGTTTTCTTCATCCTCAAGGAAGTCAATGGAAGTGGTCCCGGTTGGAGTATTAGCACTGTACATTGCTATGTACTCAATCGCTAGTCACGTCAGTACTAGTCACGATGGTTATTCTGATCTTAATAAAACTTCCTGTTTTTATATCATTCTAATTGTAGTCTTTCTGTTTTATTTTAAGTTTGGTGGAGTTCAGATAATATCTGGCGTCAGTTTAGTTGTCTATTCCATCCTATCATGGTCAAAACTTGTTATCGCCGATAAAATATCAAGTAGTTCTTTAAAGACTGATGGTGAGTGCATAAGTAGTCGAACTATACAGGGAAGAAAGTATAAACACTTTTGCACTTCCTTTTCTGCAATAAACCTCTCGTTTTCGCTCCCCTTACTTTGCATGTAAAGATGGGCTATACTGCGCAAACAACCGCTGACAATTCGCCGTACAGACTCTGGGCTCGAGAAAAAAAATGGAAACAAATGATAAGTGGGGAGAGGAGGAAAGGGAAATGAATGGAAGGGAAGGGGAGAGCAGGGAAGGGAAATGAATGGAAGGAAAAGGAAGGGGAGAGGAGGAAAAGGAACTAGGGAAGCGGAGGGAATATTTATGGAAAAGAAAGGGAAAGTTGAGAAAGGAAAGGAATAGTAAAATACTTTTCCTTAATTAGCCATAGTCTCCCTCGCAGCCGGATCGGGCTTCCTGTCCCCACAACCTTAGCCAACCAGGAAATGAGAAAAAAAGGAAACGATTAAAGTGCATGTAAAGGAAATTGAGTCATCAATAATACAGTGATGCATTGTTTGGTGAACATTAAACTGATATTATTGTTTTAATTCCAGGTTATAATTCGTTAGCAGGAGCTACATTGTCATTGGGAATGCTGATGAGCTCTCTTGCTTATGGTTGGGATAAATCGGTGTGGTTTTTGGATGCATCGATTGCACTGTGTACATCACTTGCAATAGGGATATATGGAATAAGGTATGGGTGATGCAAGTGTTGTTTTAGAGCATTGATTGGAGTGTGTACATCACTTGCAATAGGGATATATGGAATAAGGCATGGGGGATACAAGTGTTGTTTTAGAGCATTGATTGCACTGTGTACATCACTTGCAATAGGGATATATGGAATAAGGCATGGGGGATATAAGTGTTGTTTTAGAGCATTGATTGGAGTGTGTACATCACTTGCACTGAATAGGGATATATGGAATAAGGTATGGGGGACGCAAGTGTTGTTTTAGAGCGTGGATTAATATTGCACTGTGTACATCACTTGCAATAGGGATATATGGAATAAGGTATGGGGGACACAAGTGTTGTTTTAGAGCATTGATTGGAGTGTGTACATCACTTGCACTGAATAGGGATATATGGAATAAGGCATGGGGGATACAAGTGTTGTTTTAGAGCGTGGATTAATATTGCACTGTGTACATCACTTGCAATAGGGATATATGGAATAAGGTATGGGGGACACAAGTGTTGTTTTAGAGCATCCTGCACATGACATAAAATATCATGAGCGGTTCGTTATCAAATTTTGGGGCCTTTTTTTAACGTTGTATTTGATTGAGTATACTTCTTTAAATTGATGCATTTTTGAACCATTAATTGAAAACGACTCAAATCATATGTTGATTTTAACGGAGGGAGGAAAACCAGAGAGCCGCAAAACCATCGTGACGTGATCTAGGAGAGAACAACACATCACAAACTCAACTCACAAATATTCCATGTCCTAAAAAGGACTCGAACCTACTCCACAGCGCAGAGAGGCGTGACGTAAACCTCTATTATTATATGACCGGTATTTTGCCCGGTGCGCACTCTTAAGAAAACCTTCGGAAAAAGTCACGTGATGTGGTCCGTAGTAC
Organism: Metridium senile; assembly: GCA_949775045.1. Classification (NCBI taxonomy): domain Eukaryota; kingdom Metazoa; phylum Cnidaria; class Anthozoa; order Actiniaria; family Metridiidae; genus Metridium; species Metridium senile. Next base: position 32,862,048 of record OX459096.1, on the reverse strand, counting down.
TTATACTACACCACCCATTCACCTAATCCATAAATCTATCTATCCTTTCGCTTTCTTTTGATAATCCATTTAATTTTTTGTTGTTGACATTTCTAGTTATTCATTTCACATTTCAACATATTAGATTTTACAATGCAGTCAATTAGTAGAAATATTCTTGATAGTTATATTGTTACAACAAATAGTTAAAAGCTACGTTATTAGTTAATAGTCATATTGTTACAACAGATATAATAATCCATTTAATTTATCTAGTTACTTTTTCTTTCAGTTTGCTGAGTCAGATGATGATGAAACCTGGACATACTAATTCCGATTCGGATGATTAGATGTATATATTTATTACAGACGGTTTAGGATAGACCGTTTATATGATCTTTTATGACATATTTCGTTCTAAATGTGAATTATATAAAATTAAATAATACCATGATGAATCCTGATTTTCAAAACGCGGTCAATGGCAAGATCGGTTGCCGTCGCCATTCATATTCTGGAACGTGACGCAACCGACAGAGAAATACATCTAAGATATCTCCTGATTAAAAACTGTTCAACTATGACTTCTTTTCTTAATGATTTTGCAATAAAGTCTTAATATAAACTGTCTTATATTTTAAGTCTCAACGAAATGTTCTTCGAAGTTGCATTCCAATGTTCTTTTCTTTTCGTCTCTCTTATTAGAATTGTTGATTCCATACGTATATTTTACAGCCATCACTCCCAACCGGCCGGGCTGTACCATTTGATGACCCCTACATTCAATATATATTTGCAACAAACAACTCTGCTCATATTTTGATTTTTGCGGGGGAAGGAGAAACCGGATTGGCCGGCCGAAGAAAAACCCGCCGTGTATCATTCGAGAATACAACACATCAAATGAACTCAGCTCACTTATCATATGACCCGTATTTTGCCCGGCGCGCGCTCTTAAGAAAACCTTCGGAAAAAGTCACGTGATGGGGTCCGTACGGCTTTTTTCACCTGGTCCGTACAAACACGTACGGACCCGCTACTCGAAATGGCTCTCTCAGTCAATCAAACTAAATTAAAAAGAGTGGGTCATGATGATCATATGAAAAAAAAAACTTATTGACTGAGTTAGGTCGGGCCGTACGGGAAAATATTTGGCTCTTGGTCATTTGTACAGACCTCGCTGCGTATTTTTCCCGTACGGTCCTCTCACTCAGTCAATAAGTACTTAATTAATATGTCATTCCATGTCCGAGACGGGACTCGTACCTGGATGATAGCGGTGAGAGGCGCGCGGTAAGCTACTACATTAAACACATGCATAAATCCCCAGCAATACGCTGCTGGCTCGCCATACCCTGCGAGCAGAGGTTCCTTTCTCTTACCTAGAACGACGAGAAAAGAAACCTCTGCCGGCAACCGGTTGTTATTCCTGTTGAGCATGCGCGTTTTCCAAAGGTCAACTGATTAGGTTTTTGCGTGACAAGTTAAAATATCGTATTTCGTACAATGAGCAAAGATGGCGAAATGCTCTCCGTTTAATGTCGTCAAAAACTCCAGTTAAGAAATATAAGAACGACATTGTTTAGTGAGTAGATTATATCTAATGTTGCGTAGAGCTAAAGCGATTGTTAATGTTAAATCTTGTTGGTCCTGGCCTCGACTGATTGAAATCAAAAGTAAACATCAACGTTAATTAACGCTTGGGAAAGTGATGTTTTCTGTCATCGCATGGTTGAAAAACCAGTTTAAAACCAGTTTATAATTAGATAGCCCATAATGTTTTACAATTTAGCCTAATTTGTCTTAAATTGCCTTACCTAGGGTATACAATTTCCCCCTTGAGTCTTGGATAGGGTCTACTTTTTACCAATTTGTCTTGAAATAGGGTACATATTTTTAGGATTCTGCTGTCTTAAATAGGGTCATGGTTTAGAGGTACCAGCGGAACGTCCCCGTCAGAAACTGTGTCAAGTACCCCCCCCCCCCCCCCCCCCGGGGTTCTAGGTAAGAGAAAGGAACTTCTGCTCGCAGGGTAGGCTCGCCATTACTTGATTTAAAATAATTAATTAAATGCATCCTCAATTGTTTTTATCATTTATTATAGCTGCAAATAGATTTTCACAAATGGTGTCGTGCTGTTCTTTAGCAGTACTAACTTGGTGCAGTCTCTAGTGCATGGTCACTTTCCAGGCCAGATGATTTATATCTAAGTAATTTATATCCATTTTGTGATCACTACAACATTCTAAGGGCTAGGAGTGCATCATTGTGAGCTCTAAATCGCACCTTTTTGAGCTTTGTGCATCAATTTTTAAATCACCAGATTCCTCATGTAAGGGGGCCCCTAAAAATGTTTTACTTGAAAGGTGGGGGACTGCAAAAAGTGAAAATTTGCTAATTTCTCACCCATCCCCCTTCCGATAAATTTGTTTTTAAGTTTGTCGTAATCCTCATTTATCATATGACCCGTATTTTGCCCGGCGCGCGCTCTTAAGAAAACCTTCGGAAAAAGTCACGTGATGGGATCCGTACGGCTTTTTCCATCTGGTCCGTACAAACACGTACGGACCAGCTACTCAAAACATCACAACAAAAATGGCGCGCGCCTGGCAAAATATACGGATCATATGATAAAAAACTTATTGACTGAGTTAGGTCGGGCCGTACGGAAAAATATTTGGCTCTTGGTCATTTGTACGGACCTCGCTGCGCTCGTTCCGTACGTCATGACCGCGAGCCAAATATTTTCCCGTACGGCCCTCTCACTCAGTCAATAAGTACTTAATACAATAAATATTTATGCATAACCATATTATTTTCATAACTGAATAAAATGTGATTTTAGTGGTTTATTCTAGCTAGCTTTTGTATATTGTGTGAATTTGTGCGAATAGCTAGCTAATCACTGATAATGAAGGCATGTTTTAATATCTTTTTTAATCTTCTGAAATTGGCTCCCCGTGGTCCTCGGAGTCACTATCAGTCAAGCCTTTCCATTTCACTGGTAAAATGTCTCCATTCTCACGCCTATGCCATTCAGTGGCGTTTGTTCTTTTCAGTTCAGTTCTTTGTTTGCTTAGGATTTTCACTGTTTCCAGTTGATTGTGATTATTGTTTCCTCCCTTTGTATACTTGAGGTTTGTGCATGAACAGATTATATCAGTGTTCAATAAGCTATCAACTAAATGATCCTGATCGAATATCTCTACACACTTGCAATATGAAACAAGCAACGAAAACCTTGAGAGGATCGCTACTGGAGGAGAATATATCCAAAGGCATACTTTGCAGAAATAACATTATGTTGATTTCCACATGAAATATGACCATAAGATAGTCCGAAGCCAATACTACTGTCGGGGGTGTTACAATCGTCTTCATTATTAGATCGAATACCGAGTCTGGCGTGTTTGATATTAAATCCTTCCTGGTCGCAGTTTGATTGTAATGATGCACCTTGCACTAGTCCCTTCCATTTCGCTTTAGTCACTTTAAGCTCTTTATACTGACCGTCTGCAATGACATCATAGAGCGACTCTCCTTGATATGGAATGCCGAGCCATTTTAGATTACCATCTACTTTCATACCAACGCACAGTTTCTGGAAAGGCATGGCCCAGTAGCTTGGCATCTTGGTTTGGAAGTCATCAAAACCGGTTTGACCGGCCTCCAAATTGAAGGAATCTTTGTTGGACCACAGGGGTGATTTGTAGCCAAATTGTTCCTAGAAAATACAAGTTAACAGCTATACCTTAGCATTATTAAATTAAGCAAGGAATCGTTGTTGGATCACAGGGAGGAATGATAACCAAATTCCTAGAGACACAGTAAAATTCCTGGTTAACAGTTATGCATTATCAATAGCCTGTTTGAGCATCAACTGCTTTTTAGCGAGCATGCCAGAATTAAGAACCCTTCTTATTGATTCCGCGTTAAAAAATGTTAAACTCTTCGACAGCAACCCCTACCTACCTACCTACATACATACATAGGTTTTACCTCTTCTTCTTTGCAGAAGATAGAGTGACTTTTTTAAAGTTGATCCGGTTTCAACTACCTGTTCTAAAAGTGAAGGTGTATGTCGTCCTACCTTACAATTTATTTATCATCATTAAAAAGCAATTGTTGTTTTCTCTTACAATGTGGGGCAGGTACTTCTTTTGATGTCTTTTGATAAAATGTTCAATGTCTTCTGTGTGACATAATCGGTGAATATCCGAATTTTTAAGTTTAAATTTGAATCCATTGTCATCTTCTTCACTTCATTCATGTTTCCTATGACCACCTCTAACACGTTTTCGTAACATTATGATATTCTATGTTCAGTTTTTCCATTGGTGCTTTCGTTAAATCACCGATCAACCAAGAAATTAACCGATCAACCAAGAAACAGTAGAAAGCTAGTTGGTATAATGGACCGTGTATGATTGCAAACGTAAAAAAATATTATATATTTCATAGCATAACGTTTCTTCAACCAAAATGTTTTTATAATTTTCAAGCTTTCCGGCCTAACAGCCCATGCATCTTCAGGGTTACAGTGTAAGTGTAAAAACGGTTGAAAAACACGAATACAAACAAATACGATGGAATAGAATACGTTCTTATGAACGAAAAACTGATAACATGATTCCAAAAGAGCTACTTAGTTAGTTGGAAGTTTTCTTCCACTGTCTCTATTAAAAATTGATTTTTTATTAGAAGCAATGTAACAGACTTATATATCTTATTCAAAAGGCTGTATAGATGGATTGCAACCATTTCCAGGAGAGTGAATTCGCCTTTCCGGAATTAATGAGGGGACTGGGGCCGAGTGAAATAGAAATAGAAATTTAAAAAAATCACTTTTTTAACGTCTCAATCGTTCTAGCTAGACACGTGTGCCCTACTAATTGGGGAGACTCAGACACACACTCACTACCTCTACGTTAATTATTTTGCACACAACTCAGCTCACATGTTCTTTTTTGCGCAGGGAAAATCGGATAACCCGGAGAAAAAACCCTCGTGGCATAGGAGAGAAGAACACATCAAACAAACTCAACTAACATATAATCCATGCCCGAGCCAGGGCTCGAACCTGGACCACAGCGGTGAGATCTAGAGGCCAGCACTCTCACCGCTAGGCCACCCAAAAAATAATCTAATTAAAACATGATCCCCATCACAAAATAAAACATACAAACATTAGTATTATTACCGAGTTTGAGCACCGTTACGTTTGGATAAATACTGAGTATACAGTTTCTAAAAGTCGCAAAAATAAGATAGAATGTATGGGGTTTAGGGACAGCGTCCCCAAAAACCATACATTCTCTCTTATTTTTACGATTTGTTAACGTTTAAAGCCCATAAATTAGTTAGTATTTACCCAATCATTATAAAACTTGATAATAAATTTAGTGTGGTCTTTCATGTGATGGGGTTTGTTTGTTAATTAGATTAACATTTCAACACTCGGTCCCAGTCTCTTCCTCAATTCCGGAAAAGCGAATTGAACAGAAGGACCACCAGTAACAGTGATGGTGTTCTTTTATCAAGACCACCATGATGGCTGCCGTTTCTTTTGTTCAATTCACTCTCCTGGGAATGGTTGCAATCCATCTATTCGAAGTAAGTTATCTTATATACAGCTTTGAATAAGCCGCTGTGGGCTGAAAGTGGCTTCTGTGCATGTGGTCACGTCAAAATACCTTTCTTCAAGGACAGTTTTAATTACTGATTCATATTTTAAAGAGGTTCCTGAAGAGGGTAAAATGGGAGCTGGGGTTGGCCGCTTTATGTTTGATTTGGAAAATGGAATTGGATGCACTGGGACTGGGATTTACAAATAAAAGAACAATAGAAAATGGGAATGGGATTGAAAACTTGAGCTTAACTCAAGTTGTGAGCTGTGATTTTTTACTGGGATTTGGTCAAAATATAAACTGGGAAATGGGATTCGGAACCCCCCCCCCCCCCCCCCCCTTCAGGACCCTCTTTAAAGCAAGCACAAGAAACAAGAGGGATTCTACAAACTTACCGTTTGTCTACCGTTTATTTTCATGACAAGTGTCCAGCCTCTACTACCGCAAATATCGCTGGATAGATGACAGTAGATGGGTGTTACCTTGTTGTCGATCATAAGATTGTAGGCTTTGTCTTCACGATTGCTATAATACAGGAATCCAGATTAGTTGCTAGTTTGAACAAGCATGCTACGAATGCTTATAGTTTTGGTGCATATCACGAATTGCCTTGTAGATATTTAAATACACCGTTTCCGAGAAACTTTGTCACCCGTTAAGTGAAAAGCCTACAAGCTAGCTAGTAGCGCAGGGGATTATGGGTTACCTTTGTATACTTTATTAGAACGTAGGGATTTCATGGCCACATTGCTACACTTGTCAAGATGTTATTGAGAAATGTCCGTTTTGACTCATCAAACAACAAGAAAGGTGTCCCAAACTTACATTTAGTTTAAACTGAACTGATCCATAATTCTTTGCGCCACTAGCTTGTGTGCTTTTCACGAGTGACAAACTTTCTCGGAAAGGGTGTATATTTTTTTGCATTATAGTAAATGCATGCATAATATAGTAAATGCATGATATAACAATAGGTTAAAAGAAATCATACCTTGTTTTTTCGTAAACATCCTTGCAAGACGTTACTAGAAAACAAGAATATTGAATTAGTATCGTTGCTTTAATGATTATTTATAGAGCCTACTTGAAATATCATTGCAACAGTAAAGCTATCACATATGATTACATTAATGAGGCCATGTTCACATATCATTGCAGATGATGGTATACTATTATAAACGTTTTGAAAATGGATTAAGAGACTATATTACATTTAGGGGAATACGTGGCTATACTCACGACTTACGAAGTGTAAGAAATAGTTATAAGTTTATAAATAGACTCACATGGAATTTCACAGAATTTCCCAGTGTATCCGGAATCGCATGCACAGCGGTATGTTTTCTTGGTGAAGTCATATCTACATGGCATGTTTTTGGACGAGCAATTGCAGTTGTTCTGAAGAAAAATATGAAGGTAACAAATCAAAAGAGTCCCCTAACAGTTCCCTGCGCCATCTTGAAAGGTAGTCGGGCATTTGAATCGAAGCGAGAAAAACGTTGAGCTTGCAATGATAGAGACCCGTGAACAATTGTCCCGCAAGGGTTCTATCCGTTGCAAGCTCAACGTTCGTCTCGCTTCGAAAGCAAAGGCCCAGCTACCTTTCAAGATGGCAAGGGGAACTGTAAAAAAAATATTATTAGCAAATTATTATTAACAAAGCCACACAAAATAACCTGAATTAGTAATAATAACAGAAAATGAAGAATGGAAAAGGAGAAATGAAAAATTAGTGAGTTTTCTATTTTATGCAAACTTAGGTCGAAAACCTACTGATGAATAAAAGGCTCAAAAGCTCTATTCACCAGAAAATAAAAATAAGAACATGTTTGCAGTTGCTATACAACGGAATATAGTTTTATTCGTAGCAACTAACAGTCGGTAACTCATAAATACAATAAAGAAATATATGAATAACTAAAGGTCATGGAGACCGATGGAGACTCACACTCGTATTATATAATGATTGTTATACCTCTACACTCCAGTAAACAGTACTCGTTGTGTTCACCATGTGCTCGGGGTGCATGACATGATCTGATTCACTCAGGTTACATAGGCGAGTCTGTGTATCATAAGATATTGAAATACATCGGTAGTCCATGAAACAAAGGGTTCTGCAGTGAGATTCACACGTTGCGTTCTTGGTCGCAAATGTATGCTTGATGAGAGCCTTGTTTGTCATCCTGACTTTAAAATTCACAGTATCTCTACATTCCTCGGCATTGGTGATGACTAGAGAAAAAACAAAAGTCACATTGATTAATATAAATAAATCGAATATATTTAACGGCATTCTCTAAATATGAACACTTTACTGAAAAGATTAAGAATTACCTAAAACAAAGAAGAAAATCAACAACATCCACCACAACGAGAACAAGAACGAGAGAGGGAAATGGAGAACAAGAAGAAAACAAGAACAACTGAATCAATGAGAACAAAAACAAAGAGCGGAAAAGGGTTAGCAAGAAGAAAAACAACAGCAACTAAACACCACAACGAGAACAAGAACAGAGAGAGGGAAATGGAGAACAAGAAGAAAAACGAGAGCAAAGAGGACGAAGTGAAATAATTCGATAAATAAATTCGATCAGTGGTTTTAAATTTTTGGTTGAAATCTGCTCATGCACACTAGACATCGGTATTTCCAACAATATATTCGCCGCGTAAGTATAATAAAAATAATCCCAAATGGTATTGTTTGCAATGGTTTTTTAGGAACCCACATCAAAACTTTTTTCTCCTTTTTCAGTTCTCACAGATCTGTTATTTCTTAAGAGTGACTGTCAGGAAGAACCAGACATATCGTGGCAAAAGTCGATTCATCGATTTTGTTCATATTTTGCAGTTCGATACCCTATCATGTTGTAAGAACTCCTGTGAACTTAGTTTAAAAAAATTTGTTTTCGTTTGGGAGAAATTTGAATTATTATGCGAGAAGGCAAATATGCTAATTCGACGACGTCTCTGAAATAGAGACCACTCGGCGATCTCGTGCACAAAATACAAATAATATTTAACCTTAAAAACCTAATAATCTTTAAATATGCTATCTCTATATGCCTCATAGCGTATTTCAGACTTGTAGCTTTAACGATGAATTTTTGGCAGAATTTTGTTCAGGACACAGTTTTCATGAGCTAAAAAATACCCTTAAAACAGCCGCGAATTAAACTATGTTCGATATAACGGAATAGTTTGATATTCACTGTGTGTGAAGTTAAGATAATTTCTTAAAACACTGCCGAAAAAAAATGCTAGGTTTTTATGTTTTGAAGTTGTTACAGTCGATCTAAGTTTGCAACAATCTTGTATTAACCGTATTTAACATCAGCAATGGGTCAATTTGTATTCCTTATTGTAGTTAGAGCAATATTTATTCCAACTCGATATAAATCATGCATGTATTTTCGGGGTTTTGATCCGGATCGTTTTGTTTATACAAAGCCAATTATATCCTCGTGCGAGTGTTACTAAAAATAGATATGGCAAGACTTTTAGATACTGCCCTTTAAAATACTAAAATGAATCTGATAGAAGTCATAAAAAAATATTATATAATGCATGAGACTCACAACACAATTCCTTCAATATAGCAAATTTATATAATAGTACAATAGAATAGTAGTAGTGTTTTTGGATAGAAGATAGATATACCGGTAGTTAATTGTACGTTGTTCTTTGAGAGCAGATTTTCTATTATCCCATCTTTAAAGTCTACAAAATGAAATTTACAAGATAATGACCGATCTTATTTCTGATAAAAACTCCAGTATAAATGTTTTATTTTATATCTTTTGTAAGAAACGAAACACAGGTTTGAGTAGTACGTTATTTTAGCAATAATGCGATGCTTATATAAACAAATAATGCAGTTTTTAATTGCAATATTTGGCAGACTTGCTACAAGTCGACTATACACTCTTTATTTTGACGAGTCGCTAAACGACTAGATAAACGAGAGATAAACGAGAGAAACGAGAGAAACCAATACTAAAAAAACCGGACTTTGAGAAAGTCTAAAGAGCAATGCTCAAAATTAATGTATTTTCTTTTATTTAGAAGACACAGATTTATTAAAATAACCGATAAGTAACGTACCCTGCCATTTCCACCTCTTTATATGTAGATTTATGCCGAACCTTTATTCATCGGCCAACATCTATTGAGCGGCCACTTTGAAAAGTCCCTAGGGTGACCGTTTATTAGAGGTACAACTCAATTTCTTGAATATTGTACAAATTTTAACAAAAATAATATTAAATTGGACGTCAACGGCGGAAAACACAACACTTAGGGACTTATGAAAGGGTCTATAGGAGATTTACTGTTCTTTTGATTTATGATCACAAAAATCATTTGTATAAATTTGAACAAACATTTTTCTAATTATTAGAGCTGCTTTTATACATACATGAATGCTTTGTAGATGTAAGCACTTTATAATCATGGCAGCTATAGCAAATGTGTAGAATACGAAATCAAAATATTACATTACCCTTATTAGAATGATGCCAAGCACCTTGTACACGTGAGAATGATAATTATTATACATTTTACTAACTACATTGAATCTGATTGGCTGAGAGCACACTGCTAAATCTGAATAGCATGTGAACTTGACAGTGATAATTGCATTGTCTGTAGTTATCACTGTCAAGTTCCCAGGCTCTCTCCGTTCTCAGGGAGTTGATGTGAAAATGGCAGCGAGATTTGCTTGTTATTGTCTCTTTTACCTGATTATAATTGTACTTTTACTTTAAAAAATGTATAATAAAACAATTATTGAATTCGGTTTTCGCATGATATCGTAAATTATCAAGACCTCGAGTCAGTATTATCTGCCTCAGCCAGGAGGCTTCGGCAGATAACACAGACCTCGGTCTTGATAATTTACGATATCATACTCAACCTCGTCCAATAATTGCTTATTATTGTTTTGACGCTCATTATCGTTGCTAATTATGCAAAAATGATCGTAAAAAAACAGCCAATTTAGGCAACTTAGATCGACTGTAACAACTTCAAAACATAAAAACCTAGCAATTTTTTTCGGCAGTGTTTTAAGAAATTATCTTAACTTCACACACAGTGAATATCAAACTATTCCGTTATATCGAACATAGTTTAATTCGCGGCTGTTTTGAGGGTATTTTTTAGCTCATGAAAACTGTGTCCTGAACAAAATTCTGCCAAAAATTCATCGTTAAAGCTACAAGTCTGAAATACGCTATGGGGCATATAGAGATAGCATATTTAAAGATTATTAGGTTTTTAAGGTTAAATATTATTTGTATTTTGTGCACGAGATCGCCCATCCTCGGGAACCCAGGGGTATTCTTCTGTTGCTCGTTTCTCGCTTCCACAACATATACCCCTGGGAACGTAGTCTGTTGGAGCTTGTTCCGGAAGTCAAAATTCAGCTCTTTCCTGATTGGTCGACCTTATTAGGTCGACCAATGAAAATCAAGATAACCATTCAAAGAAAGTCGTTAAATAAGTTTGAATTTTGACTTCCGGAACAAGCTCCAACAGACTACGTTCCCAGTGGTATATGTTGTGGAAGCGAGAAACGAGCGACAGAAGAATACCCCTGGGTTCCCGAGGATGGAGATCGCCGAGTGGTCTCTATTTCAGAGTCGTCGAATTAGCATATTTGCCTTCTCGCATAATAATTCAAATTTCTCCCAAACGAAAACAAATTTTTAAAAACTAAGTGCACAGGAGTGCTTATAACATGATAGGGTATCGAACTGCAAAATATGAACAAAATCGATGAATCGACTTTTGCCACGATATTTCGAATTTGTCTGGTTCTTCCTGACAGTCACTCTTAATCGGTGTTTTCTTCTCCTTCAAAAGCTCCTTTACCTTCTAGTTAGTTTTATTTTGTGATTGACACGGAAAACATCGCATTAAATGGTAAACGTACGTTACTTACCCGTTCCAATGAGAATAAACTTCAACACCAAAGTAAATGAAGACATTTGTCTAGAAGGGGATATCTGATCGTAGCTGTTTTCAGCATGTGGTTACAGGTGTAAGTCTTCAATCATCTATCACTCTGTATTGAAGAGTCATTGGTTTAATAAAAACATTCTATGGTATGATTCATGGAAGGACAGAAACACGCAGACCAAAAACAGTTGAATTAAGATTATTGATTTGCATTGACGTTATCATAAAAACCGCTTTATAGGCCGTTTCAGAAATCAAATCAAATTTAATTGATACGCAAAACAGTTTGTAAAACTTTGTTATTCTGCAAGATTTAAATTAAAATACGTACGTACACGCAAAAGAGTTTATAAAACTTTATTATAATTATTCTGCAACATTTCAAGTCCAATCGAGTTTTTCCTGTCATCAAGATATGAACGATTTCACTTGCTGATTGTTTGACCGTAAGCTATAAGAATGTAGCCGCCATGTTGGTGCGCAAATTTGTAAAGCCAATATGACGAACAAAATTCCAAGCATCAAAATCATTATTTCACTCTAACTGAATCACTTTTACTTTCACAAATAGTTAATTTTCGCGTACCATGCAGCCAAAAAAGGTTTTTGGTATGTTTATATCTTTTTACGGCTCTAGAAAACGTAAACATTTTCAAAAACATTTTCAGGAAAAATAGCTTTTGAAAACATTTACAAAATATTAGAGAACTAACTTTCTGGGATTTATAGTATACATTTTAACGTTTTGATGGAATCACGCGATTCAAACCCAGAATTGCACTCTAGACGGCACATCTAAAACTTCAATGAGCATAAAATTGTCTTCTCCACGGTGTACTAAATTACGCTCTAATTGGTTTCTCTCGACACGTAGTCAGTACCACACAGATAATCTTAAATTTTAGTTAAAAACTGGTAAGGGAGTTTTAAATGAGCTCAATGACATTGTTCCCCAAGGATAAAAATAAATTATTACAATGCTGTCTGTAGCATCCTCGAGAAACGAGCGACAGAAGATATGATTACCCCTGGGTTCCCTTGGATGTGTCTGTAGTTGCTTTAGAAAGTGTTAAAGTTTTTATTCGAAGCGACCAATAGTCGATAAAATAGATACATAAATAAATATTTAAATTAACAAAAATAGTTTTTAACGTCTCAATCTTCTATCAGTAAAGACTAAGTGCTGTAGCTGTGGAGACTCTGCACTCACAACCCATACATTAAATAGTTTAGCACGCAACACTGGTAAAAATTGCGAGTATTGTATTCTAAAGTATTAACCTTATAATGCACCGTGGCAGACAGACTTCGCTATTTAGTAATACTATAGCTAATCTTTAACGGATACGATTCATAAAACTATCTTCTTCACTGTGTCAGTTAATTCAGTAATATTCTGTATAGCTAGCTTGTTTTTTTCTCGAGTCTCAACAGATCTCTATACAGTCCCTCATTAGTAATATATACAATATTCGCGTCCGATCTGTATGGGCATTTACAATGGCGAGCCGCAGGCGAGCCATTGTAAAGCCCATACAGATCGGACGCGAATATTGTACATTACTTGTGAAATCAAAGAATAATGAATAAGGCGCAAAAACCAATCAATATAGAGTTCATTGAGATTGCATGTGAATGTTTATATTCCTTGTAGAATGAATTAAACCGCTAAGACAATGAAGGGCAATCAAGTGAGTTTCCTTATTGTCATTCAAAATTGTGTAGAAAAGTGAAATCGTGAGCATCTAGGTCTCAAGAGATTAGTATTCATTTGCCTCACTTATGGCTTTGAATTAATTTATTATTGAATTATTCAGTTGTAAGCCGTTTGTTAGTATAGAGTTGAGGTCGAAGATGGCGGCTCGTTTTCGAGAACCTAAAAGCAAAAACGAAGAGAGAATTTTACTTTCAAAAGTGGTTCCCAAGAATACAACATACAATACCAAATGGTGTGTAAAAGTCTTTACTGAATGGCAGCAAACAAGAACAAATAAACGAGTACAATTGGAGACGTGTGGTTGGGATGGCTTCGATATGACGAACGTGGAAGATTTGACAGTCCCATTTGAAGAAATGTCTGCGAAAACTCTTAACTTCTGGTTATCCAAGTTTATTGGGGAAGTGGCAAAGCAATGATAATGAAAGTAAGGTGTTCTTTAATTTAGTTTTCAATAACTGCAATATTAATATTGCCTTTACGAACAAAAAAAACTGTATTGTAATATTTCACAATGAAGAAAGTTCATTAAACAAAGTGTGGATAATAATCTGTTTCGTGTCTTTTATTAACACAATTTTTTTTCACCGAAACAAAATGTGCATTCTCAAATAAGATGACCTGTATCAAAAGTTATGAATACTAATTAGGACAGCATGGGATCTGTATTACAAGTTAATTTACTGATTAATAATTCATCAACCCCAACTTTTCCCTGATGACTTTTCAAACCCTTCCCGTGCTTTTAGCTACTTCATGTGTATTGGTATTTACAAAGGTCTACATGTGACTCAATTGCAGTGTCTTCATTGGTTTTGCGCCTCATTAATTATTCATGAATTTTACAAGATAGATTTACAAACCTTGATATGGGAAGATGTATTTATTTAAAACATCTAGACAGAATTGTATTTTCAAATGATGTCAAAACGCATGTCGAACATCTATGATATTCACAATTTTGTCTATGCTATAAATATTTAAAAATGAATACATCTTTGTGAAGTTAATAGTTTGGGAATTGTTTTTTAGTAAAGTTGAATTTGTTTGTGTCATAAGGTTATCCCTCAAATGGTTTTCCTTATATTTCTACGGAGATTTTATTTGTATACAGAAATGTGTACCTATCGGTGTGGAAACGTGTGAAAACAGCATAAAGGTCGGTACCAAATATCTATGTTAAATTAGTTATGCTTGTTCTATAACGTTTTTGCATAAAATTTTATGTATTCTTTTTATACATGTAGCACTTAAATAAAAAAGGTATCAATATTAACTTTTTCAGTTATTTTTTCTTTTCTATTTTTTCTACTATTTCAATCAATTTTTTCTCATGGTTTTCATTTGAATAGTTTTGGCAAGAGTTACGGTAATAAGGCTACTCATGCACCTGCCACCTACCCTTTACATAACCTCAGATGGTAACAGCTATCTACTAAATATGTATTTGTGTTTCTTATTCTACCTGTTTCAAAGAATCAAAAACAAATTATAACTATAATAAGTAAAACTGTTTTTGTCAATCAGTCTACAGTCAACATTGTGAAATCTTCAAAGGATATCGGTATTTCGTCTCTTTTGAACGATTTATTCATAGCAAGTTGTACGTGTTTGTGTTATATCCCCATCAAAAGTTGTTGCAGTGGTAGATGATGAGGAAAGTATTTATAAAAAAATGTAATAAAAGTGGATTGTAGCTTCGGCTATAAAATGCCGGTATATTTTGGTATAGTTAATGTTTTTTTTAAAGTTATTTGTATTTTTTGATCGACACTGAAAACATATGGAATTATGTAAACGTACATTACTTACCAGTTCCAATGAGAATAAACTTCAACACTGAAGTAAATGAAGACATTTGTCTAGAAGGGGATATCTGATCGTAGCTGTTTTCAGCATGTAGTTACAGGTATGAGTCTTCAATCATCTATCACTCTGTATTGGAGAGTTATTGGTTTAATAAAAACATTCTATGATATGATTCATGCAAGGACAGAAACACGCAGAGCAAAAACAGTTGAATCAAAATTATTGGTTTGCATTGACGTTATCAAAAATACCGCTTTAGGCGGATACGTATACACGCAAAAGAGTTTGTAAAACTTTGTTATTCTGCAACATTTAAATTAAAATACGTACGTACACGCAAAAGAGTTTGTAAAACTTTGTTATTCTTTGTTTTTCCTGTCAAGATATGAACGATTTCATTTTTTGTTTCAACACAAAGTAAATGAAAACATTTGTCTGGGAAGGGATATTGTAGCTGTTTCAGCAGTGTAAGTAGTCGATCGTTTTGAACTATTATTATATTATTATATTTCTTCTAGTTAGAGTTATATTTGTTGAACAATTAAAGTAAAAACAGCCCAAGGTTACCCCCAAGGTTGCATTAATAGTTTTAATCATTCGAAATTGAAATTCACATGCAATTCATGTCAATAATACATTATTTACAACAAAGAATAGTTATTAAAATCAACAATAGTTCCAAACTCGAATAGAGATTTGGTTATTCATGTGTAAGTTCTAGCAAAATCTCCTTCTGAAAAGTATCGTGTGTTAGTTCTTCGGAAGGACGGCGACCCTCTGGCCATCCTGGGAGGCAGGGGAGTGATCAGACTTGGGGGATGCGAAGGTGCTGACAATCATAGTCAGGCCATTCTACGGTGGGAGCGATCTCTGGTAGAACGGATCGGTACGTAAGGGATGGTTGCAGTAGATGTAGACATTATTTTCAAAAAACAGAGAATAAATTGCATGATATGATATGGATAGGCCGGTGTTCTTTGACGTCCAAAACTTCAATTAATCTTCTCCGCGGTGTGCATATTACTCTCTTATAATTGTTCTCTCGAGACAATTCTCAACGATCCTCACTATGTCCATGCTCTTTAGAATCTCATCGATTCAAAATCTTACTCGGTTCTTTATATTGTGAGATCTATTCTTTATGAATCTATACATAATTGTATGTTCAAATGGTGTCAAAACGAAACAGCTTTGCTATTCATAATTTTGATTATGATATCAAATGTTTATTCTATGTTAAGTTAGTTTTTTGGAAATTTTTTGAGCAAAATTGAATTTATTCATGTCATAAA
The DNA here is from genome assembly GCA_949775045.1 of Metridium senile. Taxonomy (NCBI): domain Eukaryota; kingdom Metazoa; phylum Cnidaria; class Anthozoa; order Actiniaria; family Metridiidae; genus Metridium; species Metridium senile. The sequence goes on along the minus strand of OX459096.1, from coordinate 32,845,663 downwards.
TACTCCGCTAAAAGACCTAAAACCGGTGTACTTTTTGACAAAAGGCGCATTTGTACCGGCTATTCCTCGATTTGTTGTAAAAGTATTCATAAATTTTAAGCAAAGCACGGGAAAATGCTCCCACCTTAACAATAGAAATCACACTTGAATGTTTTCTGAATCGATGTACATTTGTACAAATGCGCGTTCAGTAGAAACAGCAAAGCGGTGCCAGATAACACAAAACTGGATTAAAAATTCAGAAATTTCTTTCTTTCCTAGTTTTCTTTAAATTTCTCTTAATCTTTTTCATGGGTTCCACTTTCAAGTTAATGCAGTTTTGTTGCGCCTATGGCAAGAGTTACTTAATAAGGCTGCCCACCTGCCACCGACTCTTTACATTTACCGACTCTTTACACTTCTGACAAGAAAATAAAGTTTATTATTATTATTACATAACTTCACCATATGTCCTCCATACATGTCCAATACACACGAATCGAGTCGCATCGTAGATGTTGGTTGACGGTGCACCTCGATTCGTATTTCATTTATATGTATATTAATGGTAATTATATGCAAGAATGATATGCATACTTATTAGATGCAAGATTGGTGTATACTGTCCTTGAATGGGTACCCTGTGTTGATCATCAACCGCATCATCTATGGGTACCCTGTGGTAATATTGATCCGTGGCTGCCCGGCCAGAGGGGGGCGGGGGAGGTGGAGGAGGGGGGGGGGGGGGGGGGGGAGGGGGCGGTCTCGATTCGTACGCATCCTACGATGCGTACGATGCGTAAATTGTATTTACGGTCCGTGCATCTCATTGTCGTTTCGTGAACATCACTCTCCCTCAAGTGAATCGCCTTCGTAAGCATCGAACACAAGTCAGAAAAAGCAACTCACTACTGGTAACTCGCTTCAACAGTATTCTAAACTCTCTCCAGTTGTATTATTTGTCGTTTTCAAATGAATCGCCAAAAGACACAGGAACCCCAAGGCCGATATTCCCTTATTTCAAAGGGAGTCCAAATATCGTACGCATCGTACGCTGTGAATCGCCGCTACGCAGGCTACTCTTGGGGTCTCTTATGATATATTAACAGAGTTATGTTATTTATTCAGAGTTGATATTACTATGCACCAATCTTACATATAATTAGTATGTACCATTCTTGCATATAATTACCATTAAAAATTCATGAATAATTAATGAGACATTTTCAAAAGAAATCATGACCATGACGAGTGTTGTAAATTTGATACAACACTAGTGTTGTATATCCTGATTTGCATAAGTTTTAACTGGTAATTTTACGGCAAAATTTATTTTAATATTGAAACTTTTGATAAAATATGAAAGATCTAACCTAGACATTTTAAGTCGTTCGCGTCCGTGTTGTATCGGCGATACAATCATGCGTCTTCGGCTTGCGATTGTATCCGCCGATACAACACGGCCGCTCATGTTGTAAACATTACTTAATATACATATAAATGAGATACGAATCGAGTCGCACTGGAAACCAACATCTACGATGCGACTCGATTCGTGTGTATTGGACAACCCCCTTCCTTTGCTCCTAATACAGCGCGACGCACCTTACCGTGGCCACCTAATTAAAGTTTTGTACAAGTTAACCAATCAGAATGCAAGAACTTGACCTTAATATAAAAGACACGCCGAGTGTCAAACGGTAAACACTTTGAAATGTTCAAAGCGAAGACAAGAGTGAAGTGTCTGAAAAACCTCCCAGGATGTTTAAATTTGAAAATGTGTAGCAAATAATTTGAAAAGAGAAACTTTTGAACTCTAAGCTAACTTGTACAAAACTTGGGTGGCCACGGCACGGCGCGTTATGCTGTAAAATAGTTACGTAATAACGGTGCCCACCTGCTACGGATGCTTTTTTCTCAATTGGTGTAGCTATTATATACCGATTTGTTTGTTTCGTATACAGACCAATCGTCCGTTCTGGTATATACATTAAATCCACACTGTCTCATACGATAAAACAACTATTTTCCACCGTATGACAGTGGCGCGGTGATAAGTAAGAGGTTCCAAAATTGATGGCCTGCTTTGTTATTATTGGCCTCGAGCCAAATGCTCTCTTCTTTCAAACAATGTTCCTATGTTTGCCTTTGCAACAGCATCTTTGTAGTTAAGCTCTAGACAGATTATCCGTATTTCTCTTGTCTGTATGCGTTCTAGTTCATCCCATATGTATTGCAGTGGCTTAGGGGCTGTTTATATGAAAGCGAGTTGTCCCTGCTATCCGGGATAACTCTTTTGTTTTGTGTTCCCCGGGGAACAATAGAGATCTCTGGCTAGCAGGGACAACTCGCCTTCATATGAACAGCCCCTAAGACAAGTATGAAATACTTCGCAATAATATACTGAACCAGCAGGATTCTTTTCTTCAGTTGCTTAACAGGTAGATATTCTTTTTGAACTATGTTCTCGATATCAACTATCCACTTAAGTTCATTTGTAAAAGTTACTAGTCTGGACACCCGTGAAAAATCCACTACTTTTCCTAACGCTTGGGCTGCTCTTTGTCACGATTGGGCTCCCTGTTTCAATAATAATAGAGATTGCTGCGAGATGACTTTGATTTCTAGTTTTGCAAGCATTTAATTTCTCGATCCAATTGACCCCCTATTGCACCCACAATTACCTGTTCTTAGCATTTATGGAATTCGTTTGGTGGCACAGTGGGCGGGTTTATTGGAATGAGATGCGAACATTTTTCGCTTAGCGTATTATATATATGATTCCCAAATTATTTGCCTGAGTTGCAACTTCAAAAGGTATCGATGTTTATGGGCTTCCTGTGTTTACATATTAGATGGACATCGCAACCTTACCCTGCGTCACATCCGGACAGGGATGTGACGCAGGCTATCGCACGCTACACCTCCATATATGGAGGACTAGCCTCAAAAATCGACAAACAGGATTTAAAAATAACAAGACGTTCAACAAGTGTAAATTGTATCATGTAAATGCATTTTCTACATCGATCAATAACGAGACAATAATGAGAAAATTGAAGAAACGAAAAAAAATTATTAATTACAAAGAAACAAATCCCAGCACTCAGTCATGTAACGAGCAACGTGACCCGTTGTATGACAGTAATGACCTTGGATTTACATGCGTACTTAGATTTTGACAAAACATCACAAAAATTAAGACTACATAAAATAAAAGAGTCGTAAACGCAATGATAACAAAGTGAGATTTATTATAATTTGCTTCCTACAGAGAAGTATTTATCATGCAAGGTTCGTTCGGAAATGAGTATTTAACGGAGTTTTTAGACGATAAATCATCGCATTGATGAAAACTCAAGAGGGAGGGACTCCCTTTGTCCAAGTGGTAGGGGTGATCCGCGCTCCTTTTAGTGTTCTTTTAATATTCCTGTGCGTACCTTTTAGGATTCTGGCTCAAAATCTAATTACTTAACATGATTTCACATCTGCGAGGGTAATATTGCTTGGTTCTTTTACTAAAAATTAAATAAGATTAGCTGCCAAGAAAAGCGAACAGTCGTATCTTTTAGGGGTTAAAATCAACAAGGTTTAAAATAGTTATTTTAATTGATACGTACTTTTAAAGGGGTCATTTTTAAAAATCGACTGCTGATAACCCCTATACTACTTGGATAAAGGGAGGTCCCCCCGGGCAATTCGTATTGTGCGTATATCCTCCAATCAGCTCGTCACATTTCACATCGGTTCAAATTCTATTTTTATTATTTCGTTTTTGTAAACTTGAGATTCGTGCATCCACAGATCTAATGTAATATAAACAATATGTTCGGCCGATCTGTATGGGATATACAATATTGTCTATATTGTCTATCTCATACAGATCGGACGCAAATATTGTATAGTACTTAGTTCTTTCATATTTTACTAAAATTGTAAAAAAAAAAACTGGTCAAGAAAATTCAATTTAAAACTTATTCAAATCAGGACGATTTTGTATCCAAAATATACAATCCTCGTTAGGGACGTGACTTTTTTGTAACTTCTCATTAATTAATTATTCATGAATTTTATAAGTGCAGTAAGCTATCAAATGATCCTGAATATCCCTACACACTTACAATAATATAAAACAAGCAACAAAAACCTTGTGGGGATGGCTACTGGAGGAGAATGTATCCAAAAGGAAGCTTTTGAAATTTATAAAAGTCAAAATTTCCACATGAAATACCGCTTAAACGAAGTCCGAAGCCAATACTACTGTCGGGAGTGTTACAATCGTCTTCATTATTCGATTCAATACCGAGTCTGGCGTGTTTGATATTAAATCCTTCCTTGTTGCAGTTTGGTTGCAATGTTGCACCATACATTAGACCCATCCATTTCGCTTTAGTCACTGTAAACCCTTTATACTGACCGTCTGCAATGACATCATAGAGCGACTGTCCTTGATATGGAATGCCAAGCCATTTTAGATTACCATCTACTTTCATACCAACGCACAGTTTCTGGAAAGGCATGGCCCAGTAGCTTGGCATCTTGGTTTGGAAGTCATCAAAACCGGATTGACCGGCCTCCAAATTAAAGGAATCTTTGTTGGACCACAGGAGTGATTGGTAGCCAAATTGTTCCTAGAAAATACAAATTAACAGCTGTACTTTAGCATTATTTAAGCCCTACTTGCTGGTCAGCAGTTATAAGCCCTAAAGAAACAGCAGCAAACAAATTGGGGGTTAGAACCGTATAATACCTTTTCTGACAAAAAGGATAAAATGGATTTCTTCGAAGTAAGATATCTGGGCTTACAATTTCAAATCATTTATTGTACTAAAATTGCAAAATAATACAAATGAACACATAACATTTTATAAATTACAAAGTACAACCCACCTGTCCATCTAGACAGGTGGGCATTATTTAGAAAACAAACTGTCTTTCATATAGTGACACCTCAAAAGTGAATACAGTTTATACACACTTTATAAGTGAATCAACCGCTGGGATTGATCTGGAAACGGCATCAATACTGGATAAAATACCGTTCTGTGAGTGCAGCCTTTCTAAATTATAATAAGTTTATATACTGGTTCATTTGCGTACCGTTTTTCTACCGTCCATTTTCATGACAAGTGTCCAGCCTCTACTTCCGCAAATATCGCTGGATAGATGACAGTAGATGGGTGTTACTTTGTTGTCGATCATAAGATTGTAGGCTTTGTCTTCACGATTGCTATAATTAATAATTATTTGTTTGAACATAGTTTGAACAAGCAGATACTATTGATATTATTGTATATATTGAAATCAGATTTTTTGCAACATACTAAATGCATGATGTAAAAATAGGCAAGCACAAATCATATTACCTTCTATCGTAAGCATCCTTGCAAGACGTAACTGGAAATAATTGTCAAGAACATTGTATGAGTGTCATTGCTTTAATAGGACTACTTTACATATCATATCATTACAGATATAGGAATGCTCACGTGTCATTGCAACAGATATAGGAATGCTCACGTGTCATTGCAACAGATATAGGAATGTCAACATATCATTGCAACAGATATAGGAATGCTCACATGTCATTGCAACAGATATAGGAATGCTCACATGTCATTGCAACAGATATAGGAATGCTCACGTGTCATGGCAACAGATATAGGAATGCTCACGTGTCATGGCAACAGATATAGGAATGCTCACATGTCATTGCAACAGATATAGGAATGCTCACATGTCATTGCAACAGATATAGGAAGCTTACATGTCATTGCAACAGATATAAAAATGCTATCATGTCATTGCAACAGATATAGGAATGTTCACGTGTCATTGCAACAGATATAGGAATGCTCACGTGTCATTGCAACAGATATAGGAATGCTCACGTGTCATTGCAACAGATATAGGAATGCTCACATGTCATTGCAACAGATATAGGAATGCTCACGTGTCATGGCAACAGATATAGGAATGCTCACGTGTCATGGCAACAGATATAGGAATGCTCACATGTCATTGCAACAGATATAGGAATGCTCACATGTCATTGCAACAGATATAGGAAGCTTACATGTCATTGCAACAGATATAAAAATGCTATCATGTCATTGCAACAGATATAGGAATGTTCACGTGTCATTGCAACAGATATAGGAATGCTCACGTGTCATTGCAACAGATATAGGAATGCTCACGTGTCATTGCAACAGATATAGGAATGCTCACATGTCATTGCAACAGATATAGGAATGCTCACGTGTCATGGCAACAGATATAGGAATGCTCACGTGTCATGGCAACAGATATAGGAATGCTCACATGTCATTGCAACAGATATAGGAATGCTCACATGTCATTGCAACAGATATAGGAAGCTTACATGTCATTGCAACAGATATAAAAATGCTATCATGTCATTGCAACAGATATAGGAATGTTCACGTGTCATTGCAACAGATATAGGAATGCTCACGTGTCATGGCAACAGATATAGGAATGCTCACGTGTCATTGCAACAGATATAGGAATGCTCACGTGTCATTGCAACAGATATAGGAATGCTCACGTGTCATTGCAACAGATATAGGAATGCTCACGTGTCATTGCAACAGATATAGGAATGCTCACATGTCATTGCAACAGATATAGGAATGCTCACGTGTCATATATTGCAGCAGATATAGGAATGCTCATGGGTCATTGCAAAAGATATATACGAATGCTCACATGTCATTGCAACAGATATAGGCATGCTCAAGTTTCATTGTAGCAGACATAGTATTGCTCACATGTCATTGTAACAGATAAAGTAGTATGGTAACATATCATTATGGGGGGGGGGGGGGGGGGGGGGGCGAAAGGGTTTGCGGTGTTGTGGTTTCGCGTTATTTTTGGTGCAGGTTTTCCATTTATAAGTGCGGTTTTGCAAAACTGAGCGGTTTGCGTTTTTATTGACATTTTCGGACTCCGTGAACGGTTAATAGCGTTTTTCTCCGGTCAAAAACTATCATTCAGGTCATTTCACTTCCGCTTGTTTTGTTTTGGCCAAGTTTTTTTTGTTTATTGCGGTTGCGGTTTCTTAGCAAATGTTTGTTTCGGTTTTGCTTTTTACAACAATTGATATATATTATGAGACAATGACCACATATCAGTGCATGTATGATTTAATATTATAAGCCTCATTTTTTTAATGTGTTTAGATCTGGAGTGTATGATAAAGCTTATAACATGAAGGAGAATTCGTGGCTGTACTTGTGACTTAAAAATAATAAAACCTGTTATAGATAGTTATATGTTTATAAATAGACTTACATATGGGAATTTGACAGAATTCCCCAGTGTATCCAGGATCGCATACACAGCGGTATGTTTTCTCGGTGAAGTCATATCTACATGCCATATTTTTGGACGAGCAATTGCAGTTGTTCTGAACAAAGAATAACGAAATAAATTATAACGTAATTAACAAACACTATACTCTATGGTACCACACGAGAAAACTGAATATGGCTTTCCGATTTAGCGATTTTGGTACTAATAGTACCAGATACTAATTAGCATACATGTTTACAGTTATTAGAATTTCTAGGAGTTGCATGTGCTCAAAGTATTACATTTTCTGAGTAGGAGTAAAAAATAAGAACAATATTGCTGCCAAATTAGTGCCAAATCCGCCTTTATGCCGGTAAATCGGAAAACCCTAATTAGTACTGAATTGGCCAAACCAAATCGAGTAGAGAAATGGGAACTAGTTTCCCTTATTATTGTAATTAAGAAATGAACCTCATAATACAATAGAGCAGATCAAGATATGTAAGATTCCTGAGATTTGGTGGTGCTTTTGGTTAGATATTGAGTGAGTTCAAAACTGCCCAAAATATAGTTACAAAGGAATGTATGGATTGGAAGGACAGGCGTCCTTCCAAATTACCATACATTTCCTTCTATTTTTAGGCATTTATTTTTATGAGCCTTGTCTTGGTCAGAATACAACCAAATGCAACTAAACTCTTACATATCTTACATATCTTTATCTGCTCTATATATTTAATTGTTCATTTCTAAATTACATCAATTAGGGAAACTAGTACCCAGTCCTCTACTCGATTTGGTATTAGTCAATTGAAAGCTGGAAAAGAAGAAATGATTGGAGTTTGAGCTTGAAAATAGCATGAATAAAAATATATAAATGTATTTTTTTAAGAGGGTCCAAATGGGTTTTTTCGTCAAGAGGCTAATGACCTAAAAGTACTGCAAATGGTCGCACAATCTCTCTATTAAAAGTACCTGTACTTTTTGCACGGAAAGTAAATCAAAATCATTTGGTAACGTCAATAATCGATTGAGCTAGCTGTAGCCATGGCTACGTTTTTTACTTTTCTGCAATTATTTCGAAAAACGATCGAAAAGCCACAATTTGGAGGACTTATTTCTGTCTGTTTGTATAGACGCCGTGAAGCGTGAAAGTAAAGCTGAGGGATAGCTGACCAAATGTTAACACGTGTTTTCCAATGAAGCTGTAAGACTATTTTTCTCTCCAAATACTCTATTTTGGAGTCCAAAAAGGTCAGTAGTGCAAAACTATTAAGTAATTTTTTGAAATTGTTTCTATTTTCCTTTTTTTTTTTCTCACAAAAAGCAGAAATTACCGTCAACCAAATTTTTACCCGTCAACCGTCAAAGCCCCTGCCCAACCCCCCTCCCCCCCCCCCCCGGCCTTCCCTGTCCCCATTGAGACCATGAGACGATCATGCCTCATCTACATTGAAAAATTATTGATAGATTTTGATAAAAATCTGAACTGCCGTTCAAGAGTAGCTGTGTAACGTTAAAGTGCGTCGCTTATTCGAAGGAGGCGCTTATTCGAGTAAATACGGCAAGCAAAAAAGTTATAATCAATACATAGGCATAATGATATACATGATCGATGAGTTGGTTGTATGGATGAAATACCTCTACCCTGGAGTAGACAGTACTCGTTGTATCCACCATGTGCTCGGGGTGCATGACATGATCTGATTCACTCAGGTTACATAAGCGAGTCTGTGTATCATAAGATATTGAAATACATCGATAGTCCATGAAACAAAGGGTTCTGCAGTGAGATTCACACGTTGCGTTCTTGGTCGCCAAAGTATGCTTGATGAGAGCCTTGTTTGTCATGCTGACTTTAAAAATCACATCATTTCTGCATTGCTCTGCACTGATGATAGCTACAGAAAAGACAGATAAATATAGATAATGTTATTAATGGCATTTTCTCCTTAAAAAATGATCAAGAATTTCAATCCTAGAATGTAAAACAGTTTTGAGAAGATTAAGAGTAACAACAACGTAAACTTATGACAACAATAAGAAGAGCACAGTGAAGGACAACTGATCAGAAGTTTTATAATAGATCTAGAAGAACATGTAAAGGAAATAGAACAAAAACATTTTTTTATAATTTTTGCCGATAAAAATCAGCCAAATTTTGTGTCTACGTAATTGAAAACACTGACGGAGAGCCAAAACACTTTTTTTTACCATAACTTGTAAATTTCTCGCGCGCTGATTGGCTGAGAGCCATTGTCGATTACAGTCCAGACCTGCTTGTGCTCACGACATCCGTGCGCGAGCGGATAAAACGGTTTTCTTCAAACTTTTTTTAGTTGTTTTTCGCTTATTGATGGTAAAAAAATCGAAGTCAGTTTTCTATGGGTCTGTACTCGCTGCGCTCGTGGTTCCACTTGAGTTTTGATCATTTGTGACGTAATTTTGATTGTCGATTACAGTACAGACCCATAGAAAACTGACTTCGATTTGTTAATTCGACTTGAACTTTTCACCTACGTACAAGTAGTCTGATGTTGGAACAAGAATTCGACAGTTAAATAGTCCATCGTTAGGCAGCTTTCTTTGAAGAATTATGGTATCGTAAACAAGAAGTAGTGAATTTGTATCTTGAAAAAATGACCCTCAAATTATTGAAAATCAGCTTTTACGATTTGTTTCCAAACTTCCTATATTTGTAGGCAAACTGCTATATATTAGCACTGTAGAGGTCGTTTTGAAAGTTTAGATCGAAACAAGCGTAAAATCACCGCCAATCAAAACCAGCAATATCATTGTTTCGTTGAAAAATGTGAAAGCTGTGGGTGTTTGCATATAAGTAGTAGTAAATGGCCGATTCGAGCACAAAAAGACTTTTTCCACCTTACGCATACCAAACACCATACGTAAGCACCTCTAAACATCACAAACATACCATTCTATCGAAGGTAAATTTTTCAAAAAAGGGGGCGGCAAAAATGGGAGGAGCCTATTTCATGAAAAAATTATTAAAGAAATAACAATTTCTGGGAATTACCTGTCAATCAAATTCTGGGAATACCACGTCATCAAATTATGGTATTATTGCGTGACCAAATATTGCGTGACAACAAAGGTCAAGGTCAAAGGTCAAAAGGTCAAACAAATCACATGATCAACATTCCAGACATTCCTGAGATTTTACTCTTAGGAATTACCTGTCAATCAAATTCTGGGAATCTCGGGAATGTCAGGAATTATAATTTATATTTTATTTTTTGTAACTATAATGTTGTTATTAATAAAGGTGCGTTTATTCTGTGGTATCATGCGAAATGTGTTTATTCTTTAAAATTAAAATTTAAATAATATATATAAGAAAATGTTTTCGAACACATATAAAGAGAAAATACATAATAATAGTATAACTGAAAAAATGTTTTCGAGCCGATATAAAGAGAAAATACATAATAATAGTATAACTGAAAAAATGTTTTCGAACTGATATAAAGAGGAAATAATTAGTAATAGTATAACTGAAAAAATGTCTAATAATATAATGGATCAACCGATACCAGAAATTAATGTACCGATTTTAAAACCTGTGAAAGCAACAAAAACGGTACATACAACGCAAAATACAGCTGCTGCAGTTCAACAGCAATTAAATAAATTCGCAGATTGGATTATGTCATATATTCCACCACCGATCAAAAAGCCTATCAGTGATCGTGTCGAGGCTTTGAAGAATAAGATAAACGATATTTACAATAACCTTAGAACAAATGTGGTGGTTAATAAAACAAAACCTAACAAAGCAAACACTAACATCCCAATGAAGGAGTCTGCGTTGAAAGGATTTGTTACATCATATAGAATAAAAGGGACTGATAAGACAGATCCAAAATCATTTCTAACGAATAATAAACAGAATGTCATAGACATGTTAAAACAACAAGAAAAACCAATCAAAATGAAACTTTTATTAGAGATTGAATTTTACAAGATGAATAAGAAAGAGAAAGTATATTCATACGGGTTTTTTCATAGTAAAATAGAAATTATCACAGAAGCAACTAATATAGAAGAGGTTTACAATAGACTAACCGATAATATTTTAGAAAAGGTAGACAACTATCAAAATAAAGGTTCAGGATGGATATTCGAAAATATAGTAAATTTTGATATTCATGTTGATAAATACAATCCTATAGCAGCAAAATCATATATTCCACTACCAGAAAAACTAAAACGAAAAGAAGCTATTGTTAACATCAAAAATGATGATAATCAATGTTTCAAATGGTCTATACTATCATGTCTATTTCCAACTAATAGAAATCCAAATAGATTAACCAAAAAATTAAAAGCAAATGCAGAAAATCTAAACTGGGATGGACTTGAGTTTCCAGTGCAGGTTGATAAGATCGGAATCTTTGAAAACAACAATCCTAAATACGCGATTAACGTGTACTCTTATGATAAGGATGTAACACCAATTAGAATTAGCGAAAACAATAAGCGGGAACAAACGATTAACATTCTTCTGATATCAGATGATAAAACAAACCATTACTGCTGGATCAAAAGTATGTCTAGATTAATTAATTCACAAACCAGCAAAAACGGGCATATTAGATTCTATTGTGAGCGCTGCTTGTTATCATTTAAAACACAACAATCATTAGACAATCATTCAGATTATTGTAATAATCATGAGGCTGTTAAAATAAAATTACCAAATAAAGGCGCAACACTAGCCTTCAAAAATTACAACAATAGTATGCGTGTACCATTTATAATATACGCAGATTTTGAATCACTAACAGAACCTATATCATCATGTCAACCAGAGGATAATCAATCTTTCACACAAAAATATCAGAAACATACACCAAGCGGATATTGTTATATGATAAAATCCTATGATGATAATCTGTTTCAACCAGAGATTCACACATATACTAAGAAATCACCTGATGTGGATATTTCACAAAGATTTGTTGAAGCAATAGAAAAATCAGTAAGAAACCTGTATCAAAAGTTTAAATATAACAAAAAGGTTGTGATGACAAACATTGATAATGAAAATTATAAAAATGCAACACACTGTCATATATGTGAGAAAGAATTAAACAATGATAAGGTTCTAGACCATGATCATCTTTCAGGTAAATATCGAGGGGCAGCACACAATGATTGTAATCTAAATTATAAAATTCCTAAGCATATTCCAGTTGTATTTCATAATCTAGCTGGATATGATGCTCATCTGTTTATAAAAAACCTAGGAGTGACAGAGGGTAATGTTGATTGTATTCCTAATAATGAGGAGAAATACATTTCATTCAAAAAAGAGATAGTTGTAGATACATTTACCAATAAGGATGGAAAAAAATGTAATGTAAAACGTGAGATTAGATTTATTGATAGTTTTAAATTTATGAGTAGTAGCTTAGATTCATTAGTTAGTAATCTTACAAAAGAACAATTCAGAAACATGTCTATGTTATATGATGGTAAAAAGTTGGATTTATTATTGAGAAAAGGGGTATATCCATATGATTATGTAAATTCACTAGACAGATTAAATGAAACTTTCCTACCACCAATAGAAGAATTTTATTCTAAGCTAAATGGCACAAACATTTCAGAAGAAAATTATAAACATGCTCAGGAAGTATGGGATACATTCAAAATTAAAACAATGAAGGAATATCATGATCTATATCTCAAGAGCGATGTTATTCTTCTTGCAGATGTGTTTGAGAACTTTAGAGATGTTTGTCTAGAGAACTATAAACTAGATCCAGCATGGTATTATACAGCTCCAGGATTATCATGGGATGCGATGCTTAGAATGACAAATATTAATCTCGAACTGTTGAGTGATCCGGATATGATCCTTATGATAGAACAAGGAATTCGTGGAGGAATTTCTATGATTTCTAAAAGATATGCTAAAGCTAATAATAAATATATGAATAACTATGATGAGAATAAAAAATCAAAATTTATAAAATACCTTGACGCTAACAATTTATACGGATGGGCAATGTCTGAACCACTACCTACACACGGATTCAAATGGATGAACAAAAAAGAATTGGCAAGGTGGAACAAACTTCCATGCATACTAGAGGTTGATCTAGAATATCCAATCGAATTACACGAGATGCATAACGAATATCCACTAGCACCTGAACGATTAACAATCAATAAGGTTGAAAAACTAATTCCAAATCTTGGTGATAAGAAGAAGTATGTGATTCACCACAAGACATTAAAATTGTATTTATCACTTGGAATGAAATTAACCAAAATCCATAGAGGTGTCTTGTTCAAAGAATCAAATTGGTTGGCACAATATATTAACCTTAATACAGAGCTAAGAACTAAAGCTAAAAATGATTTTGAGAAGGATTTCTTCAAACTGATGAATAATTCCGTATTTGGGAAAACCATGGAAAATATTCGTAATAGACAAGATATTAGATTAGTAACAAATGAATCACAAGCAGCAAAATTAATAAATAAACCAAATTATAAAAAAAGAACAATATTCTCAGAAAATCTAACAGCAATACATATGGGTAAAACAGAGTTAGTATTCAACAAACCAATCTATCTAGGAATGTCAATCTTAGATCTATCAAAGACGCTTATGTATGAATTCCATTATAATTACATCAAACCAAAATATGATAACAGAGCGCAACTACTATTCACAGATACTGATAGTTTAATGTATGAGATTGACACAGATGATTTTTATAATGATATTGAACAAGATATTAAGACAAAATTCGATACAACCAATTATCCAGAAAATCATAAAGGAATCAAACAGAGGGTCAACAAAAAAGTTATAGGTATGATGAAAGACGAGACCGCTGGAGAAGAAATAGATGAATTTGTAGGTCTACGATCTAAGCTATACGCTTATAAGATAGATGAAAAAGTTGGGAAACGTTGCAAGGGAGTGAAAAAATCAGTAGTAGACAAAACCATTTCATTTGACGACTATAAAAAATGTTTATTCGAAGGAAAAGATGCTATAAGGAAAATGAATGTTATAAGAAGTTACAAACATGAAATATATACAGAAACAGTAAACAAAGTTGCCTTATCAAGAGATGATGACAAAAGAAATATTCAAGCAGATGGTATTCACACGCTTGCATACAGTTATAAAAATATTAATGAAAAAGTAATACTAAACAAAAAAATTGTAAACAAAAAATTGTAAACAAAAAAAAAAGTAGTAAACAAAAATTTAATTCAAAACACTATCAGGTGGTAGCTGTGTATCTTCTGGAACCGTTTGTAATTCCTCTCTAACAAAAGAACGTTTAGGGGCCCCTTCAGAAAGGAAATATAATACAGGTTGATCAGATGATACTATAGATCGAGATATATCATACATCTCCAACGACCAAATAGGGTCAGTAGCACGATGTTTATCACCGCCTTCCTCTTCGCCAGGAGCGTATAAATATCTAACTTTCACGCCAGCTGGTAATCTTTCTTCTTTCATACCAACAGGTCTTTTATATTTGAAGTCTTTATGCTGCAGTTCTTTCATTTTTATCGATTCTGCAGGCTCTTTTCCAGTAATTCTTTTCACTTCACTATTAATAGATTTTACTACATCAGGTAGTCTATTAACCCATTCACGAGATCTTTCATCTTCCATAAGCATTTCTTGAGCGTACTGATGACTAAAAAGCTTTTCAGCAATAGTCCTATTAGCACGCTCGACCAAAGATTGTGCTTTATGATTTCCAGCTTCTCCTCGTTGAATTTTTATATTTTTATTTTTTAATACTTTTGTTAATTCACCCATAAATTCTGTACCTGGATCAACCATCATTGTTTTCGGCCAATTCAATCGACGGGAATAGATCCTTGTGAAAGCTTTAGTAACTTCTGTTGAGTACTTAGACGTCAAGGGCTCAGCATCAATATATCTACTTGCTATATCAACAACCACCAAAGCATATTTGTAGGTTTTTCTTTTCACAGTATCATGTGGTAAGAATAATAGATCTGCTTGATGAATTTTGTTTGGTGTGAAAATATCCCAATGAGGTTTAGGAATATATTCGGGTTTTGATAAATATATCTGCCATAATGCTTGTTTCTCAAGCCATTTTTTTACAACATCTTCTTTGATATCTGCTGCATTTGATAGTTTGGAAATAGCAGAATATCCTTTCCAATAACCTTGTGGGCTATAATAATATTCTGATAATGTTTTGTTCATAATAGGTATAAATATATAATCTTTTATAAGATTATAATGACACAATCAATTTCAGATAAGTTAGATGTAAATCGTGTTTACAAACAAGCTTTTGGATTAAAAGCAGAGAAAACAGTAAATCGTGTAACATTCAACCCAAGCTCAGCAAATCCTGGTGAAACGTTGTATGTTCATATACCAAAGCTATCGGATAATGTTGTATTAGTTCCTGGTAGTGTAGGTCTTATTTTTAAACTAAACAAAGGCACAGGAGCTCATGTTAACAATACAGTTGTAAATAATCTAGGACGAGCTCTTATTTCTAGGATGAGGGTTTTATACGGTGGTGAAACTTTACAAGATACACAACGTATTGATCTATATAACACATATTCCGATTTGTTTTTATTGAAAAGCGAACGTGAAAATATGCTAAGAGAAGGTGTATCATCATCTAATATGCGAAAATTACGAACAGGTGCTGGTGATAAGGTAACAACAGATGCATCAGAAGTAGCATTAGCAGCAGTTTATAGTGATAAATATAGAATACCTATTAATAATCCAATTCTTGATTCACATGGTGTGTTTTATCCAAAATCGCTAAGAAATACCCTATCCTTTGAAATTACACTTCCTGGAAGTTCGGAGATTACTATTACCAGCGATTCATCAAAATCATACGCGTATAGTCTATCAAATATTGAGCTTGAATATGAGTGTATTGTTAGTGATTTTCTAGCACGTGAAGCTCAAGCAGCTTATCAAGTTGGTAGAGGTTTCTATTATGAAAATATTCTTCTCCACAAGACATTCACAATTAATAAAGCCACGACATCGGTAATAAATGAGCATGTTAATATACCAAGACGATCTATGACAGGTATTTTGTGTTTGTTTACTGAAGCATATGTTCTAGGTACAAGAGACTCAGAAAAATTCGTTAATCCTAATATTACTCAAGTAGATGTTAATGTTGATGGTATGCCGAATAAACTTTATTCGAAAGGTATGCTACCAACTGATTTTTGGAATTCTATCATAGGAAGATTTGGTAAAACTGATAATGTATCCCAAAAAGATTTCTATTCTAATAAATTTGCTCTATGGATTGATTTGAGAACTTACCCTACTAATGATATTCATGGTAATGGGTTGTTATTGAATAGCACAAAAGATGGAGTTAAACTAGAAATGAATAGAACAGTAGGTGGTGCTGGTAATATAACATGTTATATGTATGTTGTTGCTGATGCTCTTATGGAAGTTGAAAATAGTGATTTAAAATCAATTATGTATTAAAAAGATTTTTAGTATTATAAAATATAATAAATGGAAGAATTAAAAAGCGAAACACCATTTCACAGTATTATAACCGGCCCAACAAATTCAGGTAAAACAAAATATTTAGTCGATTTATTAAGAAGTTCATATCGGTATGTATTTGAATATATTGTATTAATATGTCCAACGTATTCAAGAAACTCAACGTACAAAGGCTTTGCTAATAACGATCCAAGATTTATTGTTTTATCACCTGATGCTGATAGTGTTGATGAGATCAATGAATTATTATCATGTTGTAAGGAATTGTTTTCAGGTCAGAACACATTAATAATTCTAGACGACTGTGCTTTTTCAAAGGAATTAAAACAACGGTCTAATAAGTTTATAAATTTAGCATTTTCAGGTAGACATGATAAGATATCAGTATGGGTATTAACACAACAGCTAACAGCCATAGCAAAACCGTTTCGTGATAATGTTAGTTGTATTATATCATTTTATAACCCAAATAAAATATCCAATCAGATTCTTTTTGACGAGTTTGGTGGTGATTTAGGTTTAGAAAATAAAAAACATTTTTTAGAAATACTAAAATCGGAAAAATATTCTAGAGTATGCTTTTGTTTACGACATCCATATATATCATATGTAGAAATACCTGGAATGATATAAATAAATAATACATATATACTATTATATGACATCAATTCTTGATCAATATATGGATGATAATAAAATAGAAAAAGTGGAAAATGATGAGGTAATAGAAAAGAAACCAAAAAAGAAGCCGGATGTTAAAAAAGCCGATACAGAAATTGAAGAAAAAAGAGAACAATTATCTATTCTCGCAGTTCTTGGAACTATTAAAACTTATACAGGAGTAAATATGAATTTGGGTGATGTTAAAAAGTTGTCTCCAAAAGATGTGGATAAATATTATAATAGATATCAAATTTTAATGGGTAATAAAGTAACAAACGGATTAGTTGATACTGCTATAGAAACAGCTGCTGAATTAGTTTCATATGTAATAACTATTGATAATAAAAAGGAGCTTTGTAAAGATTTACAGAAAAATGAATTGGTAAAACAAGAGCTAAATAACCTTGCTGGATTTGTTATTTTGAAAGGTGGAAGAACTGTTGCTTTAGCAAGTGGTTTACTTCAAATAGCAAAACATATTAAAATTAGTAATAATGATAATTTTGAGAAGAATATTCATAAAACTATTGAGCAATCTCTTGAGCAGACTGTTGAAACTGTTGAGCAGACTCTTGAGCACTCTTGAGCAGACTCTTGAGCACTCTTGAGCAGACTCTTGAGCACTCTTGAGCAGACTGTTGAAACTGTTGAGCAGACTCTTGAGCAGACAATAGAAACTGTTGAGCAGACTCTTGAGCACTCTTGAGCAGACTGTTGAAACTGTTGAGCAGACTGTTGAAACTGTTGAGCAGACTATTGAGCACTCTTAAGCAGACTCTTGTGCAGACAATAGAAACTCTTGAGCATAAATAATAATATTATTAAATATTAATAAATCGTATAAGAATTTATTAATATACTTGTATTATAAGATGACAGAAAACAATGATAAATTAGTTGATGAACAAATAACTAAGGAACCTGAAAAAGTTCAAAAACAAAAAGATCCAAAAAAAGTTGCTGCTGGTAGAAAACTAGTAGAATATCATAAGAAAGCTAAAAAAGCTCTTGAATTAGAAAATAATACTGATGATGACGAACAATCAAGTTCAAAAAACTGGATGCCTGAGATATCACTAACAACTGGATTATCATTAGTAGGAATAACATTGACAGCAGTAGATTTATATTTCAGATGGAAGAAAAATAATAAAAATATTACTCTAATAAAACCTAATCATGAAGAAAACGAAGAAAAACCTGTATCAGAACCACTTGTTAAATCAAAAACCCCTGTTAAATCAAAAAAATCAGTTCCAATAATAGGTATGGAATAAAAATGGTATAAATAATAAAATATTTATATATACTATAACAATGTCTAATACAACAGAAAACAAATTAGTTAAAATAGCAACTGATGCCAGCGTAGTAATTGGAATAGCTTCCCTTATTGGCTATGTTGGTAAAAAAACTATGAAAGAATCATTTATTAGTGATCCTAGTTCAAGTTTGTCAAATTATGGTAAGTGGGTTCTTGTTCTTGGAGGATCTATGTATCTGAAGGAATATCTTGAAGATAAAAAAATTCTACCAAAACCTTTTTAAAACAGGTATAAAAAATAATGAATATATATAATATATGGCAACGATTGCAGTAATGATAGCAGGCGCTGTTTTGAATGCAACAGCTTTTGTTGGGGGTAGTTATCTAGCTAAATCCTTATCATCTAATGGTTCTCATTCTGATGAAGAAAAAATAAGACATGACAAAGCTCTTGAAAAATATCAACATGATATGGGAGAATTTGAAAAGAAAAGACAACAATACCAGGATTGGCTTCAATCACAATATGAAAAAAAGAAATTGGCGGATAGTAATTTGAATGATACTGATTATGCGTTTAAACTATACTCTAAAGCTCATCCTGATTTGAGTTTTGATAATAAACAACCGCAATTTTCAAATTATTATAAACCTAGTAATAAACAAAAGCAATATGAGATGATTTATGTTGGTGGGGGTATGATGACTGTAGGTTATTTGGCATCTAAATTTTTATAAGAAACTATTTAAATTCTAAATATAAAATCGTATAAAAAACTATTTAGTATATATAAATTATAAACTAAATGGAAGGTGAAGATTTTAATCCAATAGATGAAGGTTCTGTTGATATTAATGAACCAATTACTGATGATGATTTAGCCGAACTAATACCAAAGCAAAAAGAAACAGAGCAAACATGGTGGGAAAGAACTAAAGAAAGGTTTAATAAAAGAGGTATAACAAGAGAACGTGGGTATAGATTATTTGAAAATGCTAATGAAAGTAATGAAGATTGGAATAAAAGTATAAGAGAGGAAATAGAAATGGGAGATTTATCCGAACATAGAGTACAAGAAGTAGAAGAAGCAAAAAATATTATAAAAGAAAAATATCCTGAATGGAATGAAAATAATTCTAAATTTATATATAATATTGATAAGGATGGTAATGTATTCCTTAAAATCAATAAACTCGGATCAAAGGAATACTATCTCGATGATTTAAGTGAAGCTCCAAAAACAATTACTAATAATATAGGTTGGTCTCAGGATCATATTGATATGTATAATAATGCTAAAGACAATCTCGATAAATATTACCCAGAAAACACGATTAGTAGAGAAAATGGATTTGATATTAGAGAAGATGAATCCGGTATTATTGAAGTTTATGATAATGATAAAGGTAAATGGTATAAAATATCAACAAAAGTTGGGAATGAAACTTCTTCTCTTATTGGGAGACAAACTAATAAAATCAAGGAATCCCTAGGTAGGTCAGCAAGGATAATTTTAAAAGATACTATAAGAATTATGGATGAAACTGATAAAAAATTAACCACAATATACCCAGAAGTAGAAGTTATTAATGAAAAAATAGAATCAGAAACAGAGAGCATAAATTCTAATAAAGATGAAATTGATGATTTAGAATCAGAATTTGAATTATATACTGGTTCGCAAAGGAAAAAAGATGCTATTAAATTAAAAAGAGATAATCTTTTAGAAACAAATAATCAGCTAATTGATGAGAGAGAAGCGTTAATCTCTAAAAGAAAGAGTTTAGAAGAAAAAATACATGAACTAGAAAATAAAAACGAACTAATAGAGGAAAAACTACCTTTGAAAGAACGTGTAAAACTTATTTTAAAAAAGTACGGTCTAACAGTAACAGGTATTGCTCTAGCAGTTGGTACTATTATAGGAGTAATCGTATCTAATTTAAAATCAGGTCTTACATCTGTTGCTAAGGGTGTTGGTAACGGTTTGAAAACACTTGGGAAAAAATTAGGTGAAATATTACCAGGCATGGTTGGTGCTATAGCATCTTTTATTTTCAGAACTGCTGGTGAAGTTGTAGGTTTCCTTGCTAAAAATGTATGGCTTCTTATTGTTGGTATTGTTTTGTATATGGTGGAGAGGTATAAAAACAAAAAATGATTATATATTATAATGGTAATCTTGTATATTGAAAAAACAAAAGCTGATGAAACGATTTGGTTGAAAAATCCTATAACAAATAGCACAAAAATGTCACTAATTTATTGTAATTTTGTTAATCAATTATACAACCTTGAAAAAGAAGGGACGATTTCAGATGGAGAAGGTAATGTTTTACTTCGTATTCCAAAGGGAAATTATACAACAAGCTCTTTTAAAAGTGTGGTTGATAATGCTATTTTTCTTGGTGAGAAACCAGTTTCCATAAGCAAATCCATTCTTACCCCAAGTGTAAATATTAAATTAAATGATAGTTTAGCAAAATTATTAAAACTTGGAACAAGTCTTGAAAAAGATTCTAAAAATGTTATAAATATTGGTAAAACTCTTGAATCAGTATACATACATTGTAATCTGGTTGATTCTACACAAGTTTTATTCAAAAATAATTATTCACAAATATTGGCATATGTTAATGTGGACGAGGTTGGGGAGAAAATAGCTTATAAACCTCTTAATAGTTTGTATACACAAATAAAAAACGATGATTATATCAGTAGTATTCGGTTATGGGTAGCTGATTATAATAATAATATTATTCTTTCTGGGGTATATCCAATGAAAATGGTAATAGAAATCGTTTAAAAATAAAATTGTTTGGTATAGTATAATGGAAAATCATGACGTATTGTATCCTGAGCTGCCAAATTATAGTGATGGTGAAAACTTCAGATTACGCAAGGTAAATGAGGTTATGTCTAAACTAGAAGCTGAAGTCAAACATTATGAAAACGTTAGGAAAAAATA
Source organism: Metridium senile (assembly GCA_949775045.1). Classification (NCBI taxonomy): domain Eukaryota; kingdom Metazoa; phylum Cnidaria; class Anthozoa; order Actiniaria; family Metridiidae; genus Metridium; species Metridium senile. The sequence continues at coordinate 32,823,918 of OX459096.1, read as the reverse complement.
TGCTAAGACACGTGGAATCTTTCATAAAACAGCAGTCATAAGTGGAATCTTTTCTGTACTTTTTACTGGTTCTGGTGTAACTACAAGCTTAACAGGTGCTGGAGCTGTCATAGGAGTCCCTTTAGCGGGGGTTGGTGGTATCCTCGGTTTAGTAGCATCTAGTTGTACAATTATAACGAAAAAAATTACTAAGAAGGTAGCAAAACATGAAAATACTATTCAGCTCGCAAAAGCAAAACAAAATAGTATATATGACCTGGTGTCAAAAGCCTTGTCTGATAACAAGATTGATGAAAGAGAATTTGAACTAATTATGGGTGAGCTACAAAAGTATCAAACGTTGAAGAGTGATATTAGATCTGTACGGAATAATGAGTTTTTAAAAAAGGGTCCAGACCTCGATATAAAAAAAATAAGAGAGGAGATGAGAGTGGAGATGAGAAAGGAAATTGTGGATCAGCTCATAAATCAAAAGAAGTAAGTATTTCGTTTGAAACAACTCCTATGGGTGGATTTACGTATAAATTACGATATGACAAAAATAAATATTAACGCTAATCTTATAAACGTATAAAAGTTAATCTCATCTTATAATTATATAAGATGAAATTTATAGATTTCGAACAAAAGTATCCAAACTATAACACCAATCGTTTTACCAATGTAAATGGTAAAGTTCGATTTATTTTCAATGGAGACGAGTATGATCCTTTTGATGAAAATGGTAATTTGGTAAAAAAAGTTTACACATTTCCTAGTTGGAATGGTCACACATATACACCAGAAAATATAGCCGACTTTCTTAAATCTAAATCTAAGTTTCCAAAAGCTGTTATGCTTACAAATACAAAATATCCAATTCCAGCTGTAGGTCTTAGTGATAATCCGTCTGATATTAAAAGATTATTAACCACATTAAAAATATTTGTAACTCCAGGTGAAAGTTTTTCTTTTACTATTAAAAATATTTTTGAATTAACACCTCCAACTATAAATAATACATCTGATTGGACTATTTGGATGGAAGATCCAAATTTTAAAAATTGGTCTCAACAGTTGAATTTTGCTGTCTGGTGTGCCACTTCAGGCTGCGGTGTTTCGTTTAACCTTATTGAACCTGATACACAAATAGCATCTATATTAAGATTCCATGTTATTTTCACGATAAGAGCTATTTTAAACACTCTACAGGTTATACTACCATGGGATAATAACTTTGTTTGGAATGGTACTCGATATAATAAAGGCGCTTTAGTAAAATTGTGTAACGAGTTTGGTATTGATTCCTCAAATCCTGATTTTAGATTCAAGGGTACATCTACAAACTCTGATGTATTTGGATTTCATTATACTAGTCCGTACAAGGATTCACTAACCGGATATTACAAGTCAACTCACAAGGATAGAAGTCAATATAATTGGTTTATACCACAAAACGGTGTTGGTATAACAAAAGCAGGATTGTCACGATTAAATCAAAGTATAGAAGCGTTTGTTTATTGTGTTTTAGGCGCTCAAGTACAAACACGATCATCAATTATAGGCGATTCAGGGGCTAATACAGAAACACAAGAAGTATTCTTAAAATTATTTGAAAGTTCAGTAATTGAGAGGGATATTTCGAAAAGTATACAGCGATATCAGTTTGCAATTCAAAATGCAAAAGTAAGGCTTGATTTAGCAATATCACCGGGTTGTTGGTTACTGCCATCTATGTTAATTATAAATACAGAATCAACTATTGGTTATAACAATAAGCTTCAGAGAGCAACAGCTGATATGAAATTTGGTGTCAATAATATTAATAATGAAACTAAATCTACTGGTTCAAAACATAATATGGGTGATTCAAAAGTTAACCTACCACATAAAACAGAAGATAAACCTAAAAAAGAAATCAATAATAAAAAAGATATTACAAACTCCTTTACTAAACCAAGTGTAAAACCTTCACCAACATCTAATCGACATGATACTAATCTTGCTGTTATTACCGTCGGCGTTGCGAGTTTAGCGTGGTATATGTTTAGATAATATGTTTAGTTTGATGATGTCACGTCACAGCTGTGTCGGTCTTTTGACCTTTAAAGTTTTTCAAATTACATAATTGATTAATAAAACCAATGATGTAAAAAATATAAACTATTATCCTATATACCTATGTTAATAGTGGAAGGAAAAACCGTTTTATATCTTTCATAATCGTATAATTCATAATTTAAATAAAACTCGTGGGGTGAAAGAATAATATTCTCAAAAACTTCGTTTGTTAATTTTTCTAAAATAAAACTAGAATTTATTTCTATAAGTCGATAAAAAACATTAAACTCATAATTTGTGTTAGTTCTTCTAAGTAATATATCTCCAACTTTTACTTTATAAGCAGTTCCTTTACATACAATCTTCTTATATATTTCTTTTTTATTATATAATTCATAATGACGAAAATAACAAATATCAATACTAAAAGTACTAATAACTTTGTTCGTCAATCTTACATGTACATGTTCATATACATATTCAGTGCAATCAGTTTTAGGAAAAACTTTCTTATGTACATCTTCTAATTCTTCTAAAACAACTCTCTCATTATTTAGTTTCTTGATTCTATAAAATCCATATAAAAATTCACCACGAATTCTTTCAACTATTCGATCTCCAACTTCCATTATATTATTAGACATTTTTTCAGTTATACTATTATTATGTATTTTCTCTTTATATCGGTTTGAAAACATTTTTTTAGTTATACTATTATTATGTATTTTCTCTTTATATCAGTTCGAAAACATTTTTTCAGTTATACTATTATTATGTATTTTCTCTTTATATCAGTTCGAAAACATTTTCTTATATATATTATTTAAATTTAAATTTTAAAGAATAAACGCATTTCGCATGATACCACAGAATAAACGCACCTTTATTAATAACAACATTATAGTTACAAAAAATAAAATATAAATTATAATTCCTGACATTCCCGAGATTCCCAGAATTTGATTGACAGGTAATTCCTAAGAGTAAAATCTCAGGAATGTCTGGAATGTTGATCATGTGATTTGTTTGACATTTTGACCTTTGACCTTGACCTTTGTTGTCACGCAATATTTGGTCACGCAATAATACCATAATTTGATGACGTGGTATTCCCAGAATTTGATTGACAGGTAATTCCCAGAAATTGTTATTTCTTTAATAATTTTTTCATGAAATAGGCTCCTCCCATTTTTGCCGCCCCCTTTTTTGAAAAATTTACCTTCGATAGAATGGTATGTTTGTGATGTTTAGAGGTGCTTACGTATGGTGTTTGGTATGCGTAAGGTGGAAAAAGTCTTTTTGTGCTCGAATCGGCCATTTACTACTACTATATAAGATCTACAGTCGTTTAAGGTCGACTTGTCGATCACTAGAAAAAAATTGTATGGAGCACTTCCTGGAAATAAGAATGGAAATAAGAATGGAAACTAGCGAGTAAACTAGTATAAGCTGCGTCGGTGTTTGATATAAATGACAGGTAATATAATGAAATTTGTAACACCATAAAAAACTAATTAAGTAAAAAAGTCAACATTTTTTACGGTGTTACAAATTTCATTATATCACCTATCACTGGAAATAAGCGCAAGCAAAGTTGCCAACAAAATATTTTTGTCTCCATATTGAATTATTTTTTAAAAAAGATGCAGTTTCGGTGAGCGGATCCATTGTTTCGTGTGGGCGGAAGCCTTCATTTAAGGGTATCAGCAATAATGTTTTATTTATGTATAGGTGAACGTGGTGTTTACAAGTGTTGGCATTGGGATGCTAATTTGCCAACCATTTGCACGATAGATTTTTTAGTTCCTTTGTTCTAATAACAATGGTTGCTTGGAAACACCATATCAAAATACGTCCCTGTACGCCCACCTATTCACGACTCAAGAATTAAAGCGAGAATTGTTTAGCCGTAATTGAAGTTAACCAAGAAAGAACGTTTGGAAATTCGCCAATCATGAACAATGAATGAAACACATTAAAGACTTGATCTTCTTACTCGCCTTTGTCGATATATTTTCTAGTATGGTCAGTAACTCAACACAAATAAATAGTTCAAACATAGGAGATAATTATTTTCATTATCAAAAGTGAATTTGAGAATTTGTCTCTATCCCGTGTCTGCCCCGGCGTTTTCGATTTCAAATAAATGCAAAGCTAAAATTGCTACTATTTCAGTTGAAGCTGATTATTTTGCAAAAATGTAAATTGTAAACGAGCTAGTTGCAAAGCAGCGTATATTGTTGCCTAAATATACCCGCATCGTGCTAGTTAACAAAAAATAACAGAAATGTTTGTACGCGCACTAAGCAGTGGTATTTACAACAATAATATTCATCAGTTAGTAAATACCCAAATTGCCTCGTAATTTAATTTAATTTAATTTAATTTAATTTAATTTAATTTAATTTAATTTAATTTAATTTAATTTAATTTAATTTAATTTAATTTAATTTAATTTAATTTAATTTAATTTCATGAAAATTATAATATTTTTCTTAGTAATTAGTTTTCCACATCTTTAGGTTTTTATCCGCTCTCTTTTCACCCCGCCTAGTCTATATTACTCGGTGTTTCTTTTTCATAGTCAGACTACATTCCTTCGTGTTTTGTGATCGACATTGAAAACATTGCATGTGGATGAAAACGTACTTACCCGTTCCAATGAGAATAAAACTCAACACCAAAGTAAATGAAGACATTTGTCTGTCACATTTGTGAGTTGTTTCAGCAGCTACCAGTGTAAGTGGTTGCCGGATCGTCTTTGAGCACACTATATTATTTTCCTCCAGCTAGAGCTGCTGGTAAAAACAGAAACTTGAAAACTCAAAGAGGGCAAAACATCATTAATAATAATTAACTCTATAAACTATATACACATGTTCTGTGACATAGTTTCAAATTAAACTCTTTAGTATTACCAATCTTTTATGGATATACTGTCTTTAAACAGTATAAAAATATGAAGTTAAAACCTCAATACACCGATACAGTGATATTCTCCTGACGTTTTACAAACTACACAATCAAATTGTTTCTTTAGTTAATCAAACCTGAGTCTGTTCTTTATGTGATAAGATCTTTTCATACATTCATCAATGCAGAGTTATATATGTTCAAGCATAACTATCATGGTTCAAATGGTACAAAACGGTTGTTGATTCCTAAGTGGTGTTTTGAAACTTTGCTATTCATATAGGTGTGATTACAACATTAAATATTAACTGTGTGTTAGATTTGATGTTTTTGCATAAACTCGAATGTGTTCGTTTCATTAAACTATACTATTCTTTTGCAGAGATCTCGCTATTCCCTATTTGTTTCTGTCTTTTCCATGGTTTTCACTTTATTTCATGTAGTTTTGATGTACCTATTGCAAGAGTTACGTAATAATTAAATAAACTATATGACTATTGTCCTTACTTTTCACTCCTAAAATTAGCTTTTTATCAGTAAAAGGCAGACGTCTTTCTTTAATTAATCATATCTGAGTCTGTTTTTTATATAAGATCTTTTCATATATATTCATCAATGCAGAATTCAGTATATTATTATGTTCAAATGGTGTAAAAAGAGTTGATTCCTAAGTGGTGTTTTGAAACTTTTCTATTCTTGTGATTACAACATTAAATATTGATTTTGTGTTATATATGATGTTTTTGCATAAACTTAAATGTGTTCGTTTCATTAAACTATAGCTCTAAATAGAAAAATTATCCTTTTCTTTTGCAGAGATTGCGCTATTCCCTATTTGTTTCTGTCTTTTCCATGGTTTTCACTTTATTTAATGTAGTTTTGATGTAACTATTGCAAGAGTTACGTAAAAAACTATAGTACACACCTGCCAACACTTCCTGTGCTCCCGAAACTAATAACGGCTGCGAAGGAGACTAGCCAACACTCAACTTGAAATGAATTCCTATAGGCCGATTATTTGAGTACTTTATTGTAGATATCATGGTAGTTGATGTTTTTCATTTAGTTATTGGTATTTTGTGATCTACTATACACTGTAAACATTGCACATGGATGATATGATAAAAGTACTTTACTCACCGTTCCAGTTAGACTAAGAGGAGTCCTTACTTTTCACTCCGGATTACGAAAACTAGATTTTTATAAAACACAGAAGTGCGGAGATTGGGGCAAAAAGAGGGGGGGAGAGGAGGGGTCAACGTAGCCTCCTCCGCATGAAACCCACCGGCATTTGCACTTTCTTTCTATATTGGGCTTTCTTTGTTGAGAAAAAAGAGGATGAGGACTAGGGACGAAAGCTTTTCTTCCCTCCCCTCAATTCGTCCCAAGCCCTTTCTCGGCCGTCCCACAGGAACCCCAAAAAAGTAAGGAAGCGTTAAAAGGCGAGAAGTTAATCGCCTGCAGAGGAGGCTAGGGTCAACGGTGAATTGAACCTCTACAATGTTGTCTGCAGTCCCTACTTTTCCTCTCCCCGTGCTCCTCCCCTTCTCGCCCCAAATCCCTGATCGTTTGCGTTTTAGTAAAAGACTTATTTTTCTCACGTTTTCATCTGAGTCCGGATGGAAAAGTAGCGACTGCTCACAGTCTACGTTCCAATGAGAATACACTCCAATCACATTTGACTTGAGTCACACGAATTTAGAAAATGTCGGGTAACACCGTAATTTCAATAGAAATATTTAAATAAAATATATCTTCTTGCAAGGGGCGTTTTCAATTTGTGTTGTTTGATAATGTCCGCGTGACGAATTTTGGAATGTATACATCCCTTTCTCATCCAGCCGGGCTACTCCAGAAAAAATCCCCATCCAAAATATCCACTATTATATAATTCAGTTCATGTAGTGAGGGGAGAGAGCGAGGAAGTGAGTGAAATGGCTTGGTATTATAATTCGTAAGGTCATAATAGATACTCTCAGGCCATTGTATATCCCATAAAGATTGTGCGCGCTGTTGTTATTAATTACCTAGTTGAGTTCTTTCTTCCCTGATAGCAGAGTCTCCCTTGGTGCGATTTCTGACAGGAATTTCATCAGATGGTTATTTTTGTCAGAAAACGCAATGAGAGAGACTCTACTAACAGGGAGAGTTATTTCATATTTTCTCCAAACTTTTTCAAAATATAATTAATGCTGGCCGACTGAGCAAATAAAAGTTAAAATTTGTGTTGACGAATCCGTATGAGAAATACAACTTCAACGGTTATGATTTCTATTGTAAATTTCTCATTAAATATAAATGAGTTTTATAATATCAATACGTTAACATGACAGTAACATTATTGAACACAATTTTCATAATTTAGTATTTTTTATTATTACCACAATTACATTGGGCAATTTGTGCAGTCAAATACATGCAATGTGCAATATATAATATGCAAAAAAGTCCTTGGGAGGATGGCTACTGCAGGAGAATGTATCCAAAGGCAGGTTTATTTTTTAAAACGGTGATATAACTTTATTTCCAAAAGAAATACCAAAATGCTGTTTAAATCCAAAGCCAATACTACTTTTAGGCTTTCACAATCGTTTTCATTATTAGATAGAATACCTAGTCTGACTCGGTTAAGATTAAATTCTTCCTGGTTGCTACTGCAATTGCTACTTGCAACACTGCACCTTCCATTAGTCCCAACTAGCATTGTGCCTATATCCTTCAATCAGCTCGCGAGATTTCACACTGAGTTCTATATTTATTATTTCGTTTTTGTAAACTGGAGGTTCGTGCATCCACAGATTATGTGTTCAGTAAGCTATGATATAAAATGATCCTGAATATCCCCACACACGTGCATTATGAAACAAGCAACAAAAACCTTATGTGAATGGTCACTTTAGGAGAATATATCCAAAGGCAATCTTTTTATTTCTCCAAGATCTATTTCCACACGAAATATGACCATAAACTAGTCCGAAGCCAATACTACTGTCGGTAGAGCCACAATTGTTTTCATTATTAGATTCAATACCGAGTCTTGCTCGTTTGATATTAAATCCTTCCTGGTTGCAGTATCTTTGCAATGATGCGCTTCCCACTAGTCCCATCCATTTCGCTTTAGTCACTGTAAATCCTTTATACTGATCGTCTGCAATGACATCATAGAGCGACTGTCCTTGAAATGGGATGCCAAGCCATTTTAGATTACCATCTACTTTCATACCAACGCACAGTTTCTGGAAAGGCATGGCCCAGTAGCTTGGCATCTTGGTTTGGAAGTCATCAAAACCGGATTGACCGGCCTCCAAATTGAAGGAATCTTTGTTGGACCACAGAAGTGATTGGTAGCCAAATTGTTCCTAGAAAATACAAATTAACAGCTGTACTTTAGCATTATTTAAGCCCTACTTGCTGGTCAGCAGTTATAAGCCCTAAAGAAACAGCAGCAAACAAATTGGGGGTTAAAACCGTATAATACCTTTTCTGACAAAAAGGATAAAATGGCTTTCTTCGAAGTAAGATATCTGGGCTTACAATTTCAAATCATTTATTGTACTAAAATTGCAAAATAATACAAATGAACACATAACATTTTATAAATTACAAAGTACAACCCACCTGTCCATCTAGACAGGTGGGCATTATTTAGAAAACAAACTGTCTTTCATATAGTGACACCTCAAAAGTGAATACAGTTTATACACACTTTATAAGTGAATCAACCGCTGGGATTGATCTGGAAACGGCATCAATACTGGATAAAATACCGTTCTGTGAGTGCAGCCTTTCTAAATTATAATAAGTTTAGATACTGGTTCATTTGCGTACCGTTTTTCTACCGTCCATTTTCATGACAAGTGTCCAGCCTCTACTTCCGCAAATATCGCTGGATAGATGACAGTAGATGGGTGTTACTTTGTTGTCGATCATAAGATTGTAGGCTTTGTCTTCACGATTGCTATAATTAATAATTATTTGTTTGAACATAGTTTGAACTTAGGTCTTATTAACCGAGCGCGAGGTCTGTACGGGAGAATCTTGACTGAGGTCGGAAAGTACAGACCGAGCGCAGCGAGGTCTGTACCCGACCGAAGTCAAGATTCTCCCGTACAGACCGAGCAAGCTCGGTTAATAAGGGTTTTATTATATGACCACAATTATTTTCGATAAAAAAAGAAATTATTTTTTTGATATTTTACGACGCGCGTACGTTGCTTTCAAATGGCTTCCCAGTAGTTTTACTGAAAAAGAGCGGGTTGTCAGAAACCGGCTTTCATTCAGCATGAGACATCTACTTCAACAAACTTACAGTAGTTTTAAGGCAAAAATATCAAAATTACCGCCGCTTTCTTCATCATTCCAAATCAAAGATCGTTTAAAAACAAAGGCTTTTGTTTATATCTCTACATCAAAGAAAGTCAAGAAACAAAAAACAAGTTTTACGTGAGGATTTTAGCTGATTTTAGCTGACAAGTGAACCACGATGGATGTTGAAACGAGTTGAAATTCGTCGGTCTTGTGGACGTTTGCATCGAGAAAAAAAGCCTATACGAAAGCTTTTTTTCGATAAATATTAATAAGAACTTTAAGCGAAATCACCGTCAACTGTTGAAGGAATTTATTTGTCTGTGTCGTACTTTATGAAGAAGATGAAAGCATGATTCGATCGCTGAGAGAACTTTGAATCGAGAAAAACGGCCTTTTTCAAGATTTTTGAACCTTTTTATGCAGAGAAGAAAGACAAGAACACTTCCTGACTTCGAAAACGTTGTTGACTTTGTAGACAAACTTATCGTGCATCTTACAGCTTTTTAAAAGTATGAAATAAAGTACTGAAAAGCAACGATATTTCTCAACAAAAGATACCTCAACTCACCGCCGTGTTGTTTACAAGGAAAGATAAAAACTAAAAGTATGCTTTTCAACTATTATTGAGGTATGTGAACGAGCTTTATATTCTTTAGAGAATTAAAATAAAATCCTTTTGCGTATTCTCTCGTGAGTTTTTGCAATTTGATTTGATTTTCTCAACTTTTGCTTGTTAAAATGTATGTATAAAAAAACAACCAATGCTCGCCACCTATAGCCTTTGATTTTCTCTCTCAGTGGGTTTTTGTTTATTTTATTGCATTCTGTCAATGTTTTGGTCAATTCAGGATAGTACAAACGTTTCTCCTGCTATTTTTGTTTGATAAATTACCGTAATAAACAATTACCTAAGAAGATTGTTCAATTTTTTCAAATATTAATATCACTTTCGGACCGGTCTACCTAGGAAAATCTAGACCGGAGCGAAATCGAATTCAACCAATCAGATTGCTCAATTTACTAGTGTCCAGACTCCAAGATACACGGTCATGTAATAAAAGCAGATACTATTGATATTATTGTATATATTGAAATCAGATTTTTTGCAACATACTAAATGTATGATGTAAAAATAGGCAAGCACAAATCATATTACCTTCTATCGTAAGCATCCTTGCAAGACGTAACTGGAAATAATTGTCAAGAACATTGTATGAGTGTCATTGCTTTAATAGGACTACTTTACATATCATATCATTACAGATATAGGAATGCTCACGTGTCATTGCAACAGATATAGGAATGCTCACGTGTCATTGCAACAGATATAGGAATGTCAACATATCATTGTAACAGATATAGGAATGCTCACATGTCATTGCAACAGATATAGGAATGCTCACATGTCATTGCAACAGATATAGGAATGCTCACGTGTCATGGCAACAGATATAGGAATGCTCACGTGTCATGGCAACAGATATAGGAATGCTCACATGTCATTGCAACAGATATAGGAATGCTCACATGTCATTGCAACAGATATAGGAAGCTTACATGTCATTGCAACAGATATAAAAATGCTATCATGTCATTGCAACAGATATAGGAATGTTCACGTGTCATTGCAACAGATATAGGAATGCTCACGTGTCATTGCAACAGATATAGGAATGCTCACGTGTCATTGCAACAGATATAGGAATGCTCACGTGTCATTGCAACAGATATAGGAATGCTCACATGTCATTGCAACAGATATAGGAATGCTCACGTGTCATGGCAACAGATATAGGAATGCTCACATGTCATTGCAACAGATATAGGAATGCTCACATGTCATTGCAACAGATATAGGAAGCTTACATGTCATTGCAACAGATATAGGAATGTTCACGTGTCATTGCAACAGATATAGGAATGCTCACGTGTCATTGCAACAGATATAGGAATGCTCACGTGTCATTGCAACAGATATAGGAATGCTCACGTGTCATTGCAACAGATATAGGAATGCTCACATGTCATTGCAACAGATATAGGAATGCTCACGTGTCATATATTGCAGCAGATATAGGAATGCTCATGGGTCATTGCAAAAGATATATACGAATGCTCACATGTCATTGCAACAGATATAGGAATGCTCAAGTTTCATTGTAGCAGACATAGTATTGCTCACATGTCATTGTAACAGATAAAGTAGTATGGTAACATATCATTATGGGGAGGGGGGGGGGGGGGGGGCGAAAGGGTTTGCGGTGTTGTGGTTTCGCGTTATTTTTGGTGCAGGTTTTCCATTTATAAGTGCGGTTTTGCAAAACTGAGCGGTTTGCGTTTTTATTGACATTTTCGGACTCCGTGAACGGTTAATAGCGTTTTTCTCCGGTCAAAAACTATCATTCAGGTCATTTCACTTCCGCTTGTTTTGTTTTGGCCAAGTTTTTTTTGTTTATTGCGGTTGCGGTTTCTTAGCAAATGTTTGTTTCGGTTTTGCTTTTTACAACAATTGATATATATTATGAGACAATGACCACATATCAGTGCATGTATGATTTAATATTATAAGCCTCATTTTTTTAATGTGTTTAGATCTAGAGTGTATGATAAAGCTTATAACATGAAGGAGAATTCGTGGCTGTACTTGTGACTTAAAAATAATAAAACCTGTTATAGATAGTTATATGTTTATAAATAGACTTACATATGGGAATTTGACAGAATTCCCCAGTGTATCCAGGATCGCATACACAGCGGTATGTTTTCTCGGTGAAGTCATATCTACATGCCATATTTTTGGACGAGCAATTGCAGTTGTTCTGAACAAAGAATAACGAAATAAATTATAACGTAATTAACAAACACTATTATTGTTAAAACTCTATGGTACCACACGAGAAAACTGAATATGGTTTTCCGATTTAGCGATTTTGGTACTAATAGTACCAGATACTAATTAGCATACATGTTTACAGTTATTAGAATTTCTAGGAGTTGCATGTGCTCAAAGTATTACATTTTCTGAGTAGGAGTAAAAAATAAGAACAATATTGCTGCCAAATTAGTGCCAAATCTGCCTTTATGCCGGTAAATCGGAAAAACCTAATTAGTACTGAATTTGCCAAACCAAATCGAGTAGAGAACTGGGAACTAGTTTCCCTTATTATTGTAATTAAGAAATGAACCTCATAATACAATAGAGCAGATCAAGATATGTAAGATTCCTGAGATTTGGTGGTGCTTTTGGTTAGATATTGAGTGAGTTCAAAACTGCCCAAAATATAGTTACAAAGGAATGTATGGATTGGAAGGACAGGCGTCCTTCCAAATTACCATACATTTCCTTCTATTTTTAGGCATTTATTTTTATGAGCCTTGTCTTGGTCAGAATACAACCAAATGCAACTAAACTCTTACATATCTTACATATCTTTATCTGCTCTATATATTTAATTGTTCATTTCTAAATTACATCAATTAGGGAAACTAGTACCCAGTCCTCTACTCGATTTGGTATTAGTCAATTGAAAGCTGGAAAAGAAGAAATGATTGGAGTTTGAGCTTGAAAATAGCATGAATAAAAATATATAAATGTATTTTTTTAAGAGGGTCCAAATGGGTTTTTTCGTCAAGAGGCTAATGACCTAAAAGTACTGCAAATGGTCGCACAATCACTCTATTAAAAGTACCTGTACTTTTTGCACGGAAAGTAAATCAAAATCATTTGGTAACGTCAATAATTGATTGAGCTAGCTGTAGCCATGGCTACGTTTTTTACTTTTCTGCAATTATTTCGAAAAACGATCGAAAAGCCACAATTTGGAGGACTTATTTCTGTCTGTTTGTATAGACGCCGTGAAGCGTGAAAGTAAAGCTGAGGGATAGCTGACCAAATGTTAACACGTGTTTTCCAATGAAGCTGTAAGACTATTTTTCTCTCCAAATACTCTATTTTGGAGTCCAAAAAGGTCAGTAGTGCAAAACTATTAAGTAATTTTTTGAAATTGTTTCTATTTTCCTATTTTTTTTTCTCACAAAAAGCAGAAATTACCGTCAACCAAATTTTTACCCGTCAACCGTCAAAGCCCCTGCCCAACCCCCCTCCCTCCCTCCCCCCCCCGGCCTTCCCTGTCCCCATTGAGACCATGAGACGATCATGCCTCATCTACATTGAAAAATTATTGATAGATTTTGATAAAAATCTGAACTGCCGTTCAAGAGTAGCTGTGTACCGTTAAAGTGCGTCGCTTATTCGAAGGAGGCGCTTATTCGAGTAAATACGGCAAGCAAAAAAGTTATAATCAATACATAGGCATAATGATATACATGATCGATGAGTTGGTTGTATGGATGAAATACCTCTACCCTGGAGTAGACAGTACTCGTTGTATCCACCATGTGCTCGGGGTGCATGACATGATCTGATTCACTCAGGTTACATAAGCGAGTCTGTGTATCATAAGATATTGAAATACATCGATAGTCCATGAAACAAAGGGTTCTGCAGTGAGATTCACACGTTGCGTTCTTGGTCGCCAAAGTATGCTTGATGAGAGCCTTGTTTGTCATGCTGACTTTAAAAATCACATCATTTCTGCATTGCTCTGCACTGATGATAGCTACAGAAAAGACAGATAAATATAGATAATGTTATTAATGGCATTTTCTCCTTAAAAAATGATCAAGAATTTCAATCCTAGAATGTAAAACAGTTTTGAGAAGATTAAGAGTAACAACAACGTAAACTTATGACAACAATAAGAAGAGCACAGTGAAGGACAACTGATCAGAAGTTTTATAATAGATCTAGAAGAACATGTAAAGGAAATAGAACAAAAACATTTTTTTATAATTTTTGCCGATAAAAATCAGCCAAATTTTGTGTCTACGTAATTGAAAACACTGACGGAGAGCCAAAACACTTTTTTTACCATAACTTGTAAATTTCTCGCGCGCTGATTGGCTGAGAGCCATTGTCGATTACAGTCCAGACCTGCTTGTGCTCACGACATCCGTGCGCGAGCGGATAAAACGGTTTTCTTCAAACTTTTTTTAGTTGTTTTTCGCTTATTGATGGTAAAAAAATCGAAGTCAGTTTTCTATGGGTCTGTACTCGCTGCGCTCGTGGTTCCACTTGAGTTTTGATCATTTGTGACGTAATTTTGATTGTCGATTACAGTACAGACCCATAGAAAACTGACTTCGATTTGTTAATTCGACTTGAACTTTTCACCTACGTACAAGTAGTCTGATGTTGGAACAAGAATTCGACAGTTAAATAGTCCATCGTTATGCAGCTTTCTTTGAAGAATTATGGTATCGTAAACAAGAAGTAGTGAATTTGTATCTTGAAAAAATGAACCTCAAATTATTGAAAATCAGCTTTTACGATTTTTTTCCAAACTTCCTATATTTGTAGGCAAACTGCTATATATTAGCACTGTAGAGGTCGTTTTGAAAGTTTAGATCGAAACAAGCGTAAAATCACCGCCAATCAAAACCAGCAATATCATTGTTTCGTTGAAAAATGGGAAAGCTGTGGGTGTTTGCATATAAGATCTACAGTCGTTTAAGGTCGACTTGTCGATCACTAGAAAAAAATTGTATGGAGCACTTCCTGGAAATAAGAATGGAAATAAGAATGGAAACTAGCGAGTAAACTAGTATAAGCTGCGTCGGTGTTTGATATAAATGACAGGTAATATAATGAAATTTGTAACACCATAAAAAACTAATTAAGTAAAAAAGTCAACATTTTTTACGGTGTTACAAATTTCATTATATCACCTATCACTGGAAATAAGCGCAAGCAAAGTTGCCAACAAAATATTTTTGTCTCCATATTGAATTATTTTTTAAAAAAGATGCAGTTTCGGTGAGCGGATCCATTGTTTCGTGTGGGCGGAAGCCTTCATTTAAGGGTATCAGCAATAATGTTTTATTTATGTATAGGTGAACGTGGTGTTTACAAGTGTTGGCATTGGGATGCTAATTTGCCAACCATTTGCACGATAGATTTTTTAGTTCCTTTGTTCTAATAACAATGGTTGCTTGGAAACACCATATCAAAATACGTCCCTGTACGCCCACCTATTCACGACTCAAGAATTAAAGCGAGAATTGTTTAGCCGTAATTGAAGTTAACCAAGAAAGAACGTTTGGAAATTCGCCAATCATGAACAATGAATGAAACACATTAAAGACTTGATCTTCTTACTCGCCTTTGTCGATATATTTTCTAGTATGGTCAGTAACTCAACACAAATAAATAGTTCAAACATAGGAGATAATTATTTTCATTATCAAAAGTGAATTTGAGAATTTGTCTCTATCCCGTGTCTGCCCCGGCGTTTTCGATTTCAAATAAATGCAAAGCTAAAATTGCTACTATTTCAGTTGAAGCTGATTATTTTGCAAAAATGTAAATTGTAAACGAGCTAGTTGCAAAGCAGCGTATATTGTTGCCTAAATATACCCGCATCGTGCTAGTTAACAAAAAATAACAGAAATGTTTGTACGCGCACTAAGCAGCGGTATTTACAACAATAATATTCATCAGCTAGTAAATACCCAAATTGCCTCGTAATTTAATTTAATTTAATTCAATTTAATTTAATTTAATTTAATTTTATTTAATTTCATGAAAATTATAATATTTTTCTTAGTCCTTAGTTTTCCACATCTTTAGGTTTTTATCCGCTCTCTTTTCACCCCGCCTAGTCTATATTACTCGGTGTTTCTTTTTCATAGTCAGACTACATTAATTCGTGTTTTGTGATCGACATTGAAAACATTGCATGTGGATGAAAAGGTACTTACCCGTTCCAATGAGAATAAAACTCAACACCAAAGTAAATGAAGACATTTGTCTGTCACATTTGTGAGTTGTTTCAGCAGTTACCAGTGTAAGTGGTGGATCGTCTTTGGGTACACTGTATATTATTTTCCTGCAGCAAGAGCTGCTGGTAAAAACAGAAAGTTGAAAACTCAAAGAGGGCAAAACATCATTAATAATAATTAACTCTATAAACTATATACACATGTTCTGTGACATAGTTTCAAATTAAACTCTTTAGTATTACCAATCTTTTATGGATATACTGTCTTTAAACAGTATAAAAATATGAAGTTAAAACCTCAATACACCGATACAGTGATATTCTCCTGACGTTTTACAAACTACACAATCAAATTGTTTCTTTAGTTAATCAAACCTGAGTCTGTTCTTTATGTGATAAGATCTTTTCATACATTCATTAATGCAGAGTTATATATGTTCAAGCATAACTATCATGGTTCAAATGGTACAAAACGGTTGTTGATTCCTAAGTGGTGTTTTGAAACTTTGCTATTCATAGGTGTGATTACAACATTAATAGTCCAGTCAATCTATGAGATTTTATAGCCCAAGATCAAACTAATTGCAACAAAAGGTTTTTCACTGCCAAATGATAGTTAATGGTCTACTTACTAACATACTAAAAGTTCCCCAAAATTCGGATAGCGGAACCTGGTTAAAATTAGCTTTTTTTTATTTCGAAGTTTTACCACAGGGTACCCAAATCCAGAAAAAAAATATTTAAAAATTATTTCGCTAAGAATAGAATTAAACTTATCACAAATTCACAGATATTGCTTCTAACAAATAAGGAGACACTCTCCAAGTCTTCATTAAAACATTTCACAAATATTGTGTGGCAGAACATGCTAAAATGAGTGATTTATTATTTCTCACTCTTACCACAGGGTACCCAATTCGAGAAAAGTATATTTTGATAAAACATATAACTAAAACATAATGAATTTGCAGATATTGTTCCAAACAATAATCCCATCATTTTTTATTAAATAAATATATCTTTGTATTATTTAATAGACATAATTGATTTGTTTTTATTTAATCAAGTGATCCGATGGGATGACTACTAGAATATATGCTTACTTAAATCTTTGCATCTTCAGATTTTTTAAAAGATTTATATATACATTTGTACTGCATTACTTCAATTATAGTTGTGTTTAGACAAACTATAGTTTAGATACCTATTGTTCATTATTCACCTTACATCATTACAATTGTTAACTAAGCTGCTGAATTTGGCGGAATACTTTCTGCTTGAACGCATAGATTTCCACTCGCTACTTTATGACAGAAGCGTGTATATCGTAAGGAATCGAGATACTCTGTAGGCAAACCATTGTAGAGACACACTTATGATCGTTCACCTGCGGCTATTACTTCTTCTTTAGAACCAGCTGTGATGTTAAACACCTTGGCTTGGTCACGTTACAGAGCATTCTTCTGGAACGCCTTGACAACAACTCCTTACCAAATCCCATGTACTCGCGACATTGTGCCACAAATGTTCTGTTTCTTGACCAAGCCAAGGTGGGGGTACTCCCTTTGTCCAGGTGGTAGGGGTTATTGGGCGGAGGTTTTCAAAACGACCCCTAAAAGGTACGCACAGATAAAAACAACTGATAAAGCCTTGTTGATTACTACCCCAATAAAGCAACAAAACAGAGTAAAAATGACTCTTACAGGTACGAAATCATGTTACGTAACTTATTTTAAAGCCAGAACCCTAAAAGGACCCTAAAAGGTACGCACAGGAAATATTTTTACCCTAAAAAGTATGCCAATCACCCCTACCACTTGGACAAAGGGAGTACACCCCCGGGGTTTAACATCACAGCTGCTTCTAAAGAAGAAGTAATAGCAGGAGGTGAACGATCATAATTGTGTCTCTACAATGGTTTGCCTACAGAGTATCTCGATTCCTTACGATATACACGCTTCTGTCATAAAGTAGCGAGTGGAAATCTATGCGTTCAACCAGAAAGTATTCGGCCAACTTCAGCTGCTTAGTTAACATTCAAATATAAATGTTTCTTGTCATTGAATTGAACCCCACGGTTTCGGCTTTCTAGTCCGACGTGTTACAACTACACTACAAGGACCAACCACGCTGGATACGCAGCCGGACAGAATAGTATAGAGCAACTGTGGGGGTCCCAGGGAGATACTAATTCCCTCCAAGGGCATATGATATTTTTCTCATGATCTTTATTTCACTAACTTTATTTTCAATTCATTATTCACTTCAATCCTGCGTTTCCATTTACGGTGCTCAAATTTACCTTAGAGATTATTATCGCCCTGGGACCCCCCACACTTGCTCTATACTACATTGTCCAGCTGCGTATCCAGCTTGGTTGGTCCTTGTAGTGTAGTGGTAACACGTCGGACTAGAAAGCCGAAACCATGGGGTTCAATTCACGCCAAGGGCATATGATATTTTTCTCTATTCTTTATTTCACTTATATACACCGAATGCATGCATTTCAACTCATTTTAGAAAATCTGAAGATGCAAAGATTTAAGTAAGCATATATTCTAGTAGTCATCCCATCGGATCACTTGATTAAATAAAAACAAATCAATTATGTCTATTAAATAATACAAAAATATATTTATTTAATAAAAAAATGATGGGATTATTGTTTGGAACAATATCTGCAAATTCATTATGTTTTAGTTATATGTTTTATCAAAATATACTTTTCTCGAATTGGGTACCCTGTGGTAAGAGTGAGAAATAATAAATCACTCATTTTAGCATGTTCTGCCACACAATATTTGTGAAATGTTTTAATGAAGACTTGGAGAGTGTCTCCTTATTTGTTAGAAGCAATATCTGTGAATTTGTGATAAGTTTAATTCTATTTTTAGCGAAATAATTTTTAAATATTTTTTTTCTGGATTTGGGTACCCTGTGGTAAAATTTCGAAATAAAAAAAAGCTAATTTTAACCTGGTTCCGCTATCCGAATTTTGGGGAACTTTTAGTATGTTAGTAAGTAGACCACTAACTATCATTTGGCAGTGAAAAACCTTTTGTTGCAATTAGTTTGATCTTAAACCATAGATTGACTGGACTATAAATATTAACTGTGTGTTAGATTGGATGTTTTTGCATAAACTCGAATGTGTTCGTTTCATTAAACTATACTATTCTTTTGCAGAGATTTCGCTATTCCCTATTTGTTTCTGTCTTTTCCATGGTTTTCACTTTATTTCATGTAGTTTTGATGTACCTATTGCAAGAGTTACGTAATAATTAAATAAACTATATGACTATTGTCCTTACTTTTCACTCCTAAAATTAGCTTTTTATCAGTAAAACGCAGACGTGCTTTCTTTAATTAATCATATGTGAGTCTGTTTTTTATATAAGATCTTTTCATATATATTCATCAATGCAGAATTCAGTATATTATTATGTTCAAATGGTGTAAAAAGAGTTGATTCCTAAGTGGTGTTTTGAAACTTTTCTATTCTTGTGATTACAACATTAAATATTGATTTTGTGTTATATATGATGTTTTTGCATAAACTTAAATGTGTTCGTTTCATTAAACTATAGCTCTAAATAGAAAAATTATCCTTTTCTTTTGCAGAGATTGCGCTATTCCCTATTTGTTTCTGTCTTTTCCATGGTTTTCACTTTATTTAATGTAGTTTTGATGTAACTATTGCAAGAGTTACGTAAAAAACTATAGTACACACCTGCCAACACTTCCTGTGCTCCCGAAACTAATAACGGCTGCGAAGGAGACTAGCCAACACTCAACTTGAAATGAATTCCTATAGGCCGATTATTTGAGTACTTTATTGTAGATATCATGGTAGTTGATGTTTTTCATTTAGTTATTGGTATTTTGTGATCTACTATACACTGTAAACATTGCACATGGATGATATGATAAAAGTACTTTACTCACCGTTCCAGTTAGACTAAGAGGAGTCCTTACTTTTCACTCCGGATTACGAAAACTAGATTTTTATAAAACACAGAAGTGCGGAGATTGGGGCAAAAAGAGGGGGGGGGAGAGGAGGGGTCAACGTAGCCTCCTCCGCATGAAACCCACCGGCATTTGCACTTTCTTTCTATATTGGGCTTTCTTTGTTGAGAAAAAAGAGGATGAGGACTAGGGACGAAAGCTTTTCTTCCCTCCCCTCAATTCGTCCCAAGCCCTTTCTCGGCCGTCCCACAGGAACCCCAAAAAAGTAAGGAAGCGTTAAAAGGCGAGAAGTTAATCGCCTGCAGAGGAGGCTAGGGTCAACGGTGAATTGAACCTCTACAATGTTGTCTGCAGTCCCTACTTTTCCTCTCCCCGTGCTCCTCCCCTTCTCGCCCCAAATCCCTTGATCGTTTGCGTTTTACTAAAATATTTATTTTTCTCACGTTTTCATCTGAGTCCGGATGGAAAAGTAGGGACTGCTCACAGTCTACGTTCCAATGATAATACACTCCAATCACATTTGACTTGAGTCACACGAATTTAGAAAATGTCGGGTAACACCGTAATTTCAATAGAAATATTTAAATAAAATATATCTTCTTGCAAGGGGCGTTTTCAATTTGTGTTGTTTGATAATGTCCGCGTGACGAATTTTGGAATGTATACATCCCTTTCTCATCCAGCCGGGCTACTCCAGAAAAAATCCCCATCCAAAATATCCACTATTATATAATTCAGTTCATGTAGTGAGGGGAGAGAGCGAGGAAGTGAGTGAAATGGCTTGGTATTATAATTCGTAAGGTCATAATAGATACTCTCAGGCCATTGTATATCCCATAAAGATTGTGCGCGCTGTTGTTATTAATTACCTAGTTGAGTTCTTTCTTCCCTGATAGCAGAGTCTCCCTTGGTGCGATTTCTGACAGGAATTTCATCAGATGGTTATTTTTGTCAGAAAACGCAATGAGAGAGACTCTACTAACAGGGAGAGTTATTTCATATTTTCTCCAAACTTTTTCAAAATATAATTAATGCTGGCCGACTGAGCAAATAAAAGTTAAAATTTGTGTTGACGAATCCGTATGAGAAATACAACTTCAACGGTTATGATTTCTATTGTAAATTTCTCATTAAATATAAATGAGTTTTATAATATCAATACGTTAACATGACAGTAACATTATTGAACACAATTTTCATAATTTAGTATTTTTTATTATTACCACAATTACATTGGGCAATTTGTGCAGTCAAATACATGCAATGTGCAATATATAATATGCAAAAAAGTCCTTGGGAGGATGGCTACTGCAGGAGAATGTATCCAAAGGCAGGTTTTTTTTTTAAAACGGTGATATAACTTTATTTCCAAAAGAAATACCAAAATGCTGTTTAAATCCAAAGCCAATACTACTTTTAGGCTTTCACAATCGTTTTCATTATTAGATAGAATACCTAGTCTGACTCGGTTAAGATTAAATTCTTCCTGGTTGCTACTGCAATTGCTACTTGCAACACTGCACCTTCCATTAGTCCCAACTAGCATTGTGCCTATATCCTTCAATCAGCTCGCGAGATTTCACACTGAGTTCTATATTTATTATTTCGTTTTTGTAAACTGGAGGTTCGTTCATCCACAGATTATGTGTTCAGTAAGCTATGATATAAAATGATCCTGAATATCCCTACACACGTGCATTATGAAACAAGCAACAAAAACCTTAGGTGAATGGTCACTTTAGGAGAATATATCCAAAGGCAATCTTTTTATTTCTCCAAGATCTATTTCCACACGAAATATGACCATAAACTAGTCCGAAGCCAATACTACTGTCGGTAGAGCCACAATTGTTTTCATTATTAGATTCAATACCGAGTCTTGCTCGTTGGATATTAAATTCTTCCTGGTTGCAGCTATATCTTTGCAATGATGCGCCTCCCACTAGTCCCATTCATTTCGCTTTAGTCACTGTAAATCCTTTATACTGATCGTCTGCAATGACATCATAAAGCGACTGTCCTTGAAATGGGATGCCAAGCCATTTTAGATTACCATCTACTTTCATACCAACGCACAGTTTCTGGAAAGGCATGGCCCAGTAGCTTGGCATCTTGGTTTGGAAGTCATCAAAACCGGTTTGACCGGCTGTTAAATTGAAGGAAGCTCTGTTTGACCACAGGGAGGAATGGTAACCAAATTGTTCCTAGAAAACACAGTTTAAACTTTTGGTTAACAGTAGTACCTTAGCATTATGAATACCCTGTTTGAGCGTTAACTGCTTTTTAGCGAGCATGCCAGAATTAAGAACCCTTCTAAATGGTTCTGCGTTAAAAAAAAGTTAAAATCTACTTAACCCATAGTTAGCGACTAACCAAGAAACAGCACAAAGCGGTATATTGACCGTGTATGATTGCAAACGTAAAAATATAATATATATCGTTTAAAGTCGGGCTGTATTCGAAGTAAGTTATCTTCGCAAGTTATCTTCGCTTATAGAGGGTCCTGAAGGGGTAAATGGGAGCTGGGATTGGGATTTTTGACTGAGAAAATGGGATTGGATGCACTGGGACTGGGATTTACAAATAAAAGAACAATAGAAAATGGGAATGGGATTGAAAACTTGAGCAAAACGGATGGGATTATGTGATTTTTAAATGGGATTTGGTCCAAAGATAAACTGGGAAATGGGATTTGGACCCCCTTTCAGAACTCTCCTTAATACAGCTTATAAACACTTATTTTAAACTGAGGTCGACGCAGAAAACGCGGAATGGCGAACGGCGATTGCACGACCGAAGAGAACTGTGGATCTTTGATGTTAATTAATTATGCATCATTTGTGGCTGAAAACGAGTTTAGTGCACAACGACAGCCACATGTAGTAAAAAAGAGATTAAATTGATAAAAATGTGCTTAGCAATAAAGAAAAAAAACTAGGGCATGTTGTATGCGTAACCAGAATTCCTTTCGGTCGTGCAATCGCCGTTCGCCATATTCAACGTTCACTCCGTCAACGTTTTTTGAAATTAGTTTATATGAATAAGCTGCTGTGGGTTGAAAGTGGCCTTAGTAGTCAGGTCATAACATAGCCTGCGTAGCAAGCGTTTCTTTTTTGGAAGACGGCGGAAAAAGCGGTTTTGGGATAGCTGTGTTACCGATATGCGGCCGCGTGAAACCTACGGACAAGTGCAAAAAAACAAAGGTAGGGGGAGAGGGGAGAAAATACTTTTCTTCATGGACAGCTGTTTTCATAACTAAGTTTTAATTAACGATTCATACTTAAGAGCTAGCACAAGAAACAAGAGAGATTCTATCAATCTTACCGTTTTTCTACCGTCCATTTTCATGACAAGTGTCCAGCCTCTACTTCCGCAAATATTGCTGGATAGATGACAGTAAATGGGTGTCGTTTTATTGTCGATTATAAGATTGTAGGCTTTGTCTTTACGATTGCTATGATACAGGAATTCAGATAAGTTGCTAGTTAATTGAACAAGCTACAAATGCTTGGCTTGCAGTTTTAGCATACATATTATGAATCAAGAGAATATGAAATAATGAGAGGCAATCGCACAAATAAATTATAAGAAACACCTTAATTGTGCACTAATCTTAATTTATTATGAGAACGACATCTATTTTTGCAAAGAATCTGATTGGCTCAATCATTCCAGGCGGGGTCACGGGTGTCTTCGATTTTTTAAGCTTTGAAGTTTTTCGCCTAGTTTTGCAGTTCAGACATTTTCTAGATTTTAGTGGAGCTGAAAAACAACCCTTGTACAATAACATTCTTGTTCCTTACAGCTCAATTTGATTATGTGTTTTGTTAATTTTGGATGGGAAAAGCCGTCCAAAACTACAAAGATTGAGATTTGATAAATTCTCATAACTCAAATTTTGAACGTATTTTATATAACAGATATTTGTTGCTGCAACAGCTGCACCGATTGAACATGTTATGTTCACTTGACTACTAAACATCGGGTAATACACAGCTTTGAGGAGATTTGCAAAAGATTAAGTACCGAAAATGTTATTCAATTGTTAATCGTTAAGCATTTGCAGACGAATTTCCAACCAGATAGATTTTCTGTAATGGAATGCCCTGATAAAAGAAAGAATACCGCGTGGGAATGGTAGCGAGCTAAAAATAGATCGTGTTCTAAAAAGTAGTAAAAACATGCACATGATTGGTCACAGACATCACCTCTCTTATTTAATGTTCTCTTGCACGAAATGCTTTGTATATATTTTAACAGGTTTTTTGCACTATAGTAAGTGCATGATCATAAATGCATGATATTACAATAGGTCATACCTTGTCTTATCGTAAACATCCTTGCAAGACGTTACTAGAAACCAAGAACGTTGTATTAGTATCGTTGCTTTGATGATTATTTATGGAGCCTACTTGAAATATCACTTCAAACATGGTTGCGAGGAGCAGACCGCATTCCTTGCAACGCAGCAGACCGCAGACCGCAGACCGCAGACCGCAGACCGCAGACCGCAGACCGCAGACCGCAGACCGCAGACCGCAGACCGCAGACCGCAGACACAAGAGCACAAAGATCGTTATGTGCTCGCTTTCCTTTACTAAAAACGGGACTTTACTGCAAAAAGAGGGGGGGGGGGGGGGGGGGGACTAAAAAATATGATACGTTATAGATACTGATGTGCTTATAAATAGACTTACATATGGGAATTTGACAGAATTCCCCAGTGTATCCAGGATCGCATACACAGCGGTATGTTTTCTTGGTGAAGTCATATCTACATGCCATGTTTTTGGACGAGCAATTGCAGTTGTTCTGAACAAAAAAATAACGAAATTTATATATAATTACATGTAACAAAGCCCATTGTTTTCAAAACTCTCTGATACCACACACTGCAACTGAATTATTAATTTCAAGCAGCCTCATGTAATTTTTGAAATTCAATGGGAAATTGAGTTCTAAATTTAGCATAGTACTATAAGATAAAATACTATTAAAACCATATTATTATTATTAAAATCATATTGTTACAATACTCTATATTACAACACTTTTTAGTTAAAGGTCTCAATATCGTTTAGCAGGACCGAAGTGACCTACTAATTGAGAAGACCAACGCAATATGATTACGGGCTAATATGTACTCTGGACTGTGGACACTGGACTCTGGACTCTGGACTCTGGACTCTGGACTCTGGACTCTGGACTCTGGACTCTGGACTCTGGACTCTGGACTCTGGACTCTGGACTCTGGACTCTGGACTCTGGACTCTGGACTCTGATCTTGATAACAGCGGTGCGAGGCGAGCGGCCGTAAACGACTATACGCCACCCATACCACCCCAGATTGTTTACAACATACATATATGTTAAAATAGATAGATAGTCACTCACGAACATATGATGAGTTTAATACTTTATATTATATGGGTAAAATACCTCTATATGTGATATATAAGCACGTTAATATTTGAGTATAGGTATATGAATGTAGATGAATACCTCTACCCTCCAGTAGACAGTACTCGTTGTGTTCACCATGTGCTCGGGGTGCATGACATGATCTGATTCACTCAGGTTACATAAGCGAGTCTGTGTATCATTAGATATTGAAATACATCGGTAGTCCATGAAACAAAGGGTTCTGCAGTGAGATTCACACGTTGCGTTCTTGGTCGCAAATGTATGCTTGATGAGAGTCTTGTTTGTCATCCTGACATTAAAATTCACAGTATCTCTGCATTCCTCGGCACTGACGAAGGCTACAGAAAACGACGTCACATTAATATGTGATGATATTGATCAATCATTTCTCCACATGAATACATAAAAATATCAAGCTAGAATGTAAACAGGAAGAACAAGAACAACAAAACCCAAGGGTGGATCACGAAACTCATGAGTAAAAACGCGAACCTTATTTAGGGAATTTCGAAAAGAAAAAAAAAAATAAAGATATGTGATGATATTGAATCATTTCTCCACACGAATACATAACGTTAACAAATTAAGAACTACCTAGAATATAAACAGGAAGAACAAGAACAACAAAACCCACGACTGATCACGAAATCACGGAAACTCATGGATCACGAAACTCACGAGTAAAAACGCGTACCCCTTTGAGGGCATATCGAACTGATGGAAATATTTAAGTGGCACTCCAACATAGTTAATACAAGTGCTTTGTTGCAAAACGTCTGTACTATAATCAGTAGCCTAGTAAGACAAACATGTTCCCTACACAAGACCAAAACCATGCCTTATCCAGCGGCACATTCCCGTATAGCAAATATATACGTGTACCCGGCCCACCCTTCCCCGCAGCAGCAAAAAACGACGAAAACAAGAACAAGAAAAAGGGCAAATGATATTTTATATCACACGAAAACGAACAAGCGAATCAAACAGGAAGAACAACAAGAAGAAACGCAGGGAGGCCTAGGAGGACGCCAAATGCAGATATTTCGATAGATTTCGAAGACTTTACGACTAACATTTTGCAATAAATAAAATTGAGAATCTTTTTTTCTTGCATTGGTGATCGTATCATCAGTAAGAAAAACAAAACTACCCCAAAAAGCAATTCTTCGCAAATGTCTTCCATAAATAACCCACATTTATAATTATTTTCCTCCTTATTTTTCACACCGTTAAAATGATCTCCCTCTTTTTTTCAATATTCTAGTCTACTTATCAATCGTTGTATTTATTTCCTTTAACAAGCTTCTTATAGTTTTTCCTTTTTTGTGGTCGACACTGAAAACATCGCGCGCATTTGGATGAAATGGTAAACGTACGTTACTTACCCGTTCCAATGAGAATAAACTTCAACACCAATGTAAATGAAGACATTTGTCTGTAAATGTAGAAAGGAGCTGTTTCAGCAGTTACCAGTGTAAGTAGTAGATCGTCTTTGAGCACACTAAATTCTTTTCTTCCAGCTAGAGTTATTTGTTAACAGTTACTTTAATAAATTAGTTACTTTAATTAATTTCGAATTATGGTTCATGATCAAATAAGGAAGCTATTTTAGTCTTAAAAGACTAGAGCAATCGAAGCGGAAGTCTTAAGGCATTTCTTAATTAAAAATTGGTAACAAAACTTTTATAAAGTAGTTTGAACTGCTGAATTCCAAAATGCTTGTTCCCAAAACTGATTTTGCAGTTTAGGGGGTGAAAAAAGACGGCACAGAATTGATAAAGGCATCAAAATAACCCTAAACTTGCACAAATATAGCATCTGCTAAAGTTTTACATGAATAAATATCCATAACACCGGTATAGGAGGCCTGGTACGTCCTAATAATAATTCCATAAATAGATTTTCAAAACATTTATATTTTTCTTCAAAAAATCTTTTCACAGGGACCTAACTGTTATCGTGACAAGTAATTCACAATCTATAATCTTCTTGACTTTCTTTTATCAAAATCGTGTTTTAACTGATAGTTTTAAAAGTTGTTATAGTAAAATGTCTACTAAAATACATTTTCGAAAATCTGTTTTCATTTTCCTAAACATACAGTCACTATTAGGGACTGGTCATTTATTAGACGCGGGGTTGGGCTGGTGCAAATGGGGTAGGGGTCATACTTTTTCATGCAGGCAAAAATGGTGGGTCAAGAAAAGTTCTGCAATCATCATTATCATCATCATTGTTATTTTATGTACTATCTCTTAGAGGGCCACGTTAATTTGTGCATTTGAAAGAACTGGGCCACAAAAAATTGTGTCAAGGGAATTGAAAATGCACCAGCCCCCCCCCCCCCCCCCTCTAATAAATGGCCCGTCCCTTAATAGTGTCCATGTAAGAACCGAGCAGGAGGTGATAAACCTCAAATTAATCATGGAAATAGCTTAAGCAAACGATTGCATAATAAGGGAGTTACCTCGGTTTTGGGCCATTTTCAGCAAAAACATGGAATTTTCAACCCAGACTTTGAGCTCTCATAAAACTACAAAAACAATCTCAAACAAAATGATATCTCTGCTGCCTATCTAGACTATGGGCTTTCCTGCCATGTACATTGCGAGACATTGCGTAAGGGAGGTTGTCATGGTAACACCGAGCAAAAGATGCGCTTTTCACTTGTTCAATCACACCTCGTTTAGGGGTATATCTCCCATGATCAGCAAGATAATTATAACACATAACTATAAAACAACACCTTTTAAATATGTCTTAAAGTGCACCTGACGCCGTTCATGATATTTTTTCAAATCTGTTGTACATGAGGTGTATAATAAGTGTACTTAATATTTCTTTCCTTTTTGAGGTGACGTCACCCCAGGAATTTGTCAAAGTTTTGTTTCAAAGCTGACAGCAAGCTTGTTTTTGTAAAGTAGTAAAAATGTTAGTAAAAATGTTAATGTTACTTGACTGTGAAAAAGATATTCAATATCCCAAACATTTTATTGCTTTTAGACAGACTTAAATGATGGTATATAATAGTTATCGTAAATGCTCTAATGAACGCCCACTATCAAAAAAACGCCTCCTATCTATATAACGCCTCCACTAGTTTAGCAATTTCGAATTAAACGCCCCTCTCTTATAACAAACGCCCCGTGTCTAATAAACGCACCCCTCCCCCAATCACACGTGAACTACTAAGTACGATACAAGTCATACAAGCAATCAATTTATTTGAGTTCTTGTTTAATCAACAAAGGTGTGCGAATAATATCTTGCACGATTTCTAGTTCAAAATGAGGATAGCCTTCTTTAATGTTAAATATTAAATATTCTGCTTATCAGCAGATGGACTATTGACAGTTTGCTAATTGAGCTCTGTCGCTTATAAAATGTAATTGCATAGTATGTTATAGTTTTGAAAATAAACGCCCCTCTCTTTTAAACGCCTCTTATCTTTTAAACGATCCCCTCAGGACTCGTGAAATATATTCACGAAACGTTAATTAACGCCCACGGCGTTCTATGGAGCATTTACGGTATGTGTCAATTTTGTTGTTATCTTGCCGACCATGGGAGATATTCATTCATAAAGTACCCTGAAATGAGGTGTGATTGAAAAAGTGAAAAAACGCATCTTTTTCTCGGTGTTGCCATGACAACCACCTTTACGGTAGAGTCTAGCAATGTACATGGTAGAAAAACCAAAAGTCCCTTTGATACGCAGCAGATAATTCTTTTTGGTTGAGGTTGTTTTTAAGGTTTTATGAAAGTTCAAAGTCAGGGTTGAAAATTCCATGTTTCATAGCTGAAAATGGCCCAAAAACGCCGAACGGGGGTAGGTAACTCCGCTAATAAGCAATAGTTTGCTCCCAGATTTGCACCACATACTATACTCAATAATCCCTGTACATGCACTAAATATGCTAATTCCGTGATTTGAGGTTTATCACCTTCTGTTCGAATCTAGGGGTGACAAATGGTCCCTCGAAAAGTCGAAAATCTCGCAAAAATTGGCTCCAATTAAATCTCAGAATCTCGGCAAATTTAATGCGAATCTCGGAATCTCGTTTTTAGGTAAAACCGAGGTGTCTCGGAATCTCATAATATTCATTAAATTTCATAACAACAAAATCTCAGGCTCGCAATTCAAAATAATGTGCTCAGGCTCGATTTTAAAAAGCCCATTCTCGCCGTCTCGGAAATTCTCGCCAAACATTCGCCACCCCTGAATCTGTCTTGTTCTTACATGGACACCTCTTAAGTTATTGCAGAAAAATGACATCGTGTCTCAACCGTCCAAGGTACAGAACGGGAGGAGAGCTGCTAAGCTTTGCAATGGCAGTTTACTGCTGATGGTCTTTATGTTGAAAAAACATGCGCATTTTTATGTCCCGCCAGCCATCATTCCTGCATATGTTGGTGCTAAGGATGTTAGAGGTGCTTGGGCTACAGCCAAGAATCGAACTGAACATCAGTGTCTCTAGCAGATGCAGATGCTGTCTATCAGCTGTTGGAAGCTCAATGAATGGAGGATAAGCCTCCGTTCGGCTTCTTCATGAATTGTGCGCAGAACACACACATCCCAGTCAAAACTTTGTCTTTGCGTACATTGTTATTAAGATGCTTTGGAATAAACCTGGAAATTTGTATCCGCTTTCGTTTTCTGGCAACGCAAGGAAGTTTGACCAACTATGTGGAAGAGACATTTTACCCCAAGTCTCTACCATTCTTAGACATATGGTTTTCGAGCGGAGCTATTTCATGTCGGATTTGAACATGGAATTCTGCTAATACCCGTCACTAAACAACACGATAACGACACAAGAAACAGACATAACTTTACATCAGATATGCATTCTTGAAATATAAATAAATAATATCCTGGGAAGTGTGTTCCAATTAAAAATCTCAATGGTTACTAGCAGTTTAGATATTTGTTTCAATGCATTTTTCTGTTGTGAAAACATTCCCGTACCACCTCCGCCCTCATTGTTTTTAATTTCTTTACCACTGACTGATTTAATTGCAACTAAGAAATTTGTTTACTAGAAATTAATGCCTCATGGTCTTTAGGATTTTAAATTTTTCGATTTTTCGTCTAGTCAATAATAGAATAGAATGTGTATCTTTATAAAATAATTTAGATATTACGCATGCTGTGATTGGTCAAAACACTGTTGTAGATGAGAGTATCTCAAATTCTCCTTTCATTCCTTTTCGTCAAAGATTCAAGCCATCTTTACATTGGACCGCAATTCCCTCCTAGCTGATCATTGCTCAAAAAACAACCATTCCGTGGACTTAAAAAACACTGAAATCATTGACCGTGAAAGCGATTGGAACAAAAGATTAATTTTAGAGGCTTGGCACTCGAAGCGTGTTAAAATAGTGTATAGGGCCTAGGATATTCCCTTGTGGTACACCTGTGAAGATTGATTGTGTTTCTGATAATACACCTTTGTATTTGCAGCCTGTAATCTCTAAACAGGTATTTAGTGAATCGTTTAGTTCCTTTTCACTAAGTCTAAGTGTGCAAATTAAATAAAAGTCTAAAGAAAGTTACTCTGTTAAATATTGACTAATACTTTATTTTGACATTTTGATGAAGTAATAATTAATAGTTACATATAAATAATTCTAAACTAGGCTAATTTCTTGAAGAAATTGGATCGAAGATTGTTGGAACGTTTTGTAATTTAGTTCGTGCTTTACTAGTTCGTACTTACAGTTTGAATATGATCGCTCACACACGATCGCAAGATCGCTGAAAATGATGCCAGCGATCGTCAGCGATTATACAATTTGTCTGCGCACAATGCAAATTCGATCGCTCGATCGAATCGCTGAAAAGTGTTTCCTAATCGCTGACGATCGCTGGCATAATTTTCCGCGATCCGGCGATCGTGAGCGATCACATGGAAACTATAGGCTTAAAAGTGCGAGTGAAGATTTTGACTTTTTTATGGAAAAGGACAATACTATAAAAAAGCGATAAATTTAAACATATTTTTTTTTTTTTAAATTCATCGCTTAATTAACTTCTTGAAGTCATGCATGAGTAAAATGTATTTTAGATATAATTTTTTCTTACGGGGCTAGTTCACACTGCCAAACTATATTAAAATGCGATACCACTTTCCGATATCGAGAAATTAACACATGCAATGTGCAATACATAACATGCAAAAAGTCCTTGGGAGGATGGCTACTGCAGGAGAATGTATCCAAAGTCAAACTTTCTAAACTTGTTAAAATGCCTATTTCCACATGAAATACGTAAATACTGTTGAAATCCAAAGCCAATAATACTGTCGGGAGTGTTACAATCGTTTTCATTATTCGATTCAATACCGAGTCTGCCTTGTTTGATATTAAATCCTTCCTGGTTGCAGTATTGTTGCAATGATGCACCATCCACTAGTCCCATCCATTTCGCTTTAGTCACTTTAAACCCTTTATACTGACCGTCTGCAATGACATCATAGAGCGACTGTCCTTGATATGGAATGCCAAGCCATTTTAGATTACCATCTACTTTTAAACCAACGCATAGTTTCTGGAAAGGCATGGCCCAGTAGCTTGGCATCTTGGTTTGGTAGTCATCAAAACCGGTTTGACCGGCTGTTAAATTGAAATAATCTCTGTTGGACCACAGGGGGGATTCGTACGCAAATTGTGCCTAGAAAACACAGTTGAACTCTTCGTTAACAGTAGTACCTTAACATTATTCTTTTTAAATATATTATTAACCTGTTTTAGTGAACTTTTCCGTGCATTATTTAGACTACTGAACTGAGACATCACCTTCGCTTATACATCTTATATATGATCCTGTCGCTGGCCAGGGTTTGAAAGCTTTCTCAGTACTCGTTAAAATACAATTTTTCACAAACTAACACAAGAAACAAGAGGGATTCTACAAACTTACCGTTTGTCTACCGTCCATTTTCATGACAAGTGTCCAGCCTCTACTACCGCAAATATCGCTGGATAGATGACAGTAGATGGGTGTTACTTTGTTGTCGATCATAAGATTGTAGGCTTTGTCTTCACGGTTACTATACAATAGATGAATTATTAGTTACTAGTTTAGTTGAACAAGCTACGAGTGCTTGCAGTTTTGGTGCATATCACGAATTGCCTTGTAGATATTTAAATAATTTTTTTGCATTGCATTATAGTAAATGCATGCATGATATAGTAAATGCATGATATATAATATAACAATATATATAGGTCATGATCAGTAGAAATCATACCTTGTTTTGTCGTAAACCTCCTTGCAAGACGTTACTAGAAAACAATTAGAGAACTACATTAGTATCGTTGCTTTGATGATTTGATGCTCTTTAAATTTGTAGCTTTACAGATGCTAATTCAAATCAGTATTATTACAGCAGATATTTAAGTCCAAATGCGTTTAGAGCCTAGAGTATACACCTACTTGCAGTAAGGTTGTCATACAAAAATATACATTTGTTATAAAGAAAATAGAACATTTGTGATTTAGTACGATAGGAATTGATTAAAAGACAAAAGAAGTTCACTCAAGCTGAACTCTCTCTTTTGTCTTTTAATTATTTCTTTTCGCACTAAATCACAAATGTTCTATTTTCTTTGTGACAAATGTTCTATTTTGTATGACAACCTTCCTGCAAGTAGGTGTATACATACGATAGTTATATGTTTATAAAGAACGAATGACAACATGGCCGCCACTTCATTATCATATTTTTATTAACCACTACATCAAAATTATGAATTAGGAAAACATGAGCAAATAGATAAAGTTTAAGCCAAAAATATTAAAGTCTTGAGAAGTTATAAGAATTTCAAAAGTGTGTAAAACACCACAACGAGGCTAGCAAGGAAACAGTTCACTGAACACATCTATGTATTTTTGATTATATTTATAGCAATACAACTTTCCAAAAATACATATTTCTACTTGCTCTTTCTGATTGTGATAATATTTTAATATTTTAAACGTGTAAGTTTCTATTTTTGAAGTACGATGGCGGCCATGTTGGCACTCGGTCTATAGCCGGACTCACATATGGGAATTTGACAGAATTTCCCAGTGTATCCAGGATCGCATACACAGCGGTATGTTTTCTCGGTGAAGTCATATCTACATGTCATGTTTTTGGACGAGCAATTGCAGTTGTTCTGAACAAAGAATAACGAAATAAACAATAAGTCTGATAAACAAAGCACATTGGTACCACACACTGACACCTGAATTATTAATTGCTGAAAAAGGAGAAAAATTAATTGGAATTGAGTTTTCGTATTTTTGTAAAAACACTGTTAATATTATATACTTTCTGTTGTTGCTATAACAATAAATAATAAATAATAAACTTTATTGGGTAACAAATAAAGTATAACACTTTTTTCCAATCTGGCCCAGTTATGTTAGTACAATTTGTGTGATTTCAGTTCTTTTGATGCTAGTAGTTTAAGGCCTAGTCTGGGACCTTAACTCGCCTTAACTCGCGCAAACTCGCCTTAACTCGCACAAACTCGCATTAACTCGCACAAGCTCGCAGTGAATTACTCAATGTCATAATGCACAGGGAATTGCCTTAACCTCATCTCACAAAGCTGAAATATACACATATAAGTCATGTTCTTTTAGTGTCACTTTAAATTATGGGATTTTTCCTTAACTCGCCTTAACTCGCCTTAACTCGCCTTAACTCGCAGCATTGAAATTTTGATTTTCCCTTAACTCGCCTTAACTCGCCTTAACTCGCCCAAACTCGCTGCGAGTTAAGGCGAGTTTAGGTCCCAGACCAGGCCTAGTTTATTTCTTGCTAGTTATCAATCACTTACACTTGATTGCAGTCAGTATTATCATGGATGTTATCCAAAGTAAATAAACATTATAAGAAGTAACAGTGATTGAAAATCGATATCCACCAATATTGTACCGTTAAATTATTACTGACATACAAGTGGAGGGATTTCAAACTTAAACACCAGCTAAGGCCGGTTGTACGAAGGGTAAATAGCGCTATCCACCGGATAAATCCTTATCCAGCGGATAAAATCTATAAAAAACCTATGCAGTGGATAACTTTTATCCGCGGATAATTTATCCACCCTTCGTACAACCGGCCCCAGAGGTGATAAGCACGTTAATGTTTGGGTATATTGAATGTATATGAATACCTCTACACTCGATATCCACCAATATTGTACCGTAATTAAATTATTACTGACATACATGTGGAGGGATTTCAAACTTAAACACCAGAGGTGATAAGCACGTTAATATTTGGGTATAGGTATATGAATGTATATGAATACCTCTACCCTCGATTTCCACCAATATTGTACCGTAATTAAATTATTACTGACATACATGTGGAGGGATTTCAAACTTAACCACCAGAGGTGATATATAAGCACGTTAATATTTGAGTATAAGTATATGAATGTAGATGAATACCTCTACCCTCCAGTAGACAGTACTCGTTGTGTTCACCATGTGCTCGGGGTGCATGACATGATCTGATTCACTCAGGTTACATAAGCGAGTCTGTGTATCATAAGATATTGATATACATCGGTAGTCCATGAAACAAAGTCGTCTGCAGTGAGATTCACATGTTGCGTCCTTGGTCGCCAAAGTATGCTTGATGAGAGTCTTGTTTGTCATCCTGACTTTGAATACCACATGTTCTCTGCATTCCTCTGCTCTGATTATGGCTACAAAAAAGTCAGATAAATATAAATATAAATGAGGGATGATTTCGGTGAGGTATACGGTTGGGCTTGACTGCTAAGATTTGAACGTAAAATAGCAAATTACAGTGGTACCTCTGTTAAGCGGTCACTTTGGAAAGTCCCGAGGGTGACCGCTTAAAAGAGGTACAACTGTATATATTTTAAAGGTAAATATAAAAGTTTGTGTTGGAAATTTATCTCAATATCACAGAAAAGCAAGTTTCTTTTTGATTTAAATATCATCTTGTTATTATATGACCGTATTATCGGACAAAAGTTATTGGAGAAACATATTCAGTTAACGGTGTTAGACCAAACATGAGAATGCAATAAAATAACAAAACATTAAGACAAAAAGGCTTAACGAGTTTGACAAACATCTTGACAACCAAATTTGGAGAAAATCTAGTGTATTGCAAAAGCGCGCCCGATCGTTTATACTTCTTTTTATTATGATAAGAATTCGGTATGACAAATTGAAATTTTCTGTCGCTGGTTGGAAATTGCTGAATATTCTGATGCGATACCCGCGATACTTTAACTCCGAGTCCCACTCCCCTTCATGCATTTCAAGTTGGTGTTGATCTATATCCCATGCAAGTACCCTTAAAGCTAGTATTATGGTTTTAGAATAAAAAAAACTTTGGTTTAAATATTTAGTTAAAACCTTGACAGTAACCTTTAGCTTTTCTCCGCTTTATTATTTAAGACATTCAGTTCCATCTACTAGTCTACTTGATTTAATCTATATTCTCTCCTCCCTGAAAGGCTTTCCTTCTTGATGCTATTTGTATTTTGTCATCGACACTGAAAACATATGGAAAAATTGTAAACGTACTTACCCGTTCCGATGAGAATTAACTTCAACACCAAAGTAAATGAAAACCGCATTTTTCTCTATCGGAGCAGATTCAGCAGCTACCAGTGTAGGTGGTGGATCGTCTTTGAGCACACTGTAATATATTTTCTTCCAGTTAGATTTATTGGTAAAAAGGTGATAAGCCATGCATTAATATTTAATTAAATGAAAAGAGTTATTATACTATGAAATATTGACTTTGTACATGTAATTCCGGGCATGTGGTGTGATTTCAAATTGCACTCATTACTTTTCAGTATTCACCAATCTTTTATAAATATATTAAGTGAAAATTATTTCTATTTCGATTATCTTCAGACTTCCATCTTGGCTCAGTCTATATAAATAATCTTAGTTCGTTAAAGATGTATTCATACAGTGTCAATGTCATTTAAGTTTTCGTAGTTCAACAAATAGCAGTAACTAATTAATATTTTATTGTTGTAAAAACAAATTTTTTGTATTGTAAAATGATTATTTGTAAGTTCTAAATTAATAGTTTTTTTTCTTTTTTACGTTGTGTAATTTCTAGATTATTATTGATTATAAATTGTTGTAAGTTTAAATTAAAAACAAATTTTAATTCTAGAATAATTGCTAGAAAACTTTTGATTTGGATTATATTAAATATAGTTTTTGTATTGTAAAATGATTATTTGTAAGCTCTAAATAAGTAGTTTTTTTCTTTTTTACGTTGTGTAATTTCTAGCTTATTATTGATTATAAATTGTTGTAAATTTAAATTAAAAACAAATTTTAATTCTAGAATAATTGCTAGAAAACTTTTGATTTGGATTATATTAAATATAGTTTTTGTATTGTAAAATGATTATTTGTAAATTGCTAGAAACTTTTGATTTGGATTATGTTAAATATAAATGAATAAAATTGTTATTGTTGCTTTGGGCTGTTTTTCTGCATAATATACTCGCTTCATGATAAATAAAAATGTTATCCCTTACTTTTTCTTGGCATTCTCTACCTTCTATTTCCTTGTCTTTTTCTCTATCTTTCTCGTGGTCACTCACTTTAATGTAGCTTTGCTGTGACTATTGCAAGAGCTACGTCTTAAAGCTGCCCACCTGCCACCGATGCTTTCACTTACCTAACTTCAAGTGAAAATAAATGGGAACTAGCGAGTAAACTAGTTTATTATATACATACCACAGGGACCCCTAATCAATCAATAATTATGAATAAAATAGATGAAAAACGCGCGCGAATGCGATTGTTCGTCGCTTGGGCTTCCTGTGTCGACTACGGCTCGTGATATCCGTTGGGCTTCCTGTGGCCGCCGTTGCTTGGTTACTTGTCCACCCCTTGTGATAATATATATGTTATTATTAAAATTGTCATTGCAAAATTACAGTGAATATCACTCAGTATGTATATAATAAAGTAAATAGTACATGGAAAGTGCTTCGTACAGAATTTACGCAAAATTACAGAAACATTGTCTCACTCGCTCGCAAAGCCTCACTCGTTCGATTTCTGATACGGCCAACTCGTGCGTAAATTCGGTACGCGCGCACTTTCCATGTAGTATTCTCTATATATGCTGCGTCGGTGTTTGATATAAACGATAAGTAATATAATGAAATCTGTAACACCGTAAAAAATGTTGACTTAACTTTACTGACGTTTCGAGCTTTAGCCCTTAACTTCAAATTATATTTCCATAGACAGACTACTGGCCGAGCATATTAAAAACTTGTACATCAATGCTTTTTTACCCTTTTTTACTTATTCTCTTTATCTTTGCTATAAATACTTTTGAAGATATCACACTATAATCATTGAGGATCAAGAGGAGGGGCACAATGAAATGCATGAGATCCCCTCCCCTGAAATAAGCGCTGACAGTTTCCTAGTCGTCATTAACGGATTTATAATAACCTTGACTAGGCTCGATCAGTGACTGGTTCATACTATTAAAGGCGTATTTGTACAGGCTAAGTTTCGATTTGTTGTTAAAATATTTCCAAATTTCAAGGAACGGCAAAAAATACTATCGCTTAACAATAAAAATCACATTTGAATTTTTGCTGAATCAAAATCAACTCCTGCATGTACAAATGTGTTCTTGTACAAGAGATAACACGAAACTGGAGTCTTCCGTATCATTATAGATGGTCGTACAGGGGTATTTTCGTGATGCGTGATTAGCTATTTTTTATTTTCCGAGAAACGTGGATATATTTAATAAATCGGCTTCTGATCCATGATCCGTGACCAAAATGTTTAGCGTGACCTGTGAAGAAATTGAATCAATAACCGATATTTGGGATTTCGCCACTTATATGCTAGACCTTTTTATACTTATCTTATTCAGTTTCTTAATTAATTCAAACACTCCTTTTTTGCCAAGTTTTTGATGTGTAAGAGTAGGGTAAAAGAATGCGTTACTTCCATATTTTCGTGATTCGTGAAAATGAAATTTTGACATCCGTGATCCGTTATTCGCTATTTTTTCGTTCGTGAATTGTGCCAAACACCCCTCCCCCTCCCCATAGATCTGAAAAAATAGATAAATAAATAAATCTGGATAACTGGATAAAACAAAATACGGATGAATAGATAAAAAGATAAATCTGGATAAGCAAAAAAATAAATCTGAATAAATAGAAAGAAAGAAAGAAAGAAAGAAAGAAAGAAAGAAAGAAAGAAAGAAAGAAAGAAAGAAAGAAAGAAAGAAAGAAAGAAAGAAAGAAAGAAAGAAAGAAAGAAAGAAAGAAAGAAAGAAAGAAAGAAAAATGTGAAAAAAGGAAAGTTTCCGGTTGGGCTTCCTGTTGTGTTAATATGATATTCTAGTCCCCAGTACTTCCTGTTCCTTGGCCGTCGTCCATCACCGACGTGGAACAACTCGGAACAACAATTCTTCGTGCAGAATATTTACTGAGTTTTACAATGTTTCCCTCACATTTTCACGTTGCAGATTTTGGTATCTTTGCTGTTGTGGCAGTGTTCGCTCTGATAGTTGTTCTCATTTCTTTGTTTGATTTTGTAAGTCCCGAAAGTTATCTTTGTTTTGAGTTATTTCACAACTGCATGCAGTAATTACGGAGCTCGTGTTTTTCCTCCTTATCTTGCAAATCGACTTTTTAAATACCCAAAAGTAAGTTTAAAAGCTAATGATTTTTTTGCATTGCATTTTCAGCGAAAATCAAGTAAAGGTACGCCCATGCCTGGACCAGAGCCTTCAGACACTGAGTAAGTACTATCCTACAACATATCCGACGTGCAAATCTACATGCAAATAACATGCATGAAAAAAATGTACATCTTATACATGCAGTTTTGCTTACATCTTAACATAAAAAATGGTGTTGAATTGCAATGAGTTTACAATCAGTTACATTAATTCATGTTCATATAATTTGATTTGATAATTTGATTTTTTTTTAAATTTTACATGTAAAATTGTCTGTAAGCTGTAATATGAGATTCTGGAATGCAGACATGCGCAAGGCTAACAGAACTGCGTCTATAGCTCTAGTTTACTAAATATTGCTATTCTATGCTATGAAAGTTTATATAAATAGTAACTAATTTCAACTTTTGCTCTATTCTAACACAACATCTAAAATTTTAAATTTTGGCATGAGTCTGCAAATATAACATTAACTAGACCCTGGCTTTCAGGGTTAACTCGTGCCCTGGGAAAGGACAGTGATTACCATGGGCATGAATATGGTCATGAACAGCATGTAAATTGTGAAAACCCAGTCGATAAACTTGTTACTTTAATCAAAAATGTATAAGAAATAATTACAAGAAGCAATATATTTACCCTACAACACTAAAGTATTATACTGTTGTCTTCACTTCTAGTGCGCTGTATCATAGTCTAAGAATGCTTACAGCTATACTGTTAAATGTCCATTAGTAACAGCTTCGTCCTTTGTAACTGGTTGTTTTCCATTCCATAGCATTATAAAAAGTAGCTTCTGCTAGCAGGGTAGATTTTTCGATTCATTCAATCATAATAAGTTGGTTCGCTTAGTTCGCCCGTAAATTGCATGATCTTTAGTAAAATTCAGAGTGACCCTTTCCGAAAACATTCCACATAAACTTAAGTGTAATTCTACTGCGAATGATGTGGTGTGAGGGCTTAAAATAAGAGAGTATTCGCGAGTACTTCCACCGAGGAATCATTCCTTCGACAAATCAGATATATATGTGCTCGTATTACAATACCCCCAATCTCCCTCGATTCGTGCTGACCAGCAAAGAACTCAGCAACCTACATTGATATTCTGCATTTTAAGACTTGTGCTACGGCCAAAGGCCAAGGCACGAGTAATGAAATAAATGTTTTGATTTGAATTACATTATTGTTCAAATAATGTCTGCCATAAATTTATAGATGTGTTATACTTTGTTACATTGACAGGCTTGGCAATCTTGGTGACATGCAAAAGGCTGGTAGCTTATTTCAGTACATGCAACACCTTCATAAAACATATGGTGAAATTGTGGGTTTCTGGTGGGGAAAGAACTACACTGTAAGTGTAGCTTGTCCAAGTCTATGGAAGGAAGTCCAACACATCTTTGACAGACCACGTAAGTAAAATGCATAGGCGAGAAAGAGGCAATAATCTTTTTGAGAAGAATTGAGAAAAGGTTTTTGTGTATGCAATGCATTTTTGTAAATTTAACAACATTTTACACTGTTTGGAAAGAAACTTAGATAATGTAATATGTAATATTATAATATTATAATAATATTAATAATATTAATATGAATATTATAATATGAATAAGCGCCTCCTCCCTTATTATATTTTTCTTGATCTCACTGTCCCCTTTTCGATCAGAACTACAAATATTGGGGAGATAACTCAATGGCCAAGTGGTGAAATATAATTATTTCATGACATTTATCTCCATGCAATGCTGTTCTAAGTGCGGGGCTTATTCAAGGGTACACTGGTGCTCATTAGAGTAAATACAGTTATTGTATAAATTATTGGCAAATTTCTGATTGAATTTTTTTTTTGACATTTAACAACAACATTTTTTGTTTGTGACAGCTGAACTCTTCAAACTTTTTGAGCCTTTGATTGGTAAAAAAAGTATTCAGTTCAAGAATGGGGTTAAAGGAAGAGAGCTTCATAAGATTATAGATAGGAGTTTCAGCCATGAAGCCATCACAAACTACACTGATTGTTTCAAAGAGGTCAGTAGTTTTCCTTTATATGTCTACATAAAATTTCATATTGCATTTTTGAGTAAACTATTTTAAAAATCAATGAAAGATGATCAGATGAAGATGGGTTAATGGGAACCCTCTTTGTTAAGCACCAAGCAAATAACATTGATCAATCTTGTTGGCCAACAACATCTAATTTCACCCCAACCCTGCACACAACCCATCACCCCCCTCCCCCACATCCCCTATCCCTACCTTCAACCATTGTCAAATGATTTGCAGCTTAGATAAGGAAATTAAATCTGTGATCTTGCCCCTCTTCATGGATAAGAGGGATGTGAAAAAGCCATTGAGGACCAATGTAACAAACCCTCGCCATGATCACTTTCAATCTGTGACTTACTCATACTAATACGTATACAAACTATACTCATGATTGTTTTTTTGTCAAACTATAGGTAGCAAACACCATGGCCAAAGACTGGTCCTCTATCCCCGAAGAACAACATATTCCTGTGATGGAGAGCATGTTTAACCTAGCTATTAAAAGTATTGGAAGATGTGGTCTAGGGAAGACTTTCAAAGATGACAAAGATGTCAGGAAATTTGGTGATGCTTACACAACTGTGAGTATCTGAAATGAAATATTTAAAAGTATCATTATTATAAATAAATGTTTATTCGATGATTATATAACATACAGCACACACATATTGCTTACTTCAAAACATGCAGCTTGATTTATAAAACATACAAGACATTTATTGTCATACTAAATGAAGTTCTTTTATCTATTTATGTTAATTCGTTTATATAAAAATAGTATACTGAATAAATTATTTTCACATATTGTCAGTGATTTGTATCTAATAAAGTCTATTAAAAAGTGGTTGTGATTTTCCTGTGTCCTTTCCAAATAGCCAGCTATGTGATCTTGGACAGTAAAATGATCAACCATTATAGTTACAATCATGTAGAAAGACAATTACAATTAATGACCATTGTCCACAACCATATTTGGCCTTTTGAAATAGCTGTATGTCAAATTGATAATTAAAGGCTCTTGTGATATTGATGCACAGTGTTGGAATGAGCTTGAGGCACAGCTTGGAACTCCACCTCCAGAAGAAGGAAGCGACAGAGAAAAACATTTTGAAGAAGGTATGGAGAATCATATTTATAGCCACGGTAAAAAAAGCCTGCTGTGCAGACTCTTTTGTTTTAACTCAAAATATTCGCCAAAAAAGTAGAGTCTGCTGAACTGAGCCGCTAATCAGTT
Source organism: Metridium senile (assembly GCA_949775045.1). Lineage (NCBI taxonomy): Eukaryota > Metazoa > Cnidaria > Anthozoa > Actiniaria > Metridiidae > Metridium > Metridium senile. The sequence goes on along the minus strand of OX459096.1, from coordinate 32,781,409 downwards.
TCCAATATGCATAAGCTATTGTCTGTTATTGCTCTGATTGGCCAACTAGACAATAGCTTATGCATATTGGAAACTGATTAGCGGCTCAGTTCAGCAGACTCTACTTTTTTGGCAAATATTTTGAGCGCAAAAAAAAAGAGTCTGTACAGTAGGCTACAATAAAAAATGTTTCAAGACTTAACTTTACTGATGTTTCAAGCTTTAGCCCTTCGTCGAGTAAAATAGTAAAAGTGTTTAAAAACAACATCATCAACAAGAAAAATGGATTTTCAACCAAGTTCTTTTTTCCAGTTCTCATGGTTTACTGCTCATGCTTGGTTTGGTGCTATACATATATATTGATTCATAAATGTTAATATTGGATGTCATGTTATCTTAAAGGTAAAAAATACATGCGCAGTATGATCAAGAACATTATCAAAGGAAGACAAAAGAATGTTGATAATGTCACAGAGAAGCTGTTTGTTGATACCTTGTGTACCTATGACCAAATTGATGAAGAAGAGGTAGGAAATTATGTTAACTAGTAATGACCTAATGAGTCATGTGATATCATACAATAACATTTTAGGTCATCAATAATATAAACTATACATGTATATAATTTAGAGCAAATGCAGTTAAACCATAAAATAGAATCTAAGAAAGGACTAACAAATGATGACTATTTTGCTCAACCAGAACATCTTGAGACAAAAGAGTAATACACAATAAACCTCATTATCCTTTGTTTTATTATTTATTCTGGGAGAATAATAGCAACAATTAGTCACTAAATATTGACTGCATGTTTGTTAGAATTTACTTCAGTTGATATTATTTCATGGTTTAACTGCATTTTCTCTATCACTATGATATATATGATATTGATATTTTATTTACCGTGTGTAAGGGGTGTATAAATTATAGGCAACGTTTTTCAACTGTTGTTCCGGCCGGGAATGGAACCCGAGCCTCCCGCACAACAGACTGATGCTCAACCAACTGAGCCAATCGGGTGGCAGTAAACTTATCAAGTTAACAGAATTCAGTAGTAATTTTACAATCTCCATAAACTTCATTATTCAACATTTTGTGTATAACATAGACACTTGCGTTCTTGCTCTGAGTTGTCATTACAAATATTCCATTTATTGTTATAAAGATACATCAAGTACAGTTCACATGTACGTAAAGTTTAAATCAATTTTTGTTGTTTACTAGCTTGAAGACGACATTTTGACAGTTATGATTGGAGGATTCCACACAACTGCTACAAGTAAGGTTTTTGATTATTAATAATATTTTATCATATGAGAGAGTATATTCAGTATTCTTCATCCTTCATTTCTGTGAGAGATCTTGTGGGTGCTGGACAGATAAAGTGTATCTTAGTCATTCACCAAGGAAGAGTTCTTTTAATTATTATCAAGCTTTAGTGGCTAAATTAGTGGAATTTAGTCAATCAGGATGCTTATGTAAAAAAAATAACAATACCCTCTAAAAGCACTCCTAATAGCTGTTATTACAGTTATATGCAAATGATTTCAAACAATGGATTCAAATCGAGGCTTTCGGGCAAACCTATTGTTTTCGCCCGAAAGCCTCGACTTCAACCCATTGTTCAAAATCATTTGCATATAACTGTAATAACAGCTATTAGCCAATCAGCATTGATAACTATTTCCATATATTATTACAATCATTGATTTAAGGCAGTTCGGGCGTCATGGATTCCTTTGTTAGATCTTTTTGAAACTAAATAAAGTTCATAACTAAAATAAAAATAATGGGTGACCGTACTCGTTTCGGAGATAAAGGCGGTAGACTGGGGCCCATTTTGGTCATTTTTTATTATTTATTATCTATTTATTATATTTTTCCCGATAACAAACTTTTTAACAAGCATTTGCAAAAGAAAGGCACTTTCCTAACAAACATATTATTTGCCATGTTTCACTCAAGAAAATCCTTTTGGCAAAAAAAACTACTGCGAAAAGTACGAGAATTTTGATGCAAAAATAAACTCAAATTGTGCTCGAAAACCATATCGTTTTTATTTCACGGGATGAAAGGTTCTGATAAGGGAAATCCATCTATAAAATAGAAATGGGGTGACACCGCGCTCTTTTCCGAGTTATAGCAGGAAAACCCTTTATGTGAATTTTACGTACAACGGCTGGGTCCCGAACTACCTTAATACATTCATGCATTGATTGTGTTGTTTTTACACAGTGATGGTTTGGTGTTTCTATTACTTGGCCCTTCACCCTGAAATCCAGGAAAAGGTTTACCAGGAATTGATAGATGTTCTTGGTGATGAGGAAATCCAACCAGAAATCACTGGAGAACTGAAGTAAGTATATTGCTTCATGTGTATTGCTTTTATTTTTTGCCACGGATGTATCCTAAAATTGAAACCAGATAGAATATTTGTGTGACTTGTGAATTGAATTGAATTTATTAGAATCTACCTCCAGTAGCCATTGGCTTATATTGACAGAAGTATCGAACACACTTCCAATCACGTCCCTGACAATAAAATGATAGTTTACCACACAACTCTGCTCACATGGATTTATGCGAAGGGAGAAAAACTGGAGAACCGTAAAACCCTTACAATAGAATAGCTTTATTTAAAGAGGGAGACGCAATAACCTATTGCAGTTGTCTAGCTTATGGACGTATTTTCTAACTTACGGCCCTGTGGCCCTGAAGAGCACAGCACATCAAACAAACTCTACTACTCACATATTATAATCCAGTGCCCCCTAGTCTCCTTTGCAGCCGTTTTAAGTCACAGCGTTTTTAAATAGCAGAATAGCTATATGCTATTTAGGGGTGCTATTATGCTATTAATTTTTTAAAACACAGTATATATTCTGTTGCTATTTTGCGATTGAGCATATAACGCACAGTTCTGGACTAGTCCCCTCCAGCCAGGACTTGATACTGGACTATAGCAATGGATTATGAGAGCTTTTCGAAACATCTTTGCCACCTATGTAAATTAAGTTGAATATTGTTTTCTCTCAACAAGGTACTGTCGTCAAGTTCTTGACGAGACTCTGCGATGTGCTGTCATTGCCCCATGGGGTGCCAGGGTACAAATGGATCATGACCTTCAGATTGGAGATTATGTTGTGCCGAAAGAGGTAATATTCTGATGTAATTCTGTCGTGCACAGTTATGTATTTTATATACACTTATTTCAAAACACGTTATCGTGACTTAATTAAGCAACAAACATCCAGCCAAGCCTGGGTTTGTGCTGGTAATATAAGGAAGTCAGACTTGTTATCAACAGAAGTGACTATAATAATTATAATATATATATTTTCAAGGACATGAAAATAGTCACATTTTGTTATTAATTCACTAGAAAACAAGACTTATCTCAATACATTACCAGCACAAAAGTAGCATTCATGTCAGTCTTGAAACTTGTTGCTTATGTCGCAAAAAACTGTTTTGAAATAGGTGTATTAATTATAAAATAATAATAGTACTTTATTTATAAAACCCATAAAAGAAAATGTATTGAGTCTATTAAAGGCCCTCTATCGACCCTGATGCTTTGCGGTCGTTTGTTTTTGTTTTGAAATAGCGTTATTGTTAAATGGCGCTCTCTAATTGGCCAAATACCGCGTGAGTTCAAAGTCCATGGCCGTACGGGAAAACTATCGTGTAATAGTATGCGGTGAATATAATAAAGGATTGGGCATGGTATGTTATGTGTATTTCTGTTGTATTATCAAAGTAACGATATTGATCAACTCGGTTTGTCCGCTTTGTTATTATTAAACAATCGTTGTAGTAAAAATACGTTTAAGAACGTTGAAGTAAAATGTCCATAGTATACTATCGTCTCGTCTGAGCAGCTCTATGGCATATTTTAACTGCTAGTCCGTGGATCGGAATGAGATACCTGCGAAGCGGCCGAGTTGATTGTAATCTACTCAAACATTAAAGCTTGTTATTTACATCTATTTACGGAAAATATACAAAATATTGCGGCACAGATGTTGTAAAGATACATAGAGAACTTAAATACAGTGAAATGTTTTGAGATATTAGCAGGATCACTTAGGATTATTTGGATTGAGAAGGCATTATCATGAACTTTGATAATTTCGTGATACACGAAATTAGGTCGAGGCGCGCAAAGTATCACGGTCGATAGTGGGTCTTTAAATGTTCAATATCTCTATTCATACAGACACCCATTCTGACACCATTTGGAATTGTGCTCCAGGATCCAGAAATCTACCCAGAACCACAGCGGTAAGTTTGTCATTCCTTCCCTGTTCCTCTCTGCAACATGGTATATAATAATAGCCTATTCAAAAGTAATGGCTAGTTTGGTTAATACACTTTAAAATTGAAACTACACTTCGACAAATAAAAAGAATGAAAGAAAAAGAATCAAATGAACTCCTGTCATCAATAAGTGAGGTCCTTTTTCTGTTTTTCTTTTTCAGATTCGATCCTGACCGTTTCAACGAAGAAAACTCCAAAGAACGTCCTTCCCTGGCCTATCAACCTTTCGGTTTTGCTGGCAAGCGTAAGTGTCCTGGCTGGAGGTTCTCTCTTGCTGAAGGACTGGTGTTTCTGTCTGTGTTCGTTAGACAGTTCAAGGTCAAGCTTGTGGAAGGGCAAAAAGTCGAGCCTGCCTATCGCCTGGTTACCGCTCCCAAAGAGGAATTCTATATAACTGTCAGTAAAAGATAAAGAGGTTGCTATGGCAATCGTAGCTATTTGGAATGCTGATGTTACTAGGAGTAGGGAAACCTGGGCCGAGGTAGTAGCTATAGATTAATCATGAGAGAAAAGCGAGCTGTTTATCTCACGAATGCTGTAGACGGTTTGGACGGCGACATTTCGACTGCTATTTCTAGTCTTCATTAGGCGATAGAGTAGACTGGCAAGCGTTGACTGCTGGTCTGACTCTTTTGAGGATCATGTCCGTGATGACGTTGATGATGGTTTTCGAATTGTCGGAACCCACACTTCAAGGATATGGATAGGGTGGAGTCTGGACTGAATCTATAGCTTGTGCATGTGTACCAAATAAATGAATTAATGTCTATAAATGTACACAACATTCTCACAATCTAGGCAATGACATACTTGTAAGATGCAGGGATCGGGCTAGTTGGAGACAAACAAGTCACACATGTATTTAGATCAGACTCCACCCTAACAAGATCGCCGTCCAAACCTCGACATTCGTGAATCAAACGACATTTCTCGCTTATCTTCACCCTCGATAGATAAAAATGAAAATAATTTTTAGTATTTGATATATCGGTTAAGTAGTTTTTTAATTGCACTGCTTTTTTCTAACGTAAATCATTTGTAGTTTCGTCGGTGATATGTTTCTAAAGCAGCGTATCGTCTACTTATAGTTGTATCGGCCTTTTTATATCAGTTATATTCAAGCTTTGATTGTGATTTGAAGAATTATCTATTAAAGAGTCTAATGTCATCTCAAACTTTGTCACGGCATGTCATGTCATCTTAAAATTTGTCACGACATGCTTATGTCACACTTTTTGATGTCATGCCAAGCTTTGTCACGGCATGTCTGTCATCTTAAAATTTGTCACGATATGTAATGTCATGTCAAGCTATATCAATTTTACAGTTATGTATTTTAAATGTATGAAGGGACTTAATATAATAGGCATAAATAAAAAAATGCTATATGTTCTATCAGATAAAATTATAAAAAGACAAATTATATAATATAATTAATGGAAAACGCTCGAAATAGATGTATTGATTAAAGGTATTAATGTTTTGAATAAAATGCTTTTAACTGTAAGTAGTCTACTGTTCCTATTGTACTGATTGGAGTAACACAAACACTGAAACACATGAAATAACATGATTGATCCCGATTTTTTACACAAAGGTTTGATCTGAACTAGATATTTTGATCCCTGATCCCACAACAAATGTTCTAATCCCAGAATTTATTCATACAATCCCGATGCCGACCCCGATCCCTCTTCTGTGATCCCTGGTTCCAGCTGATTCGGTTTATGTTCGGGGACAGCGCTTATTCGAGTAAATACGGTACTTATGTTATTTCATGTTATGTTTTCATGTTGTTTTTCATGTTGATCGTCGTGACTGGAAGCAATGAGGTGATACCCAATAGCGTCACAAGAACGATTTTCCCGACAATTTGAAATGTGTACTTTTTTGTAATAAAATGCTAGATATTGATGCGAAATTCATTCTAAACATGAAATACATGTGAAATAATTCTCAAATTACACACCGCATGATCTCTATGCAATAACAATATTTTTTTGCACCAAGCTATGACATATGCAAATGAGTCTGATTCGCTTGTCGAAAATAACTCAACAAAGTTTCTTCTATAATCATAAAATTATGTTAAGAGCTAGCCTGACTTTTATGGTAGAAATATGTCAAACAAGTAAACGACAAATACATCCTGATGTATTATAGAAATCAAGGCTTTGTAACTAGAGCAAATACACGAAATACGAAATGTTGACAAAAATTGAATTCATTTTTTTGACGTGTCGAATCTGTAAACAAAAAATTGAATTTTACACTGTTTCCGATCATCAAGGTCGATCAGCATCAAATTTGCACTAAGTTGTCGAAGATAAAGTAAAGTCCATGTTCAATCGAAATTTGACAACTAATAAACCAGTTTTAACACATTATTTTTAACAAATTTTACTGATATCAGAAATTAACGCTAAATGGTTACACATAGTCATGGGAAATAAAATCATCAAAAACAAATCTGTAAGACTCTCCTTTACTGATTTATCTCCACAAACGTATAGCTATTTGCCTATATACTGAATATCAATCGCATTTTTTTTGGTAAAAGACCGCTAAGTAGGTGCAGTATTGCAATAACCGCTAAAGTCAGCTAATAAATGTGACGGGTTACACACAAATGTACACTTCCCCTCATTTCTATGTATTCAAATTTATCCGTATAAACTTATACTGAGTACTTTATTCTTTTACATATAGTAAAAACCATTCTCCCTTTTCACTATTAATAGAAAAAAAATCCTATTCTAGCAGCGCATAGCATCCAATAAAAAATATTCATTTTGAACACACGGCTTAATTTGATGTGGGTATCACCTCATTGCTTCCAGTCCGTACTAACTCTTATCCTAGCCGACAGCTACATTATGATCCCTGACATGTGATCCCTTATCCCACAATGAAAATAACATAAAGGTTTAAAAGTGTCCTCGGGGGAGGTACGCCTGCCGGCAAACCGCCCATAAACCTGACTTCTGGCTGGACTGCCATGTAACTCTGGCTGAAGAGTTGAAGCATGTTCTTTAATTTCCAACGTACTTGTACAAAGGTTAGGTCTCGGAGGCATACACTAATCCATACTCACGATTATAAACTGCTTCAGTAGCAGTCTGAAAAGTCCTCCACATGTAACATAAGAAATTGTAAACCGGTCACTGAAAAGCCCCGAGGGGCCGGTCTGTATATATCTGTATCTGTATCTGTACTAGCCTCCTCCGCATGTAACTCCTGAGTCCGAGAGTGAGTTTCGTGATTTTGGGGTTCCTGTGTTGAAAATTCGAGGACGACGAAGCCTGGTGACGAGCCCCTTTCTTTCCTTCTTCCTCCCCCTTTAGTCATTTTTGCCATATGCCACAGGAAGCCCGCGACGTGTTTTTTCTTTTTCTTCGTTTTTTTCTGCCTAAGAGATGCCTGCGGAGGAGGCTATATCTGTACTTGGTATGATGATTGATTCAGTCTTAAGCCTGGTTCACACGAGCGTCATAATCATAATCATAAGAGAGAAAACAAAAGATGTATCATCCCCTGGGGAATTAGAAGAAAAAGACCAAAGTGTTTCCTTTTCCAATTTCTTTTGTTTTGCTTGTGATTGTGATTACGATAATGACGCAGTGTGAACCAGGCTTTAGCAGCGTTTTATTTTATTTCTTTTGGAACTGCGTTCGTGATACCAGGTATAACAGTCCAGACTTCATTACATTCATGGTGTCGCCTTATGAAGACTAGCAGTATAGCAGGCGAAACATCGCAGGTTTGGGAACTTTCGACATTCTTGAGAAAAATGAATACTATCTATACAATATCCACGTTGATTTTACATGCATATATACAGCTATTTCAAAAAACCTAGAATACTGCATACTGAATACTGTATTGCAAGACAGAAATGTATTTTGGGTCATGTAATATTATTTAAAGTAAAGTATAATAAATAATAAATAATTAGTCATTTTATTCTTAGTGCATTCCATGTTAAGGAGGCTGGAAATGGTTTCTGTATATATCTATATACCTACTTTATATTGCATTTTATGCAGCATTATTGTGAGCTACACAGTTAACCGATATATCAATTTAAAGCTTATGGATCTAGGATATCATTTTTTATTAAATTATTGCGTTTGACGTTGTCATGACAACAGCAGGCCGCTGCAAAAAGGACCTGAAATGCCTTTATTAAAGCTGATATCTCAAAATCTTTTAGGTGAAAGTTTTTTAAACTTGTTCATGTCTAGTTCCCTACCTGTTCTTGCAACTGAGGAAAAATAAAAAAAATCTGTAATGCGAAACCTATAAAATATTAAAAAAATGATTTTTTCCAGATATAAATGGTTTTTCATTACAGATTTTTCTTAAAATTGATCTACTAAATCTAAACCTTTATTGGAACAAATTGCCAAAAATTAAAAAAATCTACCATTTCATTGTGTTGTTATTAATAAAAATAAATTTTGTACGCGTCAGAGGGGTCTTGTAAAATTGTCGATATTGCGCGCGCGCTCAATGGGGAGTAAATATCGCTATATATATATTTTTCAAATGAATGAGACCCACAATGCCCTTTGGTCTTGGAATGCACTTTTCAATATTCAACGTTGTTTGAAATAGCTGTAATTGATTCCGGCTCTTATCTTGTTTTTCAAACTCTAACACGAGAAATGTCTATATTTGGCTTTGTCGGTTTGCCTTTAGCTAATGGCAATATCAATCTGATAAATGATGGCCACTTCCAAGATTAGTGCAGGAAGACCTGACTCAAACTTACACTGATTTCAAAAACGTTGAATAGTGATAGTGCATTTCAAACCGAAAGACATTTTCAATAAAGTAAAATAGATAATTATGATTTATTTTATTCTTAGTGCATTCCTTAGACAATTCTATTCAGTCGTCAATGAATCGATTAGGTAATTCTAATAAACAAGACATTGTAGGTGCTTAAGATTTCAGTCATGTATTTAAAAAGGTTGTAAAAAGACCACCATTCTAAGACGGAAGGGAATTGTTGGCATACCGCTCTAATGTATTAAATAAAATAAGCCTTATAGCAGTCTTTTATTTTCCTCAAACAACTGAGTACTATAGTCTCTCTATTTTAGAAATTTGTATGTGAGAATTTATTTAAAGGAAAACAATGAAAAATAACAAAAATACATACTAGTGCAAATGAGAGGTAGTTACAAAATAGTGCCTTTACGACATGGGTAAATATGAATTGAAAAGTGACTTTATCAACTGAGCCCAACAATAAATTAAAGTAGGTACCGAAATTAGAATAGCTTATTGTAATGCCAATGGAAACTAGTGAGTAAACTAGTTTTGATATAAACGATAGGTAATAGAAAGAAATTTGTTACACCGTAAAAAATGTAACTTTACTGACGTTTCGAGCTTTAACCCTTCGTCGATGTTAGAGTTAGAGTTAGTATAAATATGTGATGAACCAATCAGAAAATCAGTAAGTTAAAGAAAATGTAGGAACAATATAGTATAAGGTTAATTGAAAGCGAATCGCTAACGCTAAAGAATACATTGATCGTATTTCTTTAGATTATTGTTAGTACCAGTGATAACCGAAAGCTGTCGTGTGATCAATATTTATATGATTAGCAGAATTCAAATGGCGGGAGACTGGCCTAGTGTTGTATTTCATGCCAATATCACGAACGTGATCGCGGATGCGATGATCGGCAAAATGTCTAGCAGTTTCTCAGGCAAAAAGCTGGTTACACTAAGTACTGACATTGAATACAATTAATAACATTAGGAGTAATACAAGTAAAATGGTCACTAATGCGATACGAAGATTTAGTGACAGTAACAGATGTACGTGAAACAATATATTGACATGTATTACAGTGCTTACGAGAACAACGGAAAGTGCCAGGATCTTTGTCATTAGGCAAAACACCCTTGACAAGAAAATTACGAATGTTACGATCACGCCGGCTTGAAGGAGAAAAGAAGACGTTCATTGAAAATGTTAGACCTATCAGGGTCAGAAGTAAGCAAATTAAAATTACGATTAAATAATACGCGGCTTAACATTGTTATTGAGTGGATGATAAGTTAGAGTGAAAGGAGAAGCATTGCTTGTTGCACGTACATTAGGAACCGTGCGTGAGGGCGGATGCACGGCTGACTTTGGAAACTTTAGTGAGAGTAAAAGAATCAACGTCATCAGGTTAAATGCGATGAATAATAAACGTATCCATTTGTCCACACTGGTTGAAAAAATCAACATCATCACTACATAGACAGCATAGACGGCCTACACGGAGAATAAGGAATAGCGTCAAGAGTGAATGTGTTTAGGATGAGAAGAAGAATAAAGTAAATAGCTATGAAAGTCAGTGGGCTTATAATAAACGTTAGTGGCGGACTGATCTCACATATAACTAGAGAAAAACATGGAAAGAGTTAACAAAATTGACAAAAGTGTCAAGTTCAGTACAAGAGCAGCATGTAGTACCAATACAATCTACGATGTAACGACCGAAAATTTCAGGTTTAGGATCCGTGCATCAAAAATAAGTTATACATATAAATTAGCATAGCTTTGGCCCATTCGGATCCTGGTACCCATAGCAACTCCATTTAATTGCTTAAAATATATCACTATGGAATCATGAAAAACAATATGAAAACATAACATGAAACTGGAGTATTCTTTTTCTATTTGTTACACGTTTTTGTGCTACTGTGGGAAGATTGCGCAAAACATCAGTGTGAAGATTTATACTAGGAGTGATAAATACAACGATGACAAACAAGACGAAGTTTTAATTTAATACTATGATTGGGATTGACAGTGTATTAATAGGAAAATAATCTTTAACCGTCTTACTTAATTAGTTCTTTCAAATGTTTGGTCAGTGTTTTGTTTGAGTTTCATATAAAATTTACCGCTACATTAATTATGCAAATTTATAGTATATAATAGATGGTTATGAATATTCTTGTCATTAAAATCCCCTGAAGAGTGAGTAATCACGAAACAGGCTTGTCGGGATGAAAGTTTAGTCTATTTGTTTTTTCTATCGTTAATATATTCCGCTCTACATTTATGTATCGAGCACTGTACTACGGATAAATCGAAACAAAGACTTGCTATATATATATATATATATATATATATATATATATATATATATATATATATATATATATATATACAGCCGATCTCGCAAAGGTTGTCCACATGTTAAGACATATATACTAAAAGAAATATCACGTGACTCATTTTATAATCACTTTCCGCGCGTGTAGAAAGTCAGGTACTTTTAGCGAGGGAAGATACTGCTTGTTTGAATTCACTGCCATATTACTTTCAAACGTGTCTGACTTTCTACACGAGTGGAAAGTGAATATATAAGTGAGTCACGTGATATTTCTTTTGGTATATATGTCTTTTCAGGTGGACAACCTTTTCGAGATCGGCTGTATATATATATATATATATATATATATATATATATATATATATATATATATATATATATATATATATATATATATATATATATATATATATATTATACATTTTTTCATGCAAACGTTAACAATTGCTGTAGATTTTTCAGTATCAATTTGAAAAACAACAGTTTCCCGCTGTTATTTAGTCGTGACCTCCAGACTCTAAGAAATACTAAATTTTATTATAATTTATCCTTTCCACTAAGTATTATGTAATATAGATATAGAACCTACTATAACAATTTTAACATTTTATTGTTCTTCTTCAATGTATTATTTATCATAATGTAAAATTGTTAAATGATGTAAAAAAATATATGAGTAAAATACAAAACAAAATAAAAAAAATCAAAATCGTGTTATTTTGACATCGCTTTGTGTGACATCAATTTAGACCTATCGATGCTTTTAAATATCAGCCAATCAGCAATGCATACTATATGATATCATTCATTCACGTCCAGACATGTACAGAATCTCAGCAGTTACTCTCACATTTACTTTAAACCCAGAGAGACTTGACGTGCTCAGGTAAGAATGAAATGAAACTATTGAATAATATGTAATGTAATAACGATGAAGTTTTGGTATGTTGCATTTAAATATTATGTTGTGAAAGTGCTTGACTTTTATGCATAAAATAAAACTATTGAGCAAAAAATAAAAGAGAGAGACAAATATTTCAGTGATTTTTTATGAATGAAATGAAATTATAAGTACAAAATTGTGGTAAGTTATTTTTTTTTTACTATTGTGTTGTGTAGATACTTGATATTTTTATACATGAATGAACTGCCTATTGAAATATAATAATGATAAGTTTTGTAATTTTTCAATATTGTGTTGTTGTGGAAATACTTGACTTTTTATGCATAAAATGAAACTATTGAGCAAAAAATAGTGATCAGTTTTGTTATCATGTTTTCAACATTGTGCTGTGAAAAGATTTCTGTGATTTTTTATGAATGAATTGAACCTATCAAGTAAAATATAATTAACAATGATAAGTTGTATTTTGCGTTGTGAAAAGGTGTGATTTTGTTTACTGTTCTCATCAAAAAAGATTTGACAGATGATAAAACATTTTTTACGCGGAAAATAATTTAGTAGATGTAGACGGATTGTCTTGTACATGTTTTCCGTGTCAGCTCTGTTGGAGTGTGATAGCATTACGGCAGTCTAATGGAGTTTAGAATATATTTACTTCTATGAATAACATCTCACAATGTATTTTTCTTGAGTAGTGCAAAAAGATACCATAAGGAAATAGTATGTACAGCTTATGTAGAACGCTTCAGGCGAATTTAAGATATAAGTTCTAGATATTAGGACAGAAAACAGAAAAACATCATTATTCATATGCAAATTCTTCGCGGGTCTTTCCGAGATTATCTCTATAACTGACTCATGCACATACACAACAAAGTACTCGACACAGCCCAACACAATCTAAGGATCCTAAACTACTGAAATCTCCCCCCAAAACGATGCAATATATATATATATATATATATATATATATATATATATATATATATATATATATATATATATATATATATATATATATATATATATATATATATATATATATATATATATATATATATATATATATATATATATATATATATATATACAGTCATTTGCAAAAATTCTGACCGTACAAGTATATAAGTATATAGGTATATAGATATGTAGGTAATTCTGCCTTAAAACGATCCAATATTTTTCAGAATTCATTCAATGACATGTAGTAAGCATCATTGAAGTATTATGGATGGTTCTGATAGTACCAAGAGCGCATAAAAGCACTCAAATGCATAAATAAGCATTACCCACAATACACCCGATATACTTTGATGTGGTCAGAATTTTTGCAAACGACTGTATATATAAATATATATATATATATATATATATATATATATATATGTATATTACATGTTCGACAAAAAAAAAAAAAAAAAACACGCACACACAAACACACACAAAACGACAGTTTACGACACTACTGAAATTCTCCGTGTTTTCAGTTCATAGATAAATCTGACACGACATTTACACGACAACATTTGAAAGTATATCGACACATACCAACACAAACTACTGAATATCTCCACTACTATATTTAACTGATACTATATATAGCACACGACAAAAGTTCTCTGTGTTTTTAGCTGACAAGACACGGCGACACTTCAGCATCGTCTGCTGAAAACTGCATTACGACAAAGTACGATAACGTACGACAACACGCGACATGTATACGTAGTGGGATAAATCACGACTTCGTCATAATACTGACCCCGGCCCAGAAATATTAAAACATTATTTACACTAGCTAAACAAGTTTTGAACGGAGAGGATATCGCATTAATTGTTTTTTCATTTACTTTTGAATGCGGACCGCCCTAGCTTTTCAGACTGTTGTTCCTGTTTTTGACATCTCATTCATCATCTAATACAAAATTCATTATCAAGAGCATCACGCTAATCCATAATAAAAACAACAAGCTCCAAAAGACGCAGCACCTAGGGGCTTTGAAGTGTTTGGTCGACTCTATTTCCAAATGTTTCGAGCCAATATTATAACTGACATTTACTTCCCTTGTACAACGATTGTGTCTGGATCAACTTCATGAAATCACATAAAACATGTAAAAACAACACCTATTGTTGTATTTTATTGTTGTTGTTTTTTCTCCTCAGTTTTCCTTCATCAACTTAACAAACCGTAATAAAATGAATTTCCAACATGTTTGATTCCAAAATAGTGTAGGTTTTTCGCTGAAATGATGCTTGTACATGTTTGCCTTCTATGCTTCAGTATTTGCCAGAAGAGATCTTAAAAAAATTTAATACAAAGTATTGAATTAATAATATTACTGCAAGCTTAGCCAACTTTCACCGATCAACATGAAATGTCAACTAAAAGAAATAATATTTTAACAGATCGATGAGGTTTGGATTTCAAAAAATATAAATAAAAACAGATATAAAAAAAAACGAGATACTTGTATATGGCCCTTTAGTTAAAATTTATTATAACAACAACAATAACAACAGCTGCAGCATGCAGGCCACTTCTATATGGAACATGCTCACAGCTAGTACATTTGTAAACACTTAATTACTTAATACTAGACTGGTGCTGCATGGGAGAGGGAATATAATGCAAAACACAATCAAATATCAGTTGGAACGCCGTCCTCTTTTTCCTTTAATTAATCAGTATTACTACTGGGATCAATTTGAAACAACGGGGTTGATAGGTAACTAAATGATTTAGGCAAATACATTACTACAACAGTACTCAGTAAGAATTTATACAACATTTTAAGGTGGTAGGATTGGATAAAATTGATTTTTTATGGAAAATGTTTAAAATTATAAAAACCTTTATATTCATCTTAATTTCATAGCAGCAAAGAAGATAAAATTTACTTTTCAGAAATGTAAAGAAAGGTGTGAAATTTCACAGCTAAGGTGTCAATATGGCACAGGAAACCCAGAGTTGAAATCAGACTTTTCTCAAAATAACTTGATACTATTATTTCTGTTAAACAAACGATTATCATATCCATAAACTACATTAAAAAAGGAAACTTTTCACCGCAGCCCGGAGCAAAAGGACTTAAATTTTAAAAATGAGCGATATTTGACTTAAAATGGTTCGTACAATTTGGCTATTGATTCTTTCGTTCCGGGCTGCGGTGAAAACCTTTCTTTATCCCTAAATTACATGTTTAACAAGTTTCAAATTTTTCTGTTAAGTTTCATGAATTTTACAGTCATTACAACACCATTGATTCCATAATACACCGTTTAAATTGGCCGTCAAAAGCTTAAATCACGTCGAATATCCGCCATTTTGTTTCATGTCAAAGGAAGTCAATGCTGCTTCGATACCCAATCGATAAAAGCCCGTAAAAGCCCGAATATCAATGACAAATTCGCGATTTGTATTACGAAGCGACTCCGAAGCAACACGAGGTATAAACACATGACGTAATGCTTAACAACGTGTAACGCAATATTTGAAACTTGATCTTTTCGATTTCATCTGTTAAAAACAAGGCCTAAACTACTGCTGGAAGTCTAAAACCTTTGTAGCTTGATATTAAATACTTTCCTAAAGTGTTTTATAATCAAAATATGTGTTTAAAAGAAGGATTTTTTTGGTTCTAAGTATATCGTGATTACTAAATTACTTGTCAACATCGCGCCCTAGAGGTCACAGTGTTGAGTTTTCTCTCAAATTTCAACAAAAATAGCATGCTTGGATACAAGGTTTTTCGCTGTTTATTCTGTTGTTCGTGAAAGAATGGAAGTTTAACCCAGCTAAACTGAATTGAATTTTTATAAAGCATTCAGAAACGGTAAAAAATGACAAGTTTGTTATCCAATCCTACTACCTTAACAGACACGCTTCATCAACGAGTATTACCACAGGCAGCCCAAGCTCTGAATTACGTCATTGAATATGCTTGTATATTGGTGAATAAAGACTCGAATTACAACAGTTTCAGTGTCTTCACTTTATTCTTCAGTATGTTCACTTCATAATTTGAATAAAATACAAACTTTGTGGCATGCTGTTCTATGAATGTTATATTGTCTATGTGTGTCGTTTTTTACGCGAAACACGACTTATTTAGGGGTGAAATTGAAGTTTTAGTTTGACCTACCTCACCACTTACTAATAAGTGGTGAAGTAGGTCAAACTAAAACTTCAATTTCACCCCTAAATAAGTCGTTTTTCGCGTAAAAAACGACACACATAGACAATATAACATTCATAGTAGAGCATGCCACAAAGTTTGTATTTTATTCAAATTATGAAGTGAACATACTGAAGAATAAAGTGAAGACACTGAAACTGTTGTAATTCGAGTCTTTATTCACCAATATACAAGCATATTCAATGACGTAATTCAGAGCTTGGGCTGCCTGTGGTATTACTATTAATAAAAAAACAGGCTCAGCTCGGGCTACTAGCCAATCTTCAGGGTAAACATCTACAGGAATATACACAACGCCCACCAAAAATAAATACTGCAGCTATTTCAAAAAACGATGAATACTGAATACTGCATCCGAAGACCAAAGGGCATTGTGGGTCTCTTTATTTGAAATAAAAAATAAACATAGAGCGATATTTACTCCCCATAACTAGCTCGTATATTGTTTTGAATGGAATGCACTAAGAATAAAATAACTTATTATTATATATTTTACTTTAAATAATTTTACATGACACAAAATGCATCTCGGTCTTGTAATGCACTTTTCAGAATGCAGTATGCAGTATTCTACGTTTTTATGAAATAGCTATAAACACTTTTAATTTCTGTCAACTTTTATATATATTTTTTAACTTTTATGTCACGTGACGCCACCTAAGTTCGCTCTACATGCTCGATATTTAGCATTAATTGTCAACATAGATTTCATAATCCTTTTCCGTGTTCACTGTTACTCATCGTACAGTAAAAAATTGAATAGCCCACATTCAATATTTTAGTTGAATGATCATACACAAATGGATCACAAAGAGGCTCTGGAGAAACAATAGGCATTACTTTTTGTTTTCCCGGAGTCTCATTTTGGTTTATATTGTGTGTATATATTGTGTATACTCAACCAAAATATCGAAAGTGAGCTATTTAATCAACTGCTATAAAACAAATAAATCAAGACTGATACCTTGTCACATCCTGTAGTATTAATCTCTACTTTACGTGGGATAACGTTAATGACAAGCTTTGACAGCAAATCAAATATTTATCTGATGTAACCTTGCAAAATTGAAGCTTTACCCCCCAGCCATTGAAATACTAGCTATCAGTATAACTGATCAAAAAGCCAATGTCATGATCGCATTACTAGTTATCTCTTAACCATTCAATTAATATCTCGACAACTACAGCTCGAGCACTTTTAAATATTAGACTACCGTATTTGCTCGAACAAGTGCCGCACCCGAATAAACGCCACCCCCGAACTTAAAGCGTCGCCCTTGAATAAGCGCCGCACCTGAATAAGCGTCGCCCTCGAATAAGCGCCGCACTTTAACGCTATAATGTTACTCTAGAACAGCATTGGAAATACATTTTTATCAAAAGCTATATTCTTCATTTCAAAGTTATTATATTTCACCGCTCGCCCAATATTCGTAGTTCTGATCAAGAAGGGAACAGTGAGATCGAGAAATATTAATTTAATAAGCGCCGCGTCGCTTATTCTAGTAAATACCGTATTGTCATGCTTCTTATCTACTGGATGTTCATGACTTCAAACAAATATCAACAAATAATAAGAACATTACTTTTATCTTTAAACCATGCATATTAATATCATGACAACTGCAGCTAGAGCACTTAAATATCAGACTATTCAGTCATGCTTCTTATCTACTGGGTGTTCATGTCTTCCAACAAATAAAAAGAATAAAAGTAAACTAGACTAACGGGCTAAACCGCTGACCAACAATAACGCAGGCTTGACGATATCTTGACGTCAGAGTGGAAATTGCCAGAGGTAAGAAAAAGACTAATTATTTCCCAAACCACTCCAAGCATTCTGGTACTGGTAATATATGATGATGGTGATGGCCTATTGTTCTAGTATTCTCAAGAGGGAATAAAAATCTCATTAAAAAGAAAATTCTTAAAGCATCTTATATGGTACTTCACTGCAGACATCGTTACTTCCCTCATTATTTGATATAACATCATAACAAGACGCAATACGGCTCGTAGTTTATAGTCATATTGACATACATGAGTGTTTTAATGGGAATGGAAACTAACGAGTAAACTACGGTATATGCTGCGTCGGTGTTTGATATAAACGATAGGTAATGTAATGAGATTTGCAACACCGTAAAAAATGTTGACTTAACTTTACTGACGTTTCGAGCTTTAAAGGGCTTTTAAGCTTAAAAGCTCGAAACGTCAGACAACATTTTTTACGGTGTCACAAATTTCATTATCTTACCTATGTTTTAATGGGAAATACGTGCACTTCTCGTAAACTTCATCAGATAGCAATATTTCTCCTAAAAAAAGATCGCGTTCTTGCGCTTTTTCTTATTTAATGATTACCATCCATATTTGCTAGTAAAATACAAAGAAATTCACAAATATGTGAATATCTCGATAAAAAAAATAATAACTTGTAATTAAGCTAAAG
Source organism: Metridium senile (assembly GCA_949775045.1). Taxonomy (NCBI): domain Eukaryota; kingdom Metazoa; phylum Cnidaria; class Anthozoa; order Actiniaria; family Metridiidae; genus Metridium; species Metridium senile. The sequence goes on along the minus strand of OX459096.1, from coordinate 32,762,428 downwards.
TTGACTCTCGACAATCTCCCGTAATTATAGGACCACTGTCTCAACTTCTCGTCTTGTTTCCCATATAAACTCTGTAATAAATCTCTCTCGTAAGTTACTTTTTCATTTTTCCCCCTCTCGCAAGCGACCATTAACAGTCATTAGACTGCTACCTTTTGGAAAACACTACATAAAACATCCTTAGAGATACCGTGACGGAACAAATATGCGAAACAAAGAGTAAGATACAGTAATTTTCGAAATTCGTTGATAAGTTTTGACATGTGTCCGGACTTCGCGGTGGTCGCTTACGAGAAACTTCATATCGTATCACCGTGTAATATCCTCTATATGTATGGTGTTTAGAAAACCTATACGAAACCTAATTTTAAAAGTCGTCGTACTTAGCCGAAGCAGTACAGTCCACACTCACAAAGTTACGCAACCTGACATATATTAACAAAAAAGTCATTCAACTGAATTGAAAACAAATGTACATGTAGGTCTACACGATCGATCTTCCAGTAAGATCGCCCAAGATCAGCAATTCAAATATTATAGCGAAGTTTCCTAAAATCGCGCCGAGAAAACGTTTTATTGTGAGAGTTGTTCTTTGTTAACTGATAAATGACCGACGACAGAGCTCGAAATCGCTGGATATTTCTGTTTTTAAGGACTACAGGTGTATGGTTGATCATAGTTGTCTTAGTGTCTTTGCCTTGAGTGGAATTAAACATATGATTACTTTCAAGTACCTTGAGTTCATTGTGACTCACAACAAAGGCTATAATGAGCAAAATGTCGAAAATAAGCACGGAAATGCTGCATGTCTAAGAGAACAACATAAAAAAACTTAACGGACGCACGCACGGATTCTAGTGATTAAAACTGAGTAGATTGAGTACTGAAGTATTAGGCTACTGATTTAATAGATAATCACCGAGGGGTCGTGGGTATATTGCAGACAGCTGAGGGTGTAGAAGCAGTCTCCATGGTAGTGTCGTCATGTACGCGAATTGTCAGGTATATTCTAGGTTGTTGAAGCAGGCTCCATGGTAGTGTCGTCATGTACCGGAATTGTCAGGTATATTCTAGGTTGTTGAAGCAGGCGGCTCCATGGTAGTGTCGTCATGTACGGGAATTGTCAGGTATATTCTAGGTTGTTGAAGCAGGCTCCATGGTAGTGTCGTCATGTACGGGAATTGTCAGGTATATTCTAGGTTGTTGAAGCATGCTCCATGGTAGTATCGTCATGTACGGGAATTGTCGGGTATATTCTATTCAAATTGCCGATATGCAAATTCATTCGGCTAGTATTCGTATATTTTGTGCATATGATTTTACTAATGATACATCTTTATTTAAAATAAAGGCTAACGCAAATATCCGACGTTTCGGAGTCATCTTGACAGCAAATTCAGGAGCGACCCTTCACTTCGTGGCCGATTAGCAGTTATAGCATTTTGGGTCAGGGCTCGAATCTTCATGTAGCACTTCTATTTCTCCTATACTCGATTGAACACAACGATACTACCCGCAGCATTATATTGTCGTATAGATAAAAAAAACCCAGCTGTATTATTAATAGTAATGCATCTTGCCGTGTTCTCGACTCTGCATATTATGGCATATATGGGCGCCATACATACTTAAAATACTGTGCACGTGCGGCACCCATAGCGCAGCAGTATTGTTTTCACCATTTAATGAATTTGTTCATTGGAATATAGAAAGCTGTAGTTGACCTCTTTTTCATTTACTGGTTTTTCTTTACTTTTCCATCCACATTTAACCATGCTCCTTAGATCTAGAGTACGTGTCTGCTATTTTTGATACACGCGTCGGTTTCTTTTTTTAAAAGTGTGATAAACTTTGTCCAAGCTAAATAATCTGGGTGTCTTAATAAAACCAACAATAACTTTTAAAATTAGGACCAAACATTAAAATCGCAGACACGATTGGCATAGGAAAAAATCTCGGACAACAAAATATAGGGTATTGATCGATTTTTTAAGAAACATTTGCCACAAAGAGCTTTACTGTCCGGGATAGGGTTCATTTTCTTTATTTCTCTTGAATAGGGTATGTTTTCTACTCTCGAGTGCCTTTAGTTAATATATATGGTCAGGGTTTCAGATCTTTGGTGGCACATCCCTAGCCAAAACATCAACATCCTTTAATTATTTTTTCTAAAAATTCTTCGGATTTTAATAAAACCTGTTTTTTTTTTAGATTCGCGGCTTCTTTCAGAAACAACTGTCTAAATGACTTTGTGTTTGAAAAAATACTTTTATTTATTTTTAAAATAGTGTGTGAATATCAAAAGAAATAAGGTGTGTTTTAACCTCAGTATACTGACCAATATAACGATTACAAAACAACTTGTTCTAGAGAGAATTCCGGAGAAACTGGTTAAAGTGTTTTAAAGTGTAGTGCTGGTCAAGATAAAATGGGGGAAATAAACTAAGTGCATCTCAAGTATGACTTGTTGTCTTATCATTTCCGTGTAATTATAACCGAGACAAAGTCGAGGAGAGGGCGTAAGGGTTTGCGGTTATGCGGTTTCGCGTTCTTTTTGTTTTGCGGATTTTCCATTTATAGGTGCGATTTTGCGGTTTTAAAAACTGAGCGGTTTGCGGTTTCTTTGTCATTTTTGGACTCGTTGAAAGGTGAAAAAAGTTTTTCTACGGAGAAAAAGTATCCTTCAGATCATTTCACACATTATTATTATAACAATTATAATAATAATATGCTTAATTCAACCACAATTGCAGACTGACGACTGAATTACAGTGGCCATGCATAAAGGTCAGCTAAATAATTACAATTATAATTAATACATATTAAGTTAAATAGATATCATAGAATATTAAATAATTAAATAATTAAGGATTTGTCAGTGACTTCCTAACCCCAGCCAAGCAAGAGTAATTAATCGTCCTGCAGGCGAGAGGTTATGAAGTCACTGAACCTCTTGGTGTTGGCCACTAGCCTCACCTCCCTGCTACTCCCAGATCTAAGGCTGTAATTATGATTATTGATATTATTGGGAAATAGATTACTAAAGGGGAATGAACCACGGAGTTTCTGCATGAACTTGATACAAGTGTCCTCCCGCCTAGCCCTAAGTGTGAGTAAACCAGATGATTGGAGAGCTTCTTCATAGCTTAGCCATGGATGGATTGTTCGAAGAGCTCTTTTCTGAACAGATTCTAATCAGAAAGAAAAGGGGGAGGGCCGCCCAAACAGGTGAAGCATACTCTAATATGGATCTTATGATCGAACAATACACCTGGGTGACGGATCAGTGCTAGATAGACCACATCTTTTAAGGACCCTTATGGCATATAGCCTTTTGTTAGCAAATTTTTATGCGGTTTTGCTGTTTTTGTTGATTATTTTTGTGCGGTTTGCGGTTTCCAGACCCCCCTTACGAGCACCCCTCGCCCTAGGTTACTATCTATAGTACATAGCTTAACTATAGTACATAGATCATTATTCAAAAACATTAAAATAACGTTTAAATTAAAAGCTGTTATTTCTTGATTTCTAAATTCGGAGCAAGCGCTGTAGAAGAGTTTTTTAAAATAGTCCAAAGTTCTCAAACCACGCATTTAAAACGCGATAATTTCTAAAATATATAATGTCACCTGCGCATTGTTTCTGAATACTGATATTTGAACTAACTTAACGGCAGTGCTGGTCGAATTAGTATTGGAAGAGTAATGTAGTATTTGTATATATGACATTGTTAGAGACATTTCAAGTCTATCTTCGTTCAAGTCCAAACTCCAAACTCATTTATTTAAATTAGCTTTTTCATTGTAATCATATCCATTTTTTATTTTAAGCACTTAGAACAGACTTGTATAAGCGCTATACAAGCTATATCATATCATATATTATTATTATATTATTATAAGGCCCGTTTGTATACTTGTATACTGCGATATCAGCAGCGATTTCATGGTCAATAGCAATTTTATCGCAGCACAGCGTCACCGCAGCTTTGACCATGCTCGAAATTTAGGCGACAGTAAATCGCAACGATTTGCGATTAAATTTCGATAAAATCGCCATTGAAATCGCCGCTGGTATCTCGCACACGGTAAACTGATCATGTAAACGAGCCTTTAAGGAGAGAACTAGTCCATTGCGTGACCTGTTTTTGCAAAACAAGGTAACCACTTTAGACCGCCAACTTTCACGTACCGACATCTTGATGACTCTCTATAATAACACGTTTTACATCATGGTACCATCAGATTGAAATGATCGTTAATTTGTCTGTAATTGACCGTCCGGGTTGCTATAGTAAATCAAAAAGAACAATAACATGCTCAGAAAATAAATCCATACACTGCCGTAGATATGATACTAAAAAAGTAAAGATGTGATGATGTATAGCAAAACAAAATGTTTTTTTTTTTTGTGTGTGTGTGGATGAGTCGTGATGAGAATGTTATTACTGGCTAACGTTTTAGACGGTTTATACTCATGTGAAATAAATAGCAACAAAGTGAGAAATGGTAACTAGGTTATAAGTCGAAAGTATAAATAACTGCAACTTAACAATTAGATAGATACTAATATAGATAAACTTAATTATTTTTACACGGACTACTCATCAAAGTAAGCAACATACAAAAAAAAAAAACGACAAAGTTAACACACAGATAGTAAAACCAGATAAACAAATACATAAACTAACAAAGAAACAAAGAAACACACACACAAAAAAACAATAAAAAATACATTAAAAAACAAACGAACCTGATTGAAAAACAAACAAACAATAGAAAAACAAACAAATAATTGAAAAAGAAGCAAGCAAACAATAGAAAAACAAACAAATAAACACTAGAAAAACAAACAAATAAATAATAGAAACTCACCTGAACTGAACAACATTAAAAATATTTCTAAGTTCGCTGGCGAAATCACGTTTTTTTACTTTGATGGTTGTAAACATATTATAAAGCTACAGCAGAAAGTTCTTTTGAGTTATACCGCCAATATTAGCCGCTCATCTTTTCTCGGATAAACTAAAAACTATTTTACCAAAACAAAATAGTGATATTTGATATGTATTCATCTAATTTCCTTTGGGCTACATTATAGTCAAAATGTTTTCTTAAATTCGATATAGTCCAATCTGAGCACATTTCCTGTGGATATTTGGAATGAATTTCATACACAGGGAAAAAAAATATATTTATTTATCAATTTAAGAAGAACTTTTTTAATTCTTTGAATTATCTATAGACTTTTTGAACGTTTTGCTAGAGTAATATAACATAGATATGTATAGAAAAATAATTGATACCGGCGTAGTTTTAATTAAATAATTAGTCGGTTTGCTTGGTCTTTTTCGAGAAGTTTATGACAAATTGTACTGAATTACATCGTATCGATAAATACGCTTCATCCCGCGGTAAAAAACAAAAACTCTATTGATTACTACGAAAATAAATTAGAAAATCAGTAGAAGAATGGATGTATGGATGCATGAATTACCTGAATGTGCAGTGAACGAACAAACGAACGAACAAATAAACAAATGAATGAATAAATGGATTGATGAATTTATGAATGAATAAATAAATAAATGGATGAATTTATGAATGAATGAATAATTGTAAAAATGAATGAGTAATGTTTGTGTGCATATAAAGTAATAAATTAACGAGAAAATGAAGAAATGGATGAATTCGAATAACTTGAAATAATATGATGAAATTTGGGAGTGAAATAAGGCATGAATTGGGTTATCTATTGATCTCGTCAAATCTAAAGTGAGTTATTTGGAAGCGGCTCAACTAGTTTAAATCTTTTGATCATTAGCGAGATTGCATGATGTCGTTCTTATCAACAACAACAGGGAAAGTACTAAACCATATACTACTTGAAATATAAAACAAAAACAAACAATGAACATTATAGAAAAGAGAAAAAAAAAAATGATTGCGATTAAAGTATAAAACAGAACAAAAATCTGACAGCCAAAATAAAAGCAATAAAAAAGGTAACAACGTTGATAATGATGATAATGATGATGCCAATATAAATAACTCATGATGATAATAATATAAACTGACGGATGGTAAAGGTCTTTTTAGAAAAATAAAATAAATTATAATAAACATTGAGTTATACTGAGATTTTTAGCAAGAGATTACATTCATTAGTGACAAATCAAAACAAAAATTAAAAGAGTTTGATTAGAAAGAAATCAGTTCCAACCAATATAGCCTAACAGACGTTCTTTAGCTCCTCTTCCCCGCCGACCAATATTGTGCCTCTATTGTGCTGTCTATTTCTATTTCTATTGCTATACCTGACTTATAGAACTTCATTCATAACATAGTTAATAGATAACTATGTTCATAACAAGCAAATAAATATTATAAATTTCTAGAAACTCGTAACTCGAGTAAGGGTCGATATTAATGGTATAGCACTCGTTGTTTATAAGGGCTACTATCTACCGTAGATCCGGTCTGTCCACGTTCGCATGTTAATTTATTCATAATATAGTGGAAATACCTTCCTCTTTCCTGATTGGTCGAGATAAGCATGACATAAAGTAATATATCATTCAAGATAGTTAGGTGTTGCAAGCATTTCGGTTAAGATGCCCGGAAGAGAGGAGAAATGATCTGAGAGTCACTGACCGTCTGGGAAAAGACTATTGAAAAGAGTAAAAATTGGCTTACGAATTGTCGGTGAGTACCCAGCTAGTTTTTTGTAAAATGTTCAAGTTAATAATTTACCAAGTTGCTACGCATGCAGGATAACAAATAATATGATTAACGCTCGATGCGAAACGTGTGTAAGAAAAACTATTACTTCAGTAAATTTTTTATATGTTAGTATGAGAGCCACCTGACTCTAAGGCATTTTGTATGCACTGACAAGTCGCGTTTTAAAATCGTAGAGTTTTGCGAAACGTCTGTAGGAAAACTATTACTTACAATTTTTATTTCAAGCCATATCAAGTTTTTCCATGTTAGCCATGAGAGCCACTCTAAGGCATTTTGTATGCACTGACAAGTCGCGTTTTCAAATCGTCAATAGTGTTTTGCGAATCTGTTAATTGTTACTAGATATGCCTCAAGTTTCTCCGCTAAAGTTTGATGCTAGCTCTTTTTTTGGCGCCAGTGTTTAATCGTTAATGCACGCGTTCATATCAATAAAGTTTTGAAAAAGAACCGAACATATGAAAAAAAAATCAAATAAATATTACGGAAAAAAAATAGATTTAATTTTAATTGTTTTTTTTTTTTAAATATAGCTATACCTCATGTCAGTTTTTCTCAGTTTTGCATTGTATACTCGCTATTCTCGGGATTTTTGGTTCTAGTGTCGGATTAGTATAGTCTTAAAAAGCAAGGAAGTAAATACAAAGCGCTCTCGATGAATTCCTTGATGATAACATATAAGAGAGGAACCAATAATGGATTTATATAATCTATATTCCCTTGATGTGGTTTGTTTGGCACTTTAGTTTGTAGAGATAACGACCACGTATAGTCTTTTTCTTGATTCGATTGGGAAGATCCCTTCTAAGCTAGTGCCATCTACGTACAATTATCTCCTATAGGGAGGGCCATTTATTTGCTTATTCATTATAAATTTCCCTTTTACTTTGCTTGCATTAATTCGTATTCCCTTTTACTCCGACGGAGGGCTAAAGTTCGAAACGTCAGTAAAGTTAAGTCAACATTTTTTACGGTGTTACAAATTTCATTACTACCTATCGTTTATATCAAACACCGATGCAGCCTATACTAGTTTACTCGCTAGTTTCCATTTGTATTTCGTAGAATATGATGAAGGCCATCTACATCAGCAACTGCACAATGGATACGTATACCATTTAGTTCTTTTTAAGTTTCATTTTAGATGCATATTTACTCTTCATATTTCACCGTGCAAATTTTTAACGACTTCCCTTTTCATGTTTGTGTTTATTTGTGGAATACAAAATTATGTAGACCGGCAGTTTCTAAAGGAGTACACTTTTTGCAGTCATCTCTTCAAGGGTGGCCTAGCTAGAGTTTTCCACACTTCTATTTAAATCTGTTTTTATCAATTTCTCTGTTTCCTTGTTTTGAATAATACAGTCATAACAATCCTCTATATTTGATTTTCTCATTTTTCATTAGTTTTTCCCATTACGTCTTATTTATTCTTTCTCGTTGCTTTTTCGTTTTTTCTTTTTCCTTGCATTTTATCCCTCCATTTTCTTTTCTTCTTGTCATCCTGCATTTCCGGCTTATTTTTGTATTTTCTCCTTATTTTCCTTCTATTTTGTTCTCATTTTCTTGTGTTTTACCTAAGGAACAGAATTTTCTCGATCGGGCTCAATTAACTCACCTGTTTGAACAAAATATCGGAACTAGTTTTTAACAACCCAGGAAGTGTTTTGTTTGAACTGTAGTGTTAGTAGCTAGCCTAGTATACGTTTGATAATATAGGCGTATTCAAAAGCGATTGTTAAAAATAGGTTATTCCAAGACGGAAAGAAAATTTAGGCCATCAAATTAAAGAAAACGAGAGTCGCACTAATGACTTTGCCAATTCTCCCTTGTTCAGATACTCAGTACATTTTTTCAGTGTAATATTCGCCACAACTCTTAGTCTATTTTAAGCCGATTGCTACCTTATCCTGGTCAAAATCTCTCTCTTCTATCTATGTCAAGAACATTGAAGTTTATACTACTGAGATTGTTGATTTTAGTCAGCGAATCCGCCATTCCACATAGGGCTTATCTGAGTACTATAAAGGCTTAACATGCGAAACCGATGAGTACGCCGGTTCTTATTCACTGATATGATGCGTAGATTATACTGTTTTCATAGAAAGCACTAATGAACGAAGTCTACTGGTTGTGGGGATATTTCTAATTACACTCTTAATATTTTTTTTTTCTTTGGCTGGCAGCTAAATATAGTAAACTAGATCATGTTGCTTGAACACGTTTCGTCGTCTATAGAATCCCTTCATTAAAACTATCCTAATTTTCATATATTTTTTTTTTACAGTTTAGCTATCTATATAGTACGCAATTACGAGCGAAAAAAAAAAACAACATGATGTTAAAACAAGTTCAATTATAGAAACGCTTGGCATCTAAGTGGGCTGCAGGTGTGCTATCACTATGCCGTGCGCTGGTACGTAACCTACTGAATACAAACTGTTGCTCGACCATATTCATTTGCCCAAACGTTATGCAGTTTCAATGAATAAAAATAAAATAAATCCCTATCCAAATTAACTAAAAAACATATTTAGCTCAGCTATATACCACATAATAATACAAGAAATGATGATGCATTGCTAATTACATTAGCTCAGACTAGCATGCAGCCCGGCATGCATGCAGTCATATACCAACTTTCTTTTATACGACGTTAAAGCAATACAAATAACATTTCGTTTCGTTTTAATCAATTAATCCATTTTCTCTCAAATCTTGCCAAGGAGGCCGAAAAAGGGAGAAGTATGGTGGATCAGGGAGATGTAATAACACGCTGGAAGAATAGAGAGAGAGAGGGGCGAGAAATGTGTAAAAACGATGAGGAAATGAATGCATTTTAAGCACTTGGAAGGCAAATAGCCCTTTTCTGATAATGTTACTGTGGACAAAGATCATTTAAGTGGTTGTACAACCTACCTGCTTCAAAAGGATTTTTTTTTTTATGAGTAGGGGAGTAAAATTAAAATAGAGAAAATTACTCCTGGAATAGAGTGACCTTTTTTTCCATACTTCACTTTTCGAGTGAAAATCAACTCCCCACATTGTGGAGCGATATTGACAGCAAAACAAGGGTTAAATTCCCTTTCGCGTGGGAGTGGATTTTACACTTAAAAGGGAGTAAAAGTTCAAATTACTTTTATTATTAAGGGTGTGAGTACCATATCAGCTTTGACTCCACTCTTTAAGTTACTTGAAAAAGAACAAGTATGGAAAGTCTAAATCAGTTATACTTTTTTTGTGATTGAAATTATTCCAAAATCTAAAACATTTTTTCGAAATCAATTCAATTTCAATTTTGAATTCATGATCAGAGATAACTATGATATTATGCGATTTTCATATGGAGGGTAGATATATAGCTTTCTTGGAATGCATGTGTAGCAGCAAAAGTAGCAACAGAGTTCGAGTTGGCCAACGATGGTTGATGTTACATTGATTTACTAGCGTGCTGTGATTGGCTGTGCAGCAAGTACATTTGTACATCACCTTGACCGGTGATCATAAAAGAGAAACATGACTACAGTATTACTTTATAAATTCAATAAATTAATACTTTTATTTTCATTAATATCAATACACGAAGTACATGTTTTAGATGAGAGTTTTTTACAGTTTAATTACCTATTGTCAGTTAAATGAACTTGCATCCGCCATCTTAATGGACTATACTTCATTTTGCTGTACTCTTTAGATTGATCGAGTAGTTCAGATAACAGATGGAACTCTCTCGAGCTGAAAACATCGTCATTCCCTCGTATATTCGCTGGAGGCTATTACGAGAGGAAAATCACGAGACAGCGTACGTTACCAATATTCGGTTCTTTTTGTTTGATCGATGAGAGATTTGACTGGATTTTGATTGAGTTTTGCCGAGGAAAGACACGTTTCTTTTAGAAATTACCGCGATAAGCTCTCTTTATTTGGTGAGTCTCATTTATTCTTAATGGAGCTCTTAATTAAAAATTTCCAAATTGGTTGTAAACGTAGTTTTTGGGAGTTAGAGACTCGAAGCTAAAGTATACTGCAATCAACTTTAACAACAATTTTCAACCCACACCGCTAGTGATCAGAGTTTCTAATATCAATATTACGAAAAATAAGAAATTTAGATTGCTATTTGGCTGTATAAATAATTAAATTGAGACAGAATCAAATATAATTGACGTGAAATGAAATGGATTGAAGTCAATTAAATCGGCATAAGACTGATTAAAAAGCAAATATAATGAAATGGGATGGAATAATTAAAAATGAAATAAGCTAAGAATAATACATAGTAACTTTAACAAAAAGGAAAAAGAACCGAACAAAGCGAAAGAAAGAATGAAAGAAAGTTTTAAGGGAAATAAAGAAAATGATGATTATGGTAATTTATGTTGTTGTTGATGCTGATGCATGATGATGATGACGCCGACGACAACAGTGACGACGATGATGATGATGATGATGATGATAGCGACGACGACAACAGTGACGACGACGACGATGATGATGATGATAGCGACGACGACAACAGTGACGATGATGATGATGATGATAATAATAGCGACGACGACAACAGTGACGATGATGATGATGATGATAATAATAGCGACGACGACAACAGTGACGATGATGATGATGATAATAATAGCGACGACGACAACAGTGACGATGATGATGATGATGACAATAATAGCGACGACGACAACAGTGACGACGATGATGATGATGATGATGATAATGATATCGACGACGACAACAGTGACGACGACGACGATGATAATGATATCGACGACGACAACAGTGACGACGACGACGATGATGATGATGATGACGACGACAACAACAGTGACGCTAATGATGATTATGACGATGATATTGTTGTGGATGATCAGATGCTTTTGATGTTTATGATGGTTATGACGGTAATGTTAACGACGAGTATGACGATCGATGGTGTTGATGATGATGTTCAAGATGAAGATGAAGTTGTTACTGATATTGATTATGGCAAAAGTAATGAAGATGGTGTTAATGGTGATAATAATGATGAAAATGGTGATGATGATGATGATGACGATGGCGGTGGCTACTGATGATGATGATAATGATGATGTTTATAATGACAATTATGAAAATGACGATTTGATAATGAAGATGATGATAATGATGATAGTGACAATGATAATGATGATAATGACGATGATGATAATGACGATGATGATTCTCGAACATTAGTCAGTAATCTTTTAGATACTTGTTAATAGCGGGAAATGAACTTGATGATTAGAATATATAAATTTTCAGTGCCACTATATAAAGGAACGTGCTCGTTTTCCACTATGAACGTGTCCATCTAAAATGTCTAGATCTAATCAATGTCCTTAGCTTGCAAGTAATCGTTATTGTCATGTACTGATTGAAAACACGAGTATAAGCCATGAACTGGAAGTTTGTTTCTTTCTTCTTTAAAAAAAGGAAATATCAAGATTAGAAATAAATAAATATATCAGGAAAATTTCAATTTCAATTTCAAGTTAACGACATCCAATATAATAGATATCGTTAACTTAAAATTTATTGAAATTGAAATTTTCCTGATTTATTTATTTCTAATCTTGATATTTCCCTTTTTTTTTAAGACAAAAAACTTTCCGTTAATAGATATTGATGAATTCAACATATATAGTATTGTTTTCCCGATATATGACGTTTGTATTGTCTTGTGTTCTCGATATTTCCTTTTTTTCAAGAAAATATAAAACAACCTCTCGTTTGCTTTATATGCTTTTGTATACTCTTTTTCTGTATTTAAGCCAGTTTGTCTTGTTTTAATCCAAGTATTAGTCATAATCGGATTGTCGCTTTAAGGTCTGTATTACAATGACACCCAGTTTTGAACAGTATTTTTTGCCTCAGGAAATCTGATTTTGAAACAAACATAAAAATAGAACGACCCTTTAGGGACCAATCGTACATATTTGTACGATTTGGATACCTTGCTCTTTAAAAAATTGTAACGTTCTCAGTTTGATAGGCACTGTGTTAATGACGAATTTTTTGTGTTGTCTGATAAATGTTGCAGCATTTAACACTAAAACTAATCACTCAGGTTCTGATTTGTGAAGAATATAGTCCCTTGTTTGAAGGTGAATTCAAAACTGCACATTTTCACTTTCACAGCATTGGAAAACATCGTACATTCTTTCTAATTTTAATAGACGAAAACATCTAGTTCAGGCAAAATTTTTACATTTGTATCAAATTTTGGTCTTACTACTTGTCATTGTGGTGCATTTTCTCCCCAGTTTTATCGAGCGAACCGAGAAACAGCTGTTTCTTGGGAACGATTCGCTCGCGCACGTTTTTTCCTCAAACTCGTTTGCAAAGAATTGTGGGTAGTTATGCAAATTTTCGACAACGTTTCACCAAGACCTTGTTTTTTAAGGATTTTTTATAAGTGTCGAGCCATCCCGACCTACCAGCAGCCTGTTGCACCGATTGTTTTCTTTAAAGATCAAAAATTGCCAAAATTGCCTTGGTAGGTCCTGGAGTCCAACACAAGACTGCCAGGGAGACGACTTTACTTCAACGGCGCCATTTTGCAAACACAAACCGTTTGACGCCATCTTCTTCATAAAATCGTTTCCCACCTCTGAATTCTTTTAGAAGAGCGCCTTTTCCACCTAGCCAAGCTTAATGATGCAAGCCTAGGGACTCTTGCATTGTGCTAGAACGTGACTCAAAAAAGCACTTATAAACGAATTTTTGCTATTTTTGTTTAGGCTAAGCTATTAGCTAGCAAAAGTCACGAGCAATAATTGAACAGGCATCCCTGGATAGAGTGAGCCTTCGCTGATTACAAACAGCGACAATTTCCTTGACAACGCCTTATATGGAATGGAAATCAAGTTTTCTACTATGAAAAGGGCCAAAACATATCCTAGAAATTTGGCCCATAATTACTACTTTGATTTAAATCTCGCTCTTAACGTTTTGGTCACTGCAATCTTTGCTAGTTCAGCATCGTGAGCCTAATGAGGCCATTGTTCAAGATCTATTGTTACCGAAGCTAAATGCCATCAACAACTCAGTTGTTATGAAGCGAAGGCGTCACAAGTGTCCACAATGACAATGACAATGACTATTTTTTATTTTCACCTTACATTTACAAATTAATAAAAATATAATAAATTTCCCTTATATTGAGGTGAGAGCAAACTGGATTAACTATAAAAGCTATACAAAGCCAGTTTGCTATCTTAATTTCTATTATAATCAAACGGTCATTAATCAAGAATAAATAGAACAAAAATTACAAAGATTACAAAAAATATATATATATATGTATGTGTAAATCGGTTAAATAGAATAAACAATTGAAAAAGATAAAGAGGAAATTATGGTAGTTAAATTTGAATAAATATATAGAATAACATGAAATGTATATGAAGGAGTACATTTTAATCATTATTATAAGTTTGAATAATTGAATTCTTTAATAAATCTTTGAATTTCGAGATGCTGGAGGCTTCCTTTATTCTCTCATCTACTAAATTTCAAGCTTTAGCACCAGCAAATCTGATATTGAATTTCCCATAATTCGTTCTAGCATTTGGTAGAGAAAATGTCGATTTTGAGGAAAGTCTGGTCCCGTAATTATGTCTTTTACTAATGGGCTCAAAAAAGTTGTGAAATACATTTGGTAGTTTCCTGTTTTAAAGTTATAGACAAAACATGCATTGTGATAAAATACGAGATCATGAAATTTGATTATCCTATATTTGATAAAGAGAGGGGAAGTATGGTCCCTATATCCAGAATATGATATTATGCGAAGAGCTTTTTTTTTTGAAGAATTAAAATAGGATTGATATTAGAGGGGTATGTATTACCCCATGCTATTAGTCCATAGGTCAGGAAAGGATAAATTAAACTGTAGTAGAGGTTTAACAATATATCAAGATTAGTATAGTGTCTGACTTTAGATAATATACCAATGCTGCGTTTTAGCTTTTTAGCGACAAGCGTCACATGTGCTTTCCAGTTTAGATGACTATCTAGCATAATGCCTAGATATTTAATATTATCTTCTTGTTTTAGAATTTTTCCATTAATTGACAGTATGGTCTTATGAAAAAGCTTTTTTTTTGAGGGGGGTGGAATATTATAAAATTAGACTTCTCAATATTGAGTGTCAGTCTATTTACAGACAACCAATTTTGAATACCAATAAGATTATTATTTATTTGCTGTTCTAGCTCTATAAGGCTCTTGTTAGAACAAAAGAGATTTGCATCATCAGCAAAAAGGTGGAAATCAAAAAGCTTTGATGAGTTTTGAAAGTCGTTTATATATACTAAAAAGAGGAGAGGACCAAGAACAGACCCTTGAGGAACACCACATGATATAGTTGAGAGATCTGAGTGAACGTTGCCAAGGGAAACAAATTGTTTCCTTTCACTCAAATACGAAGTGAACCAGTCATTGGTTAAACCTCTTACTCCATAGTGGTCTAACTTTTCGAGCAGAATATGGTGGTTTACTGAATCAAAGGCCTTACTCAAGTCTAAGAATATACCACAAGAAAACACCCCCTTTTCAATTGATTTTTGTATGTTGTCAATAATTGATAAAACTGCGTGCATTGTGGAATGAGAAGACCTAAACCCAAATTGTTTGCAGTAAAGTATGCTGTTTTTAGTAATGAAGTCTGATAGTCTTTTAAAAAACAATTTTTCAAGAATTCTATTAAATATAGATAACAATGAGATTGGTCTGTAATTATTGACGCTAAGTTGAGAACCGTTTTTGTATACCGGTATTACTCTTGCAGTTTTAAAATGATTAGGTACAATACCGTTGGAAAAGGAAAAGTTAAATATGATTTCTAGTGGTTTTGAGATAACACTTTGCAGCAGTTTTAGTATCTTTGTAGGTACACTATATGGACCAGATGCTTTTGAATGTGTATATTATGCAAATACCACAGCTACATTCCATGCATTGTTGGAGGGCGATTTGGTTTTTAAACTTAACCCTGGTCCCAACAACAGAGTGATTGATTCTATTGTTACAACGCATCGCAGATCACAAAAGATGATGTCAACTTCAACACGTAATACAGCGAACCTTGTCAACATACGTCGTGAACCTTATATTAGGAATGCTATTCATCCTCTGTCCTTATGTTTGATGAACACTCAATCTATCAGAAACAAAACAGCGGACTTTGTGGACTATGTTTGTGAAAATAAATTCGATCTAGTTACAGTTACAGAAACCTGGTTGGAGGCAATCGACGACTCTATTAGAGCGCAGTTATGCCCTACTGGTTACAAATTTATGGATAAACCTCGCGAGGGCCGTCGTGGCCGTGGGTACTGCTCTTCTTTACAGAGATTCTCTGAAAATGACTATGGCTAGCTCTGGATAGCCTGCGTCACATCCGGACTTTTTCTCGGTTAAGTCCGTCTGTGAAACAACGCCACAAACCGTGTTCTGGACCCCCAGCTGACTAGCACGGATATAAGAAGCGATTTCTGATTGGCTCATGCCTTCTTCGATTCTAACATGCTCGCTGATTGGTCAAAAGCTTGTCATAACTGCCTTTCATCGCGCCAAGTCCAAAGTTTTAATGTTACACATGGTTTTGACCTTTGACATGTGTAGTTGTTTGAACGAAATTTACTGCAAAGTTTATGATTCAAAAAGACAGATTTAGCACGAGCAGCAAAGGAAAATTCAATATTTGATTGGCCTTTTATTTCTATTGAGAGAAAATCTCTAGAAGTATGTCAAGCTTGTTTGAAGAATTATAAAACACAATTTGTCTATAAACGAACAAACTATTGGGCTTATCTCACACAGCACAAGCAATGAAATAAATCTAACAATACCTTCAAAGTTAAGTAAGTTTATTGACTTTGTCGCTCATCCATGAGAATAAATATTTAGCATAATACTCGATCGATAAACGTGGTTCTCTCCCAATGGATGATGTTGTTCACAACTGATCAGCATTAAAATATCACAGATCTTCGATATAGCGTGTCGGAAGGTCGATTAAAACATCATTCTGCTCAAAAAGGCTTTGATACTCTCCTTTCATTCAGGCAAAAGCATACTAACTCGTAGCTTAGCAAAAGGTTTTCAATTTTCAAATTGATTTTCGATAACTACAAACGGCTGCTTGTTTTGTTTATATTTTGTCACATGTGCGTAGAAAGATATCCAAACCAATCAGCGAGCATGTTAGAATCGAAGAAGGCATGAGCCAATCAGAAATCGCTTCTTATATCCGTGCTAGTCAACTGGGGGTCCAGAACACGGTTTGTGGCGTTGTTTCACAGACGGACTTAACCGAGAAAAAGTCCGGATGTGACGCAGGCTAGCTCTGGACAAATGGAATCATTTGAGTATTGAGAATGGATAGTGACACCATCCGCCGCTAATAATCTTAGAGTCATCATCTTCTACAGACCGCCATATTCGGAAGACCACAGGGTACCCATGAGTGTGTTCTTCAATGAATTTTCTAACCATATAAAGTCAGTGATTCTCTCAAAGGAACAGTTGTTGATTATTGGAGACTTTAATATCCACGTCGACGTCTCCAGTGATCCGGACACTATAAAGTTTTTAGACCTCATTGATTCATTTGGATTTCAACTGCATGTCGACATGCCCACGCATATCTACGGTCATACGTTGGACCTTGTGATTACTCGTAAGGCAAGCACTATCATTCAAGCATCACCAAGGATCGGCCGGTACCTCTCTGACCACGCCTCCATTATCTGTGATCTGGAGATCAAAAAACCTACTTCCACGGCCAAGACGGTCACCTATAGGAAACTTAGGTCTGTTAATATGGCCTGTCTCCATGACAACCTAGCGTCGTCTGACTTGTGCACCACAGTCTACAGTGAAGGGCGTGGCCCTGCAGATCTCGACAACCTTATTAAGAACTATGAGACTACACTACCTGACCTGATTGACCACCATGCACCCATCAAGACAAAAAGTATACGGAACCGACCGCAGGTTCCCTGGTATAATGAGGAGATCGCCGAGGCCAAAAGAGAACGTCGTAAAGCGGAGAAGAAATGGCGGAAGTCTAAATTGACATCGGACTTTCTACTCTTTAAGAAGAAGAAAAATTACACTACTTTGATTGTTAATAAAGCGCGAAAGGACTTTTACTCTGACTTTATCGATAATAACAGCTGTGATCAGGGTAAGCTATTTAGAGGGATGAAAAAACTTCTAGCACCAAAGGAGAGTCTTTGTTTTCCCGATTACAATGATATTCGTTCTCTGGATGACGACATAGGTGAATTCTTTTACCGTAAGATAAGTAATATCCGTAATGGGCTTGATGTCTCCTAAGTTGCTGAGGAGAATAGATACAATGTTCCAGAAGATCCCATAGTGGAGGACAACCAACGAACATCTGAGTTCCGGCAGCTCTCTTGTGATGACGTCCGTAGTTTCGTACAGAAGTCCGCTAAAAAGACCTGCGCCCTTGACCCAATGCCAACATCTTTGGTCGTGAACTGCCTTGAGGAACTCCTTCCTGTAATCACATGTGTACTAAATTCCTCACTGTCTTTGGGTCATTTTCCGTCTAAATGGAAAGAAGCTCTTGTTGATCCTCGCCTCAAGAAATCCGGGAAAGACATCTCGTTTCAAAATCTTCGACCTGTGAGCAACCTTCAGTTTATCTCAAAATTAGCTGAGCGTGCTGTATTCAATCAGATGCATGAACACATGATGAGATTTGAGCTGTACCCACTACTGCAGTCGGCCTATCGCGCTTGTCACAGTACTGAGACCGCTCTGCTGAAGGTGCATAATGATATCTTGCTAAACATGGATCGCCAAAGGGTAACACTGCTGGTACTTCTCGACTTAAGTGCCGCATTCGACACGGTGGATCACCACGTGCTACTAAAACGTCTGGAATCTAGCTTTGGAATAACTGGGACTGCATTGCGTTGGTTTACATCCTATTTATCTGGGAGATCTCAGAGCATCAGTTTCGAGGACAGCTACTCCAAGAGGTTTGATCTACCCCACGGTGTTCCTCAAGGTTCGTGCCTTGGACCAATGTTGTTCACTATATATGCCAGTAAGCTGTTTGAAATAATCAAGGTTCATCTTCCGGAAGTACATGCCTATGCTGACGATACCCAGCTGTATCTGGCGTTTAAACCAGACTCTGACGCCAGTCAGATGGATGCAGTGAACGCTATGCAAGATTGTATTGACAATATCAGGACTTGGATGGCGTTAGATAAATTAAAACTCAATGAAGATAAAACAGAGATTGTTTTAATTGGCACTCGGCCACAACTAGGTAAAGTGAACATTGCACATCTAAACATTGGTCAAGCAAATATACCAATAGTATGCTCAGCTGTCCGCAATCTTGGCTCGTGGTTCGATTCAAACCTTAGTATGACCACGCACATTAATAAGATCTGTCAATCAGTGTTTTATCATTTGTTCAATATTAGACAAATTAGGAAGTTTTTGACATATGACAGCACTAAATTGCTTGTGCAGGCTGTGATCATGGCGCGTATTGACTACTGCAATGGACTCTTGTATGGGGTACCAGCTGTGCATCTTTCTAAATTACAGCGTCTCCAAAATTTGGCAGCGCGACTTATAAGTTTTACACCTAGATATTGTCATATATCGCCAGTTCTTGCTGCCAGTAAGGTTTAGAATTCTATATAAAATTGCTGCTATTACCTTCAAGATTATTAACAACTTAGCTCCAACGTATCTAAGCGACCTCATAAGCATAAAACTGAGTCCGTGCTATAACTTGCGATCTAGAGCTGCTGGCATTGTGTTGCATGACCCGACAAGTAGGTTTAAGCGCACGCTTGGAGACAGATCATTTACAGCAGCTGCTCCTAAGACCTGGAACAATCTACCTGACTATATTAGGAAAGAGAACAATTTTAATAAGTTTAAAAGTCTTTTGAAGACACATTATTTTACAGAAGCATTTAGTAACTTAACTTAGTTTTTTATTTTATTTTACTTGTTTTACTATTACTTAGTTATTTAGTTTCGATACATCTTATCTTAAATTAAGGCTATGCACACTTTGTTCTATTTTCAACTACATGTAAATATTATAATATTAGTACTATCATAATTTGTATATATATATATATATATTTAAGTAGTTTTGTATATAGTGTATAGTATTTCATTTAATGTAATGCGCATTTGATCATATATAACATGTTAAAATGCGCAATATAAGTATTAAACATTATTATTATTATTATTGATTTAATCGTTCTAGAATAAAAATATTATCAGTGATAAAACAAATTCATTCAAGGGATGAATCGATGAATCGGTGAATTTATTGATGGAGGAATGAAAGAAATATGATAAATGAATGAATAAATAGATCAAGGATGAGACGGAACAATGCACCACAAAAGTATATAATTCATTGAATAAATGTGTGGATTAGTGGTTTACCACCACCTCTCAGCGCTGTGGTCCAGAGTCCCGGCTTGGGCATGTAAGTTGAGTTTGTTTGATGTGTTCTTCTCTCCTATGCCACGAGGGTTTTTTGCGGGTTATCCGGTTTTCTTTCTCTGCAAAAATGAACAAGTGGCACATGTTCATTTTTGCAAAAAGTCAAATGCGCCGTTACAATGAATCGAAATGTTGACAAAGCCTAAGCATTGTGTGTGTTCACTTTGTCAACATATCGATTCATTGTAACATATCGATTCATTGTAACGGCGCATTTGACTTTTTTGTCATCATATCGATTCATTGTAACGACACATTTAATAGTTATTTTTGTCATCATATCGATTCATTGTAACGACGTATTTAATAGTTATTTTTGTCAACATATCGATTCATTGTGACGACGTATTTAATAGTTATTTTTGTCAACATATCGATTCATTGTAACGACGTATTTATAGTTATTTTTTGTCAACACATCGATTCATTGTAACGACACATTTAATAGTTATCTTTGTCATCAGATCGATTCATTGTAACGACGTATTTATAGTTATTTTTTGTCAACACATCGATTCATTGTAACGACACATTTAATAGTTATCTTTGTCATCAGATCGATTCATTGTAACGACGTATTTAATAGTTATTTTTGTCAACACATTGATTCATTGTGACGACGTATTTAATAGTTATTTTTGTCAACATATTGATTCATTATGACAACGTATTTAATAGTTATTTTTGTGAACATATCGATTCATTGTGACAACGTATTTAATAGTTATTTTTGTCAATTCATTGCTTATAATTACCACTTTATGTTTGAAAATAGCGCAGGACTGAGAAACTATACTTGTTTAGGCATATAAATCTATCTTGTCATCATAGCGATAAAGTGTTACGCCTATCTGTCATTAGATCGATTCATTGCTGGGATCGATGTCGTACTTTTTATTGAACTAACCGAGGCCCTTTATAGCTCAGCACTTACTCGGGCTTCCTGTGTGTGTCATCTCTTTTGTCAGCAAACTGATGAACAAATCTCAAAAAAATAAGCAAGAAACTTGGTAAAATAAATAAGATTAATTTTCATGACAGATTTTCGACGTCGACGATAGATAGATTGAAGAGTACCTGATTGCTTCACTGGATTAAAATCATTGAATAATCTCTAATCGCCTAGTGAAGCGAGAGGTCACCAAGTCGGTTGGTAATTTTATTAAAAAAGACAACGAAACTCTTTGTAACTCGTACCAAACTAAAAGTTTGCTTTTACCATTATTGGAGGGAGAATCAAATGACAAACTTGTTTTTGATAATGTCTCTCGTGCTGTTGTTTCTTGCTGCTATAATCGCTCACTTCGTTTGTCACACATCTTGGGTTTCCATTTGAAAATAGTGGACACAGAATCTTTTTTATGGAGGCTCGGGTCAATATTTTTATGGTACACCTAGCCGCATTCAGACGGCTGTAACTTCTTTTGGAATCATTCGATTTGCTAGCCGTTTTCACACGATATCAGGCATAGATTAAAGTTGTCAAAAATATAAAGTTTGGTTTGAGCCAGCGTTTTCGTTGTGACATGCATCAATCGATAGTGTGGGTCAAGGCCCCCAACATATTGCAATATGAAAAAATTTAATGAGAGCGTTTTGGAAATTGCGACGAATATTTTCCTAGAGAAAATATTACGATTTCCCGCGTGTCAAATTTATGCCCTCGAAATCAATACTTTGCTTGATTGAGGACATTGAATTTTTTTTACTACAGGCTTCTAGGTATGAATTCAAACTCTGACTGTGGTTGTTATGGTTGAAATTGTGGTTATCATTTTGAGTTTGTGAATTTTTATACTTGTAGCTCAATGAGTTCCATTTGTCGCCGGATCAGATAGGATATTACCATCTGATTACCATTACCATCTACCCAATCAAAGTATTGATTTCGAGGGCATAAATTTGACACGCGGAAAATCGTAATATTTTCTCTAGGAAAATATTCGTCGCTTGATATTTCCAAAACGCACTCATTAAATTTTTTCATATTGCAATACGTTGGAGGCCTTGACCCACACTATCGATTGATGCATGTCACAACGAAAACGCTGGCTCAAACCAACTTTAAATTTTTGACAACATTAATTTATTCCTGATATCGTGTGAAAACGGCTAGCAAATCGGATGATAATATAGTACAATTAACGATTTAAATGTACTCCTCTCGTCCGTCCAATCAGAATGGAGTAATTTTATAAAGTATATTATCTATAACATTTGGAGTCATTCAATAACATTTTTTCATTTTGAGTTAATCAATAACATTTTGAGTAATTTATCTATATTTATTGTAATTTATCTCTATATATATATTGTAATTTATCTATATTTATTGTAATTTATCTATCTATCTATATATATATATATATATATATATATATATATATATATATATATATATATATATATATATATATATATATATATATATATATATATATATATATATATATATATATATCTATATATATATATATATATATATATATATATATATATATATATATATATATATATATATATATATATATATATATATATCTATCTATATATATATATATATATATATATATATATATATATATATATATATATATATATATATATATATATATATATATATATATATATATATATATATATATATATATATATATATATATTTATAATATAGCTTAGATAGTACGTAAGCTCTGATTGGTTGATTCACTCAAAAAAGCTATGCTCTATTTCACCGGTAGAGACATGGTTTTTGATTGACAGCTCACAATTTTAATAAGCTAGACTATTTCTGTAAGCTACTACATTTACTAAAAACGGTTATTAAAATGTAAAAAGACTTTCCACCTTATGACCTTTCTGTTAACCTATAAAACCCTAAAGCCTACGGTGCAATGACATGCAAACGCGACAAAAATCATAAATACGCCGCCTTTTGACAAACTGTAAAGTTGGAAGTCAAACGTTGAATTTGATTAAAGCAAACAAAAACAAAAGGAAAACAGCGTTTCAAAGTGGCAATAATTTTTATTTCAGTTTATCCTTGAAATATGAAGATAATTTTTAAGATAATTTCATAGTGAAGAAGTGAGATTTTTTTGCAATTGAACTTGATTAATCTTGAACAAATACATGTTGAATTTATCGACGGCAAAATATTATATTTTGTTTTATAAAAACAAACAAACACACAATCAAGTACAGAATTATAAATGTGTTTTCTTGTTCTTTTATTCTTATAAATAAACCACGTTTGAAAACACGCAATGTGAACAAAGACAAAAAAGCAGATTTACAATTATTTTTCAATTGTCTCGTCAAAATGAAAACAGAAAGTGATCAACTTTAAACCTGCAAACGTTTGATTAAAAGTAAATAAATACATACTTTCAGCAGCCTAAGCAATCTTGTGGATGTGGTCTTTGCTCTTTTTAACTTGAAAACGTTGTACACAACAAGCTTGTCTTGTTCAAACTGTTTTTTTTTCTTAGTACTCTCAGTGAATAAATTGCTGTCAGTCGGCTCGGCTTTCACCACTCAAATAAAGTTCAAATTCGCTTGAATTGCTGTATATATGTCAGTCTCATGCAAGAGTTCAGCTAAAGGTTTTTGTTTTTAGGCACAGAAGTCATCCAAAGCTATATTTTAACGGTTTTTTGAGTAAAATTCCTTCTTTTTAGCTAACAAAAAAAAACCCAGGAAGAAAGTGTACAGTACCTTGGTCCCTTTTGGTCAAGATTGCTCAATAGTACACTGATTGTGATTGGTTCATTGGGCACTGGTGTTAGTTTTGAGAATTACAATTTTAATCAGCAAATATAACTAAGTTTTTACGGGAAAACCTGCATTGCTATATTATAAAAGCAATAGAAGCCAGTTCCTATGACTCTACCAGTGAAATAGAGCACTTGGGATGTTGTTAGAAACACTCGAAAAAGTTATAAAATCACTCGCTTTCAGCTCGTGATTTTATAACTTTTCTCGTGTTTCTCCCAACATCCCGCGTGCTCTATTTCACCGGTAGAGTCATAGGAACTGGCTTCTATTGCTTAAATATATATATATATATATATATATATATATATATATATATATACAGTCGTTTGCAAAAATTCTGACCGCACCAAAGTATATCGGGTGCATTGTGGGTAATGTTTATTTATGCCTTTGAGTGCTTTCATGCACTCTTGGTACTATCAGAACCATCCATAATACTTTAATGATACTTACTACATGTCATTGAATGAATTCTGAAAAAAATTGGAGCGTTTTAAGGCAGAATTACCTACATATCTATATACCTATATACTTATATACTTATATACTTGTACGGTCAGAATTTTTGCAAATGATTATATATATATATATATATATATATATATATATATATATATATATATATATATATATGTGTGTGTGTGTGTGTGTGAGGGTAGGAGTAAATTAACACAACTACAAATTCATCTCTGAGATGAATTTGTAGTTGTGTTAATTTACTCCTACCCTCACATATATTTTGCTCTACTTCATCGTATCGAGCACTCTCAACGGATGATTCGAACCATATACAGTTTTGTCTATATTTTTTCTCGTTTCTCCTCACTAAATTTTTTGACCAAAATTTGTAATTTATTCAAAACTAGCTAACTGACTTGTTTAGCCTTACGGTTATTTCAGTTAGCGTTTACTAATTTAATTTAGCGTTTAATTAATTTATGTTAATTAGTTTGTACAAAATTAGTACTAAATAAATCATTGTAATTGTAATTACGTCTTTTGTTACTGTTGTTGTTGTTGTTTGTAACAATCAATGTATAGAGCTTAGAACAGATTTGTATTTGCGCTTTATAAATAAAAATCATTATTATTATTATTATTATTATTATTATTATTATTATTATTATTATTATTATTATTATTATTATTATTATTATTATTATTATAATTATTATTATTATTGTCATTGTCATTGTCACGTCATTCCATTCCGCAAAAGTCAACACTGTGAGCAGAATTCTGTGCTAAAATATTTAACGTAGAGGTAGTGAGTCTGAGTCTCCCCAATTAGTAGGACACTAGTGTCTGGCTAGATGATTGTGAGCAGAGTTGTGTGCTAAATTATTTAACGTAGAGGTAGTGTGTCTGAGTCTCCCCAATTAGTAGGACACTAGTGTCTGGCTAGATGATTGTGAGCAGAGTTGTGTGCTAAAATATTTAACGTAGAGGTAATGAGTCTGAGTCTCCCCAATTAGTAGGACACTAGTGTCTGGATAGATGATTGTGAGCAGAGTTGTGTGCTAAAATATTTAACGTAGAGGTAGTGAGTCTGAGTCTCCCCAATTAGTAGGACACTAGTGTCTGGCTAGATGATTGTGAGCAGAGTTGTGTGCTAAACTATTTAACGTAGAGGTAGTGAGTCTGAGTCTCTCCAATTAGTAGGGCACTAGTGTCTGGCTAGATGATTGTGAGCAGAGTTGTGTGCTAAAATATTTAACGTAGATGTAGTGAGTCTGAGTCTCCCCAATTAGTAGGACACTAGTGCCTGATGCTAAATACATCGAGACGTTAAAAAAAGTGATATATTTAATTGTTTTTTTTTTTTATCATGTAAACTATTATATGCATGTATAAACCATTACAATGTGCGCCCATGTCTTGACGTTAATTAAATGCTTTCAGGATTCTCAAATTCTTTCCATACTTTCGCCCTATGAATCACAGTTTGAATGGTTTGACCGATAAACTACAGTCAGATCTGCTGTTTGCCAATTGCTGATAACAGTTTGCTATTTTTACTAGTTCCAGCCCTAATTATATTTTAAGTGTTATCGGTCTTTTTGGTGTAGATGTTTGTGGTTGAAAGGCTAAGTCAAGCCTATTACTTATACAGTACAAATGTTTAAATTTAAAAAAAAAAAAAATTCAAGACATGATTCAACTTAGTTATTGATTTTCTGAACACTTTTCCTTTTTGTAAATGTGTAATGAGGAAAATATTAGAAGAAAGTATTGACCGTGCAATTCAAGGATATCTAGGAATAAAAATAATTTCATATCAAGTCGTCTAATCCCAAACAGACATGCAAATAATCCTGGAATTTTAACTTTGATAGATTTTAAATCGGGCGACCTTAATTCTCGTTATGACTTTAAGAAATTGAGTTATTGATTCAGAGCACCATTTTTAGTTACAAAACACTATGTTTTATGTTTGTTATGGTGCTAGTTTCAGCATAGCATAGTTGATAAGGGAAATGGAACACATATTTGAATATCCTTTTTCCTTATTTTTCATCGCGTTTTTCAATTCTCCCATCTCCACAATGCTTTTCGACATTTTTCTTCCTCCTCCCTATATTTTCTTCCAATGTTTTCTCCAATCTCAAAGTCTATTTGAGATCTTTTAAACAGTTTCTCAGTCAGTCCTCCCTAATCCGTTCCTCACATGCACCCCTTGGCAGATGCAATGTTTGTAAGTCTGCTTAAGGCATGTATCATGTACATTTTGCCGACTAATCAGGTCACAACCTTCCCATGAAATATAAAACGAGTAAAAAAAAATCCTCTCTTTGACTAATGCAGTTTCTAGTCTAAACTAATCCGTTTGTCACACCACTAAAGGACGCTTTATATCTCCCACAGGAAATATACTTAACAAGGATATCATAGTGACAAAGTCCGAATAGTCAGTACGGGAGCAACAGATTAAGGATAACATGTTCAACAACTCAACTACCATGACAGAGTGTTCTGCGAGTGCAGTGGATTCTGATTTCGCTAAGGTCGTTAAGTATGTGATCTATTCCATGATAATGATAGTTGCAACGCTTGGCAACATGTTCATCATCACGGTAGTCTACAAGAAGAAGACAATGAGGAGGACAACTAACATCTTCATTGCTAATATGGCTTTGTCCGATATGTTAATCGCTGTTATCGTCGTACCTAGAATGATCGTGGAACTGTATGTAGGACCTCGACGTTGGCTGATTGATGGCTCTTTAGGCTCTTTAACTTGCAAGTTTACCAACTTCTTTGCTGACTTTTCATTGTGTATTACAATCACAAGTCATGCAGTTATTGCTGTGGATCGTTTCTGGGCTATCGTGTATTGTCTACGGCCATCCCCCGTCACTCCTACTCGACGAAAGTACATCATCGCAATCATATGGCTCTACAGCTTTCTTCTACACTCGCCAAACCTGTACATTTACAAATTACGATACATTAAAGGCAAGGCTTTTTGCCGTATAAACTGGCACCCGTTGGATAACTTTACATCGCAGAGGACCTTTTTCAGCTTTATTTTAGTGTTCGTAATCTGTATTCCTGGGTTTTTAATGAGCGTGTTGTACATTTGGCTCATTGTTTCACTGAATAAGACTATTATCCATCACCCTAATGTGAGGCAGCAACGTCAGAAAGAAGACGTGGTAGTTCTACGTAAAATTGCTGTCTTGCTTTCTGTCTTCCTGGTCAGTTGTTTACCAATCACTATTCTTGGTATTCTACACTTTTATGTCTGGCAATGGAAAGCCCCATGCTCTGCTTGGATGTATGCCTATATGGCGCATACTTTATTGTTATCTAACAGTGCCGTTAATCCTTGGTTATGCATAGCACTCCAAGAAAACTATAAACTTCATATTCGTAAAATATTTAACTGGACCAGGCAGTGCTTTTGTATTGGCTCTACTAAAAGGTCAATGAAGATTCAAGTATATGAACTTGGGGAACTATCAGTGAAGGGAAAAAATGAGAGGGATAGCCTGGTAACATATAGAGAAACAGTAAACCAGAATTAATGTAATTCCAGCAAATCAGCCTTAGTTGTTGAAAATAGAACAACAAAAAAGAAAGAAAAGTAAAGAAAAGAAAGAAAAGAAAAGAGAAGAAAAGAATAGAAAAGAAAAGAAAAGAAAAGAAAAGAAAAGAAAAGAAAAGAAAAGAAAAGAAAAGAAAAGAAAAGAAAAGAAAAGAAAAGAATAGAAAAGAAAAGAAAATAGAAAAGAAATAAGTAAAATAAGTAAAAATAACTGCTGAACCGCAACGCTTCTTGTGCGACTTTATTAGACATTGTGAGGCGTTGGTCGGTGTAGATTAGATTGCATGGACCAAATTTTCATTTTCTTTGAACGATATAGTACAACAAAAAGATACAAAACTATGAAATAGGAAAATAATATATAGCTCGCCTTCTTTAAGCAAATATGCACGAGCTGGCGTACAAGAGAAATTCATATGTAGATGATCTTTCCAGATTTTCTTTTTCATAGTGCTAGTTTATAAATCTATTTTTTTTTTTACACCAGTAATTATAATTTCATGCTCGAAATCGAAACATCGAGTCAATTTCACAAGTTATTATTAAACGTTTATTTATTTAAGAAGCCCCAGGCTAATCTGGCCAGGACGTTGAGTGAATAATATCACTTAAAACCGCTTTGTACAACAATTATAACAGGGTTGTACTGTTTAAAAAAAATTTAAAACCTATAGATCAGCCGAATTTCATTTTGGTGTAAAGTTACAGCAATTTATGCAATTTTCAATAGAATACAAAAAAACCTAGAAAGCTCCATATTCTGGATAGGCTAGCATTTACGCATTTTCCCACTCGGGGTGACACTAACATGTTGTGCATGTTCACTTTGCGCTAATTGGCTAGTTTCCTATGAATAATTTAGATAAATTGTGAGTACTTTACCAAAATATTCTAGTTAAGCCCCAGGTACACACTGTAAACATTCCCTATTATTAAACAATTAAAGACGCTTGCTAAGAACATGTAAGAACGGCTGTGCATTTTACACACTTTGATATACTCTATTGTATAATATCTATTAGAAATCACGCATTCTGCTTGGCCGAGACGCGTGCTTTATGAGAGCACACAGCACGCGCGTTTGCATGTTGATCAAATATGTCAATTTGTATTGTATAATAGAACTGGAAAACTTACTTTCTGTGCTGTATTTAGTTATAAAACACATGGGAATTGTGTTGAGAAGCATTCTGCTTCGCTTCGTGCTTACTTCTCTCGTGCGCTGTTTTATAACTGTACATAACACAAGCCCGCGTTTTCTATATCTTTATTTTAATCAATTCGCGTTGAAGTAAAATATTCAAATAGACGTCTTTAGAAACGGCGTTCAGTGTTTGATCTGCCGCACTATTGTCTCTAGATTAATATTAATAAACCAGTCACTGAAAGACGTGGTTTGCCGCAGGCTGAGGAAGTAATAGATCAGATATGTCGAGTCAGTTTTACGGTATTGATGAATCGCATACATGATGACATTGAAAAACAGCTGGTTACATCGGTATTTTTAAGTAAATATAAAGTAGCAAATCCTTGATTTATACCCAGGGTAGGGGGGGGGGGGGGGGGGGGATGTATGGTAACTCCTATATACGTATACTCTACTTTCAGAATAACAATAATGCCTTCTGTTCTTTTTTTTTGGGGGGGGGGGAGGGGGGGGGGGTGGAAAAGGAGCTATTGTATATTAATAGCTATTATTATTCAAAACAAACCAATGGTCATTCAAATCAAACAAATTTGAATTACAATAGTAACCAAAAAAAAAAAAACAGAAGTACTGATTATGGTTATGTGAAAGGGCGGGGATGATCGTAATAAAATAAATAATGAAAATAAATAAAATGTAAATAAAATGACTACTAAAATGTAATAGAGCCTGGTCCATGTGAGCATGTCAATTTATAAAATTTTTTCCCTAAAAAAGTGCAATCTATTTGTGATTCTGGCTGTTGTATTCTCTTGATATAATATTCTCTGTCAAACACCCTTAAAGGTACAAGCTTTGTATATAATACAGGACATGTAAATTTTCAACTTCTAACGGTACAACGAGCATTCCGCCCTTATAATTACCGGATACGAGTACCCCCGTTCGCCAGAGATCTACATTTGTATACATACTATGTAAATACAACATTAATCGTTGGTAGCACCTATCAATGTCTTGCCCCAACAGTGGGAGTGCGGGCAAAGACGGGCTATTGAACATAAACTTTGCATGCCCGTACCTGGGGCTGCTCGATGATTTTTGACAATAATTCTGCGTCCACAACAGTAAATATGTGAGTAAGTATATGAATTTGACGTCCCAGGATACGGGCTATTGACAAAAAGATATGAAAAATGTCAATAGCCCCTGGGTATGCCCGCACTCCCCCCGTTGGAGCAAGGCATTGATGTTTATTGTACAAAATTATTAATGGCTATACCCCATTGATTTGAGAAATATATTACCTCCCAAAGTTTGTGAAATATCTAATTTTTCCTTAAAGTGCAAAAGAAGTCAAAAATGGGACATATTTTGTTGAATTCTAGACATCGTGAGATTTAAAATGGTATATGTATAAGCCTGATCGGGCAAATCCGGGGGGAGTTATTCGCGCGTGAAAGTGACGTTTTGGGCTTCCTGTGCCAGGTAGACCGTGAATTTAGAAACTAGGTCGACAGCCGATCTGTGACGACACAAGTTACTCTCACGTGACCAGCTCGATATGCGTACGAGCTAGCGTACAGTCAGTTCGAGCTTTATACGAAATAATTAAACTGATCTATTAGGGTATTACGGTGTTTACGTAAATCAAACACACTCCAATAATGGTAATTAACCATTAACTAATGTATTAGTGTGATAATAAGTTTGAAAAATGTGAGTTTTTGCCGAGATTATTGCCGACAAGCAATCAGTTTTGAAAGCGCTTTACAACATCGGTTGTAATAAACCCGTCGGCCCGAAACACAACTGACAACACTTCGATTCAAATCACGTAATAAAACACATGTTATTCTGTGTATGATCAAACCTAAACACTCCAATAATGATAATTAAAAAATAACTAATGTATTAGTGTTATAACTAGCGGTTCTTATCAGAAGTGAAGTGCTGCGATGTGTATTTGTATGCACTTAAAGTAAGCTATTGTCGACATTCATGCGCTTCAAAGCATTTTCGTATTGTTAAGACTGTGAAACAATAGAAATACGCTTCAAAACTCATTACTTTTGACGGTGCCTAAACTTTTGTATTCTTTGTAGAGTTTCAGGTTGTAGCTTATGGTTCAATGAAAAGTTGTTATTATTGAAGTTGTTTTTGTTAAAAACGTGAGTTTATTTTCCAATCTAGTTTGTTTTTGAAAATGAGTTTCTTCGATGATTCTTTTCTTAAAGTAGGCTTTTTGTGCATCTAAACTATTTTGCGATTGAGTTTCGGTTTGTTCAGATGTTTTTTTCTTGAAGTATGCTTTTTGTGCATCTAATCTTTTTTGCCTTTCAATTGCAGTTTGTGTTAATTTGCTATTTTTTTGATATGTTCTCATCTTTTCTAGCCTGGTTTCTCTATGATGTGGCGTTTCTTCTGGGAGTTTTCTTTTTTTTGTTTTTTCAATATTTTTTTCCTCTTTACATTCAGAAAATTCAACAACTTTTCTCGTACACAAATTTTTATTGTTAGTCGACATTAGTTGGTGAGTTGGTGATTTACTAGTGTTACTAACAAATTGAACAGGCATAATTTCAAAGAATTCACTACTTAATTCAATGGAAAGTGAACGTAAATATTGTTCTAATGTGGTTAGATCACAGCATTTCATAACAACAGCAGTGCCATTATCAAGCATACCATAATCGTTACGTGCATGAGAATCAAAAACATAAATAACATTGTCAGTATGTTTAATCAATGCCATCGTATAACCATCTAGTATCATAAATGCATAATTATCATTCGAGAAAGTATTCATCAAGGCAGAATGTAAATCAAGATCGTTTGCCTCGTCGGGCGATTGATTTGGATCGTTTGCCTCGTTGGGCGATTGATTCTGTGTCATCGTAAACCAAAGGACTCGATCTTGCAGATAATTCAGAGAAATCGTCTCTTCATCAGGTACAGAGCGTTCTTCGAAAGCTTTTAAAAACATGGAATCTCCTTCGGCTAAAAGACGATCCACCGTCTGTGTTGTCCATTTCGAAATATTACCACAATTTGCACATAACAGAGCTGAAAGAGTCATAAAAGCACATTGTCTTCCTCTTGAAATGTTGCTAAAACGACCATCACCTTGATGAATACTTCCTCGAGTAAATAAAGTCGCATTTAACATAAAGTAATTATCATACATACCTTCGCCAAGAGACCATGTGGTTTACGGCGCATTAATCATTTGATAATAACCGCTGATTACGATTACGGCAGGCGCAAAAATTGTCAATCGCTACCTAGCCCACGAAATCGACTTTCGACTTGGGTATTGATCGTGTTACACAGGGATCCCAATGGAAAATCTGCGAGATTAGTGTCGCTGCTCACTTCGTTCGCAGCAATAAGTTTGAAAAATGTAAGTTTTTCTGCCAAGTTACGAAAGCGCTTACTAGAGCGCAAAGCCCAAAAGTGTGACCGCAGATAATTTATTCACATTCTTTTGACATGTTTGTCTGTAGCTGCTTTGGATTCAAATGGACTTCATTCTAGCTCTTTTAACCTCAAAATTCATCTGAAGATTGGCATCATTCTTGTCTTGTGATTCACAGTGAGAAATGCTGACATTTAATCTAGAGCAGTTGATTGAAAAGATGTAGAGAAAGTATGAATTAATTATCGCCGGTCATACTTTTGGGCTTTGCGCTGTAATATCGAACATTTATCATGGCGAAATTATTGTCGAATTACGGTCGTTTCGAGCTTTCTCCTTCCTTACATAGTCTGTTCCTTCCACGTTATAATTCTTGTCGAATGAACCTTGCGTGAAATGTTGACAACAAACGAAACTAGATATACTTTTCAACTTCTCTTGAAGTAAAGTTGTCAAAATGAATCCTCAGTTGACACTTCAATGCAGTAACTTGTGTCGTCACTTCCGGTAACTCGCCCCAGACCGAAAAATCCCGGCCAGGGCGTGGTCACAACGATGTTTAAAGATCGATAAAATATTCCCAATTGCTTCAAATTGAATTCTGACAACGGAAATCGATTAACTAAGATGTCTAGAATTGAGGGAAATATGTCCCATTTTTGACTTCATAAGCACTTTAAGAAAAGGAGATGATTACACTCTCTTTCGAACGAGTTCGAACTGAAAGATTCAGAAGTTCTTTTTCCCCCTCAACTGTTTCTTCGTGGAATTCTTTAAACATATCACTTCGTAAATTAGATTCTCTTTTGTTGTTTAAAAAGAAAGTTCATCATTTATTTTACCCCCATGAATACAATAAAATTTACAGCATATCTCTTACTCGTTATGCCTCGGTTTTACATACTAGATTGCGTCTTGGTTGTTGTGCGTTGAATTCGTATTTGTTTAAAATTAATCGTAGTCTAAGCCAGGATTGTCTATGTCAACACGATATAAAAGAGTCAGTTCAACACTATCTTCTGTTCTGTCCCCGGTACTCTGCTCAACGTGATTCGCTACTTACCTCTGCTGCACAACTTATCGATAATTGGTGTAACTTATCTTTTAAGAAAACACTTTTTTTACTGTTGCACAGTTCAAATGAAATATCTTTTTCTGATAATAAAACATTATTTTTTTGCGGTGCAACAGTACATAATTAACTCTAGCCGTTTTTCTTAGTGAAATTATACTTATTATACTTATTTATTTAACTTAAAATTTTTTATTGCCTTTCATATACTTTAATAACATTACTTTAGTAAGCTTTTCTTTATTATATTATATTTATTATATGTAATTTGTTCTAGGCCTAAAACTCCATTTAATTTACTGTATTGTAAATAATATATAGACCCCCTCGATGAGCTCTTGCTCTTGGGGTTAATATCTGAATAAAATATGTTTATATATATAAAACTGAATAAAAGACATTGATAGTGCATTAATCCTAGCCTCCTCCGCATGCAGCTCTTGACTCTGGGCTTCCTTTGTTGATTTTGGGCTTCCTGTTGCGGAACAAAAGGTGGGGGGAGGGGGTGAGGGTGAGAGAAAACTCCTTACTTAGGCCCATTCCTCTCCGGTTCGCATGATAAAGGAAACCCAGCAGGGGACAAAGGAAACCCAGCAGGGTTGCATGCGGAGGAGGCTACATTAATCCTTCATCAGAGTGAAGGAACGACCGCAGCTCAGTTTGTAAAGTCAAATAAAAGGAAAAACATCCAAGAATTATAGCACAAGGACTGAATTAAGTTGTTGAAACGGCTTTTTCGCCTAAAAACGATTATTTCGATAAAAAATTCAAGGTTAAAAAAGTGTGATTTTTACTATTGAATAGTAAGGCAAAAACGATCATTTTTGACATTGCTAAAATTGAAATAAAGTTTT
This sequence comes from Metridium senile, assembly GCA_949775045.1. NCBI lineage: Eukaryota > Metazoa > Cnidaria > Anthozoa > Actiniaria > Metridiidae > Metridium > Metridium senile. Next base: position 32,727,812 of record OX459096.1, on the reverse strand, counting down.
AGCGCTAGAAATGTTTCTTGTGACTGATATGCTATGAATATTTAAAGAACTTCCTAGTGCTTACTACATTCAAACGGAGGTCAAAATTTAGCTTGTTTTAAAAAGTTGCAATTTTTCAAAGCAGGGGCGTTTTTTACGGTTTCGGGCGCCAGAGAAATTAAATTCTAGAAAGAAAGTCAGAACAAACATTAAATGTTTCCGAAAGTTTTTCTTAGTTCAATATCTTTAAAACTAAACCTATTATTATTGTCGAAGTCATCAAAAATAAAGGGTTTTTATGACTGTCTTACCAGTCTAAATAAACTCATGCAATTTTTGGCCAGTGAAAAATATGCAAAGCTCCAGAGTTTAAAGTAACATTAGAGTTAATATTAACTCTGGTAACGTGTAGCTGATATTTATAAAGAATGTTTGTTTTGGAAAAATCTCTCGAAGTTTGGTATTTATATATATAGTCATTTTATGCTACTCTTAGGTTACGTGACCAGCCTGCAAAACAAGCGTTCTTGTGGAGTACTAGTTTTTGTTTGGAAAAATCGGGGTTCGGTTTCTCACGGGTTTTCAAGACAACACAGGAACCCCAAAATCCGATTTTCCCCAAAACCCAAAAGAACGCCTGTTTCGAAGGCTCTAGGTAATGTATTTGCGACCAGGCCTGCATACGAATTCACCAAAGTTGTTAGCCTTGAGCCCGTGCATTTTTGTAATGTGGCATTGTGTATAAACATAAATAAAACGAAGGGAAAACCCCCAGCTCGCAGTTCATCCAACCAACATTCGCATGTATTTCGATAATTTTTTATTTTCATAAAACAGTACGTGTCGAAGGTCTTTGAATATACTGAAAGAAGAAAATATACAACGGATTAAGAGTGCAATGTTCATGTGAAACTTCTTTGCACCTTGATATAATATAATATATACATGCTTTAGTCGAGCTCCTTTCATCACGGTTCGCAGAGTCGTGTTTATAACTGCGAATTTTGTTTCGACTCGTTTCAACTTGTCAGAGGTGCACAGCTGGCATCACTTGTTCTTCTAGAAGAAACGAGAACTAACGAAAAAGATTTAGAATTTCTTCTCTTGAGATATTTTGGACTTGAACGACGGTTCAATGAACTTTTGAAGTCGTGAAGTTGACCGTCGTCCCTAATGGCTTCTAAACCTATGCAAAACCCGCACTGACCAATTATCATTTCGAGGGAGGGGAGCATATTAAAAAAAGTTTATTTGATGCTTTACATGATTTTATTTTATTGACGATAATGGCGATATCATGTTGTAAATATTGTTGCATATTGATTTTTAAAAGGTTTCTGAGTTTTAGTTTTGATTTTTCTGACCGAAAAAAATGATTTGTACCCTACTCTACTGAGGCAGGTTTTGGTGCGCAATTTTTTCCTGTCATGGGTTATGCTAACAACTTGAGCTTGTTAGCTTCGCGCTGATTGGCTAGTTGCATTTTCTTGTATCACCTAGCTAATCGGATAACCCCCATCGAAGCTGTATAGGCTGTAACAGCTCGATATGATTTAATCCCTAAATTTGGATTACCATTACGAAGGGTGGATAGCTGTTGTTAACCACTAGATACCTATTGAATAGCGGCATCTACATTTCTTACATAAGTGCAATCAAACAAAGAGGAAATTCTTCATAATTGACAGCCAAGAATACAGTATCACACTTTTCGAATTTAAAATGTTTAAATATTGGTCCTTTGTGAAGATTAAGAAAAAGAAGACTGATCAATTGATCGCAGGCAAGGTATGGCATGATTTAGCGGTTCGTATCAAAGATATGCCTATTGTTCTGTTGCAATCTCAACCTGTGAAAAAAAAAGAAAAAAACCTCGCGCGCTAATCAAAGTCTTTTGTTACCTCTCACCTATAATACCATATATGGTAATGGAATTGTTTTCAAGATTGCATACGGTATCTTTGATACGTACCGATATTTAAAGTCTCCTTTAGTCTAGCTTTTTCAAGGAAAACAAAAATTCGTGATTAGCTATTAATAGCTATATGTCGAATTAACTGTTAAAACCCGTTCCACGTAAGCTTCGAGTGTTTTCAGAAATGGTCCGATACAATCCCACCTAAAACTTTGCATGGTAAAAGGTAATCATGAGCGAGTAATTATCAAATGGGCATTATTAGGTCCTTTTATTTTAAAGCGGTCACGTGACATCCGTTCAAAGTTTGGCCCACTTTCGGCCTAATTTTGCCGTCTGAAATATTATATGTTATTAACCGGCTGGGAGGTACGTATAGTGAAAAACTGCCCGAGGTCTTGGATGTACGGAACGGACCTCGGTCGTTTTTCACTATACGGACCGACCTCTAGCCGGTAAATAACTTATTTATTTTTTTATTCTCTCTCTATTATTAATGTTTTTGATATTTTACGACGCGCATTGCTTTCAAATGGCTTCCCAGTAGTTTTACTGAAAAAGAGCGGGTTGTCAGAAATCGGTTTTCATTCAGCATCCATGTGATGGATGCCTCAACAAACTTACAGAAATTAAAGAAAAAATACTGCAGCTTTCTTCATCATTCCAAATCAAAGATTCGTTTAAAGACAACTTGAAAGGGTTTTGTTTATATTTCAACATCAAAGAAAGTCAAGAAACAAAAAACAAGTTTTACAAAGGATTTTAGCTTACACGAACAAGTGAACCACGAATCACGATGGATGTTGACTGACGAGTTGTAATTCGTCGGTCTTGTTGACGTTTGCATCAAGAAAACTCAAAGCCTACTGAAGCTTATTTTTCGTTAAATAATACTAAATAACAAATTTAATCGAAGTCACCGTCAACTGATGAAGGAATTAATTTGTCTGTGCACAGGCACCCAAGGATCCAGAAACAGTCGATTTTTAATTGATTAGAAAGCGCGCGTATATCGAACGAGCGAAAATAGCGAGCGAAAACTGGAATTGGGCTTCCTGTGGTGAGCCGGCTAGGTTTTTTGTGGCTAGCTAGCTAGAGGCTAGTAGCCACTATGTCATCGGGCATGAATGAATGAAAGAGTGAGTGTTAGCTTTTCCGTGTACCGAACTCTTCTTCGGCGATTTACGACATGATCCGAACGATTACGACATGATCCGAATGGACGTTTTCTTATCGACTAGCCTTTGACACGTGACCCGAAATCTTCTTCGGCGATTACGACATGATCCGAACGATTACGACATGGTCCGAACGGACGTTTTCTTATCGATTGATTTAGCGTAAAGTCTACCATTTGTTTTTCTCATCTCTGCGAGTTTGAAGGTGAGTTGTCTATTTTTTATGATGCTTTTCTCCTATTTTATATCTACAATATCCAGGCACAGTTTTCTGTGCATTTATAAAGTGTTAGATTATCAGAACGTTTTCAGGTTTTTTGAGGCTTTGTGGAGACTAAATGCTGTCAAAACGACTGTTCAACCGAAGCGTTTGTGTAACTGCCCGACTATGTGGTACCAGTATCGCCGTATCTCTTTGGTGATTGTTAAACAGCCAAATCCGCTTTGGAAAGCAAATAATCTCTTTCGAGAGATCGAAAATTCCCTTTGGGGAACGAAAAACTCCCTTCGGGGAACAATTAATTTCCTTCGGGAAACATGTTAATTAATATTGCTTCAAATTTGTTGAATATTTTGTTTGTTTACATCGATTACTTTGACAAAACTGTTTCATGGTACATTATTAATGAGATAAAGAATAGTTTGTTTATCTCACTTGTTTTTGTTGAAAATGGAAAATGTTTACAGACGTTAGATTCTATTATTGTCTACTCCTTTTATTTGCTGCTTTTTTAAAACATGTATAATTCTGCATTTCTGTACTGCATTAGCAATATGCACGCTCTGCATGCCTTTTATTTAAAATTCTTAATTCTGCAACAAGAATTTAGAAATGCGATTGTAAAATTCATATCAGTAAATGCATTTCTGCTCAACTTGACCCAGTTCCATCATAACGCATAAATATAGGTTTTCATGCGTCAATTCTCTATATTCCTTTTGCTGTTAAGCTAGCCACATGCAGTCCTAGACTGCCTTTAATTGTAAGAACCTTAGGGAGAAAAATTTTTTAAGGCCCATTGGCGAAAAACGAAAAGTCGAAAAAAGTGAAATAAAATCGTTAAGTCTTGAAAAATGACTATCAAATTAATTAACAATATAAGTTAATGAACATTTTGAGCCGCTTTCCAGCCTTCTAGGTGCTTTAAATCGGGCGTTTTTTCGCTTTTCTTTTTTCAACGAGTTGAAAAAAGGACGCATCCAGTTCAAGACGAAGTCAAGGCTGGAGACTTCACAAACCACCACTTTCACTCGGACCCCAAAAACTAACACTTATCCCGCACTAATCAACAAAAAAATACCATCACTGCACTCAGCGAGAACCACTCTACAAATTACTACAAATTAATAGCCCCCCAATTTGTCCGATATCCGAAAAGATAATGCACGGTTTTTTTGAAATGTTTCAATTTTTTCTTTCGTTTAATTTGATGCGTGGATCGAGTTGCCGGTTGCGCTCACGCCATCGATACGTTAAGCTTCGCTCTGATTGGTCCGTGGTTGTCAGGTGAGGATACCAAAGCCAACTGACCCTCCCGTTAGTAACTACGAACTTTGTGTCAACAACCAACAACTTACCAGGGGTAGAGAAATCAAAAAAAGTTTACTGTCCCTGTAATAGACAGTCAAAATGGCGCCCCCAAAACTATATTTGTTTTCTTCTATGTTCATCTTTCTCTGTTGATATTTTAAATATTGTATTTTGTTGTTGTTTGTTTGACTTTTTTACCTGCTTTCGGGCTCTGCTATTCGACGCGTGCGCGTCATTTTCCCGCCGAAGCATCATCGCGATGGGCATGGACGTACGTCTTACGTCAAAACTATCAAAAATGGACTTGATGCATTACCATTTTGTTTAAGTATTTTGGCCCGCGCGGGAGCTCCGCTAAAATCTAGGGATGGTTGAGCGACAATTTTTGTGTGCTCCCCTATTTATTTTAAATTTTTTCTATTTCTGCATCAACCAGTCGAATCATATCTGCAAATTAAACCATGTTTTGGGGCTTCCTGTGGTAAATAGGTGTTTTTGTATGCTATCGGGTTGAGTCATCATCATATCAATACACGCGTTCCCTGTGATACTCTATATTATCACTTGGAATATATACTTCGAATCTTGATTGTAACTATACATGTTAGGCACGTCGATGTCTCCAAACAATGCAGTCGTACATGTTCAATATGACCTTTATTGGAGTGCAACACTTATTCATTTAGTAAATTCTGTAGTATCTTTTACAAATAACTTTTCAGGGACATGTTCCTGTTTGGTATGAATTCGCGCATGCACAATAGGATTGCACATTGAATTCATAAAACCTATTAAACTAAAAAAAGACGGTTAAAAAAAACCCATACCACATTGCATAAAAAATGTTTCCGAGGACGACCAACGGTAATGTTAGCGCATCTTTTCTGCGCAAGTTTTGCTTGCTTCCTGTCCGAAAATCATTTCTATTTATTTGTTTTTTTTCCTAACCGTTCAAGTATATTTCTGTTTTTTTTTATATTAAAACAAATATCGTCGTTTAGATTGTTATTTAAAAATGTACCTTGAAAAAGATAAACTATTGTTTTTTCTTTCGTTTATGCGGAGAACCTGCCAGAAACGAGGTAACCCACAGGAAGCCCATACAATAAACATTCCATTAAAATATTATAATATCTCTACAACGTGTAGCATAGACAACATTAATGCAAATTGAGCCAGGACCTAGCCTCCTCCGCAGCCAACTTCTTTTATTTTAATTCAGGATTCGTTTGTAACGGTCATTTTGACCGTAAGCTGAGGAGAATGAGAGCGAGAAAGGGGGTAAAAAGAAGCATCTCTCCCGCTTTTTCTATCCCCGGCACCCCTCCCCCCTCGTGTTCATTTTTTTGTCTCTTTGTTCCCAGACTCCTACAGAGAGATTACTGCGAAGGAGGCTAGCCAGGACCCAGGCTGACACAGCTTGACAAAAAATATCTACCACGTTAAGATATAACCAATAATTGTACCAATAATTGACGACCATCAAATAACATTGACGCGTATGTCCTGCGTAATATAAGGAGATATCTCTGGTTATGTAGTTTGACATTTGCAACTATTTTAGCTCGTTTGGCGTCATATATTTGTCAGCTACAATCATGTGCAAAATTGTTGGGACATTGTCACTTTTTTATGAGCGTTTTCGATTTCGTTAAAAAAAATATACAAAATCTATCAATTTGATTTGCAAACCCCCTTCCCCCCTAAGCAATGTTGATTGGTCTTTCAAATGACAACCGTTTCACATTCCCACAATTCAACATTGAAACGGGGGAGAGGGGGAAACGGAAAAATGATGTTGAAATATTTTTCATGTTAAAACCAGATAATGTCCCAAGGTATTTTGAACATGATTGTCTGAGACGCAATTCTTCTGGTAAACTTGTGTACGCGCCGCATGAGTGGCCTTGTAATATATATCAAAGTAAAGCATTTAAGCGCTAGATCATTCCGGAATTAAATTTATTTGCAACCCTAGACAATGTTATAAAATATAAGGAAAAGAAATACACATAAAAACAGTGCCAATTAATAGCGCGCGTCATTCATTTTAAAAGCAAAAGTCGAAATGGTGTTTACGAGAGAGATCACTCCCGAGATTCGTACTCAACCACGTCTATATTACAAAGAGAGAAGTCTGACAGTGTTCGAAATCGCAAAGAAACAAGACGTCTGTCGTTAATCTCTGTATCGATCACTGCAGAGCAACAAAAACACGCGTGGAGTTATCAATAATACCTTCGCTTCAATGCGACATCGAATATATCAAAAAGCTAACAAAAGGAGAATGCTAAAATATTAGTGTAATTTTTGTAATTAGTCTTAGTAAGAATACATACAAATTACCTCTAAATAGCTGTGTATTAATACTTATCAAAGCAATAACTTCAGGTAGAATTTGTAATATAATCCCCCTTTTGATGAAAGACAACCGTTCCCATGGCACTAGGAAAGTGGTGGTTGATTGTTTGAAGACGTATTTCATATTCTTTTTAAGTTAGCCGACGCTTTACCGGGTTTACCGTTGAAATATAGTTAAAGATATGTCTTTCTTCCCTTTTAGAAAAATGAAATGGTAAACCGTGCAATAATGCATATATCAGGTCTCTAAATCTTTATATACAATTTTCATTGGGGTAAATCGTTACTTTTCTTGCTTAAAATGAGCATTTTTCATCAGAGTACGTATGAATCTGCATTTTCGTCGGAACTTGTTGAGGCCTCGGAGTTAGTACACTGCATAATCGTGGTATTACAAAAACGGCAATAACATGTTGTTTATCTTTGAAGGACGGTTTTAGCTAAATTGAGCCCGACTTCAAGTACTCATATTTTTTGTGCGAGCAAGGAATACACATGATGCCGTAATTTTAGATCGTGCGCCAATCATAGATTAATGATGTTCTTTTCTGTTGTAATATTTAGACGTTTGAACTTTGTTACACATGTTACATCATATCGAAGTGTAGCTTTAACGTCCATAAATAGGATTGCTTATCTGCGGTAATCAATTAACACCTACACCGCACGATATAAAAATGAAAGCATACGCACCTCTCCCTACCCCTCTAAAATTGAAATTTTACTGTCTATCAAATGGTCTGAAAAATGAGTTTTTTCGCCATAACTTTTCAAATAACTTATGGATTTTATCTATTTTTTCACATAGTACGGGTTTTTATCGTTTACAGTGTTTCTAAAAGTGACATTTTATTGGCATTGAGATAAAAAAAGTTAAGGCTGAAAAACTACCCCAGACAATCATGTGCAAAATTGTTGGGACATTGTCAGTTTTTTATGAGCGTTTTCGATTTCGTTAAAAAAAATATACAAAATCTATCAATTTGATTTGCAAACCCCCTTCCCCCCTAAGCAATGTTGATTGGTCTTTCAAATGACAACCGTTTCACATTCCCACAATTCAACATTGGAACGGGGGAGAGGGGGAAACGGAAAAATGATGTTGAAATATTTTTCATGTTAAAACCAGATAATGTCCCAAGGTATTTTGAACATGATTGTAGCAATAAGCAAATCGGTTAAGCTAATATACACCTAATTGCAAGAACATTGCTCTAACTTTTTTAATTTAGTGGGAGAAGAATTCATTAAAAGTATTCACTCAAGCTCAATGAATACTCTAAGGAAATATAGTTCACTTTAAGCGGTTTTCTTTTGTCTTTTAATGAATTCCTTTCCCACTAAATTACAAATGTCAGGACAGCGTTCTTGTAATTAGGTATACCAATATGAACCTTTAATAAGTAAATGAAGGTAAAAAAGTTGTTATTCTCAACAGCTAGCCCCCCGGGGGCGTATCTTTTAGAGTTTCAAATGGACGATTTGGTATCTTTTAGAATCTCACCAATACTTTGATATCTTTTATCCTTAGGTTTTCACAAACCTTTATTAGTAGTAAGCTTTCGATGTACAATTGTTGCCGACTCAGCCATGCAACAATGAAAATATTACTATTTTGTCTGGTATCTTTTAGGGGTTAAAAATCCCTAAAACCACGCCCATTTATAAAATTTCCGGTATCTGTTAGGCGACGAGCATCCACGTTAGACAAATGTTCTGCCACATTTTCAACTCTGTAAAACTGAAAATATGGAACGAGCCTGTTTCGAGGCTATTGCGTTTTTTCTACTCTGAACCACGCATAACAAATATCGATAAAGAAATACAGCTTAGATTATAAATGTTACAAATGTATATGCCAAAATATCGGAAAATATGTAAAGTCCTCCTTTAAAGAGGGCTTGTCTGTATAAATACCAAACTACGTGAGAGGACCTTACAAAATCAAAATCCTTCAAACTTTGCAAGATTATAGCATTTAGGGTGCTATTTCTACAAAATAAATCCTAGACTCGTTTTACGTCTTGTGGCATGTGCCATAACATGGACTGGGCTTTCGTGCTTGTACTGAAAATTAGACTGATTAAAAATTTTAGAATTTCACAAAAGCAGAGGAAGACTTAACAAAAAACTTAAACAAGGACTTTGCACAGCTTCTGATATTTGTGGACATTCATTTTTAATATTTAAAAAATCTAAGCTGTATATATTTCGTTATCGATATTTGTTACATGTTTATCGTTGTTATTACCACTTCACAAAGACTCTTCGCCTCTTCCTCTCCCTAATATCCTTTCGTCCCCTCTCGAGCCTCTGGAACCTAGGGTAGGACCCAGGCTGACACAAAAAATATATAGCACATTTTTAACCCATTAAATTCTCTGTTTGTAATTTATTACCAAACATTGTTCGACAATCAAATGTATTTTGACATTTGTAACAATGTTTGCTCCTTTCGCGTCATATGCTTGTGAGCTAACAATATGAAAATCGGGAAAATATACACCTAATTGCAAAAACGTTGTCCCGAATTTTGTAATTTAGAGGGAAAAGAATTCATTAAATTAAAAGAAAAAAGAAGATCACTCAAGCTCAAGGAATAACAAAGAAAATAGTTCATTTTGAGCGGATTTCTTTTGTCTTTTAATGAATTCCTTTCCCACTTAATTACAAATGTCAGGACAACGTTCTTGCAATTAGGTGTAACAATATGAACCTTTAATAAGTAAATGTTATTGGTAAAAAAGTTGTTATTCTCAACAGCTAGCCCCCCGGGGGTGTTTCTTTTAGAGTTTCAAATGGACGATTTGGTATCTTTTAGAATCTCACCATTACTTTTATATCTTTTAATCTTAGGTTTTCACAAACCTTTATTAGTAGTAAGCTTTCGATGTACAATTGTTGCCGACTCAGCCATGCAACAATGAAAATATTACTATTTTGTCTGGTATCTTTTAGGGGTTAAAAATCCCCTAAAAGTCCCCTCTAAAAGTCTGTTAAAACCGAACAACGTGAGGAGACCTTAAAAAAAAAATCCTTCAAACTTTGCCAGATTATAGCATTTAGGGTGCTATTTCTACAAAATAAATCCTAGACTCATTTGGTCTTTATTTATCAAAGTTTAAAGGATTTTGCATGATTTCACTTTGAGCGGTTTTCTTCATGTCTTTTAATGAATTCCTTTCCCACTTAATTACAAATGTCAGGACGACGTTCTTGCAATTAGGTGTACCGACTTGAACCTTTTTAAAATAAGTAAATGAAGGTGATAAGTTGTTATTCTCAAAAGCTAGACCCCCGGGTGGCGTATCGTTTAAAGGTTAAAATGGACAATTTGGTATGTTTTACAATCTCACCATTACTTTGGTACGTATCTTTTATCTTTATGACAAGGTTTTCATAAACCACTATTGGTAGTAAGCTTTCGCTGTACCAAAGTTGCCGACTCAGCCATGCAATATTGAAAATATTGCTAATAATGTGGGGTATCTTTTAGGGTTTAAAAATCCCCTAAAAGTCCCCTCTAAAAGTCAATGTATACATTGTTCAAAACTTTTCAAATATTCTTGATGACTGTCATATACTGGAAAATACCATCAATTTTTGTTATGTGAACAATTATAAAGATGTTGTTGTATCAATAAAAGTACACAAATTTAGATCACGCTATGCTAAGTATTTGTATTATCAGTTAGTATTATTCTCGTTCCCTCACCCCCTCCCCCCACCTTTTGTCCCACCACAGGAAGCCCAGAGTCACAAATTACCTGCTTAGGTGGCAATATGTTTACTTTAATATGTACTATGTTTTATCACCAAAGAAAACATTGTATTAGTGTCATGGAATAAACAGTAAGCTACTAGTTAGTACTTAGTAAATAGATTTTCTTTTTCTTCAGATTCTTTCAGATTTTCTTCTAAACATCAGTTTCCTACACGGCAATCTTGGAAAACACTGAGTAACTATCGATATCAAATAATTACGTATCTTTAATTATTTTTATAATGATATTGGCTGATGATTCATAACGTGTTTAAAAGAAGTTTGTACATATGCATGTACTTGATGATATGCTGATTATTTTCCTTTTTTCTTTTTTTGTCATTTCAACTATTACATGACATTAAACATAACTGGGGGTTTCAGATCACGAATCAATAACCGACTGATTTCAAATAAGTGCCGATACATTGCCTGATTTGCTATAGCACCATCAGCTGCTTGCTTTGTCTTTTTTTCCCAGTCTACACATTTAAAAGCGGCTTAAGATGACAAAATTAATACAATGTGAATAAGGCACCGTTTCTAGTTGACAAGCTGAAGTTGTAAAACATTTTGAACGTGCCATTCCCAGATACACAATATGGAGTCGGCAACAGCTGATGGAACTGAGCGGCTCGATGTGAGCGCTCATAGAGCGTCTAGTTTGTAAAAACACAGCATGCTATGGTGTTCTGAATGTAAACACTCTTATTAGCCTTACATTGTTTATCATAAAAATGTCAGATCAAAGAAAAAAATGACTATGGGAAATCCCAATCATCAATATTGAAAACAATGATAAGCGACAGGCTCACAACAAAGCGGATCTAGACAACACTGCCAATTTCAAGTGACAATTGCAGAAATGTGCAATGAAAGTCAGAATTGTAATAAAACAGAACCACATCTTATGGTAGACAAACCGGCAAACAAACAAACCAAAATACTTAATGAATATTGAATATGAATATTGAGGTTAGCAATATCATTGCGATATTAAAAACAAGTCTTGGGCGAGAAACAGTTGAGTTATATATCTTGTTTATTCGGGTATTATTTTTGTCATATTCAAATTTGTGAGCAGGAGTGATTGAAATATTTGTTTACAAATAGGGGTTTTATGTATTTCCTGACGCTTAAGTAGTGTTTACAACATTCGCGTCCGTGAACCGAAGGCGCGCGATTGTAGCGCCGATACAACACGGACGCGAATGTTGTAAACTACTTAAAAAATGTCTAGGTTAGCTCTTTCATATTTAACCAAAAGTTTCAAGATTAAAATACATTTTGCCGTAAAATTACCAGTTAAAACTTATGCAAATCAGGATATACAACACTAGTGTTGTATCAGATTTACAACACTCGTCATGGTCATGATTTCTTTTGAAAATGTCTCATTAATTATTCATGAATTTTTTAATCAACTTTACTAAGAAAACAACTGCTTAACAGTAGCCAATCAGAGCAGGGTAATGTTGTTGATGGGGCTATTACGTATGTATGATGCCATATGGGTAAGTCCAGGGACAAAAGTCTTGGATTTTATTCTTGCCGAAGCTACAAGGCACAATACATCGTGGCAGTTTCTAAGGTGAGCTATATTAAATTATAGTAAATTACGAGTTCTACTCAACCTAATTAAAGCCCGAACCATCGGTCATTCGTTTCCTAAACGTCTTTATTCAGAACCTTAGAAGGGGATTTGACTCTCGAACATGTTAGGACTTTGACGGCTAACTAATTATGGGCGCCCGATCCGCACTAGAGACAAAATTCATGAATTGCTCGACAATTCAAATTTAACAAAATGAATTGTACAACATGTAACTGATGAGCAAACTTGCTGCAAACCTGTTGCAAACTTATTGCAAACTTGTTATAAATGTTATGCTCTAGGGGCAAGCCGACGGAACCTTTGAAGTTTGTTCGGCGCAAAGAGTTTTTTTTAGAAAATACATCCGCACTGGAGAACCAAGATGTCAGACAAATAGACCGACCATCTTGTAGGGGGTGCAGAACTACTGGGGCGAGCAGTAAATGTATGTAACTTTGAACTTATATAACTCCACTGGAAATTGCCGAATGTTCAATATAAACATTTTACATCAAAGATACTATGCATGGCTATACCTGAGATCAAACTAAGGTTGTTAAATTATGTGAAACGTATGTAAACGGCGATTTCAAATCTCCCTATATTTACTGTGTAATTCTATATCGCTGAAACAAAGTGTTTGTATGTAGATCTAAAATATTGATTACAGAGCCTGTAGCTCGTTTCCCAGCGCTATTTTTTGGATATGTTATAAACAAATGCAAAACCTTTGATTAGACAATTTTAACTTTGAAAATCCAATGAATTGGAAGCAAAATACGTACGTTCAAAGTGGTCCAAAATCACATACATTCTCTACTCGCCCCAGTAGTTTTGCACCCCTTGCCAGATGGCGGCAATAACCTTGGATCGGTCTATTGTGACAATCTCTTGTGAAACTTTGTATCTAGTCTAAAAACCATCGGCCCTATGCGAATATTCACATGTTTGGCGTCATACCATCCCTATTAAAGATTTTTTGTATATCCCGGCCCTGATATTGTAATATTAGAGGTCGTGACAAACGATTTAGCAAGTGAGGATCCGCCAGTTGTCGCGGCGGCAATTAAAGTTTTGGTTCGTTGTTTACTCGACCGCTTCTCATTCCAAGTAATTTGCGTTTGCCACGTAATCCCCCGCCGGGTAACCGGTGGATTAACACTAGGGTCTCAACCATTATTATTACATTTACTTAAACTTTGTTTAGGAAGGAATAACAATGTTTACGTTTATGTTACAATGTTTACAAATCATACGATCATATACAAGTACCATTGCGATGAATTTACAGCATACATTTTTTTATAAAGAAAACTGCACATTTATTACAAGAACTCAGAGTCCTTCAGTACCTACGATCAGAGGTTCTTTTCTCTTACCCTTCGAGCACGTAATTTTTTTTATTCTTTGCCTTTCATTATTGCATTTTTAACCATTACTTGATTATTGAGTTGTATTTTTTAAAATAGTACTACTATATTTTAGGCTATTATGACTCATATCTATATGGAATATGCGCCATATAAATGCAAATATATTTATTTATGTATTTATTAATTGAGCATGGCCAAATTATTTTTTAATTTTACTAGGTGTACGAATCAGTTTATCATTTTATCTAAAGTGTTTGATGACAATGTATTGTTGTTAGTATATTGTTTGAAATTAAAATATTGGATACTAAGGCAACTACACTATTATTCTTATTCTCTGTATGATATATGAAGTTACTCGACTTAGATAAGCCATTTTACTTCAGGTACATTAGAAAACAATCATTTTAGTTAATATAAATATTCTTGACATCATTCCAGTTTTTTCGGATCATCATGCGTGATTGTAAGACTTACAGAAAGATAAGAGAGTGCAATGCAATCGTTTAGCATTATTAATCAATAACAAATGTTTTGTCCCTTGAGTAGAGAAGAAGCGTTCCCTATAGCTAACAATAACAATAATCTTTATTACTTATATGGCGCAAATATCTATATGTATATACATATAATCAAATGCGCATAACATTAATAGACATTTATATAATTGGTTTTGCCACAGTCATCTCGAAAACGATTATATGTGAAGCAACATTGTAAAATGTATACAAAATTGTATACCACTAATAAAGATACAGCTACATTGTTATTAGCGTATCGCCAGTTAATATATGACGATTTATTATAATCAGTGCATGAATAGTTAGAAACAGTTTTTTTTTAATTTTATTTATTTATTTATAAGGCTTTCCACATATATGGGAGACCACAACAATAGAGCTAGGCTCCAAAAATGAGTGGCTCGATTAAAATAATAATAATAACGATACATAGAAGAAATAATTACAAAAAGCAAAAAAAAAACATAATAAATCTAAATAATTTATTACAATATACATCAAAATAATAATCAATTACAGCATGATGGCATCATGGTTAAATTGTTTGTGCCACAGCATTTAGGGCACACTGTTTTCCAAGATGGAGGGTAGTCAATGTCATAAGTATATTAAGGCGTCTGTATAATGGTCAGTCAATTTTCCTTTTAAGACAGACCAGTTGATGAACGTAAACGTACTTCTTCAGGAAGTGAATTCCAAATTTTTGGTAGTACACAATAAAAAGAATTTTGTACTACAAATATATTAAAAAATCATTATTATTATAAAATGACTTCTGAAGAACCGCGTTCTATACATCACGTGGACGCGTCCCTAAAGTTGTGAAACGTGAATTGGGAATTGGTAACCAATCTGGTTTTAATTTAAAGCAGCGTATCGGTAATTGTTTTTAGTAAATTCTACAGTGTGACACACATCAGTGAGGAGCAATGTAACGCTAACAAGTTCATGCATGCAATGGCCGGAAACTGTAAATGATTATCATGGTATTGAAGTTGGTTCTTAACTGATAAGAAAATGGTCAAAAATAAGATCACTTGCTATCTCATGCAGTTATTGCTGGATCAGTTATATCTATCTACGGGACATCTTATTCCGGACTTGAATGAAGTACTGATTGTGAAAGATTAATAAGGTTAAAGGTTTTTCTAAAAACAACTAATTTGCAGTTCAGATATATATTATTTAATTAAAAAATTGTTGAGCTCATTTGTTGTCGTTCGTTTGATGTCATTCGTTCGTGTTGTTGTTCGTGAATTGAAGAACTGTTCAAATCAGGCCTTTCTTTTCCCAAAAACTTGCACATTGTAATCCGTTTTGTATGTAATATTTTGTTTTTCTTGTTTTTCTACAACAATTAACATTTCTTCTTCGGTTTAATACTTCGACTAATCTTTCTTTTTTCAACATTTTCAACAAATTTCATCTCTGTTTAATAGATGAAATAAGAACCTTCCATAAAAGTGTAAGAATCGTCTACTTTTAATAGTGTTGAACACAATATATTACACATTTTGCTGAGCAAAAACCGATACGATAGCGTCGTTTTCATGTACGGCGCCTAAGAGCAGCTACAGATGTCTTTTAAAAATGCTTTTTTGGCCTGCGATTTCATATGGCTCTTCACATGTTGTAGAGGAAGGTTTTTGTGGTGGAAAATACGTTAAAAAACCTTCCGTTGCAATTTTTTTTCGATAACTGGACTCAGCTCAGGTTGTCGAAACGTCAGACATCAACACCATCAGTTTTTCTCTCTCAAGACTACACCAACGCTATCATGCCTCATCTACATACATAGGGTTAACATGACCTACCCTTCTATGTATATTCGTTATATTCCTCCCTTCCTGTAATCCCTGTAATCATGTTTATGTCGTCCAAAATACTTTTGAATACTGAATCACGGCGGTGTGTGCGCATCTCATGTTAACCATATGTACTACCAATGATTTGATAGAACTACCATCTAAATTCAACTTCCTAAGGTAAGTGCAATCCACGATATGTCCTCTAGGCTCTTGAATGAGGGTCCTGAAGGGGGATGGGGTCCGAATCCCATTTCCCAGTTTATATTTGGACCAAATCCCAGTCATAAATTACATATTCCCATCAGTTTTGCTCAAGTTTTCAATCCCATTACCATTTTCTATTGTTCTTTTATTTGTAAATCCCAATCCCAGTGCATCCAATCCCAGTCAAAAAAAAGGCCAATCCAAGCTCCCATTTTACCCCTTCAGGACCCTCTTGAATGATCGTATATTTAGTTGTAATGTTTTAAAAATTGATTTCAAAATAGAATGCCCGAAAATCAACCAATGACATGATAGAAATGAATTTAGAACATATTTGGAATAATACACGATGGGTTGAGCTATGCGGGCGAACTTATAAGTTTGGGATTGTTTTTTCATTCCAAATAGCGTGGTTGTTCAGAAAGTAATAGAAAATATTGAGATATTTTGATGCATATATATTTTTGAATCAAGTGAAACTATAGCCCAATTACAAGGCAGTTTTGATGTTTAACATCACATTCAAAAATGTCTATATGTTTCAAATGGTGACTGGTTCCTGGACAAGCACTTTGATGGTCCTCCAGATTTATATTTGTTTTTGTTTGAAAAATAAACAGAAATATTTAAAGGATTAGACATAAATTCTAACAAGTTAAATTCCAAATGACAATAGCACCTTTGCATTCAGTGATTTTCAACAATTCTGTTTATATTTAGTTTTATTTACAATGTTAAAATATATTCCTAGGTAAGGATTCTGTAATTGTATTGTTTTATAAAGGCCATGAAATTTATTTCTATTTTAACAGGAATCAATACTTAAAATCTCTTATTCTGTAGTTTTTGTTTGCAAATATAGAGGGATTTCACTGACGTCAAGTATTCTAGGGCAATGATTTCACACTGTACATGTTTGAATTTTCTCACGTAATTATTGTGTAAGTATGTTGTCTTATATAAAGACTTGGATTCACTTTTGTTAATATGACGTCAGTATTGAGACTGCTTGATCAGTTGCCATCAATCTTATTTCCCTATAGCAAGTCTTTGAGCGTAGTAAACATATATCTTTGGGGTGCACGTGTTTCTTTTACATGTTTTCCCTGGATCTTCCCATCTACGAGAAACTCCTTGCCCATCATCTCTTGAGCCCATATTAGAACTTTGTCTATATTAGGAGTTGAGATATCCATTATTTCAGCAATACCCCGGATGACAACCAGACCAAACGGTACATCTTCAGTGAAATACCTATGATTGATGAAGTCAGGCACCCATTTACCATCGCTAGTAGCTTTCATGGGATGAACAAGACCTTTATAGGCTGCATTGGTTCTAATTGATGTTTTGAGCGAGGTCTTGTCCGCTACATTATACTTATATCGCTCACAGTAAAAATCATGAAGATGTATCACCTCAGACATGTCAAACTCAGGTCCCTGTGCTGCGACGGCGTCGGCGATCAACCTCACTTCATAAGAGATGTTTTTCAGCAACGATGCTGCCAATCCTTGGTAGAACAGCGGTCGTTCGTCTAGAGGTTTACCATCCCAGGTCACCCATTGCGCGTATAGGATAGTAGTATGAAGATAAGCGTTAAAGGACATAAGGTCAACAGCTAGTAAATGACTAGCTGTTGACCTTAAACTAAACTATTACTGCATTACGGCCCACAATTTGCACGTAAATGTAAGTAAAAACTATTGTTTATCTCAATTTTGTACAGTTTTTCAGAAAATTGTCAACTCCAAATGAAAAAAAGATTGAGAATCAGATTTGTGCGTTCAATTTTCCAGCGTAATTTATTTGAAGTTTGTTGAAATCCTCACTAAATATTCTTGTATTAAGTAACACATCAGAATTTCATAAAATAAAATAAATCATTCTGTGATTTTAGTGGTATATTTTAGCTTTATTTTGTGTGAATTTGTGGAACGCTTCAAGATCACTCATAATGATGGCATGTTCATGTTGCATGTTTGACTGATGTTCGGCTTTTCATCAAAATACTTCAGTTTGTGTTTATTCAAAAAGATCACAAAATGGATATGATTTAAAAGTGGTAATAGCTAGAACTTCGTGTCGTGCAATTTTGGTCTGAAATCATACTTGTGATTAACAAATGTAATGTAATCACTCGTATGATCGATTTCAGACCAAATTACACTCCACTCAGTTCTCAGTTCATCGCCAACTGTTCCGGACTTCCCGCCAGACATCGAGGCCAGCGGATACCATGCGTAAAATAGAAAGTAAACACCGATACGGGAATCCAAGATAGAATCAAAATCGATTGTACAAAACTAAGTTAAATACGATTCAATTTAAGTCAATTTAACACCAAAGGATATTGAAGCAACTATCAAACAGTAATTCTGAAACATTTTTGGAGTTCAATGTTATAAAATTGGTCATTTACAAGCGAAAAAACAACGACATGTCGACGATTTGAGGAAAGCCACAGGGACCCCAAGCTCGCTCAGGCCCGCACTCGATGAAGCCCAACTTTCTTGCTATGGTTTGCCTTTTCTTTAACAGCTATTCCATGCATTAAACTCTATTGTAAATAAGAGTTGGGAAGACAAACTTCATTTTGGTATCAAACATGTCTTAGTTTGCGAAGAATTTCCAAAGTTATCGCATCACAAAGTACCTACTTGAAGTAAGGATTGCAAGTATAATTTATGGCGTCTTACGAACGTCAATTCAATTTGGAGCTTTTTCAAAGTTAAAAAGGAAAGGTAAAACCTCGTTCGATCGACGACAAATTACACACAAGCAATGTATGATGTATTTAGTTTATGGAACAGCCACGGTAAATGAGGTAACAAGCTTTAATTTTGAAAAATGATGCTATGAATATCACACTTTTCGTGTTTTTCTTGCAACTTTACAATCTGAAAATTCCTGAATACAGAGCATGTATGGGAAGAAAACAGAAAACCGTCAACTATCGAAAATAAAGGTTTCTATTCAATTAATAAAGCTATGTTTGGTAAAAAGCAAATGCTTTAATGTCATACAATATATTTCCAGTTAGGTAAATTGACAAATCCTTACCGAGAATTTTATAATTCGAAAAGAACTTTGATCCTCTATACATTTCTTTGTAAAATCTGATAAAATTATCTACCGCTTTTATGTTGCACCGCTGACCTTGTGAGTGGGCGCACGGCCGGAATAGTTGGCGATGTACCATTATTAATCACTGGAGAACAACCAAGTGATTCTGCACTACCCGTAAATGTACTTAATACCCACCGTAAATGTTATACCCACTGTAAATGTAATACCCACCGTAAATGCAATACCCATCGTGAATGTAATACCCACCATAAATGTATTACCCACCGTAAATGTATTACCCACCGTAAATGTAATACCAAACACAAATGTAATACCCACCGTAAATGTAATACCTACCGTTAATGTAATACCCACCGTAAATGTAATACCCACCGTAAATGTAATACCTACCGTTAATGTAATACCCACCGTAAATGTAATACCCACCGTAAATGTAATACCCATCGTAAATGTATTACCCACCACAAATGTAATACCCACCGTAAACCGATGTAATACTGACCCACCGTAAATGTAATGCACACCGAAAATTACTAATTAGCCTTCATTCAATTTCAAGACTGTCGTTTCCTTTTGTTTTGTTTTACTAATTATTTTACTTAACTGCATGTGAAGAATCTGCGCATCCTCGTCCACGAGTCTATAAAGTCATAGCCTGCGTAGCAAGCGTTTCTTTTTCGGTGAACGGGGAAAAATGTTTTGGGATAGCTGTGCTAACGATATGGCAGCGCATGGCACTCACCTTAGGTTTCGTGCTTTCCCAAAAAGAATAGTGCATTCGATTCATAAACATTGATTTCCTGGGATTGATCGAAACCGTTGATAGAGAAAGGTGCATATGTTAGATCGGCGGTGTGTATATATATAATTTATTTGTGATTTATTTGTGATAAAGGATTTCAGTAACAAAATAGGCTAAAATCGCTCGATATGTTTTTTTTTTTTTTTTGTATTTGACATTTGACGTTGCACGATGCTTTTTCAGGATCGATACCATGCGCGATATTTTGGGGATTTAATCCACCACACCATCAAATATCAAATGGTCCGTTCCTATAAAATGAGCACCATTGTGGAATCAGCATACAATCTTGGTAGGTGCATGACATTCTTATAAAAGAGCCGCCTCATTTTATATATATTTCATTATTCGCGGCTATTCGTAACTATTCGTAAGTATTCGCGACAATTCTCAACTATTCGCACTGTTTGGTCATTATTCGGGTTTTATCACTTGCCCGTTTAATATCTTTATCAAGAAAACACGCTCGTAACACACTGGCTACCTGTTTTTTTAAACGCGTTGAATTTAGGATCCTTGCATCTTATATTACTGATTTGATCTCCTGGTATACCCCTTCAAGAAACCTTCGTTCTTCATTTGAAATTTCTGTCCAACGACTTAACTTTAATCTCTAGTCGTATTGTCATAGATCCTTTTCTGTTGCTGTGCCTAAACTTTAGAACTCTCCTCCTTCAAGCATCCAACTTAATTCTTCTAGTTTATAAACTTTTAAATCGAATCTTAAAACACATCTATTTTTAAAAATCTGCCTTCTGCAATTAGTCTTTCATTCTACATTAGCTTAACTCTAATGTGATGTTTCTTCTTTACCGACTGACTTTTATTAATCATTATTGTAAAGCGCCTAGAGCAGACTTGGATAGGCGCTACACAAATTGCATATTATTATTACTCAGGCTACCCCGCAGGTGAGCCTGAATCTAGGTTTACCTTTTCTATCTAATGGTCTATCGTTGTTTGGAGATTACACGTAATCCCACAGGTAAACCACAGGTAAACCACAACTACTCTATGACGAAGAATGAAGAAGAAAATTGAAGTACTTAGTGATATTGAAACATCCCTAAACTCACTACATGACAAATACGATGATCTTACAACGAAAGTAAACAAGCTAGAAACAAATCTAGAAGCAGAGAAATCACAACTCCAACTTGAATGCAAAGCCCTACGAATAGAAAGCCTTAAATCTAACAACAGTATTGCATAAATACAACAGCAATTCAACGATCTTGAACAGTACTCGAGAAGAGACTGCCTTGAAATCAAAGGGATTCCAATAAGAGAAGACGAAGATACAAATGAAATAGTGAAGAGTATTGGCAAGTTAGTAGAAGTGGACTGATAGAGGATAAAGATATCTCCATCTCCCATCGTCTGCCATCTCGAAAGAACTCAAACCCGGACAACTATCCAGCAATCATCGTTAAATTCACCCGTAGAGACACCAGAAGTGAACTTTATAATGCCAAGAAGTTTCTCAAACACAAAACAACCAAAGATCTTGGACTAGGAAGACACAGCGAAAGAAAGATCTTTATAAGTGAGAGTCTTACAAAGAAAAACCGAGAGCTCTTCAACAAATGTTTAAAGGCCAAAAAAGATCTAAACTTCAGGTTTATTTGGACTATATACGGAAAGATTTCACTGCGAATGGATGCGGACAACAGAGCTGTAACGATTAATAACGACATGGACCTACAAAGATTGTATTTTGACGAGAACAGTGACACATATAACTACGCTGATGATGACTAGCTAAGTATAATTCACAATGTTTACTCTAACTTATGTCTCATAATATAAATAATCTACCTCAGTTAGAGCTCTTGTCAGCTTTCAACTCCTTAAATAATTTATCCAACATTGATCCAGACTCAAATATTCCTGAACAAGTTAATTTCAAATATTTCACATCACAGGAATTTGCTGATGATGAAGAAATTAATATCTGTTCTAGCGGGAAATATTTTTCGGTACTTCATTTCAATATTAGAAGCTTAAATGCAAATTTGGACAAATTTAATGAAATGCTAATTGATTTAGGTCACAACTTTTCTGTTATCGGATTAACCGAAACAAAACGCCAAGCCTCTCGGGAGAATATAGTAAATAGTGTTATTCCTGGCTACAGGAATATTTCACAACCGAGTCTGCTTAATGCTGGAGGTGTGGGTTTTTATGTTTCTGATAATTTAAACTATTCCATCAGGGAAGATCTTTCTATGGCTACAATGGACTTCGAGACATTGTGGATAGAAATACAAAGTGATTTACACCATAATATTATTTGCGGTGTAGTTTATAGGCACCCAAATAGTAATATGGATAACTTTATGGATTACCTAAATAGTACTGCAGACAAATTAAACAGAACTAATAAATACTGTCTAATAATGGGAGATTTTAACATCAATCTTCTGAATGCAGAATCCCATAGTGCTACAGACGAATTTCTCAATAATCTTGGGTCAAATTTCTTTTTCCCTCATATATCCTTCAGCCGACGCGAATAACAAATCACTCGGCTACCCTCATAGACAATATATTTTTTAATTCCCTAGCTCACCACACAATCAGTGGAAATATTATTTATGACATTAGCGATCACTTGCCTAATTTTCTAATCATTAACAAATTTTCAACTATGCCAAAAAAGTTTAAGCTTTATCGTAGAGATTACGGTAAATTTAATAAAGCAAAGTTCTTATCTGAAATCCAATCTGTAAATTGGAATGATGATGAAAATACTGATATTAATTCTAAATTTACTTTATTTTATTCCAAATTATCGCTAGTCGTAGACAAACATATACCTCTAAAACCTTTAAGTAAAAAGTCTATAAAAGCTTTATCTAAACCATGGATTACTCCGGGAATTAGGAAATCAATCAAAATGAAAAACAACTTATACAAAAAATGTATTCAAACAAAATCTAGCTATTATCACGAAAAATTTAAGTACTATCGCAATATGATTAAAAAATTAACAAACAAAAGTAAAACAAATTATTATAATAAATATTTTAGAGCAAATCAAACAAATACAAAGAATATATGGAAAGGAATTAGAAGTATAATTTCACTAAAACCACTAAGCAACAACATACCCTCAAAAATCCTGGTAAATGGTTCTGAATTAGCTGATTGCAATTCCATTGCTAATGCCTTCAATAAACATTTCATCAATATTAGTCAGAAATTAACTTCGTCAATTCCAGAAGCAAATAAATCTGCTATGAGCTTTATGTCCTCAAGACTTCTTGATTCTTTCCATATTGACCACGTTTCAACAACAGAAATAGAAGAGGAAATAGATCGATTAAATCCCTCAAAAGCCGTTGGACCATACAGCATACCAGTTTTTGCTTTAAAATTAATACCAAAAGCAATTTCTAAGCCTCTACAATCCATTTTCAATCTTTCGCTATCATGTGGCATAGTTCCAGATAAGTTAAAGATGGCCTCAGTCATTCCGATATTTAAGAAAGGATCAAAATTAAACCTTGATAATTACAGACCAATTTCTTTGCTATCTTTAATCGTATACTTGAAAAACTCATGTATAAAAGACTAATAAGTTTTATTAATAAACATAACTTGATATATGAAAAGCAGCTTGGCTTTAGACGTCAACACTCAGCAGAAATGGCCATACTTCTAATTACTGACAAAATTCAAAAAACTATTGATAGTGGCATGTATGCTTCCGGAGTTTTTCTCGACCTTAGCAAAGTCTTTGACACTGTGAACCATGAGATATTATTACAGAAATTGGAATTTTATGGAATAAGAGGTATAGCAAAGAAATGGTTTGAATCCTACCTAAGTAATAGGAGACAAAATGTTATTATAGGTAATACAAAATCAGATTTCTTAGAAATTACTTGTGGAGTACCCCAGGGATCAATTCTAGGACCTCTTCTGTTCCTACTATATATTAATGACTTTTCCAACTCATCACAAACACTCGATTTTCATATTTTTGCAGACGGTTCAAATCTCTTTTATGCAAACAAAAGCTTAATAGAGCTAGAAAAAGTAGTAAATAACGAATTAATATCCATTCATAGCTGGCTTTGTGCAAACAAGCTTGTACTGAACATAGATAAATCAAATATAGTAGTTTCCATCCCCCACAGAAAAAGCTACAATATCAGATTAATATAATAATAAATGGGGAAAATCTAAGTATAGCTCCAAGCACTAAGTATCTTGGAGTTATCATTGATTCCCATTTAAACTGGAAAGACCAGATATCATATTTAACTAATAAGATAAAACGTAATATTGGAGCTCTTTCTAAACTAAGACATTTCACCAACTCTGAAATACTCAATAATATCTACTATTCTCTTGTATATCCCTTTTTTACATATGGTGTTATAGCATGGGGTAACACATATTCATGATCAACCACAATTAAACCCCTCTTTATCTTACAAAAGAAAGCAATAAGAATCATAACACATTCCAAGTATGATGATCATACAGATCCTCTCTTTAATAAATTAAGTATATTAAAACTTGAGGACCTCATCTATTATTACAATGCAATGTTTATGCATGATTATCACAACAGCAAACTACCAAAGCTATTTGACTCATTTTTTATTCAGATTTCTAAGATTCATAAATATAATACAAGACTTGCATCTAAATCATCAATCTCTCTCCCTTATGCAAGAACTAGCTATGGGAAATTTAATATAAGATTCAACGGGGCAAAGGTGTGGAATTCAATAGATGAGGAACTTAAAAATCTTAGCAAAACATTGTTCAAGAAAAAATTGAAAGACGCTTTGCTAAGACATTATAATGATGATACGGCTATATAAGTATTTTATTCTGAATTTGATTATCTCTGACAAATGCATGAAACCTTCATATCTTGCAAATATCTTACAAATTATATATAACATATACCATCGATAAACAATCCTAAAACAAGTTTTCGTTTGTTTCCTCTTTTTTTGTTAAATTACTTCACTTTTAATTAAATATGTACTTATTGATATATTTATTCTTTTTTCTCCTTAAAACGTCAAACTTCCATGACTTAACTTGTTTAAATAACTAGGAATATGCCAGCTGTCTCGACTAGTCCAAAGCTACTACAGCTGGCATGTACCACAAAAACAGTGTATACTATCATATTATTATTATTGTTATTGTAAAATATTGGTACTAAATAAAGATTGATTGATTGATTGATTGATTGACGTAGCCTGAGTAAACGCACTAAGTGCGTCTAGTTATTATTATCCTCCACATTTGAAATATTGCCAGGTTGGTATAGACTTGCTCATTATATATTTTTCAAATCGCGTTTTAAAACCATTCTCGTTGTTTGTCTTTTTTCGTTCTAATAAAACCAGTAGGATATATGCCGTCTTCACTATCGATCATTGTCTGGGTTTGTGATCGATATAGATAATCTCTATCAATAAATTTCAAAAAGCCAATTCATAATGTCGTGTTAGTACTGGTTTATAGCAGTCCCTGGTTCAGACTTGCTGTTATAAAGGAATCGGAAAAAGTTCATGTAGTTATGTTCGTCTTGTACTTTCTTTGAAGTCGATCGATAAAACATTTTTCTTTTTCAGGTAAAACCCATTAAATAATCGAAACTTTCTTTTTAAATGATGGCGTCATATCGTCAATTTACTGATATTAATTTATCAATTAATGTAAAAACTGCCAGGTAGGAGCGATACAAATTGTGATCATATTTGACAACCGAGTAGTTTAGTGAGACCAGAGTTAATAAATAGCGAAACACTCATGTGTAGTGGCTGAAAAATAGTAGTTTTGAGTCTATATAGTTAATGTGATGTCCGAAAATTGAAAAATACTTCGCTCTTAGTTACTGTCTTTACTAGCAAGACCGCGCCATCTTGAACAGTTCGTGTGCACGGTCGAGACCAAGTGACCAAGGCAAAACCACAACAATAAAATGCTTCTTTGAAGTTTGCCGGGTTTCATAACCAGGTACAGATACAGATAGAGATACTTCTATTTAGCATCATTTTTACATTACAATTTATACATGTATATAGATATTAAAACTTGTTTAGATGCAGGCTATCTACAATAACAATTGCAGGTTAGCCTATGTAGACAGCTTATAAATATAATAAATTATAGAAAGATCGAAGCAGACAGTTAATTCAAAATTGGGACTGGGATACTATTTGGTCCCGTAGCCTTTTTTGGATTCAGCTTATCAATTTCCTTTTCAATTTCACTCAATAATATCGTTTCTAATCGAAACATATTTTGTGTTTTTGTCCCTCTATTAACTCTGGTGAGACCGAAGGATTAAATTACGGGTGGTACAAGTATCTGTGTCTGTATCTGTAACCAATCTAAGGTACTATCTACACCTTACCATTACAGTTACCAGCTTTAACTTTACCTGTAAACTTAGGTGTAATTCATTAGCAGATTCGCCGTTTCAAGTATCTTAATTATCAAGCCTCTCTATTAGACTTTTATTATTTCTTCTTTTTTTTCATCTGCTTCTATATCATAATACTTTATTTCTTTAAAAAAACGCATTTAAAATTATCAAATATGCTTTTTACATGATATAAAATGTATATAAAATGAAAACTTTGAAAAAAATTATGAAAAAAGAGAGAAAATGGAGAAAAACCGTGTATGTATATATCATAAAGTCATAACATTTAGTTAGTTAAATGTTTAGTAATTAAATAAAAATGTTTTTGTTCTCTTCTTAAATACTTCAATTGAGCCAGATTACTTATTGACAATTAAATTGTGTTTCCCACAATACTAGTCTTTAAATTGCTCATCTTGTAATTGGTTGCTGATCTTTTAATGTATCTACATCTGGTTTGGCATTTATTCCCACCGTCTCGGTCACTTGTCTGATAATTCGAAAACATTGCTAATTCCTCTGTGTCCTGCTGTTACGGCGCCGTAAAAGTAAGATTACGCGATCAAGGCAAGGCACAACCAAAAGTCTAGAAGCATCACAATAACAAGGTGTTGCTTAATAACTCTAAATTATCCATTTAGATAATAACTCTAAATTATCGATAGTCTATTTCAGATCCTTTTAATGTTTTCTTATCAATTACAGGTTTTCTTGCTAGGCCAGGGGCTGTTCATAATTTACGCCTTCGGGGGTGCTGGGGAAAAGCGGGGGTGCTGGGGGAAAAGTAGTGGGATAAGGGGGGGAAGGGGATGGGGGCTAAGAAAAACATGCAAAAATGGATCGGAGGGCATTAGAAATTGTTTCCTTACTAATAATATACATGGAAAAATTACAAATTCGCTTTTGATAGGCTTTATTTTTTTAATCAGTTTAGTCACTTATACTTAATAAAATACAAAAAACTGACCAAGTTTTCAATTCGGTGGAAAGTTCTTGGTTGCTTACGACATCTACACATCATTTTTAACGCGCCAAAAATTTACCAAAAAAAATTCAAAAGTAGCTTGAATTTTTTCAGGTACATTATTAATAAGTAACCAGGCAATAACCCATCCCTTCGTGACGAAGTTTAATATGTGTTTTTCATGCCTTTTATTGAATTAAGCATTTTTTCCGGGTATTTTTTCGTTTCTCATAACAGTTATCATATCCCTAAAAGTAATGAATGCTGTGGCATTCAGTAAGTATTCTCAAATCAAAAACTGCAAGACAATTTTGATACAGCATTTTGTTGTTGTTTGGGCTTTTTTTTTTTTTTTTGCTTTCGGATAACATGTGAATATTAATATTCATTGGTGGGAATTCTCGCACGCTGATTGGTTAATCGATTCAATGAAAATATCAGGACAAAGGCAGACGGTCAATTGGTGTTTGTTTTTCAATGAAAAATCGTTCTAGTCTCGCCATTTTAAAAATTCTGACCATTTTTTATGGCCAAGAAGTTAAAAACGTTAGAATAATTCTACTTTCCATAAAAAAATTTGCCGAGGTCCATGATTTTAATTTTGACTTGGAAAAAGTCATTTTTTTAAGCAATGGCAAGGCAGTTTGGTGTTGTTTTGCTTGATTACTGGCGAAAATATCCTCTTTTCGGTTGATGTACGATTTCTAAATAGAGATAGTGAGACAGCAGTTTTGTTTTTGTATAAAATTCGGCTATCGCTGTTTTTAGAAATTAAGTTTTTTTCCTTTTTTTCATAGTTAAAACATCTACTAAAAGAACGCCGTGTAGCCTTGGGCTTCCTGACTTGTGTTGTATGGTCTAATTCTACCTGTATACATTGATCCGGCATCAAACGGCGTCAAAAAGGCTTTAATAAATATCTTTTTCTCGGGTAATAATATAACTTTTGAAAACTTTATGATGTCAAAATAAGGAGATGTCATAGTTAATAGATTAATCTATTATATTCTATACCCTGCTAGCTGCTAGACTCTCTTAACTTATATCTAAGTGAAGTTAGAGTCAATCTCATCTTATATTAAATATGAATGTGAAATGAATGTTTTTTGTTTAGTTCTATGGAATACCGACTGTTGTTTGTTATATATCATACATCCATTTTTACATCCATTCATGCACTGAACTGAATATCTTCAGCGAAAATATCACTCTTGTATTTGCTTTGGCGGACACGGTAATATTTTAACAGCAATCTTGGCTGACTTGAGCTATGTTGTTTTGTCGAAAATATTGTTGTTTTATGAAATGATGTTTTAGAAAATGCATTTCTCGGCGAGGTGTGCCGTATTTTTAGCATACAATAAGATTTTGAACTCGATACTTAGTTTCACAGGTAACCAATGGAGGTCTTTTAATACTTGAGTCATCCGGTCTGATCACTTGCGTGACAAGGTTATGAGTCTTGCAGCCGAATTAATAAAGAACATGTTGTCGTCGTTGGATATACTGTTTTGGAAGTCCATACAGAAGAGCTTTACAGTAGTCAACCTTTGAGATGAAAAGAAGAAGTTACTGAAAAAGGCAAAGTCATTTAGTGACTATGACTGGAAAGAATTAGTTCACACAGGTAACCTGTCTTCCCTTACAAAACGTAACCAGAATTGAAACCCCAGTCAAAGAATTGTAGCAGCAAGCAGAACTAGGTAAATCTTTTGACCGAGCCTGTACGTCAAACCACAAAACTTGTTAGCATTGAGCTCGTGCATATGTGCAATGCGGTGACGCGCCAATAACTTTGCCCTAAAATCAGAGAAAGTTTGTGGAATTAAACTTCAGAATACCCAAGCGACAAACAATGCAAACATTTTAGAACCGAACTATTTTCAAAATTAAAATTACAAATAGAGATTTTAGCGAACTTCTTTCAAACAATCATTAATTAGGACTTTATGCAAATATCGTCTTATTCATTCAAGAAATTATAATTTCAAGTTCGGTATCGAGTCATTTCACTATTTTTTTTAACGTCTATTCATGGATGAAGCACAAGCCCAACCTGGCCAGGACATTAAGTGAATAATGTCATGATATTGTGATGAAAACGTTCGCTTTAACAACGTCCTTCCAAGGAACGACTATTAGAAAAAGTTCGCAAATTAAGCTCGCGTTGTACAAAAATTATTAAAGGGAGGGGTACTATTTGTACATTTTTATCAGTCCACGTTTGAGCCTCAAGTTTTAAGATTATAATGCTTTAAACTTTTAAAATTAAACATCAGCCTCATTTCTTTTAGGCGTAAAGTATTTATAGAGTTTTACAACATTTTATGCGAGCATTAACGCACTAATATTTTCCCGGTTACGCTAACAAGTTGTGCATGTTCACTTCGCGCTGATTGGCTATTTCCCTTTGAAGGATTTACCTAGAAAGTGTTCGAAGTTTACTAGAATAATCTAAAATAATATTTATGTTTGTTTGAAGAGCGACCGTTTTATAATAAATTGCACACAGTACAGCCTAGACAAAAAACAGATTTTTCATGATTTACAATAGTTTCATGAAACTAATTCAATAAATATTTAGTAAACATAATGTAAGCTATTTATTCGGACAAAATTATACAAGATCCTTCCTTTTATTTGAGTTTTATGTTTTGTTTTTTTAATTATTTATATTTTATTTATTTATTTATTTATTATTATTATTATTATTATTATTATTATTATTATTATTATTATTATTATTATTATTATTATTATTATTATTATTATTATTATTATTATTATTATTATGGCAAGTTTTATTTTATTTTGTGTATCATAGTTACATTAACAAGCGGACTTTACAATCGTTTCAGCTTATACGTATTCATAGAACTTCTTCACGATGTTTGCATTCTGGGAAATAATCCATTTCTGACAGCGTTCAATAAGGAAGGTCAGTTCGTTATCAGTGTATGTTATATTTCTTAGTTCTTTTTTAAGTTCTTCATGGTAACCTCCGAGAAAGTCAAAAACAACATTGATTTGCTTTAATTACACTTGAGCTTTGGTAGAGTTGTTTGATGCCTGCGCGTAGCTCTGTATATTTCTCTTGTTGTTTTGCTGTTCTGTCTGCAATCGTACCGACCTGGCAGACTGTGCCTTCAAGTAGTGTCCAGGAATTAGTTTCTTTATCTTGTACTATCACGTCGACTTTATTTGCTCCGTTTTCTGGAGCTTTCTGAAGTTGATAAGGTACATCCCAATATATTTTCGCCTTTTCGTTTTCAAGTACTGCAGGTGGTGGGCGCTGCTGATACCATGGCTTTCCGTTATCGCTCTCTTGGAAGTTGTACTTTTCAAGCAAACAGTGGTATATTGGTCTTAGCATTCTATCATAACTAGCCTTGTAGAGGCTTTGTGCAATCTTTGAGCAGGCGCACATTACATGTGTTGTTGATTCTGTCGCCATATGGCACATTCTGCATTTGATGTCTGTGATAGTCATCTGTACTTTGCTTTGTTGGTATGTCTTTGTTGGTAGTAGTTGTTGGCGTATGCTCTTGTTTACGCTGTAAACGATATCGGGAATATTTTTCCATTTCTTCAGGATCTGGTTGGCTGTACAATTATAATTGTTAAGCATTTGTTTATCTTGAAGCTGTTGGTTGGTGTATTTTCCCAGCCATGACTGCTGTTCTACTTCGTTGACATATTTCTCTATAATCTTTGATCTTAGCATCTCCTTTATTGCTTGAGGGGACGATATGGTTATCAGCTTGGTCTCACTCGTAGATGATATTGTAGTTCCTGTTTCGTCGAAGCTGCATGTTAAGTTGTAATCTGATGCGTGCTTGGTGGCTTGTTTGAAGATCGATCTTCTACCTTGTGTGATTTTTTCCATTTCGAGTGTTCTTGTATGTTTGATCCTTTTGTCTTCACTGTTGTTGAGGTAGTTGGCCATCTTAATTGTTGTTAATTTGTAGGTGTCCTCTATGCTTTTCATACCACTTCCGCCTAGTTCTTCTGGTAGGTAGAGTAGTTTGATGGATTCGTGATGGTGCATTCCTTTTTCTTTTCTGATGATCTCTCTTGTGCGTCTGTCTATATCCTTTAGTTGGTTTACTGTCCAGTCGCTTGTCCAGATGTGGTATTGAAGACCAGGTAGAGCAAAGGTCTTGGTCGCGTGTACTTTTCTTGGGATAGAGATGTTGCTTGACCAGATAACAGAAAGGCGTTTAAGGTATTCTTTATTTGCCTCGTTGTAAACTTGTTCTTCTAGTTGTCTTGAGTTTTCGTATTTTCCTAGGAATTTGTAGTAGTCGTTAGAATCAAGTACCTACAGTTCTTCAGTGTCCGATATTTGCACACTTTCTTCACTTCTTTTCATTTTACCTCGTACGATATTGACTGTTGCACATTTGTCCAAACCCCAGAAAAGTCCAATGTTCTCAAACATACTCTTTGCTGTCTTTGTAATCAGTAGTGCTTTTTGTGCTGACTTGTGATAGGTCTTTAGATCATCTATTATTATTATTATTATTATTATTATTATTATTATTATTATTATTATTATTATTATTATTATTATTATTATTATTATTATTATTATTATTATTATTATTATTATTATTATTACTTGATAAGGAATTTCAGGGGAGGGAGGGAATTTAAATTTTAAATTTTAAATTTTGCCCGAAACATGTAGACCCAACATTACAATTGAGTTTTTAAGAAATGTGTACATAAATGCAGCCAAGAATAAAAAAAAATCGAGGGTCACCTTGCTAAAGTTAAGGTGCAATAAGCGAAAAACGTCGGTAAATTTCAACAATTCTATTGTTTGGTCGAGTGGGACTGGGTAAAAGTCGTTTTAATTCCTTTATCATTCTGTAGTTTGTTCGAAGCTTAAAAACTGAGAAAAGGCATTTTTTGGCCTTGACTTTATCGTCCATGGCACTTTTGAAATGTTTTTGAACAAGATGTGCGCGAGCGAGATGCCCAATAGCAAGTGTGCGAAACTTAAGTGTTTTAAGTGCAGCTGTCTGAAGAGTCTCCGAAAAATACTCGCACGCAAATATGTATTTTCTTTATATGTTGCTTCAACATGAGCTGCACTCTATCGGAGACACCTTTGATGTATTGTCTCCGAAAAATACACGCAATGTATTTTCGTTATATGTTGCTTCAATATTCGCTGCACTCTAGAGGTTTACCGGGGTGAACAGTGGCACGAGCAAGCGTTCCCATTGCAACAAAAGGCATTTTTTGGCCTTGACTTTATCGCCCATGGCACCTTTGAAATGTTTTTGAACAAGATGTGCGCGAGCGAGATGCGAAGTAGCAAGTCTCCGAAACTTAAGTGTATATATATATATATATATATATATATATATATATATATATATATATATATATATATATATATATATATATATATATATATATATATATATATATATATATATATATATATATATATATATATATATATATAAATTAACACGAATCCTGCATTCTGATTGGCTACTCTACTATAATGGTCTATTATTGAGTGATAGACCACTAGTAGCGAAAAGTGCAGGTTTTGAAAACTTTTCTTGATTCTTCAGCTTTGATTTAGAAAGACAGATCGATTTTTAAATTTTAAGCTTAGGAAAAGAAATATTCTAAAATTATTCTATTAAATTATGCTATTTTCAGCATAAGCAAGTCTTAAGGGAGAAAATGACAAAAAAAAAGTCATTTAGCGCGCACTCGGTATGTTCACTTTCGATTATCTGTCTGTTTCGGCAAAATAAAAGGATTGAAATGTTATTTTCCTTTCTGAATATGGTAAAGTTCGACCTTCTAGTTGGTTTACTAAAATAATTAAAACTTCTCGCCCCTATCGGCCTTCGGCCACATGGGCTATAGACGGCGTAGACCATATATATATCGTGCTAGATTAGACCACTGATATATACTCATTTGAAATGCTAACACTAATTTTTTAAAAAAACCTTTAAAAGTGTTCCTCAGAATTTACACAAATATGATTCGTAAGATAATCTACAATCGAATAGCCTGCTACCAAGATGTTGACAACTTGCTTCAAGCGACTCACAGACGAATGAATAACTAAGTTGATGACCTGACTCCCCGAAGGTTATAACTTTAATTTATCAATTTGAGACACCAGTCAATCAGTTAGTCTGTAATAGTTTTAGTGTCAAATAAGTATAATTATGCTGACAGCATATAAATTTATAGACTGAACTGTTCACATAGAGAAATAACATGTACATGCTGTCTGCGATAGCTGCAAAGTGACTCGCTCTACCATCACCAAACCATAATCAAAGGTAGCCAATCTTTAAAATTTCTATTCATATTCGTTTCCGCTGGTTTTTCCGAATTTCCTTTATTATTGTCATTGCTGCGGTTGTTGTCATTAATGTATTTCTTATCTTTTTTTCGTTTTCTTTTAACTCTCTTAGTGAGTAACGGAAATCTTTACCAGAACGACGGCAGCATGCAGTCTTTGTTAGTTTTCATTTTTATATTTCTTTTCTATTTCTTTTCTTTGCTTTTTTTCTCTCTCTTTCTTTTTTTGGGTGAAACACGAGAAAAGGTATAAAATCAAAGGCTGAAAACGAGTTGAAAAATAGATAAAACGAGAAAAGTTATAAAATCAAAGGCTGAAAACGAGTTGAAAAATAGATAAAACTTAAAATCGAAACTGTGACAAAATAATAACCCCCATAAATAGAACAGTTCTTAGCTCTATCAGACTTATATTAATTACTCTTCAGTCCTAAGTTTAAGGGTCATTAGAAGTGATATCTTTTAAAAATCTTTGTACACTTAGAATTTTTTTCCAATTATGTCTTCGCACTATATCTTTTACATTATATCTCATATGTCTCCTGCTACTTTACTTTTTTAAAAGTCGATAATTTGTATTTTGTAGAGTTTCTTATTTCCTGTTTTCTTCTATATAGTACGTGGGTTAGTATTCAACAGTGTTTTTGGTGGCTTTGAGACTTTGATATATGACAATGTCAGTTTTAGTACCTTATACTTTACATTTGATAGATTACAAGTGATGTCCATTCACCCAGAAGTTAGGTACTAGCAACAATATGTCTAAATTATCTCATAGTTTCTCATAGCACCGTTTATTGCAAGCCATTTGTTTTTGCGTCCTTTTGTTTATCATTTGTTTGTTGCTATATCATTTCATGTTCAATTTTCTGCTAATTTTCAAATGAAATTCATTTTTCTTTTCTATTTCTTCTATATTTTTTATTTTATACTGTTACGTTATTTGACTGTTTTTCCTTTTTACTTGTGGTCACTCGTGGTCACTCGTGTGTACTTTTAGACAGTATCAGGTCCAAGCTGCCTATGATAGCTAAAAGTTATTTGGGATATTTTATTTTCAGTAGTAGTGAAACATAACACAATGCCTTAAGAAAACGACATGTACATCTGCCCCTTTTACATGTCGAGAACTAAATACTCAATTGTTGCGAACCTTGTTATGCCGCCAAGAAACACTGGGGCCATGCTGTCGTGCACTTCAGTTTAAAAATGTCATAACAATGTCTCTTAAATATAGATGGGTTTTGACAGGGAACCACTTTGCTCTATATATGATCATATTACAAACTATTCGGGCAGCAAGTTCTTACATCTTTATTACTAAGTGGTATTATGCGTGGCAAAATTTTCACAGCGCTAAATTTTGGATTGTAAAAGTGTTTGAAGTCAATTTATAAGAAATTCCCTGAATATATAAGCTTGAAGTTTCGTGTACATAACCTTTGTTATATTGTAAAGCTACCATGAGTCTATACTTTTGTAATTTTGTTTATATTTTGAGAAAAAAGCGATGAAAGTCGTCCAACCCATCGTTTTTTATAGAGTCCGTACGAAAATTAAGCCTGGGAACGAGGTTGTGGCTGGATCATTTTACTTGTTTTTTTCGCGCATGCGTGGTCGTTTGACCGCTGTGTTGTATTATACAACACCGATAACATGCATTTTAATTAAAATATGAAAATAATTACATATTACATGTTTCACTATATTAAATATATATTTAAATAATTGTATTGGTAAAATATTTTTAATGCACGTTTTACACGACTAATAATATGCATGAAAAAAATTACTCAATTCCAATTGGCTGGAAACCAGTGTAAAAAGAGGTAATTTAGTGCAAAAAGAGGTTACACAGTGCACATATTATTTTATTACAAACTCGTTTTAGAAAGGCTTTATTTAGTCACTTATACTTGACAGTAATTTATAAAACTCTTTAAGTGGCAATTCTTTCAAAAATTGTCATTTGTAAGTTTTGGGTGGAAAGTTTTGAATTTTCTGCTTGAGCGAGCGCTTGCTTACGACATCTATAAGTCTGATAAAAAGAGCTTGAATTTATTTTTGTTTATTATTAATAAGTAATAATATGATTTGTCGTCCAATTTGGGATTAATTTACACTTTTTTGTTTATCAATTCAATGAGCCAAATTGCACTTGCCCTACAGTCTCAGTGCAATTACTCTTTGAAAAACAAGCTCGTGCAAATAAATCACAAAATGGACCAAAAATCATTATTACCAATACCTATTTGCCCTAAATTAAAGCACACTTGCAAGAAGAAACAATATTAAGTTTTGTCGAAGGTTATACGCCAAGGTCCTTGACAGACCTTGGTCGGTTGTGAAGGTGAAACATATAATTCTTGAAACGTTTCCTGTCGTTTGCCTGCTTCCATGGATATACGATCAGTTTGGTGTTCTTCAGGCATAATATACAAATTAGGTAATACCTAATAGCGGAGCTCCCAGTTTAATTTTTTCTTACAACATCAATATGTGCATGTAAATACCACTTATTAGATATTTTCTTGGGTATAATATACGTGCTGATATTTTACGAGTTGCGTACGTTTAATCAGCAAGCAATGAGTAAAATGCCAGCCCGTAATACCCAAGAAAATATCTAATAAGGGATTTATTATACAACTTACTGTTTATTGTAATTTATATAGCATTTTTCATCGAAAAATATAACCTTTCGGAGATTCAGCGCGCGGAGAGAGAATCAAAACAAAGCCCTGGAAAAGCCAGTAAAATGTAAGATATTTTTTGATTGACATAATGTCAAAAACCTCATTGGCTATCGATGTAGATGACGCCATCATGTAACGCAACGCACGAAAGGAAAGTTTGTCGACATTTACACGAGGGACGGAGATTTCTCATTGAAAAAAGTCCGATAAAAGCATGTTAATGGACAATTCATGAATGGAAATTGATTTAATGTAAGTAAAAAAATTGTAATAAATTCCCCTGCTTTTTCTTAGGTTGGTTATCGTTTTCATTCTATGCACTTTTTCATCTTTTTCTAAAATTTTCAACTGTCACTTCAGTCAATAGTGTTGTTCAGACAAAAAAGTGTTCAGAAATGTTTTTGATGGAAAATACGATTCCCAAACGATAGTGTGAAT
Source organism: Metridium senile (assembly GCA_949775045.1). NCBI lineage: Eukaryota > Metazoa > Cnidaria > Anthozoa > Actiniaria > Metridiidae > Metridium > Metridium senile. The sequence continues at coordinate 32,690,841 of OX459096.1, read as the reverse complement.
AGCCTTATTATTATCCCTTTTATTTTTAAGTCATTAAGCTTAATTTGCTTTTGATAACGCCTTGAAAAAGTGCTTTGGCTGAACAGTCGTTTTACGGCCGCTTTTTACCTTCTTTTATTTTCCAAAGTTAGTTAAGTTAGGATTCCGGATAGAAAAGGTTAAACCTTTTCATCGTATTAGATTTATTAAAAAGTAGTCATGGCAAATCATAAAACAAAACAAAAAGTTATTTTGAAATGGAATTAAACGCCTCAAGAATTATAAGTTCTACCAACACAAGATCGATTTGAAAAGACAAGGATTTTAAAACAAGGTATTTTATTATGAAAAACTTTGTGTAAAACATCATTTTGTTTTGTAAAAAAAACTTTAAAGACTTTGAAGTAAAAACTACTAAAAAAGCTCGTTTAGTAAGCATAAAATAGTTAATATTGCTAAATAAACAGAAGTTATTCAACCAATTTTAAATTATGTTTGTATTTCAATTCATCTTTGATGTTTTCCGTTTATGAGGTAAAACTATGACAAAACGAGTTGAAGATTGAACTAATTTAGGCTGCAAAACAGACCCTACTTTTACACAAAAACTATGACAAATCGAGTTGAAAATTGAACTAATTTAGACTGCAAAACAGTCCCTACGTACTTTTACACGAAAACTACGACGAAACGAGTTGAAGATTGAACTAATTTTTGAGTTTTGTCTCTCAAAAACTTGAAACAAATGATAATCTTGAACCATGGATAATAAAAACACTTGAACTTACTTTATCGGTGATTATTTTCTTGAGGTTTTCTTTCTTCAATGACATTGATCATATTTTGACGAATAGATGTAAGCTTATGTACTTGAATTTTGATGGATTAAACATTGTTCATAGTTCAACTGCCAAGCTTGAAAATCCTTCAATAAACTGTGCCGAGGGAAGCAATCTGAAGACAGTTTTCATAACAAACAAGGTCGCTTCTTTATCAATTTTGGAATCAGTCTTTTGCTTTTCTTTAGTATAATTTTTTCGTTTTTGTGTCCTTCAAGTTTATGTTCTTCTTCGGTCACAACTCTCTTTATGTTCTTCGAAGTTCATCTTTCTCCGTTGTTATTTTGAATTAATGAAAGCTCTGCTATTTATAGCAAGTAGTATTTTGTTGTTGTTTGTTTGCCTTTTTTAAGATAAAAGAAAACTTTGCTTTGTTGGTCTAGTGCTATTTGGCGCGCGCGTCACTTTTGTTCCCGCCGAAATGTAACAGCCAATCAGCATCGCGATGGGCGCGGACGTCGGACGTTGGACGTACGCTTGGGATACCTGTGTAAAAACCATCGAAAATAGACTCGATGCATTACCATTTTTTCTTAAGTATGGTGCTCCGCTCGCGCGGGCCTTTGGCCCGCGCGGGAGCTCCGCTATTAAAATCCGAACCAGTTGTTAATCCTTAGATGATCTTCATTCATAGCAGCAGTGAACGTTTTAAATTGTACTCTAAGTGGCATATACAATTGTACACTAAATGGCATGTACAATTTAACTTATCATCGACATAGCATTTAGATCAACAGTTTTTTGGGGACAGCTTGATAGATAGTCTACATGTATTGTGAAACTATGGCAATGCGTACCTTTTAGGGTCCTTTTAGGGTTCTGGCTCAGAAGTAACATGATTGCGTACCTGTAAGGGTAATTTTTACTTTTAAGCTTACTTAAAAGGAAGCTTAGCTACCAAGAACATCCCACAGACATACCTTTTAGGATCATCAAGGCTTTAGCAGATCTTTTAATCTGCTTACCTTTTAGGGGTGGTTCTCAAAACCGACCTTGAATATTCATGTGTAAATGAACGTAAGCGGTTATTTTCTTTAGATCAATGTGCTTAGAATATATAGCGGCTACTGGTCTAATTGCGGTTAAATGAACACAGTATGGCGGTCTATCACGTTCACTTGCCTTGGTATAGATTGTCGTAAACCTTTTAAAATAACGACAACTAGCCAGTTTGAGCTGCGACGTCGGTGATTGATCACCAACCAAAAGTACGTTTTACATCCGTTAGTTAAATAACTGTCGTTTGGGCATTAGTTTTTCGTTAGAGTAAAAGCTGATAGATAATTAACTGTGCCGATGTTTCTTGGATAAAAAGCTCATTCATTCATTTGTTTAATTATTTAATAATTTGGTTATTTAATTTGTTTGTGTCAGCGTTCTTATTCCCTTTGAAAAGCCGAGACAAAGGACGAATAAAGCTTGTTTTCGTTATGTGAAACACTGATAGAAAAATGCATTTATTTTACAACAATTGTGTGCATTATCGCGTGCTGATTAGTTAATCTTGCCACGCAACACTTATGCGTTGTTATCAACACAAAATTGTTTTGGTAAAAATTAAGACCGATTAAAACAGTCAGTCTTTTCGGCAAATTTTACACAACCAATTAGTCTTTTGAAATAAAAAACTGCTCAAATTACAATTTTGAATGATGTACAAAGTTTAGACATATCAAGTTTTATGTACTCTTTTCTATTGTTAGTCTAATGTTTTGTTTTGCGATTTTTTGTGTGAAGTGTGAAGTGTGAAGTGTGACCTTGCTAATAATAAACATGAAAAAAAAAAAATACGAAATTCTGATTGGCTGAAAAACAGTGCAAAAAAGAGGTAATTCAGTACAAAAATAGGTAATACAGTTCAAGTATTACTCAATACAAATTCGCTTTTGACAGGCTTTTTTCCTTAATCAAAAAGAGCTTGAATTTTTTAAGTATGTTATAAATAGGTTATGTTAAGATTTCTCGTTCAATTTGGGGTCTTATCTATTTGCACTCGTTTTCCAGGAGCCAAATTGCACTAGCCCTACGGGTTTGTGCAATTACGGGCTCTTTGAAAAACAAACTCGTGAAAATTAATCCCAAATTGAACTCGAAATCATATTATTATTTATAGTAATCGCCCATGTTTGACGTCGTTTTACTTTTCTAACTTTACTTAGCTCTCAAAGGATAAACAGTAGTTAGTAAACTCATATAATAAAATACGCTATTTCTGTATGATTTCTAATAGGCTTATTTCTAACTTTCTGGCTAAAAAACTGAGATCATTTTCGTAATATTTGTGATTTGTCTTAGCTGAAACATTAAATTCGTCATTTTTAATTCTTCATTCACATTGACATTTTACTTATTCTATATTAATTTTAGTCTGTGTTGTAAAAAAAAAAAAAAAACAAATCGCACATTTTCGTTGTCTTTCCTTCCTACTGACACACTTCTGGATGACGTCCGGTCATATAAAATGCTCAAAACTTTGCAGTGAGACTACTCACTACTTGCGTTTTGAACATTTCATAACGTAACCTTTATGAGAGTGTGTCAATAAGCGGACAGACAGCTCACGAGCAACAATACACGAGCAAACGATCACTAAAGGTCGAGACGTATTTTCATATCAACATCAATTAGTTCCTTAAAGAGCCACTTAAATAAAAGTGTTTTAATTTATGTCTTTTCGAATATCAAAAAAACTCTAAGCCGTAGATAGTAGATAGACGTTTCGACTGATACTGATACTCTTCAGGTAATGAGAATGAATACATGATATTCACTTAGGGGTAGACCATTTGAAATTTGAGGGGGTGTGGTGAGGTGGGGTGTGTGGAAGATTTTGAAATAAAAATATCCTTCAGCCCTCTGAGCTAGGAAAAAAAATCGTACAGTACAAGCTCTGGGGGGGAAAATATCATGCAAGCAGAATGTGACAAAAATATCTGCAATCTAGAATAGAATTATCATACACCGCTGTTTGGCTGAAAAGATCCTGCACAAAAAATCCCCCCCCCCCCCCCCCCCCATAAAAGTTAAATGGTCCGCCCCTTAGCCAGTGAACAAACCGACGTCAGTCAAAGACATTTTGTCGCCCTTCAAGCCCGGAGCCTAAATGCATTAGCTATAAGAAGCTGAAGACACAATTCAAGTATGACAATATTAACCGCAATTGATAAGAAACTGTGGTGGGATTAGTTTCGGTCACCTTTTGCTCTAGAATATTTCATTGGATTTGTTAACTTGAACACACCTTATACTGTGTTGTCAAGTGTTGAAATCTGGTTGTTCTCGCTGCACAGGTAAAATTTGCTCTATATTTTTTACATTTTGTCTTTATCGTAATTGCCGGGGGTTCATTTGATTCATGAGTATATAGATTGATTCCGGAATATATATATACAAGGAAAATATTGATCCAAAAGAGATATAGTCTCCCTAACAGCCACTTTTACGAGTCTACCAATATCAATATTACCGATATTTTGGATATTTTGATTCTAGCTGGTTGCTGTTTCTTTATATAGGTATATTTTATATCAACGCCATTTAGTTCCTTTAATTTGATACATATTGAATGCACTTGTGTTTTATATCATTTAGAATATTAAATAACAAACACTGAGTAGAATGATATTCGTTCCGCGAATGTCGAAGGTTTGGAACGCGACGTTTCGACTGCTGCTGCTAGAGTCTTCATCAGGCGATGGGTAGACTTAATTGAAAGAGATGTCCGCCTGGCCCCGTACCGTCAGACTTCCGCCGTTTCCGAGCATGCCAATAACACCGGATTGGGAAAACGTTTAGTACATTGATAGAGATAGTTATTAGTACACGCGCAAAGTTAAGGAAGCCATACATGCATATCAGGCTTTACCTTAACATCATCAATAGGGTATCGAAATCCTTGAAGCGTGGATCAGTGCCGATAATATTCGCAAACACTCCGTCAAACCAATCAGAACTCAACGATAGGTATATAAGATCTACCCTCATTCCAGTCTACCCTGATGAAGACTACAAGTAGAAACGTCTCGGTGCAAACCTAGACGACATTTATGAGACAAACAAAGAACATTCTTGAATCCACCATGAATAACTTTTATAATTTTCCTAAAAAACACTGATTTATAATCGCTATTTATCATTGTGAATGATGTTTGAAGTATGAATTCTAACCATGACCAATACGTTTTATAGAATTAACATATTGACAAGAGCTTTCAACAGTATCTTTTTACAAAACTCAAAACCTATAAGTACAGTGCATAAAGAGTATTTTTGTAAAGAAGTATCGTTTGACAGGGGGAGGGACGGGGACTCGAGATAAATGTATCGGGTATCGTATCAAATATATGCCTATTGTTCTATTGCAATCTCAACCTGAATAAAAAAGAAAAAAATCTCGCGCCCTAATCAAAGTCTTTCGTTATTTCTCACCTACAATACAATATATGGTTATGGCATTGTTTGCAAGCGTATCAGACTTTGGCCTATTGTTCGATGTCATAATTTCGAGGTGATAATTGTTTTATATGGCCCAATGCTTCGCCTTTGAGATTGCATACGGTATTTCTGATACAGCTCATCTCTTATTTAGGGGTAAAAATCAGTCATTTGGTATCTTTTAGGGTATTAAAATTTGAAATTTCTTGGTATCTGTTAGACTATCGAAAAGGGAACTCATGTCGCTTCCCACGGTTTTTCAGTTGGTTGTATGATTTAGTGTGGTATCGAGTTATCTAAGAGAGTATATATAGACTCTTAACTATCTCTGAGCTAAAAAAATACATTTCAAAAAAAAAAAGAAATTGGTGAGGGAAGTTTCAAACTATGCTTGGTTCCCGATCGAGTTATGAAGGTTAAGAAAGAATAAAATATTGAATATGCCGTTCAGGAGGGAAGGGATGATTCCAGGGAAAAGCCGTGTTGAGGGATCACTCAATTGTGACGTCATGACCTTTTACGTCTCGATTCAAAATGGCAACGACTGTTGAGCTCGGCTGTTACAACAAAAACATTCGATTTTCTTCGCATTGCTAAACATTTTTTTACTAGTTAGAGTTTTTTGATATTTGATAATATCCAATACTTCACTATAGTAAATTATTTGATCAGATTTGATGGAAATACTGCTTTTCTAGCCAGTTTCGTGATGAACTGTGATGTCGGTGAAGTGCTGTTGATATGCATTTTATTTACAAGTACACGAACGTAAAAGCACAATGGATCAGTATTTTTAATCAAGAATAGGAGGTTTATGCAAGCACATGATAATCTTCGGATCTGTAAAGTTTCTGTCCGTTTGGCTTTGTGGTTGGTCTTATCAATCGATTTGAAGGCTGATCTCACGAACTACAAGGAATCCACTACTCGAGTCGAACAACTGTGGAGGTTAGTAAATGTATTCCCATTGAAGTTTAGTGCTTAATTGTATTGCTTTTGAACCTTAGCATGAATGTTTTTGCTGATTCAATGAGCTAATTGCATTAAATTATTAAAGATCGTATGTATGTGTATTTTAAAATAGCTATGTAAAAATGCTCTGAGACTATATAATGCACCAGTCAAAATGCCCAACATATCGATCCCTATATGTTTGTGTGTGTTTTGAACTGATAAATTGTTTGTCTTCATAATCAATTATTTTTGTTAGCAGAATTTGATACAGTGCAGTGTGAAGCTTTCTGCTGTCCATTTTTCACATCAAAGCTTACTGAATTATAATAATACAATTTTATAATAACATAAATAATAATGTATAACATGAAATTCATTATTTCAAAATACGATTGAAAATAAGGATATAAGATTACATCTTTAGCTTAATGTGAGTGTTAGAAATTACTTATAAAATATTTCTTAAAAATGTAAATTAAGTTAAATGATGATATAGTTTAAAATGTTGTGTTTTTTTTTTTCAGGTTGAATGGCAGGAAAAGATAACACACTATTTCAGTGAATATAATAATTATTTCTTAGTTGACATTGAACTGTTCCATGCTTGTCATCTTTGCCTGAGTTGCCGGCAGTCTGCGTAATTAGGGAGAGAAGGAAAAGGAAAAGATCACAGTCTTTCCTTTTCTCTTCCCTGCAACCCTGCAGACCGCCGGCATTGCAGGCTATTGTCATCTTGTATTATGCTAATTACTGGATATAAACTTGCAGAAACAGTCAATGTTATCATTATGAATATACCTGTAACTCATATGAGCTGTATGTTAACTCAAAGACCCCAATCATACTAGAGCAAAAACACTATGTTACTGTATGTGTAACAGTTTTTATTTTGTGACCAATAGTCACTGTCCAAGACAAGGACAGTGGTAATGAGGTATGGTTTTCGTTTATATTATTATAATTCTTACCGACAATCAGCCAATAAGTATGTTTGGTCAGGTCAGTCAAGCATAATAAAGAACACAAAACAAAAATATGGTCACAGCCATTTGTCAGCCTCTTTGAAGTGGCTGGATTTCATAACTTGTGCCCTTTATTGACTCTGGTTTAATGATACTGAATAAATATAGTGACGAAATACAAATTATTGCTTAGTAACTATTTTGTTTTTATAGAGCAAAAAAAAAGTTACTAAGTAACAGTTTCTATTTAGTGACTATCATTCAACCAGAAATATCAAATAAATTTGATAGTGACTAATAGTAACTACATAATAATTATTAGGAAGTTGCAATTTTATTTCATGAATATAGTGTTGTTGCTCTATCAAACTTGTTTGGGCCCTGCCCCGGCCCTTAACTGCTGTTTGTTTTACAATGCAACATGATAGTACCAGTTTCCCATTCATAACTAAAATGGTATAACACATAATTATTTTATTGACAGACAATATATTTATGTTTTAACATCAAAATTAAGTAAATTTGCAGTTCTCTTCAATCAATGAAGCACAATTTATCAAGACTACTAATTATCATAAGTAGTGTTCTCAAGATATTCAACTTGCACAACAATTGATATTTGGGGGATTGTTTTCTTGTTCCTAGATGCATGAAAATATACTATGAAAATCCATGGAGTGGTTAAAATGTACATATTTGAAAATTTGGCATAACAATTGTTTTTTTGTACCACATGACCAATTCAAAGTAAAATGATTGGCCAAATTTCAAACAAGCATTTAACCACTAGAGATTTTTATAGTAGAGAGAGCAATTTAATATCATTTAAATATGTATTTTGAATACCAAAGTATCAACCTAAGTTACCAAAGTACCTTAAATGAATAATGAATCTAAATGTCAAAATTGAAAATAAATAGCTATTATAAACCAAAAGGTATTTTTATTATGAACTCACAATAAATATTAAAAATACAAAGTCACCTTTAGCTCAGATTTATTATTATTTCGAAAGCTGCCTTTGTATTTTTTAAACAGTAAAAGCCCTCAAAGCATTATAGCTATCTGTCATGCATCAACACAAGCCAGAATACAAACAGCTTCAAAGGAATTCTTGGTGTTATATACATGTCAAGCATAATTTGAAAAAGCAACAGTAGTATTTCTATTGGTTTTGTATATGACCTAAATAATACAGTACAGAAACATATAAGTTTAGCATAATTTCAACATGAAATTTAAAAAAATAAATTAGTATAGAGCAAAGAACTAAAACCATGAAGTAAAAACAAATAAAAAATACAATGTAACTACCTTAACTTACAGTCTCTATTTAGTCAATGTCATCACAGGTAGCCCAAGCTATGCATTTGTACGTTTTTTAGCAATATGACAAAATATTTAAAATGCAATAAAAATAAACATGTCTACTTGTGTTTTTTTTTTTCCTTTGCATTCCTGTGAAGTTTCAGGCCATTTTCTTCAATTTTGAGTGATTTATGGCTGTTATTCCCCACTGAAAAACAGCCATAAACCACTATTTGTATTGCATTTTAGATATTTCGTCATATTGCTAAAAAAACGTAGAAGCTAGTGCATAGCTTGGGCTACCTGTGATGTCATTCAACCAAAACATCAGATACAAATTAATAAAACAATAAGTCTTTACACTGTCTTTGACAGTGACCATAGTCAGTATTAAATAGTGAATGTTATACACAGTCGACAGTAGCAAATTATTTGAATATTTCATGGATCAAGTAGTTTATTAATGGATTAATTTATAATGCTTTATTGATTTCACTTTTAAAAATATATCAACAATTTCAATGTATACAAAGCAATATTACTGCAGGTTTATGCAATAAGTGTAAGTTACTTGATGCAAATAGTGAGAGACAAACAAAAAAAAATCATAACCTATGAAAATCATGTACAGGATATAAGTTCTTTACCGTTCAAAAGAGTGAGAAACTACACAAAAATCGATTGATAAGAAGAACCACAACTCCAATTAAAACCAAAATCGAACTGACTAGAATAAAACTTACAATGAATATAACCTCCTATTTTCAAAATGCTCCATAAAGTTTTACCTACGAAATCACTATGATTTCAAACGAAGGTTGGCCATTATTGATTACGAACTGCAGCCTTCCCGAGAAGTTGTAACGAAAAAATACAGTCAACTATAAAGGTATTTCGAAATCAGTTGCGCTCAACTAGTAAATATATAAGCAAAGAACACTCACTGTGTATTAGCTACTTTACAATGTGCTGTTTTACCTCATTTTAACCTCGTTTTCTGAATTTCAAAATGGCCCCCTCGAACTAAACTGACAAGATTCACTGCCGTATCCATGTGACGTCACAATTGTGTGGTCCATAAACGGAGAAGCTAATTTGAATACAATGGAGTCATCCCCTCCCTCCTGATGCCGTTATATTAGTTATTAAGCCTTTATTTGTACCTTTCATTGAGGCATATTAAAAGATTGCCGCTTCATACACAAATTCGCTTTTGATAGGCTTTATTCCTTAATCATTTTAGTCACTTATACTTGACAGCTGAATCTCGAAAAATTGTAAAAATACAAAAAAATGACCAAGTTTTGGGTGGAAATGCTTTTAATTTTTCGCTTGAGCGCTCGCTTGCTTACGACTACTACATGTCATTTTTAGCGCGCCGAACACTTACAAAAATAATATTAAAAAGAGCATTAATTTGCACTCGTTTGCTTTTTCAGAGACAAATTGCACTTGCCCTACGGACTCGTGCAATTACGGACCCTTTGAAAAACAAACTCGTGCAAATTAATCCCAAATTGAACTCGAAACCATATTATTACTTATACAAAATTGTTTTGCTTTTATATAAATGTACATATTTTTCTACCTATGACAATCAAAGGGATTTTTATTCATTTTTTATTCAATTATCCATTCATTTCTCTCATTCCTTATTGCTATCAACTTTTACGGTAACATCTACACATGTCGTTAAGTTGAATCGAAAACACTCGATGTTTTGATTGATAGCATCTTTGATAGTGACCTCGATTATTATATTTAGAAGCGGGACTTCATGGCCAAAAACATCGCTGTAATGTAAACAAGTATAAATGAGTTTCACTGAAGACATAGAAAACGCGCGCGCGTGCTGTGTGCAGTTATGGAGCATGCTGGCATTGATAGGACACGACGCAAAGCGGAGTAGTTGTCATCTCTTCTGACAATCCCCAAGTGCTTTATAACTGCATACAGCAAAGAAGGCAAGTTTTGATTTCTTTTATAAAATACAAATTGACCTATTTGATCAACATGCAAACGCGCGTGCTGTGTGCTCACATAGAGCACGCGCCTCAGCCAATCAAAAAGCATCAATTCTAATAGGTCTAATAGTCAATCAACTTTATTCCATCAATAGTAGCTATGATATATTTACAAAAACATTCTTTATATATAAATCTATCTATTTGATGAGGAATCTACGAAAAGCGTTTGATTGCTTATTAATGTAGATCCCTTTACAATAATAAAAGAAATATTATATGAAGTTAATATAGCTAGTCAGCATATTACAATTTGTTTGTATAAAAAGGAAATTGTATTCACAATTATTATGTTTTATAATATAGCTTAAATAGTACGTAAGATCTGATTGGTTGATTCACTCAAAAAAGCTATGCTCTATTTCACCGGTAGAGACATGGTTTTTGATTGACAGCTCACAAGTTTAATAAAAGAATTTCTGTAAGCTATTACATTTATTAAAAACGGCTATTAAAATGTAAAAGAATTTTCCCGGGGGAGGGGGGGGGGGGGGTACTCCCTTTGTCCAAGTGGTAGGGGTGATCGGCGGGAGAATTTCCATCTTATGAACTTTCTGTTAATGTTAACCCTCAAGCCTACGGTGCAATGACATACAAACGCGACAAAAATCAGAGACCTGGTTTGAAAATACGCCGCCTTTAGACAAACTGTAAAGTTGGAAGTCAAAAGTTGAATCTGATCAAAAACAAAAACAATTAAAACAAAAGGAAAACAGCGTTTCAAATTGGCAATCATTTTTACTTCAGTTTATCCTTGAAATATGAAGATAATTTTTAAGATAATTTCATAGTGTAAAGTGAGATTTTTTTGCAATTGAACTCAATTAATCTTGAACAAATAAGCTTACATGTTGAATTTATCGACGGCAAAATATTATATTTTGTTTTATAAAAACAAACAAACACATAATCAAGTACAGAATTATAAATGTGCTTTCTAGTTTTTTAATCTTATAAATAAACCATGTTTGAAAACAAGCAATGTGAACAAAAAGGCAGATTTACAATTTTGATTTTAAATTTATCGATCTTTCGTCAAAATCAAAACAGAAACTGATCATAAACCTTAGACCTGCAAACGTTTGATTAAAAGTAAATAAATACATACTTTCAGCAGCCTAAGTAATCTTCTGTTTTGTTTTGTTTTTTCTCAATGAATAAATTTCTGTCAGTCGGCTCCGCTTTCACTACTCAAATAAAATTCAATTTCGCTTGAATTGCTGTATATATGCCAGTCTCCTGCAAGAGTTCAGTTAAAGGTTTTTGTTTTTAGGTACAGAAGTAAGCCAAAGCTATGTTTTAACGGTTTTTTTAAGTGAAATTCCTTCTTTTCAGCTAGCAAAAAAAAAACCGGGAAGACATTGAACAACACCTTGGTCACTTTTTGGTCAAGATTGCTCAATAGTACACTGATTACGATTGGTTCATTTGCCAGTGGTGTTAGTTTTGAGAATTGCAATTTTAATCAGCAAATAAAACTATGTTTTTACGGGAAAACCTGCATTGCTATATTATAAAAGCAATAGAAGCCAGTTCCTATAACTCTACAAGTGAAATAGAGCACTTGGGATGTTGTTAGAAACACTCGAAAAAGTTATAAAATCACTCGCTTTCAGCTCCTGATTTTATTATAACTTTTCTCGTGTTTCTCCCAACATCCCGCGTGCTCTATTTCACCGGTAGAGACATAGGAACTGGCTTCTATTGCTTAAATAAAGCTCGATATACAATTCCTGGCTTATTGGACACGAATACTTTTAGTAAATTAATTCACTTTTTTAATCATATATTGATATTGTTTTTAATTTCCAGCTGTAGAGATGGTTACTGGGATCGTAAGATTTTATCTCGCAACCATGTATATTTTATTTGCGTTTCTCTGTCTGAAGATAAAGATACGGGAATCCATTTACACTTTGAAGAGTAGCAGATCTAGATTAGCATAATATGACATACTTTTAAGATGTAGTGTAGCCTTATTTCGCCTTAATAATTGTACTGACTACTAGTTTATTGAACGTATGATCTGGATATTAGGAAGGTCATAATAATGAACCGGTGACCATGATGATGTTGAGGAAGACGTTTATGAGGAAATAAGGAACGATAACGGATTGTAAATAATGTGTGTGTGTGTTCTTTATTAATTATTAAAAAGTCATATCCGGCAATAGAAAATGATGAAAATCAGTTATGATAACGAAATATTAATGAGGGGAAACAAAATGAAAAAATTAAGGCAAAACTTGAACCCTAAAGGTGGTCGCGGTCGTTTACGAGAGAGGTCGCTTACGAGAGAGGTTTATTATAAAGTTTATAAGGGAAACAAAACGGGAAATTGAAATAGTGGTCGCTTACGGGAGATGGTCGCTTACGGGAGATGGTCGCTTACAAGAGTGGTCGCTTAGAGAGAGTCAACTGTATATAGACACGCGTAATAATAATAATAATAAATCTTTATTGGGTTTCAAATACCCTGCGAGCAGAGGTTCCTTTCTCTTACCTAGAACGACGAGAAAAGAAACCTCTGCCGGCAACCGGTTGTTATTCCTGTTGAGCATGCGCGTTTTCCAAAGGTCAACTGATTAGGTTTTTGCGTGAAGTTAAAATATCGTATTTCGTACAATGAGCAAAGATGGCGAAATGCTCTCCGTTTAATGTCGTCAAAAACTCCAGTTAAGAAATATAAGAACGACATTGTTTAGTGAGTAGATTATATCTAATGTTGCGTAGAGCTAAAGCGATTGTTAATGTTAAATCTTGTTGGTCCTGGCCTCGACTGATTGAAATCAAAAGTAAACATCAACGTTAATTAACGCTTGGGAAAGTGATGTTTTCTGTCATCGCATGGTTGAAAAACCAGTTTAAAACCAGTTTATAATTAGATAGCACATAATGTTTTACATCCAGAAACTTGGATGTAATTATCGGGTACCGGCAGAGGTTACTTTTCTCGTCGTTCTAGGTAAGAGAAAGGAACCTCTGCTCGCAGGGTAGGTTTCAAATAAAGCAGAGCTTTTTTTCCAATCTGGCCCATTAAAATATTTACATGTATGCTGATTTTGATCTACCTATACAATTGAATTAACTAAACTATAGGTATATCTAATAATCTAATAATTAATCTTATTATACATTTCTATTTATTAATGAATATTTACAATTGGAATTTCAACTAATTTTTTACAGATAAAATTGAATGTCTTTATCAGTACAGTCTGGCTGTATTTAGCTCTACTGCTGATTTTAACTTATATTTGGAGTAATATTTACATTTTCTGTTGAAAGCACTAACAGTTTCGATCTTGTGGGTTTCAGAGGGTTGGTCATTCTATGTGGAAGGTGCGAGAAAGGAGAAGCGACGTTTTCCTGCATTAGTTTTGGCCTTTGGGATGGTTAGGTTATATTTTGAGACCTGCCTAGTAGTGTACTTATGGTGTGGGCGGCTTATCTTAGCTTATCTATATTTACAATTGGAATTTCAACTAATTTTTTACAGATAAAATTGAATGTCTTTATCAGTACAGTCTGGCTGTATTTAGCTCTACTGCTGATTTTAACTTAGATTTCGAGTAATATTTACATTTTCTGTTGAAAGCACTAACATTTTCGATCTTGTGGGTTTCAGAGGGTAGGTCATTCCATATGGAAGGTGCAAGAAAGGAGAAGCGACGTTTTCCTGCATTAGTTTTGGCCTTTGGGATGGTTAGGTTATATTTTGAGACCTGCCTAGTAGTGTACTTATGGTGTGGGCGGCTTATCTTACTTGCTAAAGAGTTAGGAGCAAGCCGTTTAGACATTTAAAGACAAGGTTGGCAAGCCTCACACGAATAATGTCAGATGTCAGAAATAGGGCACACCCCAAGTTTGCGTGAAGTATTTTATTGCTCCAATATAGTTTTCTTTGATATTTTTAAATATAAACAATTAAAACAAAAGATCAAAATAATTATTCGCCTAAGGCGAAGTGAATGTCGATGAATATTAACCGAGACGTAGTGTCTGAGCTTGCCGAATGGTTAAATGTTTTACTATAAATACTTAAGTGATTTTTTCTAAAAGTAAAAATAACTGAACCACCATTTCACCTTCAAGGAAATTGTTGATTTCTTATTTGTAAAAGCCCGCGAAGAGCTGTAGGTGATATATCTATATTTGTGAATTTTTCGAACAATCACCGCGCGCGAGTTTCAATAATCCTTTCTATAAAAATATTTTATCAAACAAAAATAGTAGCCACTCAATGGGCCTTTTTCAAGACCTGGTCACGTGACCTTCTCTATAGATAAATATATGCAGAGGAAATGATTGCCAGACTTCGAAAGATTTTGCCAAAACAAACATTCTTTGCAAATATCACCTGCATTACTTTCAAACTGGATAACTGAGAGTCTCTGCCGGTACCCGCTCTTATCGCTGTAAGGGAGAGAAAAGAGGCTCTGCTCGCAGGGTATGTTGATTATGATTATATTATGATGAGTATGACGACCAACGAAGTGTTTAAAACCGATAGGTAGTCAAAGACTCAATGCTACTGCTTGAAACAGATATAACTAAAATTCATAAGAATAGATGTTAATGAATCGGCAGGAAGTCTTAGTCTCTAAGAGAAGATATAGAGGATGTTACATGGATGCGCGATATCACTCGTGCGATACATTTCTCAACACTTGAAGATAGATTCCGTATCTCCGAGCGGTCATGTAATTTACTTTTTATCATATAACAATCAGTAGTATACTGGGTGACCTTTTAATACGGATTTTAGCTTCCTCTAGCTGCTTTCAATCATTGGATTCGATTGCGTTTGGTAATCGAATGAAATCGAATTGTGAATTCGATTAAATTCGATTTACGAACGCAATCGAATGCTTGATTGTGTTCGATTTCCGAACGGTAATCAAATAAAGTCGAATGCTAAAATAAATTCAAACGTATGAAATAAACTCAATTTCCGGCAATTCTAGACTTTGCTACAAACATAACTCATAAATACTATGATACTTGGAATAACTAAATGGGCATAACACAAATGTTGTTTTGATCAGTATTTTTGGATAGACAAAAAATCCGGTCCATGAAAAACTGTTTACAAAACTGTGCAAATGTTTGCTAATTCAATATATTGTTTTAATTAGCCTTATCTCAGACAAGTGTACTATTAGGGGCCGACCATTGAACTTTTGAGGGAGGTGGGTGGTTGATTTAAAAAACATATTTTTCTGCACGAAAATTTCGTGCAGCAAAATGGAATGAAAAAAACTCCTGCACTATTGTAAAGTCGGTCGGCTCCTTAGTGATGTGTAATTCGCGGATATTTTGCATGTACTCTATGAAATTCCAAGAAAATGTATTTCGTGGCCCACCTACGTTAAATCCATCAGCTGTGCCAAAATGAAGTCCAGAAAAAGCCGGAGTATGTCCACATTAGCATCAAGTCAAAATTTCAGCTCTTGATTCTAAATAATTAAAAAGATAGATAAAAAGATAAAGAATAGATAAAAAGGAACAAGGAACATAAAATGGGATATTTTCTAAGGATTTGTATGGGAAAATAGACTGGTGGAGAGCAAAAGGCAAAACCTCTAGGGTATGATGATTATTATTACTATGATGCAGAGGATGACAAACAATTGTTAAAAAGGATAACATAATGGCAATTAAAACAATGGTAAAAAATATGATGACAAAACTATAGGAATTACCAACGTTCTAGAAGAATTCGTGATATTGATGAAAGTTGGTCGAGACAATCCGGAGCCTATTTTTATAACTGAGATGTATTATTTATTAAATTAATAACAACTTAAAAAACATTATCATAACTCATATATCATGGTATTAACGTCGACGACAAAGGTGACGACGATTACAAAATACTTTAAATCAGTAGACATATTCTTAACGGTTTTTTTGTGTGTGTTTTAGATGTAAACAGCTATTGGTGTCAGCTATTGGTTGACCTATTGGTTCAGTTTACTTCAGACATATAAGCGCCACAACAGATGTGGACATTTTAAACGAGGGCAACCAGCATAGCCATCTTTCCAAGTTATTTACTTGTAGTTTGGTGAGTAGCTAATGAAAGTGCGAAATCACATAGTAGTGACGTGGTTATTCAAATACCTGAGTAAATCAATGCATCGACAGGTACTCAATACAAAAACGACTGAGCAGTGGTTACTCAAATAACTGAGTAAAACGATGCATCCACAGTTACTCAATGCAAAAACGACTGAGTAGTGGTTGCTCAAATAACCGAGTAAATCGATGCGTCCACAGATACAATTAACAATTTACAATTAATTCAAAAACGAAAAGGGTCTCACTGTGGTTGAATGAAAGTGAAACAAATTAAACAAATTAAATGAAACAAATGAAGCAAATGAAACAAATTTTAACCGTCAAGCGTCAAAACAATTAACCGTCAATGACGAAAAACTACGCTGTAAACCATTTTTTCTCCAAATACTCGCATAAAAAGCATCGAGGAAGGTCTCGATCCTTAAAAAAATATCCTGTAATGGGCTTACTGTAAAATGCGAAACGAAACGAAACGAAACGAAATCTGTAAAGTGCGAAATCTGTAAAGTGCGAAATCTGTAATTTTCACTTTAATCTCAAATGTTTACAAAATGAATTACCTTTTCACCGGATTACAGCAGAGAGCTATTGCATAAAATGAAGCTTTTTCTGATCCATTCGTCCATATGTCGTGTTATTATCGCCGGTAAAAAACAAAGTATTTCAGGGTTTAGTCTCTTGCACCAATTTTAGGCTTATCTATGCTATTGAAGCTATAATATTACCCCCGATAACTGGCTTGAGTAGATGATCTGAATCGAAAGCTCGACGAGTGTCGCAATTTTGGATTCACAGGAAGCCCGGTCGTAACACAGGGATCCCAAACAATATTGGAATCCACCAAACACGATGTAATATCAAGGATCTGTTACTACCTATCATTAAATATTATCAAATGAATCTAATAGACTATGAAAAAATCGAATACATCATTGCAAAAAATAACAACAAGCTTTACACTCATTTGAAAAAATCCAAAACTTAATTCAAAATTTAATTAATATAATTTAATAACAAAGCCAAAAACGTTATATTTAATCTATGTATTATTTGTATAGTGTTGTATATCGTTATGCTTTTTCAGTCTTTTGTAATTGTGTTTATGTAAGTGTAAAAAAAACTATCAAAAAAATCAATAAAATATTAAAAATAAATACAAAGCAAATAAATAAATAATTAAAAAAAAATCAACGATCTGGCGTGGAATTTTCCCATGTTTGCTTGTTTTTTTTTTCTTTCAACACTCTTTACCTCGATTCTCTTGTCAGCTTTTTAACGAAAAACGATCAAAGTATTCCTCATTTTTGCTAGACAAAGATGTCATCGGAGATAATGATAACTCAAAAAATCGTACGCCATTTTTAAGTTTGCAAACACTAAAGTAAAGTTTCGCACTTTACAGATTTCGCACTTTACAGATTTCGCACTTTACAGATTTCGTTTCGTTTCGTTTCGTTTCGTTTCGTTTCGCATTTTACAGTAAGCCCCTGTAACGTATTTCCGCCAACAATCAACTGCCAGTGGTGTTATCTGCAAGAAATATTTATTAATTTAAAGTGCAAGTATCACCAAAAATAAGTGGTTTGATTTTATCATCATTAGATCGAAAAGTGGTTGCTTTGTACCTAATATCATTTTAAAAATTTAAAAAACATCGAAATCCATGTTATTTTGCGCAAAAAAGCGAGCGTATTTGCCAAGGTCAATTTCAAGGTCATATGACGATCCGTATCTGTGACGTATGAGGACGAACGATTGTCACACAACACTCGTGCGGATTTGAGGGAAAGTTTGTCATCGACACAGTTTTTTCAACAAAAAAGGATTTTAAAAACAATTTTATGGATAAACTATCAATGGATATTACTTTTCTGTAAGTAGAAAATTGTAATAAATGTAACTATGCTGTCATGGAGTTGTTAATTTTATGCGTTTTTCAGTCTTTTCGACAAATCTTCACTTACAATCAATTCGGTAGTCTTTTCAACCAAAACGTGCTCAAAATTACATTTTAGAAAAACAATACCATTCGTTCAGGACTGTTTTGAAAAGCTTAGAATGTTGTACAAAGGTTAGACCTATCTGGTATTGTGTATATTCTATATGATCAGTTTTAATAATGTATTTAAAACGAAGTGACTAAACATCCGGCAGCCGGAGACGGTCTTCAAAAAACTAAACGTCCGGCAGTCTGAACATTTCTTATATTTCTCTTTGAAATCTGCTAACTTTTCTTTCAAGACTGTTTATTTTGATTTAGAATCCCCAAGCGCTTCTAGAAAACTAAAAAAACGAGCTTTGTATTTTTGGTTAATCCTGTACATAGAGTAAGAACGATCTAAGTGCGACACTTCGATATTTTTTCTCTGACGCTGCCGGAAATGGTCTTCAAAAAACTAAACGTCCGGCAGTCTGAACATTTCTTATATTTCTCTTTGAAATCTGTTTTTTGTAAAAAAAAAAAGGGCTATGTGGTAGACATTGATCTGTAAGTAAACAAAAAAGGAAAAGGAAAATAGAAGAAAACGGAAGAGTGGAGGTTAGGAGAGAGTGTAAGAATGGAAAATAAATAAATAAATAAATAAATAAATAAATAAATAAATAAATAAATAAATAAATAAATAAATAAACAAACAAACAAATAAATAAATAAATAAATAAATAAATATAGAAATAAATTAATTAATTAATTAAAAAATTAAAAAATATAAAAATAAATAAATAAATAAATACATAAATAAATATAAATTAATTAATTAATAAATAAATAAATAAATAAATATAAAAATAAATGAATAAATAAATAAATAGATAAATAATTGATTTAAAAATAATTAAATAAATGAATAAGGAAATAAATAGATAAATAAAAAAATTAATAAATAAATAAATAAATAAATGAAATAAATAAATACATGAATAATTAATATATATATATATATATATATATAAATAAGTAAACACATAATTAATAATTGTAAATAAACAATAAAATAAATAAATAACTGAATGAATAAATAAATAAATGAATAGATGAATAAATTAGTTAATTAATTAATAAAATAAAATAAGGAAAAAATAAATGATGTAAAAATAAATGAATGTATGATTCAATACATAAATGATATTATAAAACAACAGTGGTAGAAAAGATATAGATGCAAAATATGAATAGGAAAAACGATAAGTAGGTGAATTGATAAATAAAGAAATAAAAGATGAATAAAAGCAAGTGGGTTATAATAATACAAAAATAAAAATGTGAATAAATGGATGAGTAAAAGAATAAAAAACAGTGGCGGTTGGAATGATGGAGATGAAAAAACTGTGAGGAGAATGTAGAAAACAGCTGGATTAGAGGAGAGGAGGTTGTTGGTGTATGGGTAGGATTAGGTCAATGTAAAAACACACGCCAAAAAGCAGGTATTCGTACCAACACATCAAGGGGGGAGGGGGTGGTGGAATGCCTAAGGAATTAAGTATTGTTGAGTGGGGATGATGTTGAGAATGTAATGCGTGTATGAGAATGAAGAAAGTGGGTATGGTGTAGAATACTGATGGAACGTATATATGTAACAACGAGACGGGAAATAGGAACTGGGATGTAAGGTTGATGTACAGAAATCAACGCATGTGTGGGAGAATAAAATGAGTCTGTATGGTGCAGAATAATGATGGAACTTGTACATTTAACAACGAAAACAATAACGGATATGTGTAAATATTAAATGAGATACAGAATACCCAGGAAATAGTATATGATGGGTTATTATTTGTAATAATGGCGACGCGCGGGGAATGATGAGCTCATGTGGTATATATATACGTGACGATCTCGTGGGAAGGATGGGTGAAGAAAAAACACCGAGGGAGAACAAGGGAGAGGAAAAGTTGATTGTCCTGCCATCAGTAACTCATCAGGGGCTAAGAATGATGGCAGAGATCAAGTCTATATGTTTCATAACTCGAGGCGCCTGAGTCTTAACCCTACATATGACAATACAACTTTGGCGAGAATGTCACGTATACTGGGAGGATAAATGGTGCAAGTGGGGTGGGGAAGGAACTAAGTGGACTAATAAACATATCTGTCTAGTTAGTGCTGACCTTTGTTGGAGTTTGGCTCTCTAAATAGCCCTAAGCGTTTCGCTAATCTTTTAGTGCTGCCTTCGATCGGGTCCATCGGGTCAACTTTTCCTCTCCCTTGTTCTCCCTCGGTGTTTTTTCTTCACCCATCCTTCCCACGAGATCGTCACGTATATATATACCACATGAGCTCATCATTCCCCGCGCGTCGCCATTATTACAAATAATAACCCATCATATACTATTTCCTGGGTATTCTGTATCTCATTTAATATTTACATATATCCGTTATTGTTTTCGTTGTTAAATGTACAAGTTCCATCATTATTCTGCACCATACAGACTCATTTTATTCTCCCACACATGCGTTGATTTCTGTACATCAACCTTACCTCCCAGTTCCTATTTCCCGTCTCGTTGTTACATATATACGTTCCATCAGTATTCTACACCATACCCACTTTCTTCATTCTCATACACGCATTACATTCTCAACATCATCCCCACTCAACAATGCTTAATTCCTTAGGCATTCCACCACCCCCTCCCCCCTTGATGTGTTGGTACGAATACCTGCTTTTTGGGGTGTGTTTTTACATTGACCTAATCCTACCCATACACCAACAACCTCCTCTCCTCTAATCCAGCTGTTTTCTACATTCTCCTCACAGTTTTTTCATCTCCACCGTTCCAACCGCCACTGCTTTTTATTCTTTTACTCATCCATTTATTCACATTTTTATTTTTGTATTATTATAACCCACTTGCTTTTATTCATCTTTTATTTCTTTATTTATCAATTCACCTACTTATCGTTTTTCCTATTCATATTTTGCATCTATATCTTTTCTACCACTGTTGTTTTATAATATCATTTATGTATTGAATCATACATTCATTTATTTTTACATCATTTATTTTTTCCTTATTTTATTTTATTAATTAATTAACTAATTTATTTATCTATTCATTTTTTTAACTTTATCTATTTATTCATTCAGTTATTTATTTA